>OY728134.1:1306830242-1307470063 GCA_963277665.1 Viscum album | reverse complement strand
AACATGATGGTTAGATTCCTCTTCCATATCCATATTTTCACCTATGTGGAAACCCAATGATTAGTTTATTTGGGTAACCATTACATTTCATAATTTTGTTTTTAAAGATTGGTTTTGGTATTCCTTTTTACTATGTGGGTTTCTATTAAAGAAAATTTCGAATAGTAAACCATTTATAACCCCGACGAATTTCGAGGGCGAAATTCATTTTAAGGGTGGTAGAATGTAACACCCCGAGATTTTATGAAAAATATTCTTTTTAATTTCATTAATGTCTTGTGTTGTACGATACAACAAAAGGAGCTTGTACAAAACAGATCCTTGACTTGCCTTGCATTACACGCAATCACGACCTTCCTCGATAGCGTGTGTAGTACGCAGTACCGAGTTTTACTAAACAATAATATGCTATTAAAATATTATTAAAACTAGCCGTTATGAATAGTAATAACCACTTTTTGAAATTTTGTAAATTTTATTTTTCAAAATGGTCTTCTTTTTTGGATTCGGAATATCGAAATTAGCTTAGGGTGAAATTTTGGTACTTTTCGAATAACTTTCATATTCTGATGAATAGTGAAAATTACAAAATTATAATTAAAAATAACTTTTTTAATCGAAATAATTAATAGTGATAAATTATTGATTTGAGTGGTTTTAAAGTATATTTAGAATATATTTTTACAATTTAATACAATGTTGGTCATTGGATGTAATTTCACATTTAAACCAGTTATAAACAAGTGTCAATCTTTTGATAGTTATTATCTCTTAAAAACACGATGTTTGTTTTGACGAAGGAAACTAATTTTTAAATTAATTAATGAAAATGATATGTTCTAAATTTGGTAAAATAGACATCATTTTTGAATTCTTAATATCAAATATAGCTTAGGCCTAATTTTTGGTATTTTTCTGGAAACATTCATTTTTTGATGAATAGTGAAACCACAAGTGGTTGTTAAAAAACTGAATTTTTCATAAAACTTAATTTTACCGCTTCTGTGAGTGGAATTTCGAAAATCCAAGAGACACGGTTAATATCAAGAACTAAAATATGGTTCAATGAGATGAAAATAATTTTTTGTGAATAGTAACTTTTTACTTTTTTTTACCACGGTTAAAAGTAAATAGGGTAATTAAGCGTAAAAATGATATTATTATTACCCCAACACATGTCCTAATTCTATTGGACATTTGTAATTCGACCAAAAACAACCTTAGGAATAAAATATGACCATTTAGGCCCACTTGGATTAGATTAGGACATTTATTATTAATTTATTTAAAGAAGGGTTAAAATAGTTAAAATCAAAGTTTAATAATTAAATCATTTTTAATATGGGGTAATACAAAAGACAAATTCGACTATAAATATTCATTAGAAAGATAAAATGATTTCCTACATAATGGTATTTTATTTGTAATTTTTAGACATTAAATAATTTAATTTATTTATGACACAACGATGATGCACTAATTATCTTATTAATGAAATATTGACATAATTGATGTTATAAATACCCAAATAAATATAATTTGATACTTTTTATGAACTAAACTAATTTTATAGGTTTATATGACATGTTAGGATTGATGTAATTAACTTTTGTCGAAGTAATCATTCTGTTATGAGTTTCAAACAAAATCAACTATTGAATAGTGTCAAAATTGACATAAAATAGTTTTTAAAACAAATATTATATTATTAATTGTCCTTTTATTTTAAAAAATCTAAGGTTCGGCCAAATGACTTAGATAAGGTTATATATATTAATAAAACACAACTTGGTGGTCTCTTGGATGTATATGGTAAGTTTATTAACTATATAATTTAAAAATACAAAGTTACATGGTAAATGTCAATCTAATTAACTAAGAGTTAAAACTAAAAGATAAGGATAATATAATGACCTAAACTTGTCTAAATTCTATTGGATGAGAGTATTTAGACCCATCCCCACCTTATCTTAGAAATAAATCAATTTGGAGCTATTTAAAATCGAACTTGACTTTATAATAAAATAATAGTTTTAGTTATTCCAAAGGTGCCCCTCTCCTCCCTTATAAAAGGGCACCTCCTCCCCCTATTCCTCACACCACTTTGAGCCTTCAGGCTCAGCCAACCCCTGCCAATTTCTTCTTTCCACTTCCCTATAAACATCCTAGAGGTTCTGGTCTTCTTCAAAGACCTATTTTAGTGCCCTAAAAGGAGGTCTCAAAGAAGCACTTCAAAGAAGAGGTAATGTCCGTTACCGATTCTTTCATCTTTATTTCTTCTTCCACTTCTTATTCATTAGTTGTTTCATTATCAAGTAATAACATCAGTATCACACATATACTGATATGTTATTATAAGTATGAAACAACCCTATTTCACCATCTATCCATCCTACGGAAAAAGAAATCACCGCGCGTGCGTACGTACGGAATACCGTCTCCACGATGTGATGCGATTCGTTCTACATGATCTTCATTGCATAATGATTATATAAATGAATTGAATGAATGAATATGATATATATTACACTAATACCATTCTAGAAATGAGGTATCTATACCCTAAAGAGAAGAATAAGAATTTATTCGACAAACACGCATAAGAACAAAAAGTAATAAACACCCGAATAACAAGTAGTAATGAAATATTACTAATAATAAGCTAAGAATATGACCATATATGATATCATAAAAATAAGTATGATTATATAATAAGTCAATAACATTATTTAAATCATTATACAGGAGTTTTGGACACGTACAAAGCATATCGGACCAAAGGTAAGGGAAATATCACAATCTCATTTTTATCCGAGATTGTTTATACTTTGGTATTTACTGGGGTGTATTTTATCATCCACATCCATGTTTCCTCAATATGTAATATTGTTTCCATCCACCTAATTTTTTTTAAAATCCAATTTTACCCTTCGGTGAGTTTTTAGTAAAAGATATGAAAGGAATCTTTTGTCGTTTTTCGTACGAGGTACTTTTTTGACTTTTCCGAAAAAAGTACGAGAAGAATGTTTTTTTAACTTATACGGCATGAATGGATTTCTAAAAAATTATTTCTAAGAAGCTTCCTTTACAAGTTTTCATGTTTATTTTTAATCAACTTCTTTTAGTTTAGAATTTTATGACATGTTAAGAAAGGAAAAATGTTTTTGGAGTAGAAAGGATTTTTTCCTCAAGAATGGAGTTCAAGTGTTTTATCAAAATTATTTTCCATCTATGATAATATAGGGTTCTGTTTCTATCCCTATTATTACATTTACTTGATTATGTTGTGAGGGAAATATTTTTATGAATTATTTTATCTTATATGAATTGTTTTATGATGTCATGATGTTTAAGATTCCCATTTTTATTACATGGGTTATGCAATGATGTATGATTTATGATTTTGTGGAACATATAAGAATGGTATCATTATGAGATGGGTGGGACCTATATCTCCCTCCAATGCATTGGGTAAAGATTTTATATCTCATGAGATAGACCTGGCTGGAATGGTAGGTTATACCGATTCAGTGAAACATGACTGAAACGAGGGTGACTCGGTTCAGAAATGGACTTTGTCCACTAAGATAGTCTTGGCAATGAGTCTTGACTAATAAGATATGATTCTCTATGATTATGTGTGTATGCCACAAAGTTTCATGTTTTAAGATATGATTATTGGGATTTCATTTCACTACTATGATTTATCCCATGTTATGAAATTATGCTCTCTTTTGCAGGTTAAGATTTCCAAAATGTTATGTTCTTATGAAAATGATGTGACTGATATTTCTTTTGTTTACCCATACTGAGAATTTGAGCTCACCCTTTTATGTTTTCTTTTCCCCAGGATATAAAGAAAGGTTTTAGGTAAAAAAAGGAAGATCTTTATGGGAGATGTTAAAGATCTTTCACCACGATTAGAAGATTATATTCCGAGTTTCCAAAGACACTAAACTATTACGATCCTTGTGTGTGTGTTTTTATTATGTACTATGTATTCCACAAAAGTAATGTAATGTCCATGTACATCAAGATTTGGGTCTCTACAGTTGGTATCAGAGGAAAATTTTAGTTAACCTTTGGAAACTAGGATACGAAAACGTTAGTGAGATCCCTAGAGATATTTCTAAGGTATGTCTATGGATGTCCCTAAGAATAAGTATACATATAGGATATAGTCCTAGAACAATGGTAATGATATTAGATTAAACCAAAGATGTTAGATATTGAAGTTACTCCTCATTATTATGATTTTTTCCTCTCACACTATTCTTTTTGGGTTTTATAAAATGGCTGGAAACAAGATGATTCACGATAATGGAGGATATGATGGACAATGGAATGATATTCTTCATGAGAAACTAAATGAAATGGTATTTGGAATTCCAAACATCATTATTATGCCGAATCAGCAATCTCATAATATGATCAATAAAGTAAAATTTGGTAAGTTTCCTAACTCGGCTAATAAGAGAAAGATGGAGTTTCATGATGATCATAAAGGAAAGAAAGTTCAATTTCCCCAATGTAAATCATGTGGGAAGAGGCATCAAGGAGAATGTTTCAAAGGAACTGGAAGATGCTTTGGGTGTTGAGAAGAAGGACACAAAGCCAGTAAGTGAAAAGGAAAGGGTTCAGTTAACACCGTGGATGAGGATAATGGTATTGCTACGACATCAAAAATGGTTAACTGTTTTAAATATGGAATGTATGGGCATTATGCAAACCAATGCCCTAAGGGAAAGTCTCATGAAGAGAATCAGTATGGTCGTATGGGTAGTATTTATGTGGATGATGATGAAGAGACTACAAATGATATGTGAGATGAAAGAATTGTTGAATCTCGGTCAATGGTTTAAGAATTTAGTGGAATGATTACATGTTTTTCATGTGTAATGTTGTATAAGTAATCTCATGGTACTATGGAATAAAGAGACATCTAAGGATTGTTACACTGTTGTCTATCCTTGAGTTTTGAAAGTGTATGATTAATGTTACCAGTATCCATGAAAGTTTATTCAGATATTTTTGGAATGTAGATGATATGCACATAATGAAGGGATAAGGAGAAAATTAAATGTTTGGTAGTATTCATGAGCTCATGACTGATATTTGGAGAAGGTTATATCATGGTTTGAGTATATAGAATTTTTGGATTTTGGTATCTGGAAAGAGTTAACTTTTAACAGCATTCATGTTTTCACTAAGGTTTAATGGGTATTCATTTTTCAAGAGAATACATCATTAAGGTATTCACATGATTGGAATGTGACCAATAAGATATATGGGGGATAAATGATGGTATTCACATGCTTGGTTGACGACATTTCATGAAATCGTTTTATTTATACTATGAGCTTGGACCGAAGTATTTTAGATAAGCCTAAAGATTGGAATGGATTATGTTAACCAAAAGTTAATATTGTTTAAGGATAGAACTTTTTTTGATATTATTTATGTGATGTTATAGTAATGTAGTTTTAGAAAAAGGACAACCTGCAGGACGAGGGACAGCCCATCGCGTCGGACAAGGCTGTGGGAATCGAACCCACAACCGAAATGCGACTAGCCTTTATCGCCTACCACTGGCCTACAGGAAGTCCCTGTTTAGTAGAAACTAGTTTTATTATATTAAGAAGTATGATATATGAAGTATAAATCCATTTTAGGAACTATATATGTTTAATCTCAATATATATGGACTTATGTATTTTTTGAAAATTTTTGCTAACCTTTTATTTGAAACAGATGGAATAACCCATCATGTTATCACATCACCTGCTAACACATCAGGAATGACAAATTCAACTTCATTTATTTAAGAGATGAAGTGGAAATTGTCCAAAGAACGACCAACGGTGAGACTATACCAAAATCACGAAAGTATTTCTTCTAATTCCAATTTCATCAACTTTAGGGAAATGATCTTAAAAACCAAAAATGTTGTCCTAGTGCTCTTATATCTGATGAATCAGATGGTACCTTAGATCGTCACAAATTTATGGCATTGTGATTGCTGGATTTTCCATAGCCATGTTCTCTACCACTCTCCATCAGAACATGATGGTTAGATTTCTCTTCCATATCCATATTTTCACCTATGTGGAAACCCAGTGATTAGTTTATTTGGGTAACCATTAAATTTCATACTTTTGTTTTTAAAGATTGTTTTTGGTATTCCTTTTTACGATGTGGGTTTCTATTAAAGAAACTTTCAAATAGTAAACTATTTATAACCCCGACGAATTTCAAGGGTGAAATTCATTTTAAGGGGGGTAGAATGTAACACCCCGATATTTTATCAAAAATATTCTTTTTAATTTCATTAATGTCTTGTGTTGTACGCTACACCAAAAGGAGCTTGTACAACACACATCCTTGAATTTCCTTGCATTACATGCAATCGCGACCTTCCTCGATAGCGTGTGTAGTACGCAGTAATGAGTTTTACTAAACAACAATATGCTATTAAAATATTATTAAAACTAGCCATTATGAATAGTAATAACCACTTTTTGAAATTTTTTAAATTTTATTTTTCAAAATGGTCTTCATTTTTGGATTCGGAATATCAAAATTAGCTTAGGGTGAAATTTTGGTACTTTTTGGATAACTTTCATATTCTAATGAATTGTGAAAATTACTAAATTATAATTAAAAACAACTTTTTTAATCGAAATAATTAATAGTGATAAATTATTAATTTGAGTGGTTTTAAAGTATATTTAGAATATATTTTTACAATTTAATACAATATTGGTCATTTGATGTAATTTCACATTTAAACCAGTTATAAACAAGTGTCAATCTTTTGATAGTTATTATCTCTTAAAAACACGCTATTTGTTTTGACAACGGGAACTAATTTTTAAATTAATTAATGCAACTGATATGTTCTTAATTTGGTAAAATAGACATCATTTTTGAATTCTTAATATCAAATATATCTTAGGCCTAATTTTTGGTATTTTTCGGGAAACATTCATTTTTTGATGAATAGTGAAACCACTAAGTGGTAGTTAAAAAACTGAATTTTTCATAAAACTTAATTTTACCACTTCGGTGAGTGGAATTTCAAAAATCCGAGAGACACGGTTAATATCAAGGACTAAAATGTGGTTCAATGAGATGAAAATAATTTTTGATGAATAGTAACTTTTGACTTTTTTTTACCACGGTTAAAAGTAAATAGGGTAATTAAAGGTAAAAATGATATTATTATTACCAAAACACATGTCCTAATTCTATTGGAAAATTGTAATTCGACCAAAAACAACCTTAGTAAAAAAATATGACCATTTAGGATTACCTGGATTAGATTAGGACATTTATTATTAATTTATTTAAAGAAGGGTTAAAATAGTTAAAATCAAAGTTTAATAAGTAAATCATTTTTAATATGGGGTTATACATAAGATAAATTCGGCTATAAATATTCATTAGAAAGATAAAAAAAGTTCCTACATAATGGTATTTTATTTTTAATTTTTATACATTAAATAATTTAATTTATTTATGACACAACGATGATGCACTAATTATCTTATTAATGAAATATTGACATAATTGATGTTATAAATACCCAAATAAATATAATTTGAGACTTTTTATGAACTAAACTAACTTTATAGGTTAATATGACAAGTTAGGATTGATTTAATTAACTTTTTTCGAAGTAATCATTCTGTTATGAGTTTCCAATAAATCAACTATTGAATAGTGTCAAAATTGACATAAAATAGTTTTTAAAACAAATATTATATTATTAATTGTTATTTTATTCCTAAAAATATAAGGTTCGACCAAATGACTTATATAAGGTTATATATATTAATAAAACACAAATTGGGGGTCGCTTGGATGTATATGGTAAGTTTATTAACTATATAATATAAAAATACAAAGTGACATGGTAAATGTCAATCTAATTAACTAAGAGTTAAAACTAAAAGATAAGGTTAATATAATGACCTAAACTTGTATAAATTCTATTGTATGAGAGTATTTAGACCCAACCCCACATTATCTTCGAAATAATTCAATTTGGATCTATTTAAAACTGAACTTGACTTTATAATAAAATAATATTTTTAGTTATTCCAAAGGTGCCCTTCTCCTCCCTTATAAAAGGGCACCTCCTCCCCCTCTTCCTCACACCACTTTGAGCCTTCAAGCTCGGCCAACCCCTGCCAATTGCTTCTGTCCACTTCCCTAGAAACATCCTAGAGGTTCTGGTCTTCTTCAAAGACCTATTTTAGTACCCTAAAATGAGGTCTCAAAGAAGCACTTCAAAGAAGAGGTAATGTCCGTTACCGATTCTTTCATCTTTATTTCTTCTTCCACTTCTTATTCATTAATTGTTTCATTATGAAGTAATAACATCAGTATCACTCATATACTGATATGTTATTATAAGTATGAAACAACCCTATTTCACCATCTATCCATCCTACGGAAAAAGAAATCACCGCGCGTGCGTACGTACGGAATACCGTCTCCACGATGTGATGCGATTCGTTCTACATGATATTCATTGCATAATGATTATATAAATGAATTGAATGAATTAATATGATATATATTACACTAATACCATTATGGAAATGAGGTATCTATAACCTAAAGAGAATAATAAGAATTTATTCGACAAACACGCATAAGAACAAAAAGTAATAAACACCCGAATAACAAGTAGTAATGAAATATTACTAATAATAAGCTAAGAATATAACCATATATGATACCATAAAAATATGTATGATTCTGTAATAATTCAATAACATTATTTAAATTATTATACAGGAGGTTCGGACATGTACAAAGCATATCGGACCAAAGTTAAGGGAAATATCACAATCACATTTTTATCCCAGATTGTTTATACTTTGGTATTTAATGGGGTGTATTTTATCATCCACATCCATGTTTCCTCAATATGTAATATTATTTCCATCCACATAAAATTTTGTTTAAATCAAATTTTACCCTTCAGTGAGTTTTTAGTAAAAGATATGAAAGGAATCTTTTGTCGTTTTTCGTACGAGGTACTTTTTTGACTTTTCTGACAAAAGTACGAGAAGAATGTTTTTTTTAACTTATACGGCATGAATGGATTTTTAAAATATTATTTCCAAGAAGATTCCTTTACAAGTTTTCAAGTTTATTTTTAATAAACTTCTTTTAGTTTAGAATTTTATGACATGTTAAGAAAGGAAATGTGTTTTTGGAGTATAAAGGATATTTTCCTCAAGAATGGAGTTCAAGTGTTTTATCAAAATTATTTTCCATCTAAGATAATATAGGGTTCTGTTTATATCAATATTATTACATTTACTTGATTATGTTGTGATGGAAATATTTTTATGAATTCTTTTATCTTATATGAATTTTTTTATGATGTCATGATGTTTAAGATTCCCATTTTTATTACATGGGTTATGCAATGATGTATGATTTATGATTTTATGGCACACATAAGAATGGTATAATTATGAGATGGGTGGGACCTATATCTCACTCCAATTCATTGGGTAAAGATTTTATATCTCTTCAGATAGACATGGATGGAACGGTAGGTTATACCGGTTCAGTGAAACAGGACTGAAACGAGGGTGACTCGGTTCAGAAATGGACTTTGTCCACTAAGATAGTCTTGGCAATGAGTCTTGACTAATAAGATATGATTCTCTATGATTATGCGTTTATTCCACAAAGTTTCATGTTTTAAGTTATGATTATTGGGATTTCATTTCACTAATATGATTTATCCCATGTTAGGAAATTATGCTCTCTTTTTCAGGTTAAGATTCCCAAAATGTTATGTTCTTATGAAAATGATGTGATTGATATTTCTTTTGTTTACCCTTACTGATAATTTGAGCTCAACCTTTATTTTTTTCTTTTCCCTAGGATATAAAGAAAGGTTTTAGGTAAAAAAAGGAAGATCATTATGGGAGATGTTGAAGATATTTCACCACGATTAGAAGATTATATTCCGAGTTTCCAAAGAAACTAAACTATTACGATCCTTGTGTGTGTGTTTTTCTTATGTACTAAGTATTCCGCAAAAGTAATGTAATGTCCATGTACGTCAAGCTTCGGGTCTCTACAGTTGGTATCAGAGGAAAATTTTAGTCAACCTTTGGAAGCTAGGATGCGAAAACGTTAGTGAGATCCCTAGAGATATTTCTAAGGTATGTCTAGGGATGTCCCTAAGGATAAGTATACATATAGGATATAGTCCTAGAACTATGGTAACAATATTAGATTAAAGCAAAGATGTTAGATATTGAAGTTACTCCTCTTTATTATGATTTTTTCCTCTCACACAATTCTTTTTGGGTTTTAGAAAATGGATGGAAACAAGATGATTCACGATAATGAAGGATATGATGGACAATGGAATGATATTCTTCATGAGAAACCAAATGAAATGGGATTTCGAAGTCCAAACATCATTATTATGCCGAATCAGCAATCTCATAATATGATGAATAAAGTAAAATTTGGTAAGATTCCTGACTCAGCTAATAAGAGAAAGATGGAGTTTCATGATGATTATAGAGGAAAGAAAGTTCAATTTCCCCAATGTAAATCATGTGGGAAGAGGCATCAAGGAGAATGTTTCAAAGGAACTGGAAGATGCTTTGGGTGTGGAAAAGAAGGACACAAAGCCAGTAAGTGCAATAAAAAGGGTTTAGTTAACACCAGGGATGAGGATAATGGTATTGCTATGACATCAACAATGGTTAAATGTTTTAAATGTGGAATGTACGGGCATTATGCAAACCAATGCCCTAAGGGAAAGTCTCATGAAGAGAATCAGTATGGTCGTATGGGTAGTATTTATGTGGATGATGATGAAGAGACTACAAATGATATGTGAGATGAAAGAATTGTTGAAGCTCGGTCAATGGTTTAAGAATTTAGTGGAATGATTACATGTTTATCATGTGTAATGTTGTATAAGTAATCTCATGGTACTATGGAATAAAGATACATCTAAGGATTGTTACACTATTGTCTTTCCTTGAGTTTTAAAAGTGTATGATTAATGTTACCAGTATCCATGAAAGTTTATTCAGATATTTTTGGAATGTAGATGATATGCGCATAATGAAGGGATAAGGAGAAAATTAAATGTTTGATAGTATTCATGAGCTCATGACTGATATAAGGAGAAGGTTATATCATGGTTTGAGTATATAGAATTTTCGGATTTGGGTATGTGGAAAGAGTTAACTTTTGACAGCATTCATGTTTTCACTAAGGTTTAATGGGTATTCATTTTTCAAGAGAATACATCATTAAGGTATTCACATGATTGGAATGTGACCAAAAAGATATATGGGGGATAAATGATGGTATTCACATGCTTGGTTGATGACATTTCAAGTAATCATTTTCTTTATACTATGAGCTTGGACCGAAGTATTTTAGATAAGCCTAAAGATTGTAATGGATTATGTTAACCATAAGTTAGTATTGTTTAAGGATAGAACTTTTTTTGATATTATTTATGTGATGTTATAGTAATGTAGTTTTATAAAAAGGACAACCTGCAGGACGAGCGACAGCCCATCGCGTCGGACAAGGCTGTGGGAATCGAACCCACAACCGAAGTGCGACTGACCTTTATCGCCAACCACTGTCCTACAGGAAGTCCCTGTTTAGTAGAAACTAGTTTTATTATATTAAGCAGTATGATATATGAAGTATAAATCCATTTTAGGAACTATATATGATTAATCTCACTATATATGGACTTATGTGTTTTTTGATAATTTTTGCTAACCTTTTATTTGAAATAGATGGAATAACCCATCATTCTATCACATGATCTACTAACACATCACGAATGACAAATTCTACTTCATTTATTTAAGATATGAAGTGGAAATTGTCCAAATAACGACCAACGGTGAGACTATACCAAAATCACGGAAGTATTTCTTCTAATTCCAATTTCATCAAATTTGGGAAATGATCTTAAAAACCAAAAATGTTGTCCTAGTGCTCTTATATATGATGAATCTGATGGAGCCTTAGATAATAAAAAATTTATGGCATTTTGATTGCTGGTTTTTCCATAGCCATGTTCTCTACCACTCTCCATCAGAACATGATGGTTAGATTTCTCTTCGATATCCATATTTTCACCTATATGGAAACCCAGTGATTATTTTATTTGGGTAACCGTTACATTTCATACTTTTGTTTTTAAAGATTGGTTTTGGACTTCATTTTTACTATGTGGGCTTCTATTAAAGAAACTTTTGAATAGTAAACCATTTATAACCCCGACGAATTTCGAGGGCGAAATTCATTTTAAGGGGGGTAGAATGTAACACCCCGAGATTTTATGAAAAATATTCTTTTTAATTTCATTAATGTCTTGTGTTGTACGCTACACCAAAAGGAGCTTGTACAACACACATCCTTGACTTGCCTTGCATTACACGCAATCACGACCTTCCTCGATAGCGTCTGTAGTACGCAGTAACGAGTTTTACTAAACAACAATATGCTATTAAAATATTATTAAAACTAGCCGTTATGAATAGTAATAACCACTTTTTGAAATTTTGTAAATTTTATTTTTCAAAATGGTCTTCATTTTTGGATTCGGAATATCGAAATTAGCTTAGGGTGAAATTTTGGTACTTTTCGGATAACTTTCATATTCTGATGAATAGTGAAAATTACTAAATTATAATTAAAAACAACATTTTTAATCGAAATAATTAATAGTGATAAATTATTAATTTGAGTGGTTTTAAAGTATATTTAGAATATATTTTTAAAATTTAATACAATGTTGGTCATTGGATGTAATTTCACATTTAAACCAGTTATAAACAAGTGTCAATCTTTTGATAGTTATTATCTCTTAAAAACATGCTATTTGTTTTGACGACGGGAACTAATTATTAAATTAATTAACGCAACTGATATTTTCTTAATTTGGTAAAATAGATATCATTTTTGAATTCTTAATATCAAATATATCTTAGGCCTAATTTTTGATATTTTTCTGGAAACATTCATTTTTTGATTAATAGTGAAACCACTCAGTGGTAGTTAAAAAACTGAATTTTTCATAAAACTTAATTTTAGCGCTTCTATGAGGAATTTAGAAAATCCAAGAGACACGGTTAATATCAAGGTCTAAAATGTGGTTCAATGAGATGAAAATAATTTTTGGTGAATAGTAACTTTTTACTTTTTTTACCACGATTAAAAGTAAATAGGGTAATTAAGGGTAAAAATGATATTATTATTACCCAAAAACATGTCATAATTCTATTGAACAATTGTAATTCGACCAAAAACAACCTTAGGAATAAAATATGACCATTTTGTCCCACTTGGATTAGATTAGGACATTTATTATTAATTTATTTAAAGAAGGGTTAAAATAGTTAAAATCAAAGTTTAATAAGTAATTAATTTTTAATATGGGGTTATACATAAGATAAATTCGACTATAAATATTCCTTAGAAAGATAAAAATATTTCCTACATAATCCTATTTTATTTGTAATTTTTAGACATTAAATAATTTAATTTATTTATGACACAACGATGATGCAGTAATTATCTTATTAATGAAATATTGACATAATTGATGTTATAAATACCCAAATAAATATAAT
Source organism: Viscum album (assembly GCA_963277665.1). Lineage (NCBI taxonomy): Eukaryota > Viridiplantae > Streptophyta > Magnoliopsida > Santalales > Viscaceae > Viscum > Viscum album. The sequence continues at coordinate 1,307,456,405 of OY728134.1, read as the reverse complement.
TTTAGACTTTTTATGAACTAAACTAATTTTATAGGTTAATATGACATGTTAGGATTGATTTAATTAACTTTGGTCGAAGTAATCATACTGTTATTAGTTTTTAAAAAAATCAACTATTGAATAGTGTCAAAATTGACATAAAATAGTTTTTAAAACAAATATTATATTATTAATTGTTATTTTATTTCTAAAAATCTAAGGTTTGGCAAAATGACTTATATTAGGTTATATCTATTAATAAAACACAACTTGGTGGTCTCTTGGATGTATAGGGTAAGTTTATTAACTGTATAATATAAAAATACAAAGTGACATGGTAAATGTCAATCTAATTAACTTAAAACTAAAAGATAAGGTTAATATAATGACCTAAACTTTTCTAAATTCTATTGGATGAGAGTATTTCGACCCATACCCACCTTATATTCGAAATAACTCAATTTGGAGCTATTTAAAACCGAACTTGACTTTATAATAAAATAATATTTTTAGTTGTTCCAAAGGTGCCCCTCTCCTCCCCTATAAAAGGGCACCTCCTCCCCCTCTTCTTCACACCACTTTGAGCCTTCAAGCTCGGCCAACCCCTGTAAATTTCTTCTCTCCACTTCCCTAGAAAAATCCTAGAGGTTTTGGTCTTCTTAAAAGACCTATTTTAGTGCCCTAAAAGGAGGTCTCAAAGAAGCACTTCAAAGAAGAGGTAATGTCCGTTACCGATTCATTCATCTTTATTTCTTCTTCCACTTCTTATTGTTTAGTTTTTTCATTATGAAGTAATAAAATCAGTATCACTAATATACTGATATGTTATTATAAGTATGAAACAACCATATTTCACCATCTATCCATCCTACGGAAAAAGAAATCACCGCGCGTGCGTAAGTACGGAATACCGTCTCCACGATGTGATGCGATTCGTTCTACATGATCTTCATTGCATAATGATTATATAAATGAATTGAATGAATGAATATGATATATATTACACTAATACCATTCTGGAAATTAGGTATCTATAACCTAAAGAGAAGAATAAGAATTTATTCGACAAACACGCATAAGAACAAAAAGTAATAAACACCCGAATAACAAGTAGTAATGAAATATTACTAATAATAAGCTAAGAATTTGAACATATATGATATCATAAAAATAATTATGATTCTGTAATAAGTCAATAACATTATTTAAATCATTATACAGGAGGTTCGGACACGTACAAAGCATATCGGACCAAAGGTAAGGGAAATATCACAATCTCATTTTTATCTGAGATTGTTTATACTTCGGTATTTACTGGGGTGTATTTTATCAACCACATCCATGTTTCCTCAATATGTAATATTATTTCCATCCACCTAAAATTTTGTTTAAATCCAATTTTACCCTTCGGTGAGTTTTTAGTAAAAGATATGAAATGAATCTTTTGTCGTTTTTCGTACGAGGTACTTTTTTGACGTTTCCGAAAAAGTACGAGAAGAATGATTTTTTAACTTATACGACATGAATGGATTTTTTAATAATTATTTCCAAGAAGCTTACTTTACAAGTTTTAAAGTTTATTTTTAATCAACTTATTTTAGTTTATAATTTTATGACATGTTAAGAAAGGAAAAGTGTTTTTGGAGTAGAAAGGATATTTTCCTCAAGAATGGAGTTCAAGTGTTTTATCAAAATTATTTTCCATCTAAGATAATATAGGGTTCTGTTTCTATCCCTATTATTACATTTACATGATTATGTTGTGATGGAAATATTTTTATGAATTCCTTTATCTTATATGAATTGTTTTATGCTGTCATGAGGTTTAAGATTCCCATTTTTGTTACATGGGTTATGCAATGATGTATGATTTATGATTTTGTGGCACACATAAGAATGGTATCATTATGAGATGGGTAGGACCTATATCTCCCTCCAATGCTATAATGACCCATACTTTACATACATTGTTAATACTTCAAAATTGAAGCACACTTATTACAACATATGATAAAACCACAAAGGACCGTATAGGTATAGTGTCTTTAGAAACTGGGAAACATAAACAACTGGTTCATAAATCTTCTACAGTGTCTCCCATTTATTTCATTATATCTAGGGTCCCTTTTAGCATATTCTACTTAATATCCATCTTCCTGACCTGGGGAAAAGAAAACATAAAAGGGTGAGCTCAAATGCTCAGCAAGGGCAAATAAAGGAAATAAAAATCATATCATATCTTTATGAAAATCAAAACCTGCAAAAGAGATCATAATATCTTAACATGGAATAAATCATAGAAGTGAAAATGAGATCCCCATAATCATAACATAAAACTTGAAACTTTGTGGCATGCACACATAATCATGGAAAATCATTTCTTGTTAGTCATGACTTATTGCCAAGACTATCTTAGTGGACAAAGTCCCTTTCTGAACCGAGTTCACTCCTCGTTTCAGTCCTGTATCACTGAACCGAAATAACCTTCCGTTCCAGCCATGTCTATCTCATGAGATATAAAATCTTTACCCAATGCATTGGAGGGAGATATAGGTCCCACCCATCTTATAATGAATCCTTTCTTATGTGTGCCACATAATCATTGCATAACACATGTAACAAAAATGGGATTCTTGAAACATCATGACATCATAAATCAATTCATATAAGATAAAGGAATTCATAAACATAATTCCATCACAACATAGTCAAAACAATGTAAAAATATGGATAGAAACAGAACCCTTTATTATCTTAGATGGAAAATAATTTTGATAAAACACTTGAATTGAATTCTTGAGGAAAATATCCTTTCTTCTTCAAAATCAATTTCTTTTCACAAAACATCATGCAATTTTAAAAGAAAGAGATTTTATTGAAAATAGTCATGAAATCTTATATAGGAAGCTTCATGAAAATAAAGCTTTATAAAACAGTAGAAATCCGTTCGTGCCGTATAAGTTAAAAAAAAACATTCTTCGTACTTTTGTCGGAAAAGTCAAAAAAGTACCTCGTATGGAAAAACGACAAAAGATTCCTTTCATATTCTTTACTAAAAACTCACCTAAGGTAAAATTGGATTTAAACTATTGCAAGTGGATGGAAACAATATTACATATTGAGGGAACATGGATGTGGATGATAAAATACACCCCAGTAAATACTTACGAATAAACAATCTCGGATAAAAATGAGATTGTGATATTTCCCTTACCTTAGGTCCGATTTGCTTTGTACGTGTCCGAAGCTCCTGTATAATGGTTTAAATAATGTTATTGACTTATTCCAGAATCATACATGTTGATATGATATCATATATGGTCATATTATTAGCTTTTTGTTAGTAATATTTCATTGTTACTTGTTACTCGGGTCTTTATAACTTTTCGTTCTTATGCGTGTTTTGTCGAATAAATTCTTATTCTTATCTTTAGGTTATAAATAATTCATTTACAGAATGGTATTAGTGTAGTATATGCCATATTCATTCATTCAATTCATTTATATAATCATTATGAAATGAAGATCATGTAGAACGAGTCGCATCACATCGTGGAGACGGTATTCCGTACGTACGCACGAGTGATGATATCGTTCCTATGATCGTGGAATTGTATTGGAGTATATATATATATTATTTCAGTATCAATATTACTTCATAATAATCATATATAGTTACTTATTACACCATTATAACCATCCTTGTAAGGTGATGGTGGAAAAATAGATTACACCACGGCGTGGAGACGGTATTCCATACGTACGCACGCGTGGTGATTTCATTTTTCCGTAGGATGGATAGAAGGTGAATTAGGGTTGTTTCATATTTATAATAACATATCAGTATGTAAGTAATACTGATGTTATTACTTTGTCATGAAACAACTAAAGAAGAAGAAGTTGAAGACGAAAGAAATTGAAAAGATCGGTAATCGATATTACCTCTTCTTTGGAACGCCTCTTTGAATCCTCCACTTAAGGAACTAAGATTGGTCTTTGGAGAAGACCAGGACCTCTAGGATTATTCTAGGGAAGTGGAGAGGAGAAAATGGCAGGGGTTGGCCGAGCTTGAGTGCTCAATTTGGTGTGAGGAGGAGGGGGAGGAGGTGCCCTTTTATAAGGGAGGAGAGGGGCACCTTAGGAATTTCTCAAAATATTATTTTATATTAAAGTCAAAATCGGTTTATAATGGTTCCAAAGGGTATTATTTCGAAGCTAAAGTGGGGAAGGGTCGAAATCCCATCAACCAATAGGATTTAGACAAGTTTAGGGTATTATTTTAACCTTATCAATTAGATTTAACTCTAAGTTAAATAATTTAACTTTTACCGTGTCTTTTTGTTTTCTTTCACTATATGGTTAATACACTTACTATAACATGCCAAACGAACCCCAAATTGTTTATTATTAATATATATATCCTTATCTAAGTCATTTGGCCGAACCTTAGATTTTTAGGAATAAAATAACAATTAGTAATATAATATTTGATTTAAAAACTATTTTGTGTCAATTTTGACACTATTTGATATATGATTTTTGTGAAAGTCATAACAGAATTATATGTTCGAACCAAGTTGATTAAATCAACATTAATATATCATAGTAACCTAGAAAATTAGTGGAATTCATAAAAAGTGTCAAATTACATTTATTTTGGTGTTTATAACATCAATTTTGTCAATATTTTGTTAACAAGATAATTACTGCATCATCTTTGTGTCATAAATAAATTAAATTATTTGTTGTCTAAAAATTACAAATAAAATACCATCATGTAGGAAATCTTTTTAGCTTTCTAATGAATATTTACAATCGAATTTATCTTATGTATAAACCCATATTAAAAATGATTTACTTATTAAACTTTGATTTTAACTATTTTAACCCTTCTTTAAATAAATTAATAATAAATGTCCTAATCTAATCCAAGTGGGCCTAAATGGTCATATTTTATTCCTAAGTTTGTTTTTGGTCGAATTACACTTGTCCAATAGAATTAGGACATGTGTTAGGGTAATATTGATATCATATTTACCCTTAGTTACCCTATTTACTATTAACCGCGGTAAAAAATAGTAAAAAGTTACTATTCACCAAAAATTATTTTCATCTCATTGAACCACATTTTAGTCCTTGATATTAACCGTGTCTCTCGGATTTTCGAAATTCCATTCACAGAAGCGGTAAAATTAAGTTTTATGCAAAATTCGGTTTTTAACCTACCACTTAGTGGTTTCACTATTCATCAAAAATTGAAAGTTTTCAGAAAAATACCAAAATTTCACCCTAGGCTAATTTCGATATTCTGAGTCCAAAAATGATGTCCATTTTGAAAAATAAAATTTATAAAATTTCAAAAAGTGGTTATTACTATTCATAACGGCTAGTTTTAATAGCATATTGTTATTTAGTGAAACTCGGTATTGCGTACGACGAAAGCTATCGAGGAAGGTCACGATTGCGTGTAAAGCAAGCCAAGCAAGTGTTGTGTAGAAAAAGATTCCTTTGATGATTTATATAACATAAAAGTCTCGGGTGTTAAATTCTACCCCCCTTAAAAAGAATTTCGCCCTCGAAATTCTTCACTTTGTAACAAACAGATGAGGATACTTCTCCCTCATCATATCCTCAAGCTCCCAAGTAGCTTCTTCAAGTTGGTGGTTCCTCCATAAAACTTTCACCAAGCGAGTGGTCTTGTTTCGTAGGACTTTTTCGCTACGATCCAGAATCTCTATCGGCTGTTCTTCATAAGAAAGATCTTGCTCCAGCGGTACAACTTCTGAGCTGAGTACATGTGAAGGATCTGGTATGTACTTTCTCAGGAGAGATACATGGAACACATCGTGAACTTGAGAGAGATTCGGTGGAAGCGCCAATCGGTAAGCTACCTTCCCAACACGATCCAGTATTTCAAAAGGACCGATATATCTAGGGCTCAACTTCCCCTTCTTTCCAAATCTCATAACCCTCTTCCAGGGAGATATTCGTAAGAACACTTTATCGCCCACTTCAAACTCTAGGTCTTTTCTTCGGTTGTCGGCATAACTTTTCTGTCGACTCTGAGCTGCTCCTATGTGTTGTTGAATAGATCTGACCTTTTCTGCCATTTCATCAACGAGATCAGGTCCTAATAGCTTTCTTTCCCCAACTTCATCCCAGCAAGTTGGAGTCCTGCATTTCTTCCCATAGAGAGCTTCATAAGGAGCCATCTGAATACTGGAGTGAAAGCTATTATTATAAGAAAATTCCACCAAAGGTAGGTGTTGATCCCAACCTCCTTTGAAATCCATAGAGCAAGCTCTCAACATATCTTCTAGGGTTTGAATTGTTCTCTCAGACTGACCGTCTGTCTGGGGATGATAAGCAGTGCTGAAACTCAACTCTGTATCCAGAGTATGCTGAAGACTTCGCCAGAACTTCGAGGTAAATCTCGGATCCCGATCAGATATAAAAGAAAGTGGTACTCCATGCAATCTTACCACTTCCTTTACATATATCCTGGCAAGCTGATCTAGAGATAAATCCTCTCTAATAGGAATGAAGTGTGCAGACTTTGTAAGACGATCAACTATGACCCAGATAGCATTATTGCCTTTGGATGTTTTAGGAAGTCCTGTGACAAAGTCCATAGTGATGTTTTCCCATTTCCATTCGGGTATGGGTAATGGTTGTAACATCCCCTTAGACTTTTGTCTCTCAGCTTTAACTTGTTGACAAACCAAGCATCGAGAGACATATTCAGCAACATCTCTTTTCATGCCATCCCACCAGAAGTACTCTTTCAGGTCCCTATACATCTTCGTACTTCCAGGATGAATAGAGAATGATGAACTATGTGCCTCATCCAGCAGCTCCTTCTTTAATTCAGGAATGGAAGGAACACAAACCCGATTCCTGAACTTTATTATCCCATCACAATCAAGGTTGAATTCAGGAACATTTCTCACCTTCTTTTGTAACTCGACGTCTTCTTTCTGTGCCTCTTTAATCTTCACATGTATAGATGGTTGAACATTCATTTGAGAAAGATAAGATTTTTCCCTTTCCGTTATAATTCCAAGATCCATCCTTTGTAAATCCATAAATATTGGATCTTTTGTGATCCTCATCATGGATAAACTAGCATGGTCTTGTCGACTTAATGCATCTGCCACCTTGTCAGTCATAATCCTTAATCAGCTCCAACCATCTTCTTTGACGCATATTCAACTCCTTTTGTGTGAAAATATACTTTAAACTTTTATGATCAGTATAAATATCACACCTTTCACCATAAAGGTAATGCCTCCAGATCTTTAATGCAAAGATTACCGCAGCCAACTCCAAATCATGTGTTGGGTAATTTTGCTCATGGATTTTCAACTGTCGTGAGGCATAAGCTATCACCATATCATTTTGCATAAGAACACACCCCAATCCCTTCTTGGATGCATCACTGTAGATCACAAACCTTTCTCCACTACAAGGCAGTGTGAGCACAGGTGCACTGGATAACCTTCTTTTCAACTCCTTGAAATTCTCTTCACATTCCTCTGTCCAGACAAACTTGACTCCTTTCCGAGTCAACTTGGTGAGTGGATTAGATAATCGTGAAAAATCTTTTACAAAACGTCGATAATATCCAGCCAAACCAAGAAAACTTCGGATCTCAGTTACTGTTGTTGGTCGCGACCATCTTTCGATAACCTCTGTTTTTGCTGGATCCACAGATATCCCCTCTTTTGAGATTATGTGACCCAAAAATGCAACTTTTTGAAGCCAAAATTCACACTTGGTAAATTTGGCATAAAGCTTCTCCTTTCTCAGGGTCTTCAATATAATTCTCAAGTGATCTTCATGTTCTTCCTTGCTCTTTGAATAGACAAGAATATCGTCTATAAAGACTACCACAAATTGATCAAGATAGTCTCTAAAGACTCTATTCATTAGATCCATGAAGATATCAGGGGCATTAGTAAGACCAAATGGCATCACTATAAATTCATAGTGTCCATACCTTGTACGGAATGCCGTCTTTGGTATATCCTCCCTTTTGACCCTTAATTGATGATACCCTGAACGAAGATCAATCTTGGAAAAGTATTGAGCTCCGCGTAGTTGGTCAAACAAGTCATCAATGCGTGGGAGAGGATATTTGTTCTTGATAGTGATCTTGTTAAGTTCTCGATAATCAATGCAGAGTCTCATTGATCCATCTTTCTTCTTAACAAATAGAACAGGTGCTCCCCAAGGTGACGCACTAGGGCGTATGAATCCCTTATCAAGATTCTCTTGGAGTTGCTTCTTCAATTCCTGCAACTCAATTGGGGCCATTCTATAAGGTGTCTTTGAAATAGGCAAAGCACCCGGTACGAGTTCTATTGAAAACTCAACTTCATGATTTGGTGGAAGACCTGGTAATTCCTCCGGAAAGACATCATCAAACTCCCGTACAATGGGCATATTTATAATCGTAAGTTTCTCTCCAACCATTTGAGATAAATAACCTTCATTTAGTGGAATCATGACCCATAAGATGGAAGGAATTTCCACTGGAAGGTTATGTTCATCCTTGCATTGATAGACGATCATAGATTGATCTGGAATATGAAATGTGACTTCCCTTCTTTGGCAATTGATATGAGCTCCGTATAAAGAAAGCCAATCCATGCCAAGAATCACATCAAATTCCACTATAGGAAGGATCACAAGATTTGCAGGAAGCACTTTCCCACAAACTTCGATCGGAGAAGAATTATAAACTTTTGATGCGATTGATGTGCCATTAGGTGTTGTCACAGCTAACTCAACATCTAATTGTTGAGGTAATACGGTGATACTCTTAGAAAAGTCTTCAGAAATAAAAGAGTGGGTGGATCCAGAATCAAATAAAACATTTGCTACTTTAGAGTGGATGGTAAGTGTACCTTTCACCACATCGTTATCGTACTCCACATCGCTGATAGAAATTGCATGTGACTTTCCTTTGTCTTTAGCCTTAAGAGTTTGTTGACGTCGACCATCATCATCAACCCTTGGATTTGGGCATTGATTGGCATAATGCCCCATCTCCTTGCACTTGAAACATTGAAGTGTAGTAGGATCATTCTGTGTATCCCTTCCTTTGTTTGCGTCATTAGACATCTTCTTCCCATTATCACGGCATTCAAATGCCCGATGACCTTCCTTTCCACATTTAAAACATTTACTTGTCCCTTTAAGACAACTCCCTCCATGTTTCTTTCCACACTTTGAGCATAAGGAAAAGATCATCTTCTTTTCCGTGTGCTCTTTAGAGTTTCCTTTGAATTCCATCTTCCTCTTCTTATCAAACCCATGTGACTGATGGGTTACTCCAATCTCCATCTCGACTTTGAGAGCACATCGAACGATTTCCTCATAGCTATTGAAGTCCCTTATGGCTAACGCCCTTCGAAGACTTGGTTTTAAGCCACTAAAGAATCGATCGATCTTACTCTCAGGTTGGATAATAATACCAGAAGCGTACCTTGCAAGTCTTGTAAAATTTGCTTCATAGGTACTAACAGATTCATCATCCCTTTGCTTCAGTTCAAGGAACTCTTTCTCCATCTTTGTTCGGAGAATACGAGGGAAGTACTTATTGAAAAATAAGTTCTTGAACTCGTCCCATTCCATAGACTCAATTTCATCCCTTTGCCTCGTATTCTTAACAAGATTCCACCATTGATCAGCATCTCCTTCTAAACGATACACTGCTAGGATGACTTTATCATGTTCAGAACATTGAAGAACTGAAAATATCTTTTCAGTAGTACTAATCCATTGTTCAGCAACTAATGGATCAGTAGACCCACTGAAAGAAGGTGGACGCTGCCTCATGAAGGATTCAACAGAATGTTGCTCCCTCCTTTGCTCGTTTGGAAATCCTGCATGATTCATAGCTTGAGAAAGTTGTGTGAGCATGGCTACAAGATTTTGCATTCCATCTCCCATATTGTTTGGTTGCTCAGGGGGACAATCATTGCATTGCCCATCGCATTCCGCATTAACACGGTTCCTTCGGGTTCCAGCCATTGACTAAAACCAAGAAGAATAGTGTGAGCAACACTAATTATAATAGGAAACCACATAATTCAAGAATAAAATTTTCATGCTTATGGTCTTATCCTAGGTTATTCAATGCCATTTCTAAAACACTAAGATTGTGTTCTATGCTTAGACTTATCCTTAGGGTTCTTACTAAGGGGTTCTTACTAAGGCTTTCACATCCTAGTTTCCAAAGGTTGACTATACCTTTCCTCTGATACCAACTATAACGACCCATACTTTACATACATTGTTAATACTTCAAAATTGAAGCACACTTATTACAACATATGATAAAACCACAAAGGACCGTATAGGTATAGTGTCTTTAGAAACTGGGAAACATAAACAACTGGTTCATAAATCTTCTACAGTGTCTCCCATTTATTTCATTATATCTAGGGTCCCTTTTAGCATATTCTACTTAATATCCATCTTCCTGACCTGGGGAAAAGAAAACATAAAAGGGTGAGCTCAAATGCTCAGCAAGGGCAAATAAAGGAAATAAAAATCATATCATATCTTTATGAAAATCAAAACCTGCAAAAGAGATCATAATATCTTAACATGGAATAAATCATAGAAGTGAAAATGAGATCCCCATAATCATAACATAAAACTTGAAACTTTGTGGCATGCACACATAATCATGGAAAATCATTTCTTGTTAGTCATGACTTATTGCCAAGACTATCTTAGTGGACAAAGTCCCTTTCTGAACCGAGTTCACTCCTCGTTTCAGTCCTGTATCACTGAACCGAAATAACCTTCCGTTCCAGCCATGTCTATCTCATGAGATATAAAATCTTTACCCAATGCATTGGAGGGAGATATAGGTCCCACCCATCTTATAATGAATCCTTTCTTATGTGTGCCACATAATCATTGCATAACACATGTAACAAAAATGGGATTCTTGAAACATCATGACATCATAAATCAATTCATATAAGATAAAGGAATTCATAAACATAATTCCATCACAACATAGTCAAAACAATGTAAAAATATGGATAGAAACAGAACCCTTTATTATCTTAGATGGAAAATAATTTTGATAAAACACTTGAATTGAATTCTTGAGGAAAATATCCTTTCTTCTTCAAAATCAATTTCTTTTCACAAAACATCATGCAATTTTAAAAGAAAGAGATTTTATTGAAAATAGTCATGAAATCTTATATAGGAAGCTTCATGAAAATAAAGCTTTATAAAACAGTAGAAATCCGTTCGTGCCGTATAAGTTAAAAAAAACATTCTTCGTACTTTTGTCGGAAAAGTCAAAAAAGTACCTCGTATGGAAAAACGACAAAAGATTCCTTTCATATTCTTTACTAAAAACTCACCTAAGGTAAAATTGGATTTAAACTATTGCAAGTGGATGGAAACAATATTACATATTGAGGGAACATGGATGTGGATGATAAAATACACCCCAGTAAATACTTACGAATAAACAATCTCGGATAAAAATGAGATTGTGATATTTCCCTTACCTTAGGTCCGATTTGCTTTGTACGTGTCCGAAGCTCCTGTATAATGGTTTAAATAATGTTATTGACTTATTCCAGAATCATACATGTTGATATGATATCATATATGGTCATATTATTAGCTTTTTGTTAGTAATATTTCATTGTTACTTGTTACTCGGGTCTTTATAACTTTTCGTTCTTATGCGTGTTTTGTCGAATAAATTCTTATTCTTATCTTTAGGTTATAAATAATTCATTTACAGAATGGTATTAGTGTAGTATATGCCATATTCATTCATTCAATTCATTTATATAATCATTATGAAATGAAGATCATGTAGAACGAGTCGCATCACATCGTGGAGACGGTATTCCGTACGTACGCACGAGTGATGATATCGTTCCTATGATCGTGGAATTGTATTGGAGTATATATATATATTATTTCAGTATCAATATTACTTCATAATAATCATATATAGTTACTTATTACACCATTATAACCATCCTTGTAAGGTGATGGTGGAAAAATAGATTACACCACGGCGTGGAGACGGTATTCCATACGTACGCACGCGTGGTGATTTCATTTTTCCGTAGGATGGATAGAAGGTGAATTAGGGTTGTTTCATATTTATAATAACATATCAGTATGTAAGTAATACTGATGTTATTACTTTGTCATGAAACAACTAAAGAAGAAGAAGTTGAAGACGAAAGAAATTGAAAAGATCGGTAATCGATATTACCTCTTCTTTGGAACGCCTCTTTGAATCCTCCACTTAAGGAACTAAGATTGGTCTTTGGAGAAGACCAGGACCTCTAGGATTATTCTAGGGAAGTGGAGAGGAGAAAATGGCAGGGGTTGGCCGAGCTTGAGTGCTCAATTTGGTGTGAGGAGGAGGGGGAGGAGGTGCCCTTTTATAAGGGAGGAGAGGGGCACCTTAGGAATTTCTCAAAATATTATTTTATATTAAAGTCAAAATCGGTTTATAATGGTTCCAAAGGGTATTATTTCGAAGCTAAAGTGGGGAAGGGTCGAAATCCCATCAACCAATAGGATTTAGACAAGTTTAGGGTATTATTTTAACCTTATCAATTAGATTTAACTCTAAGTTAAATAATTTAACTTTTACCGTGTCTTTTTGTTTTCTTTCACTATATGGTTAATACACTTACTATAACATGCCAAACGAACCCCAAATTGTTTATTATTAATATATATATCCTTATCTAAGTCATTTGGCCGAACCTTAGATTTTTAGGAATAAAATAACAATTAGTAATATAATATTTGATTTAAAAACTATTTTGTGTCAATTTTGACACTATTTGATATATGATTTTTGTGAAAGTCATAACAGAATTATATGTTCGAACCAAGTTGATTAAATCAACATTAATATATCATAGTAACCTAGAAAATTAGTGGAATTCATAAAAAGTGTCAAATTACATTTATTTTGGTGTTTATAACATCAATTTTGTCAATATTTTGTTAACAAGATAATTACTGCATCATCTTTGTGTCATAAATAAATTAAATTATTTGATGTCTAAAAATTACAAATAAAATACCATCATGTAGGAAATCTTTTTAGCTTTCTAATGAATATTTAAAATCGAATTTATCTTATGTATAAACCCATATTAAAAATGATTTACTTATTAACCTTTGATTTTAACTATTTTAACCCTTCTTTAAATAAATTAATAATAAATGTCCTAATCTAATCCAAGTGGGCCTAAATGGTCATATTTTATTCCTAAGTTTGTTTTTGGTCGAATTACACTTGTCCAATAGAATTAGGACATGTGTTAGGGTAATATTGATATCATATTTACCCTTAGTTACCCTATTTACTATTAACCGCGGTAAAAAATAGTAAAAAGTTACTATTCACCAAAAATTATTTTCATCTCATTGAACCACATTTTAGTCCTTGATATTAACCGTGTCTCTCGGATTTTCGAAATTCCATTCACAGAAGCGGTAAAATTAAGTTTTATACAAAATTCGGTTTTTAACCTACCACTTAGTGGTTTCACTATTCATCAAAAATTGAAAGTTTTCAGAAAAATACCAAAATTTCACCCTAGGCTAATTTCGATATTCTGAGTCCAAAAATGATGTCCATTTTGAAAAATAAAATTTATAAAATTTCAAAAAGTGGTTATTACTATTCATAACGGCTAGTTTTAATAGCATATTGTTATTTAGTGAAACTCGGTATTGCGTACGACGAAAGCTATCGAGGAAGGTCGCGATTGCGTGTAAAGCAAGCCAAGCAAGTGTTGTGTAGAAAAAGATTCCTTTGATGATTTATATAACATAAAAGTATCGGGTGTTACAAATGCATTGGGTAAAGATTTTATATCTCATGAGATAGACATGGCTGGAACGGTAGGTTATACCAGTTCAGTGAAACAGGACTGAAACGAGGGTGACTCGGTTCAAAAATGGACTTTTTCCACTAAGATAGTCTTGGCAATGAGTCTTGACTAATAAGATATGATTCTCTATGATTATGTGTGTATGCCACAAAGTTTCATGTTTTAAGTTATGATTATTGGGATTTCATTTCACTACTATGATTTATCCCATGTTATGAAATTATGCTCTCTTTTGCAGGTTAAGATTTCCAAAATGTTATGTTCTTATGAAAATGATGTGATTGATATTTATTTTGTTTACCCTTATTGAGCATTTGAGCTCACCCTTTTATGTTTTCTTTTCCCCAGGATATAAAGAAAGGTTTTAGGTATAAAAAAATGAATATTTTTATGGGAGATATTGAAGATCTTTCACCACGATTAGACGATTATATTCCGAGTTTCCAAAGACACTAAACTATTACGATCATTGTGTGTGTGTTTTTCTTATGTACTAAGTATTCCGCAAAAGTAATGTAATGTCCATGTACATCAAGATTAGGGTCTCTACAATCACCATATTATTTTGGTCCAAATATAATCATAGAAAACATGATGTATTTTCACTTCAAGAATAACCACGGTTGAAAGTTCTAATTTACCAACAAAACCATACATGTACTATGAGTTATGATTTGAAAACCAATAGAATTCACTCCACCTATAGATAACACAAAACTGAGGTTTCTAAACTCATTTACAAATTTAGGATAATCATGATCAATTCTCTTCCACTGAGGAGAGTATACTGAGAAACATAGTTTCTCATATTTATTTATTTCATCTTCATGCCATGTAAATTACTCTTTAGTCTCCTCACTTTCATATAGGTCCGTAAACCTTGGAATGATTAGAAACTATCATAAAATGTTTGTATGACTAGATTCATCATTATTTTATTGAGAATCACCACACTTTGAGAATTATATAAGTGATTTTTCGCCATTGATAAATAGTTTACAGTCATTTGAACATGCATGAATTCTTTCAAAGATCATACTTATCTATCATAGAATTCATTTGGCATTGTATGTTTGACTCTGAAGCTCATTATATTTGGGGATAATTTCATTAAAGATATAAACTAATTCCATAAAACTGGATTCACTCCATTAGTTTCCTACTTTAAAATTATATAGCTCCAGTACAACTGAAAATGATGTATATTTAGTGTAACTAGCATACAATGGCATCTTTTCACAAGTCTTTAACTTCTCAAAATATTTTGGGCAATCATTAAGTTCATCTTCAAAGGTAATTGTGATTTACACTATACAATCTTTATCATTAATCACATCTATAATCACATTCTGGATACAATCTTCTTCATTGTCCACAATTCAAATCATATTATCTGATCCATAAAATACAGTGGTATCCCAGACACTAGCTACATTATCTTTCCCACATGTTTATTCTAGAATTTATAGCATTGATCTACTCCATGATAGATCAAGTGTTCTTCCAACTCCTAAGGATTAATTTGTCTTGTAAACACAAAAAATGTATTTGAGAAGGGTCATACGCATGATATTTTAAAAACATGATAAACTCTTTCACTATATATTCATACTATTTTGTCAAACGATTAGTATACATCCATTATTTATTCATATATATCTTATTTTATTCAGTAATATTAATATTTAATAGAATAAATACACAAAAGGAGACTTTCATATAAGAGGAACTCAATATTTTAATGATAGTTATTATCAAAATTTGTTTTCTGAGACATATCCCCTTATAAGTTAACACCAAACTAGAAAGAAGATGTAATTGTAGAGGGCTCCCATAATTTAAACCATGTAGGTGATGTTGGATGAAAAGTAGGCTCATGATTTTCAATGGGGATAAACATTAATTCACCTTTTTCATGAGTGAGGTCATGATGGATATCCTATCAGTTGAATAGAGTCAAGGACTTTCCCTTCCCGTTATTTCATTATCAATCTACCTTTATTCTCTATATAATCTATTGGTTTTCCTAATTCTATAAAAATATAAACAAACATTATTATGGAAAACTACATTTTAGATTTCCTTTGAAAACTATTTATAAAATAACACTTTAAATTCAATTAAAAACCAACCATTTACACAAATTACCCTTTAAAACAACACACCCTTTTTAAAATAAATCAATTAGTTCCAAAAACTCTTTCACAAAACCAAAATTCTATTTCTTTAATGCATTAAAGGAAGATAAGTCCAAGAACCAATAGTATTAATGAACCAATAGTATTAATGAACCAATAGTATTAATGAACCAATAGTATTAATCATTTAAAATGAGTGACAACCAAACAATATTTTACAAATTTTCATTTAAAGCGTCACGTACCCCATGTTAAAATGAAACCAGCATTAAGTGTTATTTCAAAACATTAATATCCCTTTATAAAATCCAATCAGGTGAGTTGAAAAATACATGGTATCAAACATAAGTCCATGCCAAGTCTTTAAATAATTTTAAAGATATATAAATCCAAAAAATGGTATTTTTAACACATTTAATTTTTTATGAAAATTTTCAAAACACTTGAATCATTTTAAAATAGCCACTTTTAAATTTTAACAAAGACACAAATCCCAAGAGAGGAAATTTATAAATGATATACGAATAAAAAATGACCATCATTTTATGAAATATAATTTATAAATTTTATTGTCACCCATATATCGATAATTATAAGCTAAAATAGTTAGAAAAAATAAACCTATAACGTGATTCTTGTTGTCTGATCTATTTGAATTTGTGATGTTCCAGGCTTCCACTATCTAGTTATATCAATTATCCTTCACCAAAACACCAGATTCCTAATGGATATGTTCCATAGTCAGTGAACACACATGAAAACATGAAATAATTTTGTTCTAGTTTACTACAAACACTATTTTATCCCTATAGAAATAATTTAATTCCTGCTAGTTCTAACTATCCATAGTTGATACACTACATATATTCCTTGATACTCATTTCAGGAATCTCAGATCATTGGTACTGTAAAGAATTAATCAATCGTACCATAGTCCACTAGTCCCCACTGGTCACATCACATCTGATGATTTCAAAAGAATCCCCTTATCTTACTCACATATGATATAGCATCTTAATAGAATATTTAATTTTATACATATAATTCAAGAAAAGGTATCTTATACCCATTAATTGGTTATTTTATACACCAATCATAACATCATTATAGAAATTTATTAGGTTTAACAAAATTTCAATGACTTTCCTCCATGTAGTTGAGGAGAACTAAAGAGTAATCAACCCTAAAAAGGACTCATTTCCCAAGAAATTCATCAACATCCTTCAACTAGTATGTCACACATTCGATCCTAGTATGAATTAACTCAACTGATCACAATGATCACTATCAAAAGGTATAGTTGAATCCATTCCATTGTACATACCACTCATAATATACAAAAATTATCTCTACTACACTTATGGTAACAGAGTTCTTCAGATATATTATTATAGAGGAGAATAGATAACACCATTTTTTATCAAACCACATTTAAATATTAGGAATACACAATAGTTATACCCTTATATCATGTTCAATCCATACCTCCATGGATCATATCCCAATGATCTTTGGCTCATACAAAATCAATTTTTCGTACACCACAACAACAATGTAAATGGCTATCACATGAAGTACTATCAGTTTTTTTCTTTATAAATACACCTACAAAAATCAATTAGCATGAACCTATTATAAAATAAAAAATATCTTGAGATTCATTCCTTTCACACAAAAAATTTCCCTATGACATTCATCACTAGAAGGAACTATGTTTCTTTCCCAATCATTTTATGTATATCATGTATCAAGTAAAAATAAGTTATGAAATATGGCACTAAACTAAGACAAATGACTCACCACTATCCTAAGACATATCTCATCATCATTTGGCCCCACTACCTTGTTTAAATATGATACACCAGTATAGGTTATAACTCTAAAATCTAAAATGATATTTTATACAAATAAATTTTTTATAATGTCCTTATAAATTTATAATATGAAAATATTTCACCCAATTAATTAGAATTCACCAATTTTATAGTAGGTCATTAGGAACTACACTCATATACTTTATTACCCTATTTCGCTTGAGGTAAACTTGGTGACACCATTCCACAATGCCCAGGGTCATACCTATAATGTAAAGTTTTAAATGAAATATCTTTGATCACTTAAATCCTCACAAGTGTTCCCCATGAATAAAAAATAACCAAAATTTTATAAAATAACAAAATACACAAGATTTGGAGGTCTGGTGATAGAAGTAGGGTTTGATGGTGGAAGTTTCGGGGTAGGAGGTGATGGAAGAAGATGTAGAGGGGTTTGCAGTGGAGGTGGGTTTTGTAGTGGAGATGAGTTCATGGAGGAGGTGGGGTTCAACACATGAAATATGTGGGGTTCGTGGTGGAGGATGGATGAAAAAATGTAGAGGATGGATTTGTGGTAGAATAGGAGGGATTTGAGGCAATAGAGTGGTTAGGGTAGAGGAGGAGTCAGCGGCTGAGGAGGGGTCAGGGGTTGAAGAGGAGGTGCCAGGGAAGAGAAGGACTCAGTGAAATAGGACGGGTCAGTGGTTGTATGGGTCAACTTTTGTGAGTGCTTTAGGCATGTGAGAGAAGAAGCTGACTGTTAGGGTTCATTTTTAAAATTAGATAAAGCTTTTATTTGTGAGAGTTAAAAAGTTCTGATAATGGAATGATTTATCAATGCTAAAATAGAAAGCACTGATAAATCCTAATGCCTTGAAAACAGGTTCATCAACCAATTTCTCATGGTCGGGGATGCAGTTGTGATAATTAGGATGTAACACGAGGGCGTGTCTATTCTATGAGTCAACTCACTATAGACCAGCAAAAGCTCAGGGATAAGTATTCTGTTCTTATCAATTAAAATAATTCAATGTCAGAGTGGAAATCTACAAACGATGCGTCTGATCATGATTATATGGATACCTAATTCCCTTCTTTTCTTGTTTTCTTATATTGATGTGGGATGGTCTTTGTTTGATCATGTCTCTCCTTATTTCCTTTTTTATCACTATTTTATAATAAATATTTTAGGAGTAGACTCGCGTGTCACCAGAACCTTTTGAGAAACAACTATAAATTTTCATATATTTATTTAAATAATTATAAAATTATAATAATTGTATTTCTTATATCTATAATTATATATATAATTAATATATTATTTATGTATAGTTATAAGATTAAGAATATAATAAAAATATAATTAATAATTAGTAAATAAATAATAGATATATAATAAATATATAATAAATATATAATAAATATATAATAAATATATAATGAATATATAATAAATATATAATAAATATATAATAAATATATATTTATATAAATTTATAATTTAAAAAACTATAATAAATATATATTTACTTATAGTTATAATTATAAATAAATAAATATATATATAATTATCAAATTATAATTAAGAATTGTATTTATTATACTTATAATTTTATATATATATATATATATATATTTATAATTATAATTATAAATATGCGTATTTCTTTATAAATATTTTTATATATTTATAAATAAATATATTTATGTATATATATTTTAACATTATAATTATAATAAATATATTTATTATACTTTTATAATTATTTAATTATATATATATTTACAATTAAAAGTATAAATAAATATATAATTATTTATAATTAAAAAACTATAGTAAATATAGATTTATTTATAGTTATAATTATATATATTTATATATAAATAATTAGAAAATTATATAATATATATTTATTATATATATAATTATATATATATATATTTAATATAATTATTGTAATTTTATAATAATTTAAATATATTTGTATTTATTTAAAATTATAATTATAAATATTAGTATTTATTTATAAATTTATTTATTTAATTATATATATTTATAACATTATAAGTATAATAAATATATTTATTATACATATAGTAAATAAGGCCCAACCATGGGTTTGGCAAACCAAACCTAGGACTCCAAATTTATTAAAGGAAAATTAAAAAGCGAAATAGAGAGAGGGGAAAAGGAAGAGCATCAAAAGCCAACCGTAAATCACAAAGACATTTCCTAAGAGTCCCCACAGTTCCCATATTTTGAGGACATCTACCCCTTTGTTTAGGGTGTTAGCATCTCTACCATGTCCTTTGCAATTGATCATGATCCTCGTCAAATGAAGACCCAAAGTATTTCTCCAAGATAATGAATTTCCAAGACAAGTCCCAGAAGATCATCTCTGAAATCAAGCATAATCCACCCCCAAATTTAACTACAAGTAGCCTCTGAACTATATGATAGTCACTATAGTTGAAATAATATGACACCAAAATTGAGAAGGTCACTTACAACTGTAGAAAAAACCAATCAGACCATTCTTTATTAATGACTTCAAATTGTTGTTCCCCTTCCAGGTCACCTGGAAAGCTTACCTTCATTTTTTTTCTTTCACAAATACACTCCTCATACGAGGCCTTACCAAAGTCCTTATAACACTTCTTTATAATATCATAAATGTTCGAAGGAAAATTCCAATTTAGATTTTTACGATCATCAACCGTCATAATCAGGACCACATCTTAAAATATCACTAGATCGGTTTCTTTCCAAGGAATAACCATTTAAAAATATTCTACATCCAAATATCCTTCTTGACATTAGTGTGTAAAGGGATATACATAGCTACAGAGCTATCCTGCTTCATTGGTTATGGAGAGGCCACCATCATCTTATACTTTCCTTTTTTATTTGAGTTTTATAGATATCATTCCAATTATAAATCCCCATCCACCTCTCTTTGAATTATGGAATTAGGATCAAATTGCTCTATAGCTGTTATTTATTCCCATGAATGTTTGGGTAAAGAATCACCATGAGAAAAATTAGTGAGCTTCAAAATATCACATCCACATGAGTATACAACCTAAATATAGGTGTGCTTGGGGAACCATCAGTAGGAGAGAGAGCATACATATTCAGGTCATATGATCCTTCTTCCACATTAGCAGGTGAAACACCATCAATAGTTTCATCCACTTATGCAATATGATCAAGGTTGAAAGATCCCATTATAATCCCCTATCCATTCTCAGCTCCTTTCATGGTCACACCATAAGCCGAGGTTCCACCTTGTGTCTTCTCCTTTCCAGAAGTCCAAGAATGCCTTAATTTCTCAAGTAACACATAATAACATATATATTCCACATGACCACATGCTAAAAAATGGAACAAATCAAATCTCTTCTATAGGTTTAACATCAAGACAAATCAATCTGCATTCTATTCAAAATCATGGCATTCACTCATATTCAATTTTTAGTGAAAATTATTCAAAATCAGTAGAAAGGGAAACCGTGTCAATGAGTGTAGAAAAAATATCCAACTCCACCAGAAAATATGAAAATTTACCATACCACACAATTTTAGTTTCTCTGTCCAGTTTAATAGGTACGCCAATAACAAGAACTATGTCATATAAAATCCTTGGAGTCCATAAAATCCATTTCAATCTAGAGACAATGACCCATACTTTTATAGAATATTTTATAATCTTATCAAGGTTAAATTACCAGTCCCACTCCCCTTTGTGAATCACACAAGGTTTAAGGGAGTTTGATCCATACACCCAATCCTTTGTCTTCAGATCTTTATGGGGGAAGAATGGGGTGATATAATCCCTAACCAATCAAAACACATATCAATTTGTCAAAACCCTAAATTTCATAGATTAATATAAAGAGATATTTCAATTTGCAGGGCATTGAGACTCTCAGTAAAATAACACATGCAATATGGAGTACTTAGCACGTTTCATCTAGTCTGCAATAGATTCTAAGTCCAATTTAACATGGGCAACATTTCCCTTCTGATGGATCAGTCTAGGAGATGCTTCTTTATAAAGAGAGAAAGAACACTCACTATTGTGGCAATAGTTTGACGTTGTCGGTACAAATCTACCCTAAATCTCTTGTAAAGGCTCTAATCCAAGTGATGAGTGTTTATAGAAGACAAATCACCCATAAGGAAGAAATAGTTCCCCCATTGAAGGGAAAATGGAATTGTGAAGAGGGATTTGACCTTGATGCCATCAAGTTCTAGAGATAAGATCTCTATAGTTGACCTCATCCTTTATTTATAATTATAACTATAAATAAATATATTCAAAGACATTATAATATAATAATTTTATATTTTAGAAAATAAATAATGAAACCAAATTTCATCATACTACATATAAGGAATAAAACATCTTCCACTCAATATAAAAACCATTGAAAAGTACAATTAGTGATTAAACACTTTTAAAACAAAAAATGAGGATACTTACATTAATGAAAATAAAAAAAAAGCATATATTTATAAATATACTTATTTAATTATATATATTTATCACTTTATTAGAATAATAAACATATTTACTATAATTTTATTATTATTTACATATATACATATATAATTATAATTATAATTATATTTGCAAATACTTTTATATAATTATATATATATATATATATAATGGATGTAACTATTATAATATTAAAATTATATATATATATATAAATTAATTAGTAATAATTATAATTATAAATAAAATTTTAAAATTATTTATATATAACTAAAAATTTATAATTATAAATATAATAAATATATTTATTATTTAAATATATTTATTGTATTTTTATAAGTATTTATGAGAACATAATAGCTTTATATAACATGAATTAATCATATTCCTAGTAAATTATAGATCATAAAGAATTAGTGATTACATATATTTGAAAAACATGAATAGTAATGAGGGTGTAATGTATAAATAAATATTCATAATTAATACATAACATATGAATGTCAATTATATTCACACATAAATATATATTTGTTGACTAAATCCATTTGAATCATATATTTATTTACATATATATATATATATATATATAATTATAAATATATAATTATAATTATAAATATATAAATATAAATTAAATAAATATAATAAATATATATATTATTTAATTAAATTTATTACAATCTTATATTAATTTAAATATTTATTTAATTAATTCTAATCACATAAATACTTTTCTAAATTATTATATATATATATACAAAATAATTATTAAAAAATATATATTAATTATAAACATGCATTTTTTATTTAATTTATTCAAATAAAAATTATTTTTGAATTTAAATATAATATTTTAATAGAAATTAATATTATTTTTTTTATAAAAACCATTATCCACACTAATAATAATGCTTCTAAAATCCCCCTATTTTATCAGTGCTTTCGGTTTAGTGAGGATAAAAGCAGACACATCCCTTTCCCAAATTTGTGGTAGTAACGACCATTGCGATGGTCCTCGTTTAGCTCTGATCATCAGCCAACCATCACCTTTCACCATTTATTCACTAATGGATTTCATGGAAATCGAATTCTGTTTCATCGATGATCTCCTAGACTTCTCTCTGGACATCAATGACAATGAAAAATTCTATAACCAGTAGCTGCTACCTTCATATATCTTCTCCATATACATTATCCTAAACATGAATCAATCATCTTCTTCTAATTCCACCAATTAAATGGAGTTTCTATCCAATGCAGATGTATTCCCCAATTTCAAGGCCTACATTAGCATTCTATCTGCTGTACCATCTACCAGTTCATGCTTCCTAGAACGTCAGATCCCTATAACGGTTCCCCCGATGAAGAAAAACGATGCATCCTTCCGGTACATACAAGTCCTAGTGAAGGTCAGGAGTAAGGGGTACATTTCAAACAACATGGGGAAGTGGATTTTGTGAAAAAATAATCCAATTCAAGAAGATGAGTATGAGTTGGAAGAATCTTAAATTGAGAAGGTATTGGATATCAAAAATATACTCCATGAGAACAATCAAAAGGATGGAATTGACTATGGTGAAGTCATTGTACCCATCGGTCAAACACCTAATTAGGATAAAAATTCATGGTTCACAAGGAAAACAAGTTTACAGGGGGATGTTGAAAGAACAAACATTGTTTTCCTCTTGGATGAAACCTAACTTACTTATGTGATTGAGGCTGGGAAATTCCAATGTCAACAACATGATGGGTTTAGAACAAAAGACATGGGAGTCACCTACTAGACCCAACCTATGGACTTTTATTTGTGTATAGTTTTTATAATTGTTTTGGTATATATTTTCAAAACTATAAATAGGGCATGGTTTGTGCATTATAATTTAATCCAAGAGAAGAAATAAACGGGTGAGTTTTCTTGCTTCTGTTATTTTTCTTCTTGCAACCACCTATAATGATCTACATCCTCTTCCACTATTTTGTTATCCACGGCTTTAACCAACATCAGTATGTGCACTGATCAGAGAGACTATCAACATCCTTGGGCATTTCTGCGGATTCTAGTGGAGCATGACAATCAGGGGGGCTCTTTTCGAGGACCAATGGCAGTAGGGTAATTCCTCGAGCAGTGAGGATGGATTATATTGATAGACCTTAGGCATGGTGTGATGGGATCTTATTGGTTGGTGATGCAATGGAATATTATGATTTTATTGTTTGGGATTATCTCAATTTTCTTTCCACTCTATATTTTATAACCATTACCCTTTGTCTCATCACTCCATGTCAATTTAGACTTTGGCTACCAGGTTATGGTCCACTAATTTAATGTTCCATACTTCACATGGGATCTCTCATAACCCATATTAAAAGGGGTATATAAATTTTTTTATAAAGGTTCTTGACCCCAACTTGTTTCATTTACTGTGTGTTTATTCATCTTGATTTTAATATATTATTGCTCCTTAAATTAATTGAAAATTTTATTTTTTCTATTGAAGCACACCTTTTACGAAGTGTTCTAAACACTTATTTATTTATATTTTCCAACTGCACCATATTGGCTAACCAAGATCATCTCACTTAATAATATTCATAGTTTTTTTAGTTAATAGTAGAAAGTCACCTAAATCTAACTTATTTTGGGATTTTACTTTTTATGAAAACAATGAAAATCCTAAACTAACATGCAATACAAATATGATTAGAGAGAAATTACTTGCCATTTATGTTTGGTTTTAGGTTCCATCATTATCTGTTTTTTTGTTCTATGTCATGTTTGATAGTTCCATTGTAAAATATCACTCTTAAACAACTATACATCTATTTATTACTGATGTAATCTTAAATTCCTAAGAAATCATAATTTAACCACCTCCTACAATCAAGGTTAGAAACATACCATGGTCAAGAGGTAGCATATTCCAGGAACTGACACTATTTTATTCCATTTTACCCATTGAAAAACTTAACTCCATCATATGAAAATATTTTAATCAATATGTTGGAGGAAAAAGATAAATATAAAATAATATAAGTGAATTCAAGATCCATTTTGTGGTGTGAAATCAACACACGTGTACACATCACCCTCATTCACCACAAATTTATATAAATGTTTAATAATTAAAATTAGAATTTAGGAACAAATATCCTTCCCCAAGTCTATTCCATGGGTCAGTCACTCATTTTTGAGTGCAATATGTCATGATGGAAGAAGAGAATGAGAGAAAGGGAAGAAGAAGAAAGAAAGAAGAGAAGATGAAAATAATGGAAGTAGAAAACATGGGAAGAAGAAACCGATGGAAAACATAAATTTAAATATTATTAATTAATTAATAAAAAGAATAAGAGAAAAAACTATTAATACAGAAAAATAAATATAAAAAAATAAAATTAAAAAAAATACATAGAGCTCCAACACTTCATCCCTCCAGCAAAGCCTCTCTTTGGCAAAAACACTCTCTTATTCATAGAGGGATGAATCACATATTCCTTTGTGGGAAATATGTAATATCTATCTATCTAAATTTTTATTATCAATAAATGATATATCAATCTCTTCAATTAAAATATCATTCATCGATTTATCCTTGTGTTTAGGATTGATTTGGACTCCTAAACTATAAAAAGAGGTTCTATTAATGCGTTTCCTTATTCTTTCCCTAATACTTAGGGTGAAAGTCATAATATCCATTGATACTAGGAATTTCAATCTTCATCACAGTGAATTTTATTCTCTATAAGGGTAGGATGCCACCATGCACTCACAATTCATCTCCATAGTGGAAGCGATGTTAACCCCACAACTAAATAGATTTACAATCATAGAACCAACAAGAACCCTAGTTCCATAGTGATAGTAGTATCAATTTTTTGTAATGGTAGCACACCCATGTGGGACTGTAGCTCATGCGATAGTAACTCACATGTTGGTAGAATCTTATTAATTATATGATGGTAGATTTCCATAGTTGCTTCTTTGTTTTGCAGCGTAACATGTCATTGGTAGTAATCAATTTTCTATATGTGTTTGATGTAGTCATTTCTTTGATCCTCGACATAGCTATTTTTTAGGGGCTCGCATAGCCATTTTTATGCTCATTCCATGTATCAGTTTCCAGCATATCCTCAGTTAAACAGCCATTCCTGCCGGAGCACTTCATCCTCATGAGACAACAATACCATGGGTACTAGAAACAGTGAAAAAAACTCCTCCAGTCCATTCGTCATTTCACAGTGGGTTGATGAATCTTCTCAATGGAATTTAGGGACCATCCGCATTTTTACTATGCTTTATCAGCATCTTTTGAGGATCCAGATTTGTTCCATGGTGGTTTGGTGCCTTGTAAGTGGACCATTTTTCAAGTCCTATTTTATCCAGTGTTGGAAATATTGTTCTCCAATGACAGGAAGATTAGTCCAATGATTTAGAGTGTCATAAATGATATCAAATGCGTGTCCGAGTGTTATAGAGAAGAGATGAGGTTAATCAAAATCATTTCGGTAAGTAGTGAACAATTCCATTATTATACATGTCCCACATTGATAATGTTGTAAATTTCACTCCACTTAATTGTAAAGTATTGACACCTAGAAGATAATGAAGTCGAAAAGGTGTTAGAGGATGCCTATCATTGATATTCCCCTCCCTATGCTAATGAATCCATCCTCCTGTCTCCATGAGGACCCGACCACCACACCCCGACATACTCATGCTCTTGTGCATTGACCCTAACTAGCTATGTTATTTTTTTCATGTGGTGGGATCTCTCTATGGGGTGTCTTGGTTGTCGGGCCCTATTTGGGTATGATATTTGGATTGATACCTCATTGGTCGATAGCTATCACACTACCCATTTTTTAACTATAAACATTAAAATTATTAATTAAACTCCACAAAAAATATATATATAAAATTAAACATCAAAATTAAATCTTTTAATTCATTTTAATCCAAATTAAATTCTCAATTATAAAACAAAATATTTTAAAAAACATTGAAGTAAATGGTAAAATTCATTAAAAACCATCTAAAATCATTTAAATGATTTAATATTTTTCCAAAAATTATGTCTGCTTCAAATACACCCACGCATGGAATATGATTTTCCTGAAGCATAAAATGTTGGAATTGATCTAAAGAGAAAAACTATATTATAAATATTTAAAATTCAAAGAAATTAAATCAAATAATTATCAATGTTACACCAAATTTTCAAGTTCCACATAAAGAATAAATTTAACTTATCATTTTTGAAAGAAGTGATCAATAAATGTATCTAGTATTCTCCCATTGGAAAATGAAAGATCTTCTCCTTTGATTAATTTAGGATTCTTAGTTTATTATTATCAATAAAACCAATTAATAATATATATCTCATTGAATCTTTATATCTCTTCACTCATGATAAAAATTCATGCCAAGATTTGATCATACAATTAGAGCATGATCCTTTCCATAGGATTTAACAATGACAATTTTCTTCACATTTTAATGAAAACAAGAACATAAAATCATGAGGAATTTTCAATAAAAATTATGATGATTCTTACTGGATTTGGTTTCCCAAGAAAAAATATTTATACATTAATTATATGTATATTATATGTATTAAATATTATTAAATTTTTTATCACGTATTATTCATTATTATATATGACTATAAAGTAATAATGTGATAAAGTATAAATTATATTGATAAGGTCATAAAAGTTACCCTCTATGATGAGACCCTTGATGTGATTTGATGATTTTAGTAAATAATGTTTTTGTGATGGGATAACATACTAATATGGGAGACATAATACATATACTGTCTTATGTGAGTAAATGTAAGCATACAAGGTTTATTTTCATAAAGATCACACTTGGTAGTCTGCAAGATGGTTGATTATGAGAATAAGATCTTCCAATAGGAATTCCTTATGTTTTGGTGTCATCGTATATTCCAATCTATGAGTGTGGGTGATGGTACTTAGACTTTAAGAGTATTATTAATGCATGTTACATATCACATAATTAGATATATTTTTTAAACCATGATGATAATAGTTCATGGAGATGTTTAATATGTTGGGGGAATAATGAGTGACATGTCCTTAATGGATAAGTCATAAAAGTATTTGTCCCCTCCAACTTTATTGAAGCTAATATCTCTTCCCATTGATTGGAATAGAACCGTAGCATCAAATTCCATGTCCATGCTGTAACAAATTTGTTTATTTCATGTATTCAAAGAAATATATATCGAGCATAAAGGTTGGTTACATGAATGTGCAACCTGCTTGATAAGATATTGTAATAATGGGATTATATTAAATAGAAAATGTTTGTTTTTGGTTTTCATTATTGCGACAATAAGTTATTTTTATTAAGTTCCTTCACCCATTCCTAGATTGTAATATTGAACATTAGTCAGGACTGCTTAATTCCAATGAGAAAAAATCCTAGTGGGTTACATACTATCTGTTTTCATTTACATTAATTAAAATATATTGGAATTTAATTAATGGAATAAATATTATTCTCATTACTGAGGAATAATTTTATTCATGTTTTATTGATCACATAAATTAAATAAATCATTATTCAATGGATTATGAAAAATATATATTTCATTATTTAATTGAATATTAAATTAATATTTATTTACTAGTTTTGAATAAAATATTTATTTAGGATAAATAATATTTTATTTGGGTAATCAATAAATTAAAGAGGATTTCTAAAAGATCCAAAATGAGTCTAGTGAAAAATATTAATTAACTTGTTGAGTAAATAATATTTTTATTATGCAAGTTGTCATGCACCAAAAAACAATTATAATAATATTTTTATGATATGGAATGGGGATAATTAAAGGTTTTTAATGTTATTTAATGGATGACATGTAATGAAATAATATTATAACCTAAACCCTAGTTCTCCAAATAGATGGTTATGTTTATTGTGTATTGCATCCATGATTTAGGATAAATATTGTTTGCACACAATGAATTATCTCTCAACTCCTACTTTCTATCTTCCTATCAAGAATGATAATGAATGAGAGATTTCTTCATGACCAAAGAACATGAAATCAAGAACGAACAATGCATGAAATTCTATTTACTACTCTAGAACGCAATGATTGAGTGGCGCTATTGTGAGATCATTGAAACATAGGTAGATCACCACTACATGGATTCTACCTTTGGATCTTTACAATATCAACGAAGGAAATATGATTTTTTTCATATAATCAACATTCATCAATGAAGAATGATCCTATTCCCAATTTTTCATTTCATTATATATTAA
This sequence comes from Viscum album, assembly GCA_963277665.1. NCBI lineage: Eukaryota > Viridiplantae > Streptophyta > Magnoliopsida > Santalales > Viscaceae > Viscum > Viscum album. The sequence goes on along the minus strand of OY728134.1, from coordinate 1,307,426,747 downwards.
ATAAATTAATTTTAAATTTTAATTGAAAGATCCTCTCTCATGGTTTTATGTTATAATAATTAAAATAAACTTTAATATATATCACCCCCACCACATGATTTTTATGCTCTGAAACTAACAATTGGTATCGAAGCAGTCGTGTTTAAAATTATAATTAATTATTTGATTGTTGATCTGTTCACAATTTTGGATAGATTTTTATTTAATTTTATTCATTCTTTAATGTGATTTGAATTAACATATTATGGAAAAATTAATCTTGTTCATTCCATGTATCATATTCATTAAGGTTTAAGAATATATGAAGAACGACTAGATATACCCTTTGAAAGTACCAAATATATTTTCCCTAAAACTGAGTTACACAATGTGTAGTGGGAGTGAGCATTGTATAACCATGTGCATTGTACCTAGATGCATTGAGTATCTAATTAAACAATATGATTTTAATAAACATTGTGTGTAGAATGGTGTAACAAGGAATATAGAAAGAAAATAAATGGTGTGTAGCTAGCATGTACACTCTGTGTATTCCAGATGAGTTAACATTTTGAGGCCTTAGGCATGTGATTTGGATAACGAAAACCAAGATACCTAGTGTGTAGCAGGATTTTACACGCCATTTATTCTCTGAATTGATGGAATAATTGAATTACATTAAATTGAAAAATGAAACATTAAAACCCTAATTTATTGATTGATACCTATTTTGTGTTTGAAATTTTAATAATGGTTTTTAATTTTTTTAAATGATCAATTAATTCATTATAATAAATGTGTCATTATTGGTTTTACCATTTATTTTCCATAAATGATGGGTATCTCCAATTAAGTTAGATTATCATTAAGATGAAATGGAATTAATTAATTAATTTATAAATTAATTAATGCAATCCTGTTTATCTTAATAATAATAAAAGAAAAATAAAGAAATTAAATTTATTCTATTAATTTTGTGAATTAATTTAATGTATGACCGATCATGAGCATGACCAAGACCTATGCATGTGTTGAAATTTATTTTATTTAATTTATTATATAGATTTACAATTATTTAATAATAAATTAAATGACTGACTGCAATTCTTCCCTCCCTCCATTTTTTTATAGGATAGGTATGTACAAAGACATTTATGGAATCCCCTTTATCCAATCCATTGGTTCCCCTCACACATGTGTAAGTAATAAATTATTATAATTAATATATCATCCCAAGGTGAGTGAATGCGGTTTAGGATAAAACCAGTATTATGATAGCTCAGTGATCCACAAATATATAGGTGGAGTGTTGTAAGTAATTTCAAGGCTGAAAAATTGAGTTATTCCCCTAGTCTATAATTTGATTTAATGTTCTATCATTAATTAAACCATTAAATAAGACCATGATGAGGTCAATTAATTAATAAATTAATTTCATTCTATGTATTATTTATTTAATTAATGGAAGAGTGTAACCACAAAATGAATGAACTAATATGAAAAGATAGAGATTAAATTAATGAATTATGAGTAAATATTTTATCAAATGGGGTTAAATTACTTGTGCAACATACACATAATATTAACAAGGCATGTAAAGGATAAAATAAGATAAAATTTATTCATAAATTAATTAAATTCCATTAACTTAATATTAATTCAATCTAATCCTTCTTTTGTTATTGGGAAAGAAAAATAATAACTAAATGTAGTACATGGACAAGGTTATGATACTTAATTTTATTCTGGATTTCTCATGAGAGTTTTGGGTTGACAGAACCAAAACAGTATTGATTTTAACAAAAAAATTCTGTTTAATTCAATTTTTGAGGCAAGTGTTGAGGATATCCAAGTCATAATCATTGGATTGGGGAATCCACTAAATGGATTAAGGAGCTGCAAGACTTCAGTTGTCATGACTGCCTGCCTAATTTCATTCATATGGTTTTCATGGCTAAAATTGTGGATGATTAAGAAAATTAAGGGGTGTCCTTGCTACTAGAATTCTATAGAAAGTAGACATTATGAGTTTAATGATTAGAGATATTGGGACTTGAAATAATATTGAGATATTTAATAAAAATAAATTAATTTATTATTTCTCAAAAAAATTTTAAATAAAAAAAGTTCTAGTAAACTTATTTTTCTAATTTTAGAATAAAATGAAAATTTCATCATCCACACTATCTTTATGATCAATATTGGAGAAAGATATCCTCTTAATCGTTAGTAATTTTTAGGAGTGGTTTAGATTCCATTGGATTATCATTTTCCATTAATGGAAATCTTACATTCTATAATCCTCAATGACTGATCTTCCTACTAAGGATTCAAGTGAGGAATAGTTCCTTGTCTATAAAAATATTTGAGTGAAATAGTCAAAATTCAATGTTTTACAAATTTTTCCAAGTATTGTGAACTTAAAAAGACTCATGAAAACAAGGATGTGTATAATGTTCTTGAGCACCTCAATGGTTTTTATTAGAAAATTTATAGACTGGAATGGTTTGATATATCCAAGGAGCTATTTTAGAGCATGATTGGAGAGGGTTACCCAGGTGGGACTAACTTATTCAAGCTCATTGGCTACATTGAGCATCTAGAGGATCTTGGGTTTAGACTCTCTAAGGAACTAAGCTCCATTCCTATCATAGAACCACTCCCTTAGATCTTCACTATCTTTGTTGTAAATTTTAATATAAAAAAATTGGGAAATATCTTCTAGATATTCTTAATATCCTTCTCCAATAATATAAGCATACAAATTGATTATATCCTTCCATCCTTATCATGAAAAAACAAAAATGGAAAGTGAATTACATTAAGACCAAATATTCTTAATCCCCTTATATGAAGAAAAAGATAAAGGGGAAATAAAGGGAAAAATATGTTGTATATTTCTCATATAGAAAAACATTTCATGGGAAGGGAAACTACACCCCTACAAAGAAGCAAGGGGAATCCTAAAGTGCATTTGTTATTGACTGAAATTTATCTATTTGTAAAAATTTGGAATTATACACTAATTTTAAACTCACATATGTATACAAATAAATTAACCATGTAGATTCTGAAAGGTTGACCAAGGAGAGGTATATATATGAAAAGCCAACCGAGCTAAAATTATTGTTGTCGCTATTGGGTACTACCACCTCACATTACTGACCTAAATGATATTGGTTTTAAAGTTTTTTTTAATATGTTCCTTTTGTTACCAAAAACATTATTATATATCCAAACTATATAAATATTGATTTATTTTTGAATTTGGGTATAAATGTTTCTTCTTTTATAATGAAATAATTTTCTATGGAAAGGTACATTTAAATAACAATATTTATATGTTGGATTACACAAACTGACTTCACATGACTCAAACCACACCCAACATTAACATCACCAGCTTGGTCATGTAAATTAAAAGTACTTAACTAAATTACATCATTATTAATATTTAGATTATTTTGAACTAAAACAACTTTATGTATGTCATGTATATTTATAAGGAGAAAATGACCAAATCCCTATTTTGCGGGAAAGATGAAAGGGATAAAGAGGTTCTTGAATTAGTTCATACTGATGTGTGTGGAACATTTATTATTGTGGAACGGGGTTTCTAATCATACTTTATAACTTTTACTAATGATTCCAAAATATATTAATATGTATGATTAATGAGGTATAAGCCAAATTATTTTGATAAATCCAAGGATTAAAATAATAAATTTGACATCCATCTTGGTAAGAAGACTACGAAACTCAACTTAGACCATTTCGAAGAATATCTTAATCAAGTTCTCATTGATTAATTATGTGAATGTGAGATATTATGTTAACTCAGTCCTCCTTATATAGCTTTTTGGAATTTAGTAAGTGATAGGAGGAACCACACCTTGTTAGAAATAGTGAGATCAATGATGACTAATGTGATTCTTCCATTATCCTTTAAGGGATTAAAATTACAAACAACAACATATGTACTAAACTAAGTTCTGACTGAAGCTCTTGATGTTATACCATCCCAATTATGGAATGGAAAGAAACTAGTGTCTTCTTACTTACATTTGTGGGGTTGTGAAGAATTTGTTAAGGGGTATATAGGTAATAATCTTTCACCCCATGGGGTTGTGAAGAATTTATTAAGTGTACCTTTATAGGATATCAAAATGAAAAAAGGGGTAATACTTATAAAGTACCTCAAATAAAAAGGATGTGGCTGAAAAAATAGAAAATTTCATGAATATGATCTTATATCCAAAAGAGATAGTGGGAGTGAGATATGCATTGATGGATTAGAACCACAAGATGCACAAGAGTTTTCATGAGAAAAAATTCCCCAAAGACCTATGAAAGAAGAAACTTTTCCCAATACATAATTATAATATAGGATCACTAGAGAGGTTAGAGAACCAAAATAGATTGATTTGATTTTAAAAATGGATGGTGACTCATTATTAGTTGAAAATAATAATCCCCTAACCTAAAAGGAATTAGTATGCGACACATATTTTCCAAGTGGAAAGAGGCCATGAATTTTGAAAATGATTCCATGTACCAAAACCAAGTCTAGATTTCGGTAGATCCTCCATTAGATATAAACACTATTGGTTACAAATGGGTATTCTAGAAAAAACTATACATATAAGGACATATTAGTAGCAATAATGTGAGACTGGTTACAAATGATCTTAAATAGAATCAAGGAATTGAATATGATGAAACCTTATCAATATTTTAAATGAAGAATTAATTAAAAATTCTAAAATCTATTGTGTCTTTCCATTATTGTAATTTTTTTAAATGGATGTCAAAAGAGACTTCCTTAATAGGAACCACCATGCATATGCCATATATGAAACAAACAAAAGGGTTTGTGACTCCGATGAATTCCAACAAGCTATACAAGTCACAAATATACATTTATGGATTAAATAGAGAATATAATTCATGGAATATTTGTTTTATGAGACCAAAATTGAATTTAGTTTCACAAATAATGAATGTGATCTGTGTGTCTATAAATAGTTTAGTGGAAGCGTATTCATTTTCATAATAGTATTTGCTGATGGCATATTAATCATTAAAAATAGAATACTAGTCTTATAGTATATTAATATATGTTTTAATAAATACTTATATATGAAGGAATTAGGATATATAACATATATTCTTGGGGTCAAAATCTATATTGATATATCCAAGAGGTTTCTTTTCCTATGTCAGAGTACATACATTGACAAGATACTAAATATATTCTCTATGGGAAAATACATGAGGGGATTGTTTCTAGCATCACATGGAATTCATATTTTGAGAGAAATATGTTCTCATACACATGGGGAAATTAATATAAAGAAAAGGATTATATATGAATCAATTATTTGGCCAGTCATGTATGTTATGAAATTTACTGGGTTAAATGTTTCCTACGAATTAAATGTGTTGGGAAGATATCAAGATGATTTGGGTGACCTCCATTGGATGGAATTCCAAACTATACTTATGTATATGAGGTGTAAAAAGGATATGTTACAATTTTATGAAATATATTAGGAAATATTAATTTGAGGATATATAGACTCTAGTTTCGAAATAGATGAAGATGACATGAAGTCACAAACGAGATACATATTCACATTGAATGGTGGTTTTGTAAACTCAAAGAGCTCAAAGAAGGATATATTCATATATTATACAATAGATTCTAAGTATATTATAGCTTATGAGATAGCTAAAGAAGTAGCATGAATGTAAAACTTCATACAATATCTTAATGTAGTACCTAGTAGTAAAGATCCTATCACACTCTATTGAGATAATATTGCAACAACAAATCTTGAAAAAGAGCCAATGTCATATCTTCAGACAAAAAACATAATTTTTAAGTATCATATGTCAAGGGATTATTCTCAAAGATGGTAATTTTTAGTTTATAGTATTTCCACTAAAGAAAATGTGGAAGGACTCTTGACTAAATTCTTGAATTAGAAGAAACATGAATATCATTTGAGGTATAGAAGACTGAAGGTCATAGGCTATTTTATCTTATCAAAGTTGGAGTTATTTTGTAGTTGGAGTCATAGTACCTACTATTTATACATTTATTACATGTATATTCTATGTAACAATTTTTAATAAAAAATTTTATTAAATATTTTTCAGTGTTCTACATGAATATAATGTAATAATTTTATAGAGTATATGTCACATTGATTAGGTCATATCAGCTCCACTCTATGATAAGAACCATGATATTTGTCACAACCCGACCTCGCGGCTCGTGACGTGACTACCCCAAGCCCTCCTTCTATAGGCCAGGGGCTGATGACTAGCACCAAGGCGTAATTCCCGATAAAAGAAGGCAAGGAATTGCCTTTGTAAAGTAAACAAACACCACAGAGTAAGCAAGAAGAAGTAAACACTAAGTAAAACTGGGTAGAAAATTAAGTGCGGAAAAGTAAGTGGGAGAGAATACAAACCCAAACTGAAAGTAATGTACCACCTGAAAGAAAGTACAACAACTGAAAAGTAAAGCCGCAATGTCATGCCGTCCACAGGAAGTCCCACCTGAAGGGTGGGTACAGATTGTCTCCTCAGCTCCACGGGTCCAACCGTCCGCTCCATGTACGTCCCGCCCAGTGGTCCACCCCCAGGTACCGACTTGCTCCACAAGCCTCCACCATGATCAGTGTTGTCCGTCGTCTGCATCCAACACAATGTAGTGTGGGCATAGCCCGTGCAGGGGTGAGTATAAGCTACTTAGTAGGGACACCGAGACCCCCAAAGGTCTCCCAGAATCCACAAAGGATAATCCACAAAGGAAAGATACAATCACGAAGTAACATCCAACACTACCTAGGGATATGCCCATACATATACCTAAGTCATCAATTCCAGTTCGGCTCTAGCATCCGAGCCCAAGTTCAAACACGTCCACACAGGATAGCACAACACAATCCACAAAGGAAATCAAGTCAATCATATTAAAGATAATGATTGAAAGTCAAGACTCAACTCACACAGGTATACTTATTCATAAGACGATAAAGATGATCATATGTAGCCACTGATTCATCTAAGCAATCGGACCCACAAAGGATCGATATGTACTAACCCCCGCAATGACCCACAAAGGATCGATAGGTACTAACCCCTGCAATGACCCACACAGGATCGGTATGCGCTGGCCCACACAGGACTGCTGATTGCTGACCCACACAGGATCTGAACCACAAAAGATCGATAGGCACTGATCCACAGAGGATCGCTGAGTGTTGTAGTCATCACTGTCGAACCCACGGAGGATTCCCGTACAGTCTTCATCATCGTCGTAGTCCCAGCCAGCTCTAGGGTTCCCGCACACAACAAGCTCATTTCAGGAGGGTCCGCTACACGAGTCGAGGGGCTGATACATCAAATGACACAAATTCAGAATTTGATGTATCCCAAAGTTTCGTATCGTCAACAGCAACTCAACGTGACAGATGACGCGTCAATCGGACGCCCGGTCTGAGAGTTATTAGCTTTTTCGTCCCAGGGGCCTGGTTGGTTTTTAAGTCAAAACCAACCTGACCATACTCCAACTACCTCCAAACCTCAAGCGTAGTAATCCAAAAGGTCCTTTTCACTAATATGAATCCATCAAAGTCGACGGCACATCAATCGGACATCCGGAGCTCAAGTTATAAGTGTTTCCGCTCCGAGGGCCTGATTGGTTTCGTGTACGAACCAACTTGGTCGAACCCCAAGTTCTCCAAAACCTTGAGTGTAATATAAAAAAACTACCGTCTCGATCCAAGGATCGCATCGCAGATGACGTTGTGTCGATCGAGGGTCCTCAGCCCAAGTTATGGGAAAAAGATCAAAAGAGGTCAGGAAATAGGGGGTTCGGGCCCGGTCCGACCCGGCAAGATACCCCCTGGGTCGGCCCGAAACGGGTCGACCCGACCCGGGTCTGGGTCCGGCCCAATAGGGCACGACCCGACCCAGTGGGCACGGCCTGGACCTGTCGGCGCGGCCCGGCCCCGCCGGCGCGGCGCGGCCCGGCCTGGCGGGATCAGCCTGGCCAGCGTGGCCAGGTGGCTTGGCCATAACGGCCGAGCGGAAGGGGGCTCGCTTCCCCTTGTTGTGAAACTACGACCCCCATGTGGGGGGCCGCTCCTTCGGCCAGCCGGGTGTTATGACCCCCGACCTTCTCGGAAGTCGGTCGGCCCGGTCCGGCTGGCCGGTTACGGCTGCCGCGGGACCGTCAGGTTTCCACCCTCCTGCTCCGATGCTGGTGGCTAGAAATCGGTCGCCGCTTCCTACTTCGCCATGACACGACGGTGCCGCGCCCCTCCGCCGTGGCCCCGCTCCGGCCGCAGCCTCTTCGAGGTTCTCTGGCGCGGCGCGACGGCGCCGCACTTCTCCGCCCAATTCCTTATTATTTCTGCACGGTGCAACGGCACTGCGCTGCCTTGCTCGTGCCGCAAAAAATTTAAACATTCAAGGGGGGAGGAGGTTCGGCCGTGTTCGTGCGGTCCGACCTCCTCCTGTTATTGCGATAACAGGAGGCTCAATTAGAGATGAAGAACAGCGACGAAAGTATTCATGAACAAAAACAATAAATCCCCTACCTCAAGCGTTGTCGTCGAGAAAGGTTTGTCACGGAAAGGGACATCGCAGAAGGAGACTTTGAAAGCATCGTCGGCATCACGGAGAGGAGGATTGACGGTGTCGCAGTACACGGTGTCGCATAGAAAAGATTCGTCAGCGTCGCATTATCGATCTCCGAGGATGGAATCTCTCACCGGCTACGGAGAGGGAAGATGACGGTACAATGAACTCCCCTTTACGATGACAGAGTTGTTCGTCGAAGGCAGGATGTTCTTCACGTTCTTCATCGAGGAAGGAGAACTTCAAAACTTAGGGAAAATTCTCTCCAAGATCCTCCCACACAACCCAAAACAACAATAAAAAAATAGGTGTTGCCTTATTTTATTACTCACGCCAAATGATTTGATATTCAAAATTGAATCATTTAATTAATTAAATTAATTGAAAAGTTTAAACCGCCCAATTAAATAGGCATTTAATATTTAGATAAACGCAAGAGTTGACTTCATTTAATGGGGGTGCAGGTGCGGGTGCGTTACCTAATTAAAAAAGGGGGTTTGAGGAAGTTGAATAGGTGGGGCTTGTGTGGTCCCCACCCCACAAATATCCTACCTAGTGAAGTAGGATATAGTGGGTCCCACTCTAACCACTTAGCTTAGGTTAAAATAAAATAAAATTGGTTGAACCATTTTATTTTATTCCTTTACTTAACCCAAAATTTTAAAACCACACCTGAGAAAATGCAACTCCGAAAAAGGTGTTCCTAAGCAATTACCGGCGCTGCGATTCCATCGGTGTCCTCAGATTTCGATTCCAAGCACTTGTTCAAAATTTAGGAAAACTCACTCTTTCATTCACTGAATGTACCCAAGATAAACTTCAGAAAATGATTTCGGGCACACCGGGCCACGGAATCAGGTTCCGTCAGAAACTGCGTTCATGTAAAATACAAAAGAAAATTAAGAAAAAAATTTCCCTTGAATTTTACAGGTCTTAACATTACTCCAACATTAGGGATTTACATCCCCATAAAGATACATCAAAAACTAGGGAAAAAATGTGGGTACTGAGCACGCATATGAGCCTCCCGCTCCCAAGTGCTCACCTGGATGTTCCTGTGCTGCCATTTGATGCGCACTGGAGGAATCAACTATCCACGTAGGACCCACTCCTGTCGATCCTCAATCTCCACTGGGACCTCCTCAAAAGTCGCCCCATCATCAATGTCAACCTCCCAATGGTCAATGATATGTGTCGGGTGGTGCACGTATCTCCTCAACTGAGATACGTGGAAGACGTCGTTTACCCGGTGCAACTGAGATGGTCGATCCAGGCGATAAGCCACCTCACCAATCCTGCTGAGGACCTGGAAGGGTCCGATGAAGTGCGGAGATAACTTGTCACCTCATCCAAATCTCCGTAATCCACGTCGAGGTGAGACCCATAAGAATACATAGTCGCCATCCTCAAACTCTAGTGGCCTCCGCCTCCTGTCAGCATAAGACTTCTGCCGGCTCTGAGCTGTCCTCATCTACTCTTGTATGACCTGGACCTTCTCTGTCATGGCCTTGACCATCTCTGGTCCCACAAGTGCTGACCCCCCATGGTCTATCCAGCACAGCGATGATCTGCATGGTCGACCGTACAACGCCTCGTATGGTGCCATCCCGATGGTGGAGTGGTAGCTGTTGTTGTATGAGAACTCCACAAAGGTTAGGTGATCCTCCTAGCCGAGACCAAAGTCAAGGACACATGCACGGAGCATGTCCCCAAGAGTCTGAATGGTCCTCTCCGTCTGACCATCCGTCTGAGGGTGAAAGGCGGTGCTCAGATGTAGTTGTCTCCCGAATGCCTCCTGCAACACCTTCCAAAGCTGGGAAGTAAAGTGAGCATCTCGATCAGAGATGATAGATGATGGCACACCATGAAGCCGTACAATATCTTGAATGTAGAGGCTTCCCAAGCTCTCCACTGATCCCTGCTATCTGATGGGTAAGAAGTGGGCCGACATGGTGAGTCAGTCGAAAATCACCCAAATAGAGTCGTGACCTCTGGAAGTTCATGGAAGTCCAGTCACGAAGTCCATAGATATCCCATCCCACTTCCACTTGGGGACCTCCAAGGGCTGTACCAAGCCTGCTGGTACCTGGTGCTCTACTTTCACCTACTGGCAGGTGAGGCATCGTGAAAAAAACTCTGCCGCAACCTACTTCATACCCGGCCACCAGTGCTATCGTTTGAGGTCCTGGTACATCTTCGCCACTCCTGGGTGTACCTCTAAAGGGGAAGTGTAAAACTCTCTCAGCACCTCCTTTTGTAAAGTAGTCGGTACCATGGTACATCCTCTGAAAAGGATGACATCCTCTCATCCCATAGATAATCCATCAGGTGACTGTCCTGAGGATATCTATGCACGTCGCGTCTCACAGTCATCGTCCCCACGTTGCGCCTCTCTGACCCGCTGTAGAAGTGGAGGAGTGACTGTGAGTGACTGTAGAAAGGTTCCTCCATCACTATCCACGAAGGATATCTGCAAAGCATCTAGCTGCACTATCGCCTCCCCAAGTAGCTGAATGCCCATCCTCCTGCTGAGAGCATCGGCTACTACGTTCCCCTTTCTAGGAGTATATACTATCTCAAAGTCATAGTACTATAGGAACTCGATCCATCACCGCTGTCTCAGGTTCAGGTCCTTCTGCGAGAAGATGTACCTGTGACTCTGATGGTCAGAATAGACTATAAAGCACTCGCCCATCAGGTAGTGTCGCCACATCTTCAGAGCGAAGACCACTGCTGCTAACTCCAGGTCATGGGTAGCGTAGTTCTGCTCATTCTGCCTCAACTGACGTGATCCATAGCCGATCACGGCCCGCTCCTACATCCGGACACATCCGAGTCAGGTCCCTGATGCATCGCAGTAGACTGCGTACACTACTCCTTCCTCTGGTAGCCTCAAGATAGGCGCGATGGTCAATCTCTGTCTCAGCTCCTGGAAGCTCTGATGACATCTGTCTGACCACATGAAGAGTTTCCCCTTCTTTGTCAAAGATGAGCGTCGTTCTGAAACTCTGGAGAAGTCTGGCACAAACCTCCGGTAGTACCCAGCTAGCCCCAAGAAACTCTGCACCTCCGTCACACTCCTGGGTGGCTCCCAAGCTAGCACTACCTCGATCTTCATAGGATCCACTACAACTCCCGCCTTAGAGATGATGTGTCCCAAGAAGTGGACCTCACATAACCAGAACTAACACTTCGAGAGCTTTTCATAAAGCTGGTGCTCTCAGAGTGTGTCTAGTACAACCCGCAAGTGGTAGGCGTGCTCCTCCTTAGTGGTCGAGTATATCAAAATTTCGTCAATGAAGACCACGACAAAACGATCGAGGTATGGCTAGAAGATCCTGTTCATGAGACCCATGAACACTGCTAGAGCATTGGTTACACTGAAAGGCATAACCAAGAACTCATAGTGGTCATACCGACATCTGAAGGCCGTCTTCTTCATGTCCTCATCTCAAACTCTGAGCTGATAATAGCCTGATCTAAGGTCTATCTTTGAGAACCACCGTGATCCTGTGAGCTGATCGAAGAGGTCTCCAATCCTCAGTAGTGGATACTTGTTCCTCACGGTCACCTGGTTCAGGCGATGATAGTCAACACAAAGTCACAAGATCCTGTCCACCTTCTTGGTGAACAATATCGGGGAAGCCCAGGGTGAAACACTAGGTCGGATGAATCCATTGCCCTGCAAGTCCTCCCGCTGTACCCATAGCTCTCGAAGCTCAGCGGGAGCCATCTGATATGCTCGGGTGGATATCGGTGCTATCCTGGGGTACATGTCAATATAAAAGTCTACCTATCTATGAGGAGGTCTCCCTGGGGCGTCATCGGGGAAAACATCTACATACTGATCCACCACTGCAGGAAAACCAGGACTCTGCACGTCAACAGCTCCTAGGATGAGGCTAGACAACTGATGAGTGATGGGTTTTCCTCTCCTCTGCGTGAGTCCATCTTATACTACAAAGGATCCCTTCTCGCCGGTGAAGGGGAACCTGCTCCCATCGGTGCGTATACACCGCACCTTGCGCCTAATACAGTCGATCTGAGCATGGACTGTAGATAACCAATCCATGCCCCAGATGACGTCGTAAGGCCTCGACGCCGCTACAAGAAGATCCCAACCAAAGATCTCGCCTCCTAGAGTAAGCTCAAACTATCGGCACCAGTGCGTAAGCATCGAGTCTGCTCCCGTAAGAGTCTCTAGCCGTAAGAATCGAGCCAACAGCTCTGTCGAAATCTCCGAGCTCCAAATAAGGGCAGCGAAAATGAAAGAATGACTGGCTCCTGTGTCTATAAGAACTGCAGCAAGGGTGGAATAGACACAGATAGTACCTTGAATCATCTCGGGCACTCCGTGGTCGTAGGCCTACGCTGCCTGAAGTTGTGCCTATCTCTGCCAGCCAGCTCCCTGTGGTCGGGGTGGACCTCCTGGTGGTGGTGGTGGTAGAGCCTCAAAGCGTTGCCCACCACCTTCTGCTCGGCCAGCTCCTCTGGCTCGTCCACTTGCTCCCTGCAGACCGCCACGGTCAACCCTCTGCCTCTTCCTGGGTGGTCCCTCAATCTTCTGCTACTCCTCCGAACGGCGGGTCGGGCAGTCACGAGCCATGTGGCCTTGCCCGCCGCATGCGTAGCACTGTCTGCCTCTCGTAAGACTGGCTCTATGCTTTGTGCCCCAAAACTCTGAGCCAGTGTCCTGAGGTCGTCCTCCTGAGGGTCTGGTCTGTCTGGACCATGTGTCATCCATCGACTTCCAGCTGCAGAAGACTCTGCTACGTGCCTCCCTGCGGTAGGTCTCACTGCTGATGTAGGCTCAGCAAGAAAGCTCTCGATGAGAAGGGATCGCTCCAGTACCCCTTCCAGTGTCGGAATGCTGAGGGAGATCAGTGATGCCATGATCTCATGCCTCAATCCCTGCTCGAAGGTCCGGTCCTGGAAGAATTGGTTTTGTACCATGTCTGTCGAATAGCGCGAGAGATCGGTAAATCTCACCGAGTACTGGGTGACCGACAAGCTGCCCTGCCGCAGCTGTAGTAGATCTTGTACACGCACCACACGGAGGGTGGCTGTGATGAACTATGAGCGGAAGAGGTTCTCAAAGTCTGTCCAGAGGAGAGATGCCTCGTCGTGCATCTGGAGCATCAAGCTCCACCATCTGCCTGCTGCTGCGTGCAGAAGACTCACTACAAGGATCACCATGAGGTCTGCTGGTGTCCCTACCAATCAGAAAACTCATACAACTGCCTCCAGCCAATCCTCGGATGCCTGAGGGTCCGTCTCCCCGTGGAACCTGGGCGGTATCTGACGCTGAAACTCATGCAATGCACCAAGGTGGCGTGCACTCTCAGTGGCTGGAGCTGGTAGCATCGGTGGCTCGGCGGGTAGAGGTACCGCCAGTGCCTCTGCTGTCAAAGGGCCCTGCACCGAGGCCTCGTCGCTCGGTGGGCTGTCATCTCGCACAACGCTCGGAACCCTAGATGGCTGCCGTCGTGGGGCCATCCAGAAAAGAAACAGGTGCGCCATGGTTAAACAATATACCTGGTTAGATGACACAAAGTAGTCACAAAGAAAACTTTTAAAACACACACACAATCAATGTTTTCGTGCATTGAGTCATAAATCAGAAGTCAGGGTCCTGGTGTACGGATACGTCGGCCGCCGCACCAACACTGGACTCCCTGGACTGATCAACCACACTCAATATCCTTAACACTATTGCTTCAAATGGAAGAAAGATCAGAGTCCAGAGTTCTGCGGTAGAACCGAACTCCTTTGATACCAGTTTGTCAGGACCTGACCTCGGGGCTCGTGCTGTGACTACCCCAAGCCCGCCTTCCATAGGCCAGGGGCTAGCGACTAGCACCAAGGAATAATTCCCGATAAAATAAGGGAAGGAAATGCCTTTGTAAAGTAAAAAAACACCATAGAGTAAGCAAGCAGAAGTAAACACTAAGTAAAACTAGGTACAAAAGTAAGTGCAGAAAAGTAAGTGGGCTAGAATAAAAACCCTAAATGAAAGTAAAGTACAACTGGAAAGAAATTACATCAACTGAAAAGTAAAGCCGCAACGTCGTGCTGTCCACGGGAAGTCCCACCTGAAGGGTGGGTATAGATAGCCTCCTTAGCTCCACGGGTCCGGCCGTCCGCTCCGTGTACGTCCCACCCAGTGGTCCACCTCCAAGTACCGAATTGATCCACAAGCCTCCACCACGATCAGTGTTGCCCGTCGTCTGCATCCAACACAGTGTAGTGCGGGCATAGCCCGTGCATGGGTGAGTATAAGCTACTCAGTAGGGACCCTGAGACCCCAGAAGGTCTCCCAGAATCCACAAAGGATAATACAAAAAGGAAAGATACAATCACGAAGTAACATCCAACACTACCTAGGTATATGCCCATACATATACCTAAGTCATCAATTCCAGTTCGGCTCCAGCATCCGAGCCCAAGTTCAAACACGTCCACACAGGATAACACAACACAATCCACAAAGAAAATCAAGTCAATCATATCGAAGATAATGATTGAAAGTCAAGACTCAACTCACACAGGTATACTTCTTCGTAAGATGAAAGATATGATCAGATGTAGCTACTGATTCATCTAAGATGTCGGACCCACAAAGGATCGATAGGTACTAACCCCCGTAATGACCCACAAAGGATCGATAGGTACTAACCCCCGCAATGACCCACACAGGATCTGACCCACACAGGATCGGTATGCGCTGGCCCACACAGGACCGCTGAGCGCTGACCCACACAGGATCTAACCCACACAGGATCGGTAGGCACTGATCCACATAGGATTGCTGAGTGTTGTTGTTGTCGCTGTCGAACCCACGAAGGATTCCCGTACAGTCTTCATCATCGTCGTAGTCGCAGCCAGCTCTAGGGTTCCCGCACACAGCAAGCTCATTTCGGGAGGGTCCGCTCCACGAGCCGAGGGGCTAATACATCAACCAACACAAATTCCAGAGTTGATGTATCCCAAAGTTCCGTCTCTTCAACAGGAACTCAACATGACAGACGGCGCGTCAATCAGACGCCCGGTCTGAGAGTTATTGGCTTTTTCGTCGTAGGGTCCCGGTTGGTTTTTAAGTTAAAACCAACCCGACCGTACTCCAACTACATCCAAACCTCGAGCGGTGTAAGCCAAAAGTTCCGTCTCACTAAAAGGAATCCATCAAAGTCGACGGCATGTCAATCAGATGTCCGGAGCTCAAGTTATAAGTGTTTCCGCTCCGAGGGCCCGGTTGGTTTCGTGTACGAACCAACCCGGCCGAACCCCAAGATCTCCGAAACCTTGAGTGTAGTATACTGAAAGGACCGTCTCAATCCAAGGATCGCATCGCAGCTGATGGTGCATCGATCAGAGGTCCGCAGCCCAAGTTATGGGAAAAAGACCGAAAGAGGTCCGGAAATAGGGGGTTCGGGCCCGATCCGACCCGACCCGATACCCCCTGGGTCAGCCCGAACCGGGTCTAGGTCCGGCCTAATAGGACATGGCCCGGCCCGGTGGGCGCGGCCCGGCCCGACCTGGAGGGCTCGTCCTGGCCAGCGTGGCCAGGCGGCTCGGCCGTAACGGCCGAGCGAAAGGGGGCTCGCTACCCCCTGTTGTGAAACCCGGACCCCCATGTGGGAGCCGCTCTTTCGTCCAGTCGCGGTTTACGACCCCCGACCTTCTCGGAAGCTAGTCGGCCCAGTCTGGTTGGCCGGTTACTACTGCCGAGGGACCGCCGGGGTCCCACCCTCTTGCTCCGGTGCCGGCGGCCGAAAACCGGCGGCCGCTTCCTGCTCTGCCGCGGCCTTGGTCTGACTGGCGTGACGCGACGGCACCGCGCCCCTCCGCCGCGGCCCTGCTCCGGCCATGTCCTCTTCGAGGTTCTTCGGTGCGGCGCGACGGAGCCATGACTTTGTTTGTCTTTAACGGCGCGGTGCGACGACGCCACGCTTCTCCACCCAATTCCTTATTATTTCTGCGCGGTGCAACGACACCGCGCTGCCTTGCTCGTGTTGCAAAAAATTCAAACAATCAAGGGGGGAGGAGGGTCGGCCGTGTTCATACGGTCCGACCTCCTCCTGTTATTGCGATAACAGGAGGCTCAATTAGAGATGAAGAACGGCGATGAAAGTATTCACGAACAAAAACAATAAATCCCCTACCTCAAGCGTTGTCGTCGAGCGAGGTTTTTCGCAGAAAGGGATGTCGCGGAAGGAGACTCCGTAAGCGTCGTCGGCATCACGAAGAGGAGGATTGACGGTTTCACGGTACACGACATCGTGTAGAAAAGATTCATCGGTGTCGCGTCGTCGATCTCCGAGGATGGCGTCTCTCACCGGCTGTGAAGACGGAAGAAGACGGTACGACGAACTCCCCTTTGCGGTGACGTAGTTCTTGGTCGAAGGCTCGGCGTTCTTCGCTTTCTTCGTCGAGGAAGGAGAAATTCAAGACTTAGCACAAATTATCTCTAAGATCCTCATGCACAACCCAAAACAACACTAATAAAATAAGTGTTGCCTTATTTTATTACTCACGCCAAACGCTTTCAAATTCAAAATTGAATCATTTAATTAATTGAATTAATTGAAAATTTTAAACCGCCCAATTAAGAGGCATTTAATATTTAGATAAACGCAAGAGTTGACTTCATTTAATGGGGGTGCGGGTGCGTTACCAAATTAAAAGAGGGGGTTGGAGAAAGTTGAATAGGTGGGGATCGTGTGGGCCCCACCCCACAAATATCCTACCTACTGAAGATGGATATAGTGGGTCCCACTCCAACCACTTAGCTAAGGTTAAAATAAAATAAAATTTGTTGCACCATTTTATTTTATTCCATTACTTAACCCCAAATTTTAAAAGCACACCCGAGAAAACGCAACTCCGGAAAAGGTGTTCCTAAGTAATTACCGGCGCTGCGATTCGATCGGTATCCTCAGATTTCGATTCCGAGCATCGATTCAAAAGTTAGGAAAACTCGCTCGTTCGGTTACTGAACGTACCCGAGCTAAACTTTGTAAAATGATTTCAGGCACACTGGGCCTCGGAATTAGGTGCCGTTAGAAACTGCGTTCTTGTAAAATCCAAAAAAAAATAAGAAAAAAATTTCCCTTGAAATTTACAGGTCTTTACAATATTATATGATGATATTACTAAATAAATTTATATAGATAGATAAAATACCATGAGGGGCCACATAGAATATAGACTATCGGGTGTGAGTATTCATAAGAACGTGAGAATTCTTCTCATGAAGTTCGCACTTGGTAATCTTCAAGATGGGATATTATGTGAACAAGACATGCCAGTAAGAATTATGCATGTTTTGGTGTCATAATATATTTATATCCATGACTTTGTGTTATGGTATTTGATAGTTAAGATTATTATTTATTCAATTTATAACTCGCATACTTAGATTTATTTCATAAACCATGACAATAGTAGTTCATGGTGAAGTGGGATATGTTGCGTTCATCATGAGTGACATGTCCTTAATGGATAAATTAAGGAAGGATGTGTCCCATCCATCTTTATGGAAGCTGATTTTTCATCACTTTGATTGAAATATAATTTTTTCATTAAATTCCATGAACATGGTGTGACAATGTGTTTATTTCAAAAAGTCAAAGAAGGGCATATCAAGTATATAGGTTGGTCACACAAATGTGAAACTTTCTTAATGAGATATTTCTATAAATGGATAATATTACACAGTGAGTGTTCCCATGTGGTTTTCATCATTATGATATTATGTTTTTTTATCTTGGGTGCCTCAACCCATTGTTTGAAAGTAATCCTATTCATTAGGGAATCCCACCTAATTCCAAAGATAAATAATCCTACAATGTCACACAATAAGTGTTTCCATGATCACGATTGAATTATATTATATTTAATTAACTGAATAAATACTATTCAAAAAAATGAGATATTTTTTTCATGTTTTATTGATCACATAAATTAAATAAATATTTATTCACTAAATTGTGAAAAAATAAATTTATTTATTTTATTGAATATTTAATAAATATTTATTTACAAGTTTGTGAATAAAATATTTATTTATGAGAATAAAATATTTTACTTGGGTATTTAGTAAATTATATAGGAGTTCAAATGGACAAAGACCATGTCTAGTGATAGATATTAATTTACAAGTTGTTAAAATGACATTTGTTATTGTGCAAGTTGGAAGGACTGAAAATATAATAATAATAATATTATAGATATATGTCATGGGGAAAATTAAATATTTTAAATGTTATTTAATGGTCAACAAGAAATTAAATAGTATTTTAACAAAAATCATATCTATATAAATAGATGGTTATGTCAATTGTGTATTGCATACAATATTGATAGTAGATAATTGTTGTGCCCAAACAATTGTCTCTTAAATCTTATTTTTTCTCATCCATAATAATGAGTACAAAAGAGATACTACTTCATGACTGAAGAATGAGCGATCAAGAATTAATAATGTAATACATTTGATTTTCCACTATAGAACCCATAGATCGAGTGGTGTTTCTCTAAGATGACTGGAACATGTTTAGATCACTGCTAAAGGGATTATATACTTGGACACTCAAAAGTGTAATTAAGGAAATATGAAAGGTTCTTTTCAAATGATCAATATTCATCAATGAAGAATAATCCTAAGCCTAGGTATTCATTTCTTAATATATTTAATAAATTAATTATAAATTTTATGTGAAAGATAAAAGATCAATGTTTCAAGTAAAGATAATTAAAATACAATTTAATATATATCACCCACCATCACATTATTCCCCTTGACCCATAACAAACAATTGATATCAATGTAGTAACATTTAAATTTATAACTATTTATTTGAATTTTGATCTATGGATAATTTTGGCTATATTTTCATTTCCTTTTATTCTCACTTAAATTAGAATCGAATTAACATGTTAATGATATATTAATCATGTTCTTTCAATGTATCACATTCTTAAATGTTTTAGAATAAATAAATAACTAATGGAGATTCCATTAGGAAGTACTAAATCATTGGCCAATAAAATGGGGTTACTCAGCATGTAGATAGAGCAGATTTTGTGTTCCAAAGAGCATTATACCTAGATTTTACATGTATTTAATTACTTGTGGTGAATTTATTGCACACCACATATTAACGGGGCCATCCTAGAGCATGGAAAGCAGATACATGGAATTTAGCTGGCATGTACACACTGTATAGCCCATCCAAGTTATCATGCCAAAACCCCAAGCATGTGACTTACATACGTGAAAACTAAGATATATTGCGTGTAGATGGATTACAAACATCATATAGCCTCCCAATTACTGGAATAGTTAAATTACACTAAATTTAAAATTCTATCATTAAACCCATAATTTATTGACCGACACCTATTGCCTATTTGATAATTTAATAATGGTTTTAAAGACTTTTAAATTCTCAGTAGATTTATTGTTATAAATATATCACTATTGGAACAATCTTTTTTTTCACAAATGATGGATATATCCAATTATGTTTAGATGATAATTAAGATGAAAGTGAATTAATTAATTGATTAATTGAAAAGTGATTGTCATAATAATAAAGAATGAATAATGAAATGAATGATTTCTAGTTACTTTTATGTATTCATTTCATGTACAACTGGTAATGATCTTGACCCCGACCTATGTACGTGTTTTCAATTATTTAATTTCATTTAGAACATGGGTTTAAAATTATTGAATAATAAATTAAATGATGGTTTGTGAGTCATCCCTCCATTTTCCAAGGATATTTATGTAATCCCCTTTAATCAATCATTTGGTTCCCTACACATGAATGTGATAAATAAATAATTGTAAATAATGGATCATCCCAAGGTGTATGGAGGCGGTTCATGACAAAACCATGTTGGTACCAACTCGAAAATACACATATATACAAGTGGAATGATAAAATTCATTCCATGACTAGCTAATGGAGTTATTAACCTAGGTCATAGGTTTATTTAATGTTATTTCATTAAATCAATTGTTATATAAGCTGATGATTAGGTAATTTAATTAATTAATTAATTTTGATATATGAATTATTTGTTTTATGTATGCAAGACCATAATCACATAAATGAATTGATTAATATACAAAAAAATAAATTAAATGAATGAATTGTGAAAATGTTTTATCCAACATGGTCAAAAAAATTATGTAATATCCACTTAATAATAACTAGAAATGTGAAGGATAAAAATATATATGATTTATTCATAGTTAGTTAAAATCTCAAAACCTAATATAATTCTGACAAAGCCTTCCATTACGTGGTTAGGAATGAACCCATAGAACTATGTGTAGTACATGGAAATATTACAAACACTTACTTTTATTGGTGATTTCTCATTATTGTTTTGGGTTGACATAATTAATCTTGTATTAAGTTCAATGGCCAAAGTTTTTTCAATTCATATTTGGAGGCATGTGTTGAGGAAATCCAAATTGGGATTTTAATATAGAGGAATCCACTCAATGGAACAACGAAATCCAATCCTCCATTGGGAATAACACCTACCTAATTAATTTATTATGGGTTTTATGGATGAATTATAGATCATTGAGAAAAGTAATGGGGATACATTCTACTAGAATTTCATCGAAACTAGAAACTCCATGTAAAATGTTCATGGATTTTGGGACTTGAAAGATTTATTAAAAATAAGTTAATTTATTATTTCTCCCAAAATTTGTAATCAAGAAAAGTACTAGTAATATTTTTAATTGTAGAATAACAAGATAAGTGCATCATGAAAACTATCTATATGATCAATATTGGAGAAGGAAAACCTCATAACTATTAGTAACTTCCATGAGTGGTTTAGATGAATTCCGGTTGTACTACACGATGAATGGAAAACATACATGCTAGAATCCTTAGTGCCTGATCTGCCTATGAAAGATACAAGTGATGAAGAGTTATTTATATATCAAAAAACATTTTATAAATTTGGTTGAAACTCATTGTTTTATTCATTCATCTATTTATAGTGGACAAATGATGTATCATGAATGAATGGATGCATATAGCATGCTTGAGCACCTATATGGTCTTTACTAGGAGAGAGATATACATGAATGGTTTGAGATATCCATGGAGCTATTTTAGATAAATATTTGGGATGGTTCCCAAAAAGGGTCTCAATTATTCAAACTAATTTCATACATTGAGTTCCTAGAGGTTCTAGGTTTTAAACTCCCCAAATTACTGGTCCCGAATCTCAATTTTGCATCATTCTCTCATAGATTTTTCATATTTTTTGTAAATTTTAACATAAATAATATTGATAAGACTCTACAAGTTATTCATAGTCTCCATATCTATGTATAAAATTATATGATGTACAAATAGCCTTCCATCCATATGGTGAACAAACATAATGGGAAACAAAATATATTTATTCCCCAATATTTCTCACTCCTTTCCATGAAGAGTAAGATCAAGAGGAAAAAAATGAATAGAATGATTTCTATTTTTCATTTAATAAGAAGGGACACTGAAAGAAAAACTACACCTAGACAAAGAATCAAGGGGAAGCTTTAGTTTCATTTATTATTCAGTGAAATAAATCTATTTCTATAAATTGGGTGTATGATACACATTTTGGTGCTCAGATATGTATACAAATAGTGGAACCAAGTAGATTGAAAAATATTGACAGAGGTAAGGTTGATATAGGTGTATCAAATGGAGAAAATGTGTTATTTTATATATTGGGGACTACCACATCACATTAACAAAATAATATTGGTTTAAATGTATTGTTACTCTGTGACTTTAGTTACCAAAAACATTATTTTTGTACCTAGTAAAATATAGATGGATTTATTTTCAATCATTGGAATAAATGTTTCTTTTATTAAAAAGATAGAATTTTTTATGGTAAGTCACATTTAAATCATGTTTTTATGTGTTTTATTATATAAAACAATTAAGGGAAATTGATAACAATGATACTTCACATGAATCATACAACACCCAACTTTGGCATCACCATATAGGTCATGTAAATGAAAAATGATTGACTAAATTACACCAATAGGATATTTAGATTATTTTGAACTTAAACCACTTTGGGTAATTCATTATTTTTTACAAGAAAAAATGATCACATCCCCATTTAATGGAAATTATGAAAGAGATTTTTTTTGTTGAATTAGTTCAAACCGATGTGTGTGGGCCATTTCATGTTGAGGAAAGTGGTGGGTACTCATAATTCATAACTTTTATTGATAATTTTATTAGTTAGGGATATGTATACATAATGTGGTATAAGTAAAATTATTTTTATTAATTCAAGGAATACAAGAATTATTTTGAGAACCAACATGGTAAGAATATTACAAAAATCATATTAAACCGTTGTGGAGAATATCTTAATTAGGACTTCATTGATTATTTATGGGGATTTGGGATATTATCTCAACTCAATACTCCTTATACACATCCATGGAATTATGTATGTTAAAGGAGGGACCAAACCTTATTGGAAAAGTTCAGATCAATGATGAGTTATGTGATTCATCCGTTATCCTTTTTGGGATATGTGTTAGAAACAATAACATATGTACTAAAATGAGTGTGACTATTTAGATAAAAAAGGTTTTGGTTGAGAGGAGTCCCACATTTAGTGATTAGGATCTTATCTATAAAATAGACAGTATGGTCAATATACTCATTGATTAAATAAAGGCTTAAGATACACATGATTTGGAACAATAAAAATTCCAAAAACCCCAGGGGAAGAATATATTGTTCTAGAGATACAATTAATATGTTGGTGTAATATAGAGGTCAAAGAACCATAACTCTATAATTTTATATTCACCGAAGATAGTAACTCATTATTATTTGATAATAATGATCCTCTAACCTATAAGGAATTAGTATGTGAAAATTATTATTCTAAGTGGAAATAGGCCATGATTTATGAAATAGATTCCACATACCAATACCAAATCTAGGTTTTTGAAGAACCTCAATTATATATAAATCATGTTGGTCAAATATGGGTATTTAATAAAAAATATACATGGAATGATGTGTTAGACTAAATTCAAAAGGGTTTAAACTATGTTATGTTATTAACTACGATGAAAAATTTTCACCAGTTTTAATGTTAAAATCCATCAAAATTACACTTCCATTGTGGATTTCCATGGCTATGATAATTTTCAAATAGATGTAAATAAATCCATCCATAATGGGATCATTTAGTAAGATGTCTATATGAAGCTACCCGAAGGGTTTGTAACTCTAATTTATTCCAATATGGTGTGCGAGTTGAAAATATCCATTTATGGATTAATGTATGAATCTATGTTCTGGAACATTTATTTTGATGAGGAAATAACAAAATATGGATTTATAAAGAAAAAAAATTAAATCTATGTGTCTAGAAATGGTTTAGTGGGAGTGTGTTAATTTTATTAATAGTATATGTCGTTGACATATTACTCATTAAAAATGAAATACATGTATTATAGTCTACCAGGGAAAGGATGAATAAATGATTCTCTATGAAGGACTTGGGTGAAGCATCATATATTCTTTAGATTAATATCCATCATGATTGATCCAAGAGGTTCCTCTACCTAAGTCAAAGTACCTACCTTGGAAAGATATTGAGGAAATTAAGTACTGAAAAATTTAATAGGGGATTGTTTCTATATTCACATGGAATTCATCTACCTAGTAAAATAAGTTCTCAAAAACACTAGTAAAGAAATAGAATTAAAAGTATTCCATATGCATCAGTGATTGGGTTAGTCATATATGCTACGATATGTACTAGGATTGATTATTCCATCACATTAACTATGGTAGAATGATATCATGTTGATATAGGTGACTTTAATTGGATGTCATTCAAGACTATCCTTAAGTATATGAGATATATAAAGGATATGTTCCTGATTTGTGGAAGAGACGGGGAACTAGTCATTATAGTATATATATATATATATATATTCTATTTTCCAAATAGATCAATATGACATGAAGTCATAAATGGGATACATCTTCAATTAAATGGAGGTTATATGAGACAAAAGAATAGAAAGAAGGCTGTATTTGCAGATTATACAGCAGAGTTTTAGTATATTTAATCTTATGAGGAAGCTAAATAAGTATTCTGGATGAAAACATTATTCCAAGATATGGATGTGTAACCTAGTAGTAAAAATACTTTCACACTCAATTGTGATAATATTGAAACTATGGCTCTTGGAAAAGATACGAGTTCATATCATTAGCCAAATCATATTCATCAAAAGTATTATCTCTTGAGGAATTTTTTCTCAAAGAGATGATGTTTTAGTGAGAAGAATTTCCATGGAAGATAACATGGAATACCCCTTTACTAAAAATTTTAATCATAAGAAACATTACTATCATGTGGTGTCTAGGGGACTGAAGAACGTAGGTAGTTCGGTCAAGTTCAAGTGGGAGTTTTTTAGAGTTGGTTTCCTAGGAAAAACAATTCATATATTTATTACATTTATATTTAATGTATTTAATATTTATAAATCTCATTATTATATATTGTTTCATGTTATTCATCACTATAATGTAATAATTTCCAAGAGTATACATTGCATTTATAACTTCATAGTAGTTCTATACTATGATGAGAACCTTGATGTGATATGATACTATTCTTAGATATTTTTCTCTATTTGGATAACATACTATGATGGGAAAATAGTACATAGATGATAAGGTGAGAGTAATCATAAGAATATGAGGCTTTATCTCATGTATATCGTACTAGGTAATATCCATGATGGGAGATTATGAGAAAAAACCTTTCAGTATGAATTCCTCATGTTTTTGTGTCATTGTATACTCTTATATGAAAACATGTGTGATGATACTTAGACATTAAGATTATTATTAATTCAATCTACATATCACATACATAGATTTATTTTTTAAACTATAATGATAACAATTAACAGTGAAGGTGGATAGTTTGGGTGCATCATGAGTGACATTCCATTAATGGATAATCTGAGGAAGGATTTTTCCCTTCCATATATATAGAAGCTGATATCTAATCCCTTTTATTGGAATATAATCATCACATTAAAGAACATGGACATGGTGTAAGGATGTGTTTATTTTTAGATTGTTAAATAATGACATCTCGCACATATAGGTTAGTGAAATGTATGTGCAACCTTTATGGTGTGATGTTATGATAAATGGATTATATTACATAGTGAGAATTCATATGTGGTTGTCGTCGATGAGATATTATGTTTTTTCTCTGGGGTTCCTTCACATGTTTCTGTAAAGTAATATTAGAAATTAGGTAAGATCGCTTAATAAAAATGGGAAATAATTCAAGAGGGTCAAACACAAAATGTTCCCATTAATCTTGATTAAATTCTACATGAATTTAATTAATTTAATAAATATCATTCTGAAGACTAAGGAATAATTTTATTAATGTTTTATTGATCACATAAATTAAATAAATAATTTTTCACTGTATTGTGAATAATATATATATATATATTTATTTAATATTTAATAAATACTTATTTACTTTTTTTGTGAATAAAATATTTATATAAAAGAATAAAATAATTTATTTAGGAATTAAAAAAATTATAGAGGAGATTTAATGGACCAAGACTGAGTCTCGTGAAATATATTATTTAAAAATTATATCAAATAACATTTTTTATTTGACAAGTTCGCATATTCCATATAATAATAATGATATTATTTTTATTTTATGGCATGGGGATAATTAAAGGTTTCAAATATTATTTAATGGATTACATGATATTAAATAATATTTTTCACCCAAAATCTTACTCTACAAATAGATATTTATGTCTATTATGTATTTCATCTAATATTGAGATTAGATAATTGTTGTACACAATTTTCTCTTGAATCCACCTTTTTATTTTATTCTCAATAATTAGAATGATTGGGAGATTTCTTCAAGACCATAGAATGCGTGATTGGGAAGGAAAAAGGTAGGGAAATTGATTAGCTGTTGTAGCACCCAAAGATTGAGTGGAATTACTTAGAGATCATTGGAACATATATGGATTTCCACTATTGGGATTCTATGCTTGGATCATCACAAGTGCAATAATGACAATCTGAAAGGCACTTTTTTGGATGATCTAAATTCATCAATGAAGAAAGATCATAAGATGAGGTATTCATTTTTTTAGATATTAAATAAATTTACTATAAATGTGATTTTCAAGATCCCCACTCATGGTTTTGTGTGATGATAATAAAAATAAATTATAATATATATCACCCACCACCGCAGACTTCCATTATTCCCTGAACGAACAATTTTGAGGATTAAGGTTGGAATGAATTGATATGATAAACATTAAAGATCAAAGTGTAGGTTTACTCTAATGTATAAATAAAGATATCAAAATGAAAATCTCAATGAAAATATCCCCTTAAAAGTAATAACTCCCACTTTAAAATATCAAAGTGTGGTCATGATCAATTATAGAATAATGAATGAATGGATCCTTCTTGAAGTTTTTCTTTACTTTTTCTATTATTTTGTTTGAAAAAACATTATTTCATATATTTTGTTTACTTTTCAAAAGTAATTTTTTTGATTAAACCTCACATATACCACCTAAATACATATGATAAAAAAAATTTATTTGGTAATGATGATTTTTAATCATTATGATTCACAACCCATTATTTTTTTCATTATATATATATATATATATATATATATATATTTATATTTAAAAAGGAAAATAACAAAATTCAATGAATGAATGAAAAGTCTTTATCAATACCTAAAGTGTCACCCCAATACTCTTTATTCCCAATGTAGTGTATCCTTCCACTATTAATTCCTTCACCCCTACTCTTTAACTTAAAAATATCATGCATTTCACTAAACGGTGGGTAGGAATGGATAAAAATGGATTTAAAAATTTCTCATTCCTAGTAAGTCCATTCATGGTCTATATGGGTTAAATAAGGATAAATTTATATGGTGGTATGAACTGTAAGGTTTTATCAATATATATTCTTCAATCATGTTAAATTTTATTTTTACCAGTGATAATAATGACACATTTCAATGTAAGTTCTTGATGGGGACACATCCGATGATCACTAATGAAATATGAACATGGTATTGTAGAATGTATTGAGCATAAAAATTCTCTCAAGAATGGAAAATATAATTTGTAAAAATTATTTAATATATAACTAATAATAATAAATCAATTTAAATGTATTTCAAAAATTCAATGAATTAAAAAAGGTAGCGAAATTTTATTTTCAAGAATCAACCAATTACCTCAAATAATGAGTCATCATTTTAATAACCATTATTCACTATAATCATTCAATTGTTCGTCTTAATAATTTAATCTCATTATCCTTGAAATCTAAAACATATCATCATAGGTTTCCTAAAAAAACTCATGCCACCTAGATAATTCAATTGAATAAAATATTCAAGTCATGGGAATGAAATTTTGAGTTTTAACATAGCCACGTAAATATTCAATTTGAAATAGTCCTTTTTAAGAAAATGTAGGGTGGTTAAACCATAAATAATGTATGAATTAACTCTCTTTTACAATGAATCTTTATTTCTCTCTCCTCCTTGGATGTCTGGGGGATTCCTTATGCTATCATGGTCCAAAAAAAGTAAATCATTCATCAGGATTTAAGGACCATGTCATTAAGCTAAAAAAGAAAATTGTTTATGGATAATTCCTAAACTAATCCTATGAAATGAAATTGATAGTTTCAATAAATAATGTGGAGATAAATAATTATTTATTACACTAAGTGGTCCTTGTATTTTTACTTCTTATAGAAAGAATGTACCACCTGCTAGCCATAATCTGTCAATGGGCTGAGCTTACTTGATTTTAACCACCATAAGTGGAATTACATATCTTGAAATTATTAATATTTTTGGTTGAAGAGTCCATGGATATAGTACACATGATCTCCACCACCTCACAATAAGGTATATCTTACATGGTATGGGTAGAAAGAAGTATGGATCATCCTCTATATTGATCAATACTTTTGAAACCTCCTATTACTTTTCAAGTACTTTATCAATGAAGGATACATGGATTGAAAATTCAATTTTTTTCGAATGTATTTTTATTTGTGAACAATTATAACATAAAGAACTAAATTAAAAATTTTTACTTTTAATGTGAGATACATGGGAGTTTTTTTCTTCTAGAAAGTTCACTTGGATCTCCTCATGAACTTCTTATAATGTATTTTAAACAAGTTATATAAGTTCCGTATGTTTCTTAATAGGTGATCTTCTTATTCATGATCTTCATCTATGATAAAACATGTATTATCTAAATTTAGAAATTAAAAACTATGGGGAATTAGGATAAAATCATATTAAAAAAAATCATAAAATATAGAGTTTAAGAAAGGATCAAATCCTTTATTATTTTTTACTTCAATATCTTATTTATTGGTAAGTGCCTCATGAAGTTATAATTCATTGGATGGAGGCTGTTAGTAAAACTCACCAACCCTTTCTTCAATTTCAATCACATGTGTGGTGTCTTCCTCCATGGATAGATACTTGTAAAAAGGTTTTGATGTTTGTAACTTGATTATTGGAAGATCATTTTGCCTTTATTCATTTTACTAGTCACTCCAATATTGATCTAGGAATTATTGACATCTTAGATTCTCATTATCATGTGAGTCTTCATATTCACTCTATATATCATCACAGTCTTCCCGAATCTGGATATCCTAATGGTTTGGTTGTTGGTACTCCTCTTGTAATGCCTGAACCTCTTGGAACTCTTTAGTGAATTTGGGAATGATAAATGATGACCCTTTTTGTACCTTATCCACAAGGTAAAAATATGAAAAATAATTAGATAACTCAGTTAGTTCCTTGTTTATGGCCATAAATATTTATTGGTTTATACACACCTTTATACCTACTATAAATTCTTGGAATTCCTACTCTACATAATTTTAATGCCAAAATAATCCCGACTATCTAAAAATAATGGGAAAATAATATTTTAAATAATAGGGTGATTGAAAAGAAAAACTATTAAATAAAAAATCGAAATATTTAAAATTGTAAAAATAAAAAAAATAGAATAAACAACGGATCTAATCCCCAAAAACACTGCCATATTTTTATGAACACATTTCATAGTGTCTGGTAAAAGATAAATTATATATGTTTTCCACGTACAACATAATAGATAACCATGTTTATCTTACATGAGGAGCTTCATAGTTTATTCACATACTAATTCAATGTCATGTAAATATACTTATTTTTGGGGTTTGATTATTTATGAAAATAGGAAAACTCCTAAGATAACATGAAATATTATTCTGATTAGATAAAAATTAATTAACCATTATGTTTTGTTTTAGGCTCCATAATTATTAGTTTTCTAATTCTAAATTTAGTATGATAGTTCAATTATAAAATATCACTATTTAATCACATTCCTTATATTTATTGGATATAAAATATTGAATGGCCAAGAAATATAAACTCCACCTCCTTCTATAATCAAGGATGTTAACATATATCAATTGGGAGTGTAGAATCTTTTAGTAACCACATACATCGCATTGTGTTTCATCCATTTAATAGATTAAATACATAGTTTGAAGATATTTTTTTCAATATACTATAGGGAAGAGAAATATATATACAAGTTAAGTCCAGGTTGATGTCATGGTGGAAAATCACAGCACTTGTACACTTCAACATCATTATAGAAAAATTATTCCATAATGATTAATAATTTAAAGTAGAATTTATAAAAAATTCTCCCCCATGGTCATTAATTGAATCAGTCGCTCACTATCATGTTAAATAGTTATTTATAGAAGAAGATATAGATTAAAAGGGAAGAAGGGGAACAAAATACTTTAAAAAGAAATAATGAATGAATAGAATAATAGAAGATTAACCTGATGGAAAACATAAATTGAAATTGTATGAATTATTAATTACAACGAGGAATAGAAAAAACATTAAACTATATAAAAATAAGTATAAAAATTAAAACAATGATAGAGATTAGCATCAGTTAATCCTTATATATGATCCTCTCATTAGAATCATCACCCTTATATTTAAAGTGGGATGAATCCCATCTTCCTTCATGTGAAATATTCTACATATCTCTATCAATATTTTTATTATCTATAAATGATATATCTCTATCTTCCATTCATATCTTGGTCAGTGATTGACCCTCATAATTAATACTGATTTGGACACCTAAAAAATGAATGTGATGCTCTTAATCTCATTCCTTGAGTCTCAATACATAACTCAAAATTATCTACCATTATCGAGGATTTAAATATTAATCACATTGTATTATATTCTACATTATTGAATGATATATTCATGAACTCATTATTAATTTTCATAGTGGTACTTATGGTTGCACTGAAGCTAAAATGGGTTATGATGGTAGCACCACCATGAACCCATATTCCATAGAAAAGGAAGAATATATTTATTGTAATGGTAAAACATCCATGTTGGATGATAATACTATGGTAGAAGCTTGTTAAATTTTATAATGTTCATGTGGGGTGGTATCTTGTATGATGGTATCATACACAATGGTATCTCACATTATGATAACTTGCACATCGGTAACATCTTTTGCCTTCATCAATGGTAGCTTTCTCCAGAAATGATATCTCATATATCTATTTTTCATGGTATCATTTTAATGGTAGAAACTAATTTTATCTAGTGGTGTGAGAAATTCATTTATTTTATTCTCTATATATCCATTTTTGTATGGGTCGCGTATCCATTTTCCTGCACATACCATGTATCTATTTTTTCTATCTCCCCAGTGTAACATCTATTCTTGATGAATCACATCATCCTTAGAACCCATGGTAAAAAGGGTGATATAAAAAGGATTGGAATAATACTATAATACATATGTCCTTTCAATGTTTCTAGATAAAGTTTCTCATTAGCATACATGGCCCATCCTCCTTAAAATGATGATTCATCGATATTGCCAGAGGTTACAAAGTTTTTCCATGGTGGTTTGGGGACTTACCATTGGAGCGTTGTTTGGGTTACATCTTCTCTAGTTGAAGAAATTGTGATCCCCCATGATAGGCATAGTATTATATTGATGTCAAGTGGTATCCATTGCATCAAATTTGTTTCCAAGTGAAAGGGAGTAGAGATGAGTTGAAGCAACATTGTTTTGATAAGTGGTGGATATTGCCTATGTTTGATACATCCACATAGAAAATGTTGGCCTTTTAACTCTACTTGATAAATAAATTATTAACACCATGTCTTAAATTATGCTGGATTGATATCAAAGGATGCTTACTACCATCGTGCCCCTCCCATTGCCGGTGGAGCCCTCCCCCCATGTACTCATGGACCTAACCACCACTAGCCAACATGATCATGCTCCTATGCACTAACCCTTCCTTTTTTCACTCCTCTTATTATGTGGCATGCTCTCTATATGGTCTAACATGGCTGGAACACCCTTCTTGGGACTTCTATGTGGCGTACTGCCCCATTGGTTGAGGAATTTCCAATTGGACCTTCCTTAAACAATAAAACATTAAAATACAAGATTAAATTCCACAAAAAATTCATATGAGAAATTAAACATCAAAATCAAATATTTTAATTAATTTTTATCCATAGTAATTAATCAATCGTAAATCCTCATTTTTAATAAAAAATGTAATAAATTGGAATATTCATTAAAATATATTTAAAATAATTTAATATATTTTTTAAAATTTTCATGAAAATATGCGTGTATCATCCATATGATTTCATTTTTAAATGTTCAAAATAATATATATTTTTTATTCTCATTCTGTGTCTTTATAAAAATTCACATCATGTTTACTATAAATTTAATGTAATTTTATATCATAAATATTTATTTTAATTATTCTTGAATTAATATTAAACATATATGATCATTTTAATACATCATAAGTATTTTAAAATTTTTATTTAACCTCTTTCTATTTTTTCACATTAATTTTGAAAGTATTTTTCAAATAGTCAATCCTCTGATGATATTTATTGAATTTTTTGATTGAATTCGTTTGAATGACATATTTAAACTTCTTTTAACTCATTTTAATTTTCTAAATGATATATTTAATTTAGTTTAAATTATTTCAATATTTTTGGTAATCTGTTTTGTCTATAATAACACTAGTTGAATCTATTATTATTATTTTAAATCATTCTAACAATTTTCATGTTCTATATTTACTTGTTGTTCCTTTATATAATCTATATAAATTTCACGAGTTATTCTTGTAAGATAGATAATTATACATGGAGTACATACAATTAAATAAAACTCTAATCAATAAAAAGTTCTCATACTCTATAAACATTTAGGTGATCATGTATACATTATTTACGATTGTTGGAAATCTCTCAATGACTATACCAAAACTGCTTCAAATTCTAGTACCGTAATGAGATGACCTAAGATGATACTCATTGACTAGTTCCTATACATCTTCCATCAATCTATTTTTTTTTAGGTATCTTGTTTCTTTAATAATACTTTTAACATCTCACATGTAATTTCTCTTTATATTAAGGTTTTTTCCTAAAACATCATCCACTTTCTTCAGGTAATAACACCTAAATTCTAAAGTGACAACCATTTGGGTTGTGACTCTCACTATTTAAAGTTGTTATTTTATTTTTTGTGACTTCCCATATAAAACTTAGGTGTCATAGTTATACTCCTAATAGAAAATGTATGTTTTAATTGGGTTATTATTCACCCTAAAAAATTAGTTTTTGTTCACAATGTATATCTCACTGAGTAGAGAGGTATAAGAGTGAACTACATCCAATTTATACTAAACATCTATAAAAACATTTTTGTGATTTTTTTGATAATTATATCTTTTAATTAAAATTAATAATAATATAATCTAGTTATTTTTTTAATTTAAATTATCCCCCTATGGATATTATTCCATAAATTTTGACATAATATTATTTTCTTATTTAAACTAGGGACATAATAAAAATTCAGTAAAATAAGAATCAATCCATTCAATGTGAGATAATTGTATCCAATAGTTAGGGAAACTAGTCTTTATCCATTTTTTTCTCAAATATCCAACTAACTTATAGTAATCATTGAAACAATTATTGGTTCCGACATTTAGATAAAAATGTGAAGACCAAATCGGTAACTAAGACCAAATTTAAATAAATGAAGAGATTATATTTGATAATGAATATAATTTAAGATTTCCATTTTTTTCACCATAGTATATTTCTTCGTCCAATTCCATTTCTTTTCACAATTAAAATGTAATACATCATGATCCTTATCATATCCCTTGATCCTTATCCTCTTGGATGAGTGGTTTAAAGTTACCTATGGAAATGAGTTAGTCTTAGAGATTTCATCCTTGAATTTCTTCCTATTCACCATAAGAAAAAATGGGTTTCATGCTTCATGTATTCATACACATGAAAAATTAGAATCATGAGAATAAAGATAATATTCAATGTATTATTCATGTTAAAATTTAAAATAAAACTACAATCTTCTTTTATTAAGTGAGATAAGTACATGACATATGCATATTTCATTGGATGCTATTAAAATAAAAGTTAATAAATTCTCAATGTATCCAATCATCTTGACTACAAAAGGAACACCTTACACACCCACTTCTTTCTTTATTTTAAGTTTTTCCTTAGAGATCTTATACATTATTTTTCTTATTTTCTACTATCAAGAATCAGTGAGATTATATGACATGGGGTATGCATCCATAACATTAAAAATATTTTAGAAATTAATTTTCATAGACAATAACAAGATACATTGGACTTATAATACATCATCCACATGTTTCCAGAAGACATGTTTCTCTTTTCCACTTGCTTCCATGAAGGATATAATAGGAACTAGGGACACTAGTTCAAAAAACTACAACTATTGGAATAGTATTATACAATGTTTCAATAACACTCTTGAATATTTTAATTAGTTAGTAGAAAATATTTCTCTAAAACATATCATAGGGATAGTTTTGAGGCCAAATGATTTTCCATCATTTACAACAAATAAAAGTATATTTTAGTATATTATCTTTATTACCTGGTGTCATGTAAAAAATTAATTCTATTAGTAATTGGTAGTTTTATTAAATCCCATTTACCCTAAATATTATAGTTATCATATCTTATCAGATGAGTATTTTAGTTGAACTTGTTAAAATTCCCCTTCCCATAACCCAAACAAGAGACTATTCAAATTGTTCAATGTTATTTAGGTTGGTTTATATTTCTAACTTCATTAAATCACATATAAATTATATCTTGAACGTAATCTAATTTCCAGAAATCAAAAACTTTTATTTCCTCTAAACATGAATCATACAAACACCATGTATTGGGATATAAACAATGATTGATGTTAATATGGTTAGATTAACCCAATACATTCAATATAACTCCCTAATAAATGAAAGTATCTTGACAAGTTTCAGCCCAAAACATTGATCTATGGTAACATTGAAACTCAAGTGATGGAAGGTAATATATGGATTACTATTTTACTTTTTGGACTTTGATTCATTTATGAATGAATAATTATTATTTCATTCTTCACATGATTATAAATATTATATATATATTACATAATTAATCACCACAATAACAAAATCAACTGATATAGGAAGTATTAAATGCCATAATATATTTCCACAAACATTTCCAAAAAACACTAATAATGATTGAATCAACATCCAACCCAAGTATCTTATAGACATTAGGGTATTTTTATAGAAACCATCTAAAACAATTTGTGTAGTGTAGGGTTTTATATTTTTAACAGTGTTTTATGCTCCCAAAAAATGTCAGGAATAAATAGGTGGTTTAAAATGACACTATAATCTAAGAAATATTTGGCATAAAAAACTTCCACTAAAACTAAAAAAATCACTGTTAAAATGTTTTTATCTAATATAGACGCAGTTTAAGCCTCCGCTAAAAATTAATTTTTCAATATATCTCCAATTTAAACCACTGCTATATATATCTTTTTAAAAATGAAATTGATTTGTAGAATCTGCTACCCCAAAACAACTAAACAATAAACAAAATAGTTAGAAATATCCAAACCAAACAAGATTTAGAAGAATTTACAATTATATATGTATATATCAACATTCATTGGATGTTCCTAAGAGAGCAATATAAACTATGTATTAAGATAATCATTAAAACCATTTTATTCAATAAAATAAATCACAAAAAGTCCACAAGAAATAAGAAACCATATGAAAACACAACTTAACACCTTATCACTATCATATGAGAGAATTTGAAATCCTAAAAAATGATTAAATAATAATAATATGCATAAAACTCATATTTATATTTTATCTAACATATGGAATAAGTCTATATCATTTGAAAATAATTTATAAAATCATAATTTTTATCAATCACTATTTAAAATCATTGAAAACCTCTTAAAACAAAATATTAGAACCCAAGGTGTCTTTGGTTAATACAAGTGGTATTAGATCCAATAGGTTCCATGTCATATTGTAAATATTATAATTATTGGTAAAATTAATAAGAAGACTTTAAAACAATGAAAAATAAAGTATAGTTCATAAAGTTCAAAGGTTGAAGAGGTTGTAATATCATTATATATTTAGTGGAAACCATCACCAAAATGAACAAGAAAATGAATGATAATGTGATATAATTAATGAACTTATTCTTGAAATGATGTTAAGCCCAGAAAAGGATAAAATACATGAAGGAACCATGAATACCCTTAGAGAATGACTAAATTTATGGGTGAAAAATTAATATAGTGAAAAGAATTATCATATTCAGAATTTAGAATTCCAAATGAAGGAGAATAACTAAAGGATTAGGAAGCTTGAGGGAGAGAATTGGGTTATTCATAAAATGTGAATTACCGAGGATTCTCGTGGGGGGAATTGGGTGGCAGTAAGATATAAATTAATCTAGAAGTAAGTGAAAGTTTGTAGAGAGAATCTTATAATGATGTAAACGGTTCTCAAAGATAGTATTGTAGTGATAATTTTGTTGTAGAGTTGGACACACTATGAGTGTGCTTATGGAATCTAAAAGGTTCATCAAAACACTACTAGAAAAACAGGTATTTGCGACGGGTCATTTGCGACGGGATCCCGTCGCAAATGGCTTTTTACGACGGGGTCCCGTCGCAAATGACCCGTTGCTGAAAACGGTGTCGCAATAACATTTTTTTGCGACGGGCCCGTCGCTAAAGCCCTTTTCCGCGACGGGGAGAATCCCCGTCACAACTAGTACTCTGTATATTTGTAAAAAACTAGTTCTGACTGGCCCCGTCGCAACAACTATTTTTTAACAAATAAAAAAATAATAATACTATTTGTGATGGGAATAGTATCCCGTCGCAAATACTATAAAAAAATAAAAAAACTAAATTGTTAATAAATTATTTTAATTAATATAATAATAATCCAATTATAATTCAAAAATAAAAAATAATAAAATATTAATAAATGATTTTAATTAATATAATAATAGAATTATAATTTACAAATAAAAATAATAAATTATTTTAATTAATATAATAATAATAGAATTATAATTCAAAAATAAAAAATAATAGAATATTAATAAATATTTTATAATGAGACAGAAACTACGAATAGAAAAAAATCATATTTTGATTTCACAAATTTTATAACATAAATACAAACTCTAATCTGAATGAGGGGGGGAGGGGGGATCTGCAGATGGTGGTGGAGGAAACTCCATCCCTAAAGCATTAGTGAGTCGGCGCATGTACTCCATCTGCTCCTGATGCTACTGCTACCACCGACTCGTCTGCTCCTCGTACAGCTGCTGCTGCATTGACGCTCCTCCTCATGATGCTGACGCATCTGCTCTTTATCCTGTCGGAGACTCTCTATCAGTGCAATCTGAGATCGCAACTGATCCTCATACTGTGTAGCAGAAGAAGATGCATGAGCTCCTCTCGAGCTGGACGCCGACATCACAGCACTGCCATAATAATCTCCGGGAGTCAGTCGAGAGCTGATACCAACTACCCGGCCCTTCTCGAAGGCATACTGGGTGGCCTGCATCCATGTCGCCTCATCAAACTGATGGCCAGTGGTCTGATCTGATGACTCAGCCTGACTCTCAGGTCGGGCCTGTGACGCTGCGGCCTCATACGACTCCTGTAGTTGCAATTTAAAATTAAAATTGTGAATATATTATATACAGTTAATTTTTAAACTTGAAAACAAATAATACTAACCACGACGTGATGCTGACAATCGCCTCTGAGCTCCCCAGTAGCAGGATCACTATACATCCTCCGATATACGTCGTACTCCATAATATCGGGGTGCTCGAAAGCCTATAAGAATAAAAAATAAACTGTTAATATTTATAGTTATATAAAATATTTATAAATAATGTACGTACCAGATGCTGTCTATGAGTACTGAAAGAACGACTCCCAGCTCGATGAGTCACCTCCTGTCTCCCCCGATTCTGCCTCCCCACCGATGATCTCCTCTGAAAGGCACCACTCAACCAGTGCGCACATAATCCATCCCATACATGGGATGAAATGTACTCTGGTCGGTGTGCTCTACATGACTC
Source organism: Viscum album (assembly GCA_963277665.1). Taxonomy (NCBI): domain Eukaryota; kingdom Viridiplantae; phylum Streptophyta; class Magnoliopsida; order Santalales; family Viscaceae; genus Viscum; species Viscum album. The sequence continues at coordinate 1,307,388,362 of OY728134.1, read as the reverse complement.
GTCAAAATCTGACACTCCTGCTTTCTTCATCGCATCTTTTCTTAAATTGTGCAAAAACTGACGAAGGCGATCACGCATGGCCACCTCCCATGCCTCGTGGATGGCTTCACGCATGGTATCCTCGATCAGATACCATAAACCCTACAAATAAATCAAAATATCAAGTTAGAAATGAAATAATTTTCAAAATAAAAATTATTTATTTACGTACGTACCAACCAATGGCCGAACATGGCCGGCTGCACATCAATGGGAATCTGCTCCCATGTGGTCCACGGCTGAGAGAAATAGTTGCGCAAAATAGCGCTGCCCTGTCCGACTGCTATATGCGGAAAACTGTAAAAATAATAAACATTTATTATGTGAATATATTAATGAAATCTTAGTCAAATCAACAGGTTATCAAACAGGTTATCACACCTCCGTGTGCGTGGATCAAACCCAAGACGTGGACGTCGCTCGGGGACGGGGTCAGGAATCATCAAACGTGCAAGACCGTGCCCCCTCCGCGTACTCCCTGGAGCGCCTGCAGGCTGAGGGTCATCTGGCAGCAACTCATCCGCATCGAAAGTCAGGTCAACATCCGCCAACTCACGAAATGTGGCATCGTCCATCTGAAACAGAAAATGTTAATGTTGTTAACAAATAATTCATAATTACTATTATATATACATATATACATATTATGATTGTATATAAATACCATGTAATTCTATCAGTGTTCATCTTCATCATCATCTTCATATATGTCAATGTCATCTTCATATTCCTCCTCAACATCATCGATATCCATTCGAGTTACATTTGCTTCATCTCTTACCATTTCAAATTCATATGTGACATCATTAACATCATCGTCATCACCGACTCTTAAATGTGGGGTGTCGTCATCGATACTCATGTCTCTTTGCAAAAAAGATTGATTTTGAGTACTCTCTTGAAAAACTTCAATTCTTTGCACATCAGTGAAAGCACATTCACTTTGACTAAACTGATTGTCTCGAATTTTGATTTTTATTACACTCCACCAATCAGTCAAGTCTCTTGATGTAGCACAGTACTTTGCGTAATAAACTTGATGTGCCTGTTGAGCCAATAAGAATGGTTCATTTACTACGAGAACACTTTTACATTTAATATCGATGATTCCATGAGTCGGATGAACACGCACGCCTCTCTCTGTATCCAACCACCGATATTTGAACATGGTTATGTAATGTTGTCCAAGATAACAGAGTTCAATGATTTCATCAAGTATGCCATAAAAGTAAACTTCATTTTCTCGATGATGAGATCCTCTCAAGCTAACTCCACTATTAATTGTTTTTTTCGATTCCCCATATGTATGTGTGTGGAATCAAAATCCATTCACCACATATGCATTATAAGTTTTAACAAGTTTGGAAGGTGGGTTACTCAATACACATAGCCGTTTGTCAATTTTATCAGCATGTCGAGACACCTGAAAATTTGTGAAATAATTATCAATATAGTAAACTATATATTGAATGAGTTGCTAAAAGATAAAGAATTTATGTTACTAGTTTTTGAAACCACTGAGATAAATTTTTCAGTCGACGTTCTTTGAGAGCAGCTGCTGTAATTTGTGGAATTTGTTTCTTGATATGATTATCATACAACCTATAAAAATCAAAGTTATTTACTATAACATAAATGATAAAATAAGTGATATAAACACTTACAGTATAACTGATGTCATCTCTTCACAGTTGAGCAGAACATACGTATGAGCTCTATGATGTTCATCATCTGAAAGCCAGCGTCATAAACTCCACAAAAACCAAGCTCTGACTGGTTGAAAACAGATAATTGATTGTCGATTTCATCAATATTCCTCTTGTTCCGTCCCATTCGGTTGTGTTTTGAAGGATACTCAGATTCAAAATAATGGGAGCAGAAAAAAGATATTTCCTCTTGCAGATAAGCTTCTGCAATAGATCCTTCAACATATGCTTTGTTATGTACATTTCTTTTCAATTTTTGCATGCATCTTTCAAATGGGTACATCCATCAAAACTGTACTGGACCTCCACATTTGGCTTTATATGGAAAATGTAACATCAAATGTTCCATTGATTCGATGAAAGATGGCGGAAATATTTTTTCCAGTTTACATATAATTACAACAACATCTTTTTCAAGTTTTCCTAGAGCATCATAATCTGTTGTAGCCTCACAAATTTCCCGAAAAAATTGAGACATGTCTGTTATGGAATCCCAAATCACAGAATTCAACAGACCTCTTAATCCAATGGGTAGCAGTATTTCCATTATAACATGACAATCATGACTTTTTAATCCAGTAATATGACCATTATTTACACATCTACCCAAATTGGAAGCACAACCATCTGGAAGTCTCAAATCTGCAATCCACTGACAAAATAATAAACAGTTTTCTTTAGACAGTGTATAAGCTGCTTTTGGTTTCAGTAACCTTTCTGTTCTGACATTCTCAAACAGTTCCAATTCTGGACGCCTGCAAATTTGGGCAAGATCTAAACGTGCATTTACATTGTCTTTGCTCTTTCCTGGCGTATCCAAAACTGTATGAAAAAAATTATCAAAATAGTTCTTCTCAATATGCATGATATCTAACATGTGTCGGACCAACAAATCAGACCAATATGGAAAATCCCAAAATATGCTACGTTTAATCCAATTGTGTTCTTTCCCAAAACCAGAAATTTTCTGTTGGTTTATTGTGGGACCAAAAGTGATGGGAGGTAATGAAAGTACAACTGATTTTAACTCCGAACATGATATCATTTTTGGAGGTCCTTCCCTTTCAACTGTTCCTTTTCTGAAATGAGATCTGTTTCTGCGAAAAGGATGATCAGCTAGAAGAAACCTGTGATGACAGTCAAAATAACAAGGTTTCTTTCCATGAATGAGCATAAATGCTTTGTTCTCTCCCATACAGTAAGGACATGATTTCTAACCATGTGTACTCCAGCCAGATAACATCCCATAAGCCGGGAAGTCACTTATTGTCCACATCAATGCTGCTCTCAGTATGAAATTCTGTTTCGTTGCAACATTATATGTACTGACACCAGTACTCCACAATAAATTTAATTCATCAATCAATGGTTTCAAATAAACATCAATATTTTTCTTCGAATGTCCTGGAATTAGTAAAGTCAAAAAGATATATGGCTCCTTCATCAACATCCATGGAGGTAAATTGTACGGAGTTAAAAAAACAGGCCAACATGAATATTGACTACCGTAAGATCCAAACAGACAGAAACCATCAGTGGAAAGCCCCAGTCGAACATTTATAGCTTCTAAAGCAAAGGATGGATGCACTCTATCAAAATGTTTCCATGAATCACCATCGGCTGGATGATTCAAGATTTTATCAGTTGAAATATTCTCTTTATTCCATGACATCATTGTCGTTGTATTCTTAGACATGAATAAACGCTGGAGTCTGGATGTAATCAGAAAATATATCAACTGTTTTACAGGAATCAAACCAGACTTCCCGTGTTGTCCTTCTTTATATCTCAGTTTCCCACATGTGGGACAACTATCCAACGACTCATTTTCCCCAGAATATAAAATGCAGTCATTTGAACATGCATGAATCTTCTGACAAGTAAGTCCCAAATTTCGAACTAGCCTCTTACTCTCATAGTAATTTGCAGGTAAAACATTTCCTTCAGGTAACAGTGTTTTAAGGAAAGAAAATATCTGGTCAAAACAGGTGTTTGACATTCCGTTATCTGATTTGATAGTCATAAATTTTGAAACTGCTTCTAATTTGCTCATCTTGCAGCCAGGATATAATGCATCCTCAACAGACTTCAACAACTCATAAAATTCAGACGGTGCCAACTCAGGATTTGAAGCTATATCAGTCGGAGTTTCTGTATGTTGAACAGATGAACCTGCGACATCATGTACTAAATCTTGAAACCGGGATGGATCCGGAATAAAGTTGGTATCACCTGCTCTGGAACTGCGTTCACCATGTTGATACCAAAATACATAATCTGGTTGAAAACCAAAACGCAAGAGATGTTCTCCAACTTTTCCAAACGTGTCAAACGTTCTCAATGCACATTTTCTGCAAGGGCATTTTATTTTGTCTTCTGAAACAAATTCTAGATTTGATGCCGCAAATGATAAAAAAGTCTCTACACCCTCTACATATACTAGATTTAAACCAGAACCGTTTGGATTTCTACGTTGATTTATCCATATGCGGTCACCTAATAATGATTTTTGATGACCTCGTTGTTCCATATGTCTCTATAAAATATAAAATCATTACTGGTTTTGAATAATTTGTTAGAAAAAACACTCAAGTTAGGATAATTATAGAGTTTAGATCATACACGACTGACGCAAACTTTTTTTTGAGATAGAACTAATTATTACTAATTATTACTAATTACTACTAATTATTGGTAATTATTACGAATTATTACTAATTATCGGTAATTATTGGTAATAATTGGTAATTATTGGTAATTATTACTAATTATTGGTAATTATTACTAATTATTGGTAATTATTACTAATTATTGGTAATTATTACTAATTATTTGTAATTATTACTAATTATTGGTAATTATTACTAATTATTGCTAATTATTTGTAATTACTGGTAATTATTACTAATTATTACTAATTATTACTAATTATTGGTAATTATTGGTAATTATTACTAATTATTGGTAATTAATACTAATTATTGGTAATTATTGGTAATTATTAATAATTAATGGTAATTATTGGTAATTATTTCTAATTATTGGTAAATATTACTAATTATTGGTAAATATTACTAATTATTGGTAAATATTACTAATTATTGTTAAGTATTACTAATTATTGGTAATTATTGGTAATTATTACTAATTATTACTAATTATTGGTAATTATTACTAATTATTACTAATTATTGGTAATTATTACTAATAATTGGTAATTATTACTAATTATTGGTAATTATTACTAATTATTGGTAATTATTACTAATTATTGGTAATTATTACTAATTATTACTAATTATTACTAATTATTAGTAATTATTACTAATTATTACTAATTATTGGTAATTATTACTAATTATTACTAATTATTACTAATTATTGGTAATTATTGGTAATTATTACTAATTATTGGTAATTATTACTAATTATTGGTAATTATTACTAATTATTGGTAATTATTACTAATTATTACTAATTATTGGTAATTATTACTAATTATTACTAATTATTGGTAATTATTGGTAATTATTACTAATTATTACTAATTATTACTAATTATTACTCATTGTTGGTAATTATTACTAATTATTACTAATTATTGGTAATTATTACTAATTATTACTAATTATTACTAATTATTGGTAATTATTGGTAATTATTACTAATTATCGGTAATTATTACTAATTATTGGTAATTATTACTAATTATTACTAATTGTTACTAATTATTGGTAATTATTACTAATTATTGGTAATTATTACTAATTATTGGTAATTATTACTAATTGTTACTAATTATTCTTAATTATTACTAATTATTCTTAATTATTACTAATTATTCTTAATTATTACTAATTATTGGTAATTATTACTAATTATTGGTAATTATTACTAATTAATGGTAATTATTACTAATTATTGATAATTATTACTAATTATTACAAATTATTACTAATTATTACTAATTATTACTAATTATTGGTAATTATTACTAATTATTACTAATTATTGGTAATTATTCCTAATTATTACTAGTTATTGGTAATTATTACTAATTATTGGTAATTATTACTAATTATTGGTAATTATTACTAATTATTACTAATTGTTACTAATTATTACTAATTGTTACTAATTATTGGTAATTATTACTAATTATTACTAATTATTGGTAATTATTGGAATTTATTGGTAATTATTACTAATTATTGGTAATTATTACTAATTATTGGAAATTATTTCTAATTATTGGAAATTATGTCTAAATATTGGTAATTATTTCTAATTATTACTAATTCTTACTATTTATTGGTAATTATTACTAATTATTGGTAATTATTGGTAATTATTTCTAATTATTGGTAATTATTTCTAATTATTGGTAATTATTTCTAATTATTAGTAATTATTTCTAATTATTGGTAATTATTACTATTTATTGGTAATTATTACTAATTATTTGTAATTATTACTAATTATTACTAATTACCGGTAATTATTTATATTTATTACTAATTATTTCTATTTACCGATAATTATTGGTAATTATTACTAATTATTGATAATTATTACTAATTATTGGTAATTATTACTAATTATTGGTAATTATTACTAATTATTGGTAATTATTACTAATTATTACTAATTGTTACTAATTATTACTAATTGTTACTAATTAAGAATAATTAAAACTAATAAAACATTAAAAATAAATATGAAATTAAAATAAATTTAAATACCTTGAAAATTGATCTGAGGTTGATCTCTGATCGTTCTTCAAAACATCAATACCAACTCCGGAGAAAAAAATTAAACTTGAGAAAAACTGAACTGTAGAAATAAAATCTTGAGAGAAGAAGAAGATGGAATTTGAGAATGATTTGAAAAAAACGGATGGGGGTATTTATAGGTTAGATTAGTTGCGACGGGCCCATTTGCGATGGGAACCGTCGCAAATACCTTGGCCAGCATTTATTACGGTCAACGGTTAAATAGTTATTTGCGACGGGACCCGTCGCAAATAACCACCTGCCGACATACTATTTGCGACGGGGGAATATTCCCGTCGCAAATACCTTTTACCGCCGCCGGTTATTTGCGACGGGGGAATATTCCCGTCGCAAATAGTTTTCCCGCGATTTGGCGCGCAAAGGGCGCCAGTCCTTTTGCGACGGGATAGCCTCCCCCGTCGCAAAAGGCTACTTATTTGCGACGGGCAAATACCCCCGTCGCAAATAAGTTTTTAACAGAGGTATTTGCGACGGGATTTATTCCTGTCGCAAATAACCCGTCGCAAATACCCATTTTTCCCGTAGTGAAATAAGAATAACCTAATGTAACAATAACTCAATTGAGACAATAATAAAATGGTATGATATTATTGGAAGATGTTATATTTGTGCTAAAATTGTTGTAGAAACAAATGGAATGGAAATTTTAAGATCATATTCCCAACTTTTATAAAGCTTACCTTGGATTTTAATATGCGTAAAAGAAAAATTTGATATATCCAAATATAATCCAAAATCATTTTTGGGAATAATTTTTGGATTTGGTATAAATACTTGCCGAATTAAATGGATAGCTTGGTGAAGAAAATACTTCATTTATGAAGGAATAATTTTTTTATATTATTATGAACTAGAAATTCAGCATCATCAATATGTTAATTTTATGTTACTAAAAGGCTATTGAGAAGAATGATTTTTTGACTATCAAGTATTTAAGCTAAAAAAATAATACTTATCATCAAATAAATGTGTTAATAAACCATCAAATGTTTAGTTAAACATCATATCCAAATCCATAATAACCCAAATCACTACTAGATGATCTTTTATAAACATTATCTCCAATACTATCTCCATTTCATTCTACAATTAACTACATGAAAATGTTTTTTGAAAATAAAATAGTGTTCTATATCTAATTTAAACTTGAAACCAATTAAAGTTTGTGAACTAAATGATTTTGAAGTTGTGAGATTTAGCTTCTCAATACAAGTCATAAATGAAATATAATCAAGGATAGATCCAGTCGTATTCTAATATAATTAAATCAATGTTTCTAATAGAGAATCAACCTTTTAATATTGCATCTTTATATAATCCCCCTATTCTTGAATTGTGTTTTTCATTAAAAAACACTTTATGTCCATAGTGAGGTTAAAATTCACCACAATCAGTAGTAGATTCATTCGCAATACCCAATGGACTACCAAATACCTCAAATGGTAATAGTCCCAAACCCATCCCATGCACTCAACCACAAAACTAGAAAAATAAATTATAGCCACAGATCTATACCCATGGTTTAAATGATCCGTGGCTATAAGGTGAAATATGGCTATGGGTTGTAAGGTGGGTGTGGCAATAGGTCATAAATTTTTTTATCTCCATCACGACTTTCCTCTCTCACCCGCAAACCCTTCTACCTCCATCATATATTACTCCACCTCCATTCCTACTCCCCTCCTCCCCATCCTCCCTCATGATTCCTCCTCCCCCTTCGGCTCCGACATAGTCAGCACCCCTCCCCACAGACGTGGCTCCGATGTGGTTCTGATGCCTCCCTACTAACGCGGCTCTGACGCCCACCTCCCTGTGGACATGACCTCCCCACCTCACTGCCAATGCAAATCTGATGCCCCCTACCTCACTATAACCCTCCACCTCCGATGCAGCTCACCGCTGCTCTGACTCAACCACACCAGCTTTGGCTATCCTCCTCTGATGGAGCTACCCCACCACCACAAGATCGTCCTCCTCCAACGTGGCCACCCAACATCCCTGATTTCATACCTGAACCCAGCCTTACCCTCAAGATCCACTTCTTCATGAGATTTCTCACTAACCTGGACACTAGTTAAATCCTCCCTTCAGTGATTTTTAATGCAAAACTCCTACCTCATACCCTCTATTGAATTGCATCTGCATAATAAGCTATGGTTCCCATCACACTTCGTTTTTACAAGATGATAGTTAACAAAGTGGTTATTTTTTATTTGTTCCCCTAATCTACCACTGCAAATGAATTATATTTATAAATTTCTCTTTCCCCAATCCCATATCCCATATTAATTGATTTTTATTTTGTTAGAATATGTTTTTAGTTAGACAGTCAACAATATTTCTTCCATGAACATACAATTTTATGATTTTCTCTCAGTAATAAATACTTATTTGGATCCCACTGTATTGTTGTTGCACAATATTAATGGAATCGTTGTCATATTATCTTTGACTTTAAAGTTGAAATTATTCCCATGGGTTTTCATTATTACCCGGGTACTACTTTCTATCCCTAGGTGATTGAGAACACACTTTGATCTATGTAGCGAGATGACTTATGTGACATGGAAGATTGAATAGGGTTTTTTTGCAAAATATTTTGTGAGCCCATCTAGTTATCAAGGGTAGTGTGGTAGTTTGAATTAAGAATATTATGACTCTAGTGATGGAGAGGGGGAGTTTCTGGCCAAATTTTATTTTTTCCAGACCATGAGTTACTAGGGCGGTTGGGATTTTCTGTTGTTGCCTTTTGTAATGAGTAATTTTAGGAAATTTGAGATTATTTATTTCTATTATGTTTTTTTGGGGATTATTCCCTTGCATATTTTTATTAGAATCCATTTTAAATAAATTATGCATTTATTGGATTCTTTTGTTTTATATATTTAGATCATGTTGTATGCAAGGAAATTTAAGAACCAGAGGGAGAAAGCTATAGAGAACACTCCACCAACCGATCCTCCTATAGACCCTTATCTCATAAAATTAGTGATCATAAGCATTTAGTCTCTTAAGAATAGTTTTGAATTATAAAAAGTCTAGTTGATAGATTTGTCCTAGGAGTTCCCAAATAAAAATTTTCCAGTGTTTAAGGGTGATCTGGGGCCTCAATAATCAGAAGAATGGTTGAAAAATATTGAACATAACTTCTAATTTCTCAAGACCCATATGATTTCAATGGTGTGATTTTAAACTTATATATTAAAAGGGATGAGGAGAAGATATTGTTACTTGGTAGTGATGGATAAACTTCATTAATATATTTCTTGAATTAGGTTAAAAAAATTCTTGAATAGAAATTTTACCTGGAGATATTAAGAGTGGAGAACGCCAAAGATCTCATGATTTGGGAGAAGGGTGACTGATTTATCATGAAGTAGCCCAATAAATTTACCAAACCAGTACATCTTTAACCCAAGATCCTTTCAAATTAATACATAAAAGAAAATCATTTTAAAACGGGTTTGATGTTAAGAATTTGGTCTATGATTATTCTATTGTGTTTTCCCACATTGATGAAGTGGAAAAAGGTGGTTATTGACAAGGTAGATATTGTAGTGCTGATCAGTTTGAGCCATTATCTAACTATTATGGTTGTAATATATTTCTCCTCTTTAGGTCAAAATAGTAAGTGAAATTAATTGAATCAAGATAGTATTGGGAGTGTATAATGTCATGCAAACCTTATTCCAGTAGCTTCCTCAAGTAAAAAGAACGTCTTGTGTTATCAGTGTGCGAGGGCCATACATACAAAAAAATATTTCTAAGAAACTATGAGGACCTTACACCAGTGAATATTCTTGGTACATATTTAATGGTATTTCAAGTACTTTCCGTAGGGTAGTAAAGTAGGGTCCACTAATGCCAAGGATTCCCTTGTACAGTCAAATGCATCAAAGGGAGCATGATATCATTCTTAAGTAAAAGGGACTGTCATTTTTTGAATAAATCTTAGAGTGGGCATGAGTTTAGGAACTTTTATGTGGGAAATAATAATCTATATGAGTTAGATGAGGGGCCATCAAATTTCAGAGGGATGATGTTCATTGTTTTATATATATCTTTAGATTTATTAGACATATGTGTATCCAATTAATTTACCTCATCTATGTTCATTGATGCCTTGTGACTATGATCTATGTGGATTCCATATGTGATGGACCTCTATAATTCATTGGGAAAGAGGATAGAGAAAGGTTTTAAGTGATAAAAGTTATATGTGATCATTTTTGATTATGAAGTCATTTGGGATTTATTGGTTTTGGATTTAGAAATATTTTAACCCCCCTGATGTTAACCAAAACTGGGATTTCTGTGGAATCTTCATTTTATATGCATCTTTTACAAGTTAAAGAACCTATGATTATCTTTGTACAACTCCCTCTTTTTTAACCACATAAGGTAAGGGGTGGAATTAGCCAAGTGGTAGGGATGGTAGGATTCGGGGTAGGTCTAATATCATGTTAACAAAGAGAAAAAGAAACAAATGATGATGACAATAGCCTTAATCTATTCTTTCTATGAACATAGATGTGACCAATAAAAACATTCGTAGACATTAAATTTTTCTTGTAGAATACACATGAGTATTACCTAGAGGCCATGAAACAAGATTGGATACCTTTTGATGTTTCCCTTATCCATTTTCGTGTTGCTGGTGCTTGAGATCCACTGTCTTCATCTAGCCAAGCAATAAGGTTTCCATTATCAAAAAAACACACTAATTCTGTATCATAAGTGTTACTTTTTAATCCTTTATTCTCCATTTCATTAAAATTTAGTTTACATGCCTACTATTCTAATTTTAACTCACAATTATCTTGCATGGTGATTTACAGTCACCCTCATACTCATTTCCTTCAAAAGAACAAGGAAAAATGAATAATTTGACAGCTGATATTTTCCATCAGACATGTACATAGTACAAATCTATCTTCTGCTAGCCCTCTCCACATGGACAGAGGGTAATGTTAACTAGATTAACAAATTTAATCAGTAGGTACATAAACACTACTGCATACTGTATAGGAATAGTAATTCATCAGATTAAGTCATCAAATCCACCCTCTATGATACTTACATAGTTTTCAAAACAAGAATTTTCAGTCACTGATATATCTTTAACTAGAATCTGTAGATCATTAGGATTGAAGGGAGATCCATTCCCAGCTGCTAAAGATAGTGTTGTAAAAGTGAACTCAGAGTTGGTTGATGAGTTTTAAGAGCTAGAATAACTAACATCAACTTCATGGTCATCAGGAATAGATGCAGAAGTGGAGGATGGGGCACATAAAATCATTTTTAACTCTTGAAATTTCCCAGACATGTAGTATATCATCCCAAATCATGCTTTTGAGATAATTTTGGAGTAGATGGACTCTCCTTTCAGATTCTTCTATTTTTTCTATCTTCACTTGATTTCAATGATTCTTTGTATTTCCTTTCAAAATAATCGGTTCTCTATTTCTCTGAGAGTGAAAATTCCTGAATTAACATCATCTTATCAACTTTGGTTGTAAGCATTTCCATTAGGATGGTGTTATGTGCAATCAAATCATCTGTAAAATCATGGATTGGTTTTATAGCTGAAGTTTGTCTTTCTTCCTATTTGATGACAAATATTTCATATGTTTCATCCACTTTTTTCAGCATAATTTTCTAGGCATGCTGATGGTTTGTAATCTCCTCATCTTCTACTTCTTCCAAATCACTCTTCATCCATTTCTCTAATTCCAATTTCTTAGAAAGCTCCTCCACATATATTTATGTACGTTCTGTCCACTCTCTCTCTATATATATTTATTTTATGTTTGTTTTCTCTTTATCTTAACATGATTTATATAAGTACAAGTTCTGTTGTATATAATATATTACTCAAAGATGGGCTAGAAAAGTAAATCAAAATTTATAAGAACAATAATTATAAGACATAATATTATTATCTTCGAACTGAAATCTTATGATTGTGTGAATTCACTGATTTTATAGCAGCCAAAAACTTAGTGTCAATGTCTTAAATTCTAAATCAGAAAGTATAAGAACCACTAAAATCCAAAAACTCTTGTACCATTTACCCTTTTTTGAAAATAAACCCGCATATTGGTTTAAAATCACCAATTTCATTAGTAGAAAGATGATTAAAACCACAAATTTCAAATGATTAGTGAATAAAAAAAATGCAACTGTTTCTTTAATAACTATTCCAAATAAAGTAGGCATCTTAACAACTTCCAGTTTCTACTTTCTCAAAATGAATACAGGGTTTCTATTAGAGTGCCTGAATAAAATATCACTTTTTTTATGCTTTTCAGCCCTTAAAAATCACCCACATTTGTATAGAGAAAATTTTAGTCCCAACCAAGCATAACCATAGTTGATAGCCTTGGAAAATCTCAGAATCAATGGATCCTCCAGCGACATTAACCATAAAATTTAATCAATTTCAATTATTTGGTGCCAGGAAAATGCAAAAAAAAATTCTCAATATTAAGAGCTATACACTTTTGATGTTCTTACACATATGTTTTGTATATATTTGTTATATATATAAATTTTTTATACACATGGGTTCTCAACATTAAGAGCATTCCACTTTTCATATTCTGTATGAATTTCCTATATGCATATTCTATATTCACTTTCATTTTTTATACATGTATAATGCACTTTCAGTTTATCAAAAATTCAATGTCTTCTAAAATTTTTTAATCTACATGATAAAATTGTGTAACCTTTATTCATCAATATAATATGTTTCTGCTCACTTTTTATCTGTAATGAAAATTACATGAAATCTCTGTTATTAACAGTATTTCCAAAACTTGCATTCATAACATCATTCTTAAAATTTTAGGAAAATTAAATAAATTATATTGTACCTTCTTTTACTCTTATTCACATTTATTATATGACTCTTGTATTGGTCATTAATGGAGAATATACATGATGTATTTTTTTGAGGTGTTTTCCTATACTTTATGATTGCTAAGAAGGCTTGCATAAGTTCCTCAATGCAATGTTTTTTTGGGTGTTAATTTATATGGACTATGAATTTTTAAAACATGTGTTTTTTTCTTGTAGGATGTGAGAAAATATGGCACAATGAATAACATTTGATCATCAAATCACATGTATTTAATTCTTTTTTTTATTTTTTGTCTTTCCATTCGTTTTAGTCATTTTTTGGAGCTATTAATTTTTGTGGAACTTCCCATTCCTGACCAAATAAGGTAAGAATTCCTCACCCAATGTGATAATCAGAAATTAGGATACTCAGGTGAGTTTACAATATTGATGTGTCGGATTTTTACATACATTTTCATACATTTTATTTAGTATCAAAACATGTTTTCACATGCATTGAGACTACTAGGTTTTTTCCCTACCTCATCTTTGGAATCTCTTCCAGGATTAGTTCATCCATCCACACCCGTATGTGTGCATCCCAAATCGATATCATCCACCTACAAATCATAATTGTAATACATACTACTAACCTGACCATGGGATCCTTGAGCTTCATGTTTTATCCCCACAACTACCATCCATTCTCCTCTAGTATTTTATAAAATGAGTTCTAATTGCTGTATTAAATATCCTTTAGATAATGACACAACTTCCATGTATGTATTTCCATTGATTAATTCTGAAAATACCCAAAACATTTCGTGAAATGGATGTCCATCATCCGTGTTTTTTGGTCACTCTCTCCTAGGACAAGCGTTGTGACGCCCATGTGATCGTTGGCTTCTCCTCCTTTTCATCGTAGACGTCCTTATCTAGTTGGAGCTCATCATACATATCTTTCTAGATATAGATTCTCATGAAGTGGTAGAGGTCCCATATACCATTTCTAACCTCCCAATGATGTAGGAGAAATTTGTTGGTCCCTAGGGTCCAATTTCTCAGCAGCTCTGTAATGAAGTCCTGATTATTGTAGATGTGGAATTTTGATCACTATGTCATCTCATAGATCCCAACACACTATATATCCAACTAAAATTCATGAAAGGACAAACATACCCAGTATACCCTAGCCCCTCTCCTCAAGAAGTTTCTACAATGAAGCAGGTCCTAGTAATATGTCAATACTCCTTGAATTTAAAAGTGGAAATAGATTAGTTTAGAAATGAGGGGGTGGTGTAAGGTGGGGGTGTCTATCTAGGAAGGAGGGGAGGGGTGGGTGGGTTCCAGGGGGTCTGTCCAGGAAGGGAGGGGTGGGTGTGTCCAGGAGTGGGGAGGAAAGGGGGTCTGATTATTTAATGTTATCTAATTAGGAATAGAGTTATGGGAATCTGATGTTGATTCTGTTATTTTAGGTACTTCAATGAGAACATCTAGGTTGAGTGAAAAATATAAGAGGATGGTTGGATGATTAAAAAGAAGAAAATTGCATCATATCAACACAGGGGAGTACTTAATTTACTTTTATTGTTTAGAACAATTCATTCATATTGCTACTTATTGGAACTTTTGCATGTGTGTGAAGGTGCATATACCCAGTGGGAGAGCATCAAATTTTAGTTAGAAAGCTCCAAGAGCCAAAGTGGACGGTTTGGTTCCACCTTGAGGTAGGATCCCTCTTCTAGCCTATTTAATTCAAGAATGATTTAAATTGAATTTAGCTTCTTCCATAATTCTTCTTAATTATATTGAATTGCATATCTTGAATAAGTGTTCTTTAATATAATTGTTTCATTTGATAAATAAAGTCATGTTTTTATAATAAAACCCCTCCAACAGAGGTGCATTGTCTGTGAAAACTCATAATGATAGTTATGTTGATCTAGTGGCTTAAATTAGTGCATTTGATTTGTGTTGAATGAGTTTTAGAATAAATGTTAAATATAATTAAATGAATTGTGTGATAAATAAATTCCATGATTTTATAATAAAACCCCTCCAACGGAGGTGCGCTATCTTCCCAACCAAAGAGTAGTGATAGTTATTTGTATCATGTTTAGATTTGGGTTGAGTCTTTCATATGCCTCTTGTTAATGTTTGTCTTATGGGTAGTTAGTTTTTGTTTTATTTGAATAATATAAATTGGATTATCATACTCGTTTAACTCAAATGACATTTCCTAAGTAGGCATATTCCTTGACCACGAAACTTTCATTTTCACACTTTGAATACTATAAATAAAATTTCCATGTTTAGGAAAAGTGAATGAATTTGTAAATGGGTTGTGTAGGGTGTATGATTCGTTTTCATCATTTTGTTTCCCTTTAGATGTTGTGTCATTGTGACGCTTGCTACAACTTTATCTGGAGATCCCCTGTTATAGCATATTAAATAGTTGATCTATTCTATCATCTGTCGACGGGGCGATGGCCGGAATGTTGACCCACCTCTTCTTTCTCCCTTCCCTCTTGTCCAAAAGATGTTGCCCTGTGGATGTTGCTGGACAGGGCCAACACACTTTGGTCACGCTGCGGTCACGCCGCGGTCCTGCCGCGGTCACGCCACGGTCACGCCGTGGTAATGTCATGATTTGGCCCTGCTCCAGGATGACACCCCACAACGGTTCACATTGTTAGTATTCCATGAGTTTTGTGATCAATATTGAGACTGACTAATCACAATTTCTACTGGTGGTGCGATGACCGGAATGTTTCCCCACCTCCTCCCGCTCCCTTCGCTCTAGGCCGGAAGATACTTCCCCACAGATGTCACTGGACCAGGCCAACACGCTGCGGTCATTCCGCGTTCACGCCATGGTCACGACACGGTCATGGTGCGTTCATGCCGCGGTCATGCTGCAGTCACGCCGCGGTCACTCTGTGGTAATGCCACAGTCACGCCGTGGTCACGCCGTAGTCAAGTCGTGGTCACACCATGAAAATTTCATGATTTGTTTCTGCTCCAGGACGACACCCCATGACGGTTCATAGTGATATTATTCCATGAGTCTTGTGATCAATTTTGAGACTGACTAATCAAAATTTCTACCGGCGGGGTGATGACCGGAATGTTTCCCCACCTCCTCCCACTCCCTTCTCTCTTAGCTGGAAGAAACTGCCCCACAGATGTCACTGGACCGGGCCAACAAGTCGCAGTCATGTCGTGGTCACGTCGCGGTCACGCCGTAGTAATGCCATGATTTGGCCCTACTCCAGCCACATGCAGCCCACACCAGCCCCCTTCCACCTTCATTTTAGCTCGTTATCCCCAGCATTCCAATCCGCAACAGCCCCCCCCCCCCCACCTACCACCTTCAAATCAGCCCATACCATCCCCCTAGCACCTGCAACCAGCCCTCTTCCACCAGTATTCAAGCCCCCTTCCACCTGCATTCCAGCCCGCACCAGCCCCCAACCACCACACCATCCACTACCCCCCAGCCTCCTACAAAACACTCATTCCAGCCCTCTTCCACATTCCAAACAGTCCCATCCCTCACCAGCCCCAATCTCTTACATCCCAGGGGGGTTAGGGCTGCTGTCCAGGGGGGATGGGGTGGCTGTCCAGGGGGGTCCAATAGGGGGGCAGGGAGGGGGGGAGAAAAATCTAGGTGGCAACACAACATCATATCTATGAGACATACATTCTCATGGGTAAAAACATGATATTACCTACCTTAGGTTCATTTATGGAACCTCATCTCATGGTTCCCTCATATTTGAAGTAGGTTGGAAGATATCGATGAAACTATCCAAATACATGAATATAGGGAAAAGTGTTGGCACCTAAATGAATTTATATTAAAAAAACAAGCTGATCCTTCATGAAAAGGCAGGTAATTACAACCTCCCATAAATTAAAATCATCCTTGAGTTGATATTTTTAAGGTCCAAAGGCATTGTTAGTGAATATTTCTAGCTGCTAAACTCATATATCACCTTCCCTTTCATAGGTCTCTTCCTGTACTCGACTATGCTGTTATAGCACCTATACCAGGGGAACTGATTTAACTTGGAGTGTATTCACACTCTAATCAACAATATGAATGAGATACCCCTCTAATGAAGAATCTACATCCTACTAGTCCTCATCAGGACAAAATACATATGTTGTGTCTAGAGAGTATTAGTGCATCCAAGACACTTGAAGTACATCATGCATTGACTGGTACTTTTAAGGAAGTGGTAACTTGTAGTCCAATAGTCTGATCTATTTCAGAACATCAAAGGGTCCAAAGAACCTCAGTAAGAGCTTATTCTACCTCTGAATATGTCTATAGACCAACTTGGGTGAGTCTATAAAGAATACACAATCTCCAACCTCTAACATGAGAGTTCATCAGCATTGGTAGGCATGTGACTAATGTCTAGTTAATTCTCTCATCATGCTCCTTCTAAAAAACTAGACCTACTCTATAGTCTCCTACACAATACGTGATCAATGAATAGCCACCTCCCTTGACTCCATCCAATACAGAGTTGAGCGGAAAGGCCTTCCATATAAGGATTCATAAGGATCGATCTCTATGGTAGACAAAAATATATTATTATAAGCGATCTAGATGAGAGGAATATGTTTCTCTCAACCCCCCCCCCCCCCTCCCCATAGTCAAGGAAATGCACAGATCATGCCCTATAGAACCAAAAAACATAGGCCCCCTCTTTCCATTATAATTTGGGTGAAACTATGTGCTCAAAATTACATACATACCCAAGGCCTTCATAACTACTTCCATAACTATGATGTAAAAAATGAGTGTCTCTGTTGTAAATAATATAAGGTGGAGCTTCATGAAGAGATATAACCTCCCTGACATACATGCTTCATAGATCATCTACTGATAAGTTCTCTTGTATAGGTAAGAAGTGTGTGAACATCATCAAATGATTAATGAAAACCCATGCCGCATCATTTCCATGAGTTGATCTGGGAAAACTAGTCATGATAACCATCAAAACATCATCCCATTCCCACTCAAGAATGGGAAATAGCTACAAAATACTTAATAAGAACGGATGCTTCAACTTCACCAGCTGAATGGTGTAACATTAAGTGATGAAACAATTAATATTTCATTTCATACCAATCCTCTAATGATTTATTCATTGATCTCAATACATTTTGGTGACACTTGGGTGAACTTCCCATTCCTAAGCATGTAATTACCACATCATCTCCTACCTAATGTCATTTCAGACACAATAATTCACATGGAATAATAATGTATCCAACATATACGTGGTCCAACAAAATGATCTATCGTCATTGGAGAAACATTCCCTTAGTAAAATCCCCTAATGATCAGATAGTTGCCTCATTCTTACCCATTCCAAAAGAGTAGAGGTCACTGCTAAGGTTGAGAAGATAGTATTATGATGTTCCTCCTAAACCACAAAAATAATATCTAATAATAACCCATGATTTTTCATTCACTAGTATCCTCACTAACCACCTGATTCTAAGTCTTTCTTCATAGAAAATCAGTTATAGTATTTCCTTTACCTAGTGTCAATGCAAGCTCAAAATCAAATGACTGTTGGTATTCCACCCACATGAACTTATTGAGATTCATATCACACTATGTAAAGATATACTTGAGGGTTTTTGGTCAATATATAAAAAAATACCTCCAAGTAGATAGTGTCTCCCACAACGTAGATAATGAACTACAACAGCTAGCATGAGATCGTGTGTTCGAAAATTATGCTCATGTGGACTCAATTTTTGAAACCCATAAGTGACAAATCAATAATCCTACATTAGAACAATTCCAAGCCCAATACCTGATGTGTCATAGTATAAAGTATAACTCATACCTAGCTATTAAAGAATCAGTATCAGTGCTTAATTGAATTGATGCATCAACTCTGGATATGCTACTTCACAAGATTATAACAATATGAATTTCACAAAATTATTTTTTAAGATAGTATGTGGTGTTGTAAGATGTGAGAAATATGGGATGAGGCGTCACTAATAACTAAATTTCCTAATGAAACACATGATTTCAAATACATTGTTGGAATAGTCCCATGAAACTACAACCATTACTTTCCCTAGGCCTACTAAAACTCCTAACTCATAGATGATATTACCCAGGATGTGTACTTTGTTGATCCAAAAGTGTCATTATCTGATCTTAGCATAGAGACGATGCTCTCTAGATGTATTCATCATGATATCAAGATGGGTTTCATGGTCATGTATCAAGTCTGAATACAATAAGATTTCATCAATAAATACTACCATGAATGAATCTATATATGGGTGTAAAAATAAGTTCATAATATCTATAAAGACTGCAGGTTCATTTGTCAGTCCAAACGGAAAGAAAAGGAACTTGTGCAGACCAAACACAATCTTGAAAACTATGTGAGGTATCTATGAAGTCCTGAAACAAACATGATGATAGAAAGACCTTAAATATATCTTTGAAAACACTCTAGATCTTCATAGTTGGTCAAATATGTCGTCTATTCTATGTAGTGGAAACCAATTATTTAATGTGAGATGGTTCAATTGGTATTAATCCATGAAAATTCTGATGGTTCCATCTGTATTATTGTAAAAAAATAACTAGTGAAACCCCATGGTATATACTAGGGCATATGAAGCCTTTAGCCTCTAGGTCCTTGAATATCTTCTTGAGATCCAGAAGCTCCATAGGTGCCATCCTATAAGGAGTATTGGTTATTGGTACTGCTCCTGGAACAATTTCGATATTGTATTTTTCCTCCCATACTAGTGGTAGACCATAGATGTTGTTAGGATTATCTTCACTGAATTTTTCCACTACTAGTGAAAACAACAGTTTTAACACCTGGTACTCAAGGAAAATGCCAGTGATCTGATCTATCACACTACCCATACTTTACAGCTCATACCTATCTTGAGTCACACAGACATACCATTATAACTTATTCACATACCTAATTCCTTATGGTTATTTAATCATCACCCTCCAATGACATCAGTTAATATGGGATCAATAGGGAACTAGTCAATCAATCCTTTTGATTACATCAAAACCCATCATATCGAGGATTAAATGATTCCAATTAGAAAGGTATCCACCTATCACAAGAGAAAAATCCTTAAAATAGAAAACACCCTCTAAGATAGGTATGAGCTGTCCAATGTCTAGGGGGGGTGCAGGACTGGCGGGGGGAGGGGAAACTATCCAGGGGGATCTGTCTAGGGTATGTGTCTAGGGTGTCTAGGTTCTGGGGGGGATCTATCCAGGGTATGGGGGGGAAGGACTAGAAGGGGTAGGGGGAATCTGTCCAGGGTATGGGTGGAATCTATCCAGGGGGAGGGGAATCTGTCTAGGGGGATCTGTCTAGGGATTCGGGGGTGTCCAGGTTCTGGGGGGGGGGGTCCAGGGTATGGGGGGGTCTGTCTTGGGGGGGGGGGGTATGTCCAGTGTCTATTGGGGGGGGGGGTATGTCCAGGGGGTCTGGGTGGGGTGTCAAGGTTTTAGGGGGGATTGGTAGGGGAGGGGGGAACTGGCAGGGGGAGGGGGTGAAACTAGCAGGGGGGAGGGGACTGGTAGGGGGGAGGGGGGTAACTGGTAGGGGGGTGAAAGGGGTGGGGTTTCTAGGTTTGGGGATGTGTCCAGAGGGATCTGTCTAGGGTTTGGGGGGTGTCCAGGTTCTGGGGGGGGGGGGGGGTTCCAGGGTCTGTCCAGGAGGGTGGGAGGTGGTTTGTCCAGGGGAGTGGGGGGGGGGGGGGTCCAGGGTCTGTCCAGGAGGGGGGGTGGCTATCTAGGGAAGTGGAGGTCTAGGCTATCCTAGGGGATCTGTCCAGGGTCTGGGGGGTGTCTAGTGTCTTTGGGGGGGGGGTCCAGGGTCTGTCTAGGGGGTATCCAGGGTCCGGGGGGGGTCTGTCTTGTTTCTATCTGGGGGAGGGGTTTCTAGGGTATGGTGGGTGTCCAGGGACTGTCCAGGGGGTGTCCAGGGTTTGTCTGGGGGGGTGTCCTGGGTCTGGGGGGGAGGTGTCTAGGGTCTATCTGGGGGGGGGGGGGGGTCCAGGGTCTGTCTAGGAGGGGGTGTTTTTAGGGGGGCTGTCCAGGGGGGCTTTTCAGGGGGGAGGGGGTTGTCCAGGGGAGGGGGAGTTTATGTAGGTTGGGGGTGTCAAGGAGGAAGGGGGTGTAGGGGGTGGGCTACTGCAGGGGGGTGGGGGGCTATTTTTATAGGGTTTCAGACTCTATAGACATAGTTTTATACCATGTTTATATGTATAATGCCACAGTTTCTAACTGTGGCAATAAATTGTGTCCCTACTCTAGTATAGCCACAGTTCTAAACCGTGGCTATAGTGATATTACCACGGTTTGAACCATGGCTGTCGGTTTGAACCATGGCTGTACACCTAAAGCCATAGTTTTGAACCGTGATTGTAGACCTATAGCCAGGGTTCCAAACCATGGATATAAGTCTAGGCCTGAATCCACGCCAAACATATCCATTGTTTCTCAAACCATGGTTATTACCTATAGCCAGGGGTTGAGGACCTATAGCCAGGATTTTAAACCGTGACTATAGAACGAATTTCTAGTAGTGCTTGGATGATATTTCTCATATACAAGACCAACTAGGCTATCCTAAGAGATTGATAAAGATTTTGTGGGATTGATATCCCATAGTAATTTTATTTTTACATGTAAAAAAATATTATTCATCTTTTAATTTTTAAATATTAACATTGCTTCCACTAAAAATAAGTTATATTTAATGACAAATTATTTCATACCTCTACTTATTTAGAAAATACTTAACATAACTCTCATCAGATTTTGTATGAACATTCCACAAAATATATATTTGGGAGGATTGGTGCCCTACATTTTTTTATTGTATTAAACAAAGATAAATAAAAAAATAATATATAAACCAAATAATGTTTTTCTTAAAAAATTTTAATTGAATAAAAATATTACTAGAGTAGATCTCTTTCTAGAAAAACTCCTTAACCCTGTAGTTTGATGGTTGATGTTTTAGCTCTAATAGATGTATTTTTCCTTGAAATATCTTGAAATATATAAAATTTAATTTAATAATAATGTATCAAATGTCATATCATTTTCATATGCATGCATATCTTTTAAAATAGATTAATATAATAATATATATTTCGATAACATGTGGTTATCTTGATGATGGTTATCAAAAGAAAACCACTCATTACTCTATAGAAACCCTCTTCAGGTTACCTTATCATACAACTATTGAACTTTCAACAAAGTAACATTTAATTTATTCCATAATCTTAATTTAAAATCATTCCATTTCATAACCACATTTTTCAATGTCCACATTCATGTGATCATATCTGCAACAATAAAGGGGAAAAAATTTGTACAAATCCATTCATTTTTAATTTATTATAATTAAATAATATAATAAAAATATATTACACCATAATGTAATAAAAATAACTTTATCTGTGAATCAAAAATAACATTTTTCCATAACCAAGGAACTTGCCTCCAATATGCATAGGTAATCTAAAGGGTAACTGGATACTCCATGAGTAGGCCTAGAATTATTCCATGTAATCCTATGACATAATTAGTGGAGACCCCATATAAGTTAAATGGGAAAACTATCTTCATTCTTTTCAAATTCTAGAATTATGAGTTGTTCATATTTTTATCCCTAGTAACATTATTTTCATAATTTATTAAAAAATATATTTTAGTATAAAAAATCCCAATAAATTTATTTACATTAAAATTTGTTCTAATAATAGTTAACCTCTAATATTCTTACAATACAACCTGTTCCCTCGCTACTGTAGTAGTTGAATGGGGATTGAATTTCTCATATGTTGATGAGATGATGATGGAGGTTTTAATAGACACTGAATGAATAGAGGGTGTGATGGATGATAAAGGGGGTAGAAGGAGGATGTCTCAAATGTTATAGATAAGGATATCAATGCATCATAATTTTTTGGTGTGTTTGAGGGAACATTGAACAAGAGTCAACTGGGATCAGAGAAACTTTTAAACCTTGTAATTTCAGTCATTTGATCAAATAAAATTATCTTCAGAACAATTCATCCCCTACTTTATGTATTAATTTCATTTACCCTTAGGAAAACAAGGGTTATAGACAATGTATAATCTTAATTGGAATTACATTTATCTCTCAATTTCCTACATTTTCACACATGAGTTCAAATGAGAATGTCTAAATCATCTATACAGAAAATCAATGAATCGTGATATAGTGTCTAACAATAACACCATGTAAATAAAACATCTCACTTATATACACTTATTATAATATTCCCCACATTATTAATGATATTCTATAATAACAATTTTTATAACATAACATGAAAAATAAAAAATTCAAAATCAAATGAGAAGCCACCATATGGTTATGGATTTACATAATGAAAACCACATATATGTTTATAAAATGAGATTATGAATTTATAAAATGAATTGGATTCAAAAATAACTTTTTTTAGATATGTATAGATCTCTAACATAACTGAAATCAATCTTTAAAAAAACAAAAAATTCTAATGAACAAATTAATGAATAAAAATTATAATCAAAATCTAGAAATAAATTATATAATACGATGACATACACCAAAAAAACCCTTATATAAGATAGGAAAATTTATAAAATATAAGAAAAACAACTTTATAAATCATTTTTAGTCAATATAAATTTGTAAATTTCATTTCCTTTATAGGAAACTCATAGAGACATTTTATAAATTTTATTGTGTGTTGCAATTTATTTTTGAACTGAAAATTTAATTAAATTATGAAATTCCCCTTTTATTAAATAGGAAAATCATGGAAAATATTTAATTACATTGATAAAATAATCATAGATACATTATATTACCTTTATTTATCTAATAAACTTGATTAAATTACATGAACATAATAAAATATAATGAGGTAGTAAAACCAAGTACACTAACTATCTATTTTATTGAATAGTGTATTAACCTTACCTGGTTGGGTGTATGGTTTTCAAATGGAGTACCTTATTTATTTATGTTATAAAATACCCCATATAAAAAAATATCTCATAAAGACTAATTAGAATCCTATTCACGTGAGGCATCCTAAAAATAAATTGAAAATGTAAATTGAACTTCACTGATTCATACCTTTATTTTTAGGTATCCATTTATTATCTTAAAGATATCAAATCAATGTTATCAAATGTTCCAGACCACTATATATGGGTTAAACGCATATTATTTTTTTTTAAAAGAGATAATAAAAAATAGAATTTAACTAAATTGAATTAATATATCTAAATATAAAAGTTACTAAACCCCATTAAAAAATATCATACTCATATATACAGTATGATGTGATATAAACCAACATAAACCAAAAATAATTTTAATAAATCAAGAAGAATCAAATCATTAATAGTATAACATAGATTGATCAAGACTAGATGTAATAAATCCAAAATAAACTGAACTACACTACCATGTATTTGAAATATTACAAGCTAATTAAATTTAATTGAATCAAACAAATTAAATCATATTTGACATTACCCAGGAAACCACTACTCCACTTAAATCATGCAAAAAATAAATAAATGTAATTTCACTAATCAAAACCCATCTAAATAGAATAAAATAAAATCATAACAAACCAAATCAAACATGGTTAACTGAAAATGAATTTAAACACACCAAACACCATAAAAATAAAATAACTAACATGAAAAAAACTAAACTGATTTAATACAGATAAAACTGAACATCTTTTAAAAAACTTAACCCAGTATAAAAGAACTAAATTGAAATCAGTTGAAATAATGAACATGATAATGATAATAGAAATGAAAAATTAAGAAAAAATGTAGAAATTTCCAAGACCTAATGGTATATAACAACACAATCCAACCATCACTATATCTTTTAGTAATAATCAAAATCTGTCATGGAAAAAATAGAAAAAACTACAATACTAATAGAAAAAAAATACTTACAAGTAGTAAGGGTGAGGCTTAGGGCGAGACCGAGGGTGAGTGGGGATTATTGGAAACCCTATATCTAGAAAAAATAGGGGAAAGAGCACTGGAAAGGGTGAGGACCATCAGGTTGTGAGCACATGCAGGGTGGGGGGGAGTGGGTGGGTGGGGGGATGAGTGGAAAGAGGAGCACATAGTAGGGGGAGGAACACAAGATCATTGTTGAGGGGGAGATGTCTAGAATTTGGGATAGGGGTGCTCAGTTGAGGTGGGGTTGGTGCTCAAGGGAGAAGTGAGGTGGTGGGTGGGGGAGGGTTGGGATAAAGAGTTATTTTTTTTAAATTAATTTTGAATATTTATATGTGGTTTTTAAAAAATCATCTCTAAAATAATTCATTTTTTTAGAGGGTGTGTAGTAAAATATAGCTAAAAATATTCCATTAAACATTTAATTTATTGTAGTGAACCATGTTATAAAAAATAAATATTCATAATCCATTTATATTATTCCATTTTATCATGAATGTTAATTTATTTACATTTTGTGATCATGTTTAACCATTAAAAACCATGCTTCATATAAATAATTAAATAACCATAAATGAATAAATTAAATAAATTAGTGATTTGATCATTTTCATTTCTTCTAGTTGGATTATCAAGTAAAAGATAAGCCATCCTATGAGGATCTAGGAAATAACTCCTTAATCTAAGTCATAGGTTCTAGTTGTAGCATTATACAATTAAATTCTATATTTCCCTGGATGGTATAAGATTATATGTGGTCAAAAACTATATTCTCGGTCCAAGAGGTCTATCCTTAGAACACCCTTCACACTAATATGTGTGGGGTGCTGAGGGTTTAAGATTTAATAAAAAAACATGGACACACAATCCCATACATAATAAAAGATGAAGGTATTTTTTATAGTTCATTATATATAATTTAATAATAAATTATCACATAAAAACCATAAAAAATAATTGAATTAAACCAAATACAAAACATACATAGGTTGATCATTCTCATGGTAAATCACATATGTGAAATGAAAACACATTTAAACTTGATAGTATTCATTTCAATTCATTATTTTATTAAGATAATTTTAGATGAATAATAAATTAATCATAATTAGAAAATAAATAATTATCTTAATATCATATCCAAATAGTTCTATAGATTTATATCTGGTATTATATTAATTAAAATAATTAAAATAATTTAATTTTAAATTATTTAGTATAAGGAGTCGACAGATAGGGAATACGATGTGTACCATCATTTTAAAATTAAATTCAATAATAAAATTATATATATGTATATATATGGAATGTACTAGATTTAACATGGTGTGAACCTTTCTAAATTATATTCAACCCATTTTTGGATTTCAATTTATTATATCCTATGAGGATATACTCAAATGAAAATAATCACACAAACCAAGGCCAAAATTTTCAAGCCACACCCCTTTCCATGGGTTTTCCGAGTCCAAAGCCAACCCATTAAAATTTTTATAGCTCCAAGGTCCCATATTTTATTGACTGAAGGGTCCTTCTTCAGGGACCTAGAGCCCGTACTTATGTCATTCACTCCACCACCATTTAACTGGGTATACCACCTTTCTTGTTTTAATTACTATATTCTTACATGGAATAACACAATATAAATAATGTGTTGTTCTTAGAGTTTGTCCATGTAATCTCTATAATATGAACGGCCACATGGTGTTCCATGAATATACCTAACATGTACTATTAGTGTTTCATGTGAAGTGAATGGCATTCATGATAACCAACTACATCTTTCATTTGTAGATATTACATGGATAACAATTCATATGCATTAATATGCACAATACTTGCTGAAATTTTCTCAGTGTATACCTTGAGAAGAGTATTACCTATTACACAACATGTATAATCATCTACATGTTGTGTATTTATGTCTCGATTAATTAATATTCATATGGACCACCACAACATCCCTATATTATTGTTAACCTTACATGAGTTGTCTCATGTAACATGGAATTTACATATGTATAAATTATGTGTAATATTTTTATAGATACATGTATAACATTATAAGAGACATGATGTGTATTCATTATAGTATAATCAGTGTTACATAGGGTCTAAAGCCAAAAAAAAACTATTTAATCACTTTAGGACACATATATTTGTTATAAGTCAACATTTAGTGTGTAATAATGAAATCTTTGTTGATAAAATTCCTTTTTAGGATATACATAGTGTAAATGACATGTTGGGTTAAATGTTCGATATACAAAAACACATCGTGTTCTCCCGATCAATCCATATTCTAGCTAGAAATCAATACGTGGAATGCCAAAATGTTTTTTACCAACCCCAACATAAAATATTGTTATTTCTATGGATCAACCTTATTTGGTTAATTGTGGGTACATTGTGTGTAATTTTCCATTACACCATATGTATTCATGTCATGTGTCCACCATCATTAGTTCCATTGGATTAGATCTTTGATCGGTTTTATCTATTATTGGCATGTTATTGGTTATGTTAGCTGAGAAAACTTGTTATATCAAACCTTGTATTAAATGAAGAAAAACTAGAGATGAAAAATTAATAAAAAACACAAAATTGATCAAACAAATGATAAATAATTATAAATTATAATGTGAACACTTTGATACAACTTGGATGTTCTAGGGCATAATGGAAGAAAATGGTTGCATTCCAAATAATTATATTCATTAGTTTCAGGGATAATATTCAGATTGGTTAATGATGTAACCCCATAATCATTATAGAGAAAAAAATTCATTTAATTTATAAATAATTTTAAACAAGAATTATATAATCTTGATAATTCTTCTTTTTGGTCAACTTGGTTGTTTCTCTTATAATAATCAATTGTGATGAATAATACAAACTAGGATACTAAAAATTATATCCCCACATGATATGAGAGTCTTGGAATGCCACCCTCGGTATTCTTGACACTAGTATAGAGGAACTAAGAACATTGCGTCATTCACTATTGATCATAATAAGGGGTTAACACTTCTTCTATCCATTCTTGATATGGAGGATAGGAATTATCTCCATTTTTTTGAGAGATTTATTTAGCTGTTCTCTATAGGTCTTTACATAATTATCCTAGGATAAATTTTGTTTTTCACAAAAATTCAAACACCAATCAAAATGAAATATTCCAGAATATATATTTAGTGTGAAAAAATATCAATTTCACAAAGTCCCTTTATCTGATTTTTTATTCTAAGTTAATAACATGAAAAATAATTATAATAGAAATAATAATAATAATATTATTATTATTATATTTCAATACTTTACTTAAACTCATTAATATTATAATATTATTTATTATAAAAACAAATCAATACCTTTTTATATGATTTTAAAATATACATCATTTTCATTACGATCTTAACTTGTCCCATAAATTCTTCTAATAATTTACTAAACCATGAATAAAAATATAATTATTAAAATAAATATTATTTGGTCAATAAATTAACAAATACTACATTCATTAAATATAAAAACATTTATTTAATAAATAAATAGTATATTAACTAAACTCATGAATAATTTTTTTTTAAAATCAAATTAATATATATATATAATCCAAAAACTAGTGATAAAATATTTATTTATTTAGATCCTTTTAAATAATAAATAAGATATAAAATTCAACTCAATTATTATAAACTATAATATTATTGGTGACTAAATTAATGTGATAGATGTTACTCAAATGATTACTATTCCACTACCTATGAATACAATTTATTCTTATCATTAAATTAAAATAAAACTGAACCAAGATTTTAGATACACTTGGTGCATGGCACTGTGGGATTTTTTCTTAGTTACATTAGGTGAACATACCAAAAATCCTAGATCAAATTATAATAACCATTCCATAAAATCATGGATAAAGAATTTAGTGTCATAATGACAATGAGTTTCTATGAATACACCCTATGTAATATAAATCATTTTTCGTGATATCTCATCCATTAGGTTAAATTACACGATTCATCAACTAATAATCATGATTTATATTAATTTGAATACCTGGAATGAAATTATTGATGAAATATAATGAACATGAATTTAATTAGAAAATTCCATTTCTATTAAAGGGATTGAGATACCTACTTCCATTAATGTATAAGGGGAAAATTCTTTCTTAAATTATTCAATTAATGGCGTATCACTTATGAAACCCCAAATGCATGAAACCTCAATGTGAGCATAAGTCGTCATAGTTTTTATCCATATATCAATGTATATGATTAATGATATACACTAATAATAATATCAAATTGAAGAAAAATTACATGCTTATGAAAATTGTTATATGTAATGACATATATAACATGTATAATTCCAAAGGATGAGTCTATCATTGTAAATTAATTTTTAGAGATTAAAAATATAAATATAGTAAGAAATATTCTCAATGTCTTAGGATCCCTTAAGAGCCAATAGTTTTTCATCATTTGTTGGACTATTATTTTTTTATTAAGAATATTCTCATAATACTAGAAGTTACTCATTATAGTGGGGAATTATTATAATCTTTCAATGTGACAAATAATCAAATGATATTATCAAAATAATATTAAGTAGGAGAATAATTATCATGTAATATTATATCGATAAATATTTTGGTAATAATAATTACAAAGGAATTTTTTTTTCTAGGGAACCAAATCCAATACTTTTATACATCTCTTTTACTAATGATTTTCTTCCCATCAACATTGACTAAACAATTTCATTCTTTGGACTTAGTCTCTTAATATTATATTTTAGATAATTTTGAATGATCACAATGAGGATATATTTTGATTCTTGTTCCCCATTTATATCCCCTTATGATGGGTATCTATGAAATAAATGGAACTCATTAATCACCTCAAATATGATAATTAAAAGATGTTCTTAAAAAACATTGTTGGAAATCATTACAAATCCCAATAATGAATATATTGGGATTCATATAGAATATAAATTAAATGGTCACCTAATTTCCATAGTTTAAAACTTAATACCCATGGTAATGTGTGAATGGTGTCATGGTAATGGGTTGGGTTGTTCAAAACCTGGTGTGATATGTCATCTTTGATTTAATTTCACCTCTATAACAAGGAACCTGTCTTCTTATGAAATTAATGGTAGTCCTCCATGTACATTCCTTTAAATCCTTGAAGGTTTTAATTTATCATATTTTTATCGGTTCAAATATAGTTATTAAATTCCTTTAAGATATATGTGAATATCCATATTTTATCAATTATATTATACAATAATGTTGTAATTGGGTGTGATTTGAATGTGTTCTTATTAAACAATAATAAATAAGGTAACCACCTTTTAGAATCTTTATCCAACTATGATAGGAGTTTGGGTAGGTATGTCACCATTTTTGGGTCTTAATTCCCTTTTATACTTTTGAAAACATTTATCCCATTGGTTTACAATATTAACATTTGTGTTATCTTTTGTAATCATTTGTATTTATATTTCAAAAAATTAATATTGATAGTGATAAAAAAAATACAATTGTTGATATTTTTTGATTAAAATTAGACAACAAAATAATAAAGGATTATTTTTTTAATGCGACATTATATGAAATTTCATATGTTACTGGGGTAAAGATAACATTCATTTATTTGTTTTAATACCAATGTTGGCATCAAAAAGTGCATGAAAATAAAATTTGGTGATCAAAGAGTTGTTCATCATATTTTGGAAGGAAATGGAAAATGTGTATTTGTGTGGATAATTTTTGACACCTGAATGAACTATTATTCCCAATGCTTGAGGTGTCATAAAATTCACATGTCAAAAACCACCCTAGTAAGAAATTACTTGGGTTTGTAGATAATGTGGTTCTATAAAAGTCATATGAAACTATTATCACTGAAACTATATTCCATGAAATTTTACCTAAAATTAGTAATGTGATACTCACTCAAATAACACTAGTTGAGTTCTGGAAGAAAATAATCTCAATACAAAAAGTATATGAAAATGGGATCCCCATGAACCACATGATTTGTCACTAAACAATGCATTGGGATCATTAATTTTTTACACAATTTGGTGATGTGGTAATGAGAACCTACAACTAGAAGTAGGCCTTGTATTTCATCTGTTTATGATGAAATTGTTATTAACACCATTACACTATTTTTAAAGATATTTATGTAACTTTTTAGTGTAAAAAAACATCTGTATGATAAACTTTATTGTTAGGTGTATTGATAATTTTATAGGATATAAATTTACTACTCATGGAACCTAAATAGATACGTGGATCAAAAGATTTGATATTTTTAAGTTAGGATTCATTTTAATAAATAAGGGAAAGTCCCTATAAAGGAATATGAATGGTTCCTAAACCACATCAAACATACTCAGGTCCTTCCAGGTGTTCAAAACAATGGAGCTTCATGAGAGACTCCCTACTTACTCATTCATGCTTCTTTATATAGAGTCCTTAAAGTGTGTTACCTTCTCCCCAAGCATAAAGTCACTTGGGAATCTTGATTTTACACCCATTCCCACTACATGAGGTACTCATATCACTAGGGTGTGATAGTTACTTACCCACCTTGTTAAATAGCATAGTCTACTGTTTCTTATAAATAGTCCCCCATGTATCACATTTTGATACACATAGAGAAAGAGGAGAGACCTGAATGATCCATGATGCTCGTTTTTTCACCCAATCCTTAATATCTCTTTTAAGTGACATACCAAGTCAAAATATACAGATAAAAATGGAATTTAAGTGTACTTTTGTCACTTAATGAATTTAATACACAATTCATCATGAAATGAATCTTCCTCTATAGCCCATAAATTATTGGGAAAGGGACCCCATCCTTGATAATGTATAACTTCATTCCATACTAGGGAACCACATGCCCATGTTATCTAGAAGGTTCCATATTATGGGGAACATTTACCCGAAACGTCCCAACAAAAAAAATTCCCTATTCATACCAATAGAAGAGATCCACTTATCAGGTCTTATACAGAGAATACCAATTTAACTTTTTCTCATACCTAAGTTTACACTTTTCTGAGATCCCTCGCCTAGGTTCTATTTCACTTAGGACTTATATATAGGCACCCATTCACCTAGGTATCTTACCTTAGAGACCTTCACATAATTTACCTACCTAATTTACCCTAGATCCTTACCATAGTGGAACCAAATCTACCCCTTAGTTATAATTAGTAATGGCCTATTTTCTTAGGCCTTTGGCCTAATCTATCAAATTTGATCACCGACCCCCAATAAAATTCAAGACTCACATTTTGAAATTTTTATGATGGATTAGAATGTACTTCTGTTAAAACCCATGGAACCCCACCCTTTATACTATAAATTACCTTATGTAATGATATGCATCTTGATTTCCACCTTTTACATGAGTTTATATTCTTCTATTACTCCCTCAAACTCCATGAGTTTAAATTATCTTCATGTTTTAATCATGAACCTTGAGAGTTCCTATATAAGTACCTATACTATAAGGAATTAATTTTATAATAATATCTACAAATATTATAAAATTTCATTTTGGAGCACCTGAATTTTTTTATGTGGATATTATACATTTCTACATATTTGACTCCATGCAATTATAACTAGATGATTAATTTATTTTTTACGTCATTTCAAGAAAAAACTGACATGAATAAAGGTTATATTAAAACAAATCTTATGATTAAGGAATATATTTAGAAGTATAAGTTCATTAAAAACATATGATGATGAAATAAGAGATAATTTCTGATGATTGGAAACTATGGGAATATGGTAAAGGATGAGGTACTAAAGAAATTTTTTATTTATTTTATAATTTTTTCTCATAAAAATAAAATATATAATTCAATTTCTATTCAGAAACTATTGTCTCTAGAATTAATTAAATCTAAAAAATAAACTTTTTTTGGTTTGGAAACTGAAATTAGTTCTTATAACTTTATTACTTTATCTAAAAACTTTTCTCTATAACGGACTAATAAAAGTTTCTAAAGATCATTGTTAATAATTTTTTTTAAAAACCAAGAAATATAATTCAAATTTATCTTGGGAGAATCTTTTAAAATCCATTGGATGATGTTTATAAAAAATTCATGGAATTTATACTATAATTTTATTATATATATTTTTTTGGAAAACGAATCAAAACCTATAATAAAACTCTAAATAACAAAGAGACAAAAAATTATGGTTGCGTAAAAAAATGACTAAAAATTCACTAATGGTGGGAATAATAATCCAAATTTCTAATTCTTGGTGGGTTAGTACAATTCAAATTATTCCAAAATGTAAAGAATAATAATTGTTAAAATATAAAATTATGATTTGTTCCCATTGAGTGTTTAAAAAATTTAGAGTGTATGAATTTATTATAGGACACTACATAGAGTTACAAGGTAAATTCCTTTTGAAATACTATTCATTGATATAATACAAGTTTAGATTAGTAGATAAAACTCAATATTATTAATTTGGAGGGATTTAAGAATACTTTTATGTTATTCTACTATATTTCATAGATACAAAAAAAATATATTCATAGTCATGATTAAATAATTTATGGAAATGTTTCTAGATAATTAAAAATATTTGGATCTTCTTTTAATCAATTTTTTAAATTTGGATTAATTTTTCAAATCATAAAGTAGGAAAAATCTTGTATCGGACTTCAATAAAATAAATTTTATGTTTGAATGAGGAATTATTCTTAGTCATTTATTTTCATAAAATAGAATAACTGTCAATAAATCAATGTTTTATGACATTATTTCATTTCCCCATTCTAACACCCCGACCCTAGAAGCCCAGTGTCGGTGCAGTATTACATATCATTGGAATGATCAAAAAAGATCAAGTCTAAAAAGACCAATTAGTTTAGTATCCTTGGATGTACTAGATACATTCATAAGGTTTACATTACATCATGAAATGGAAAACTAAAACAACCTTGTTTTCATATACAATAATAAGATCCCATAGACTATCCCTGCAAGTTAGTCATAATAAAATTTTTCGCATCATGGGAAAAATTAAACATAGAAAGGCGTGATCTTAAATGCTCAGTAAGGATAACAATATAGCGGAAACTTTCATAAATGAGCAAAAATATTTAAGGCAATGTATAAAACTAAAAAAAAATCCTTTTCAACAAAAACTTCATCATAAAATGGAAAATATAAATCAAAAAAATTCCATTTACTTACTCAAATGGATATTATACTAGTCAAATAATCACATGCAATATCAATAGCCATTTTCATAATGATGGAATGCATAATGCCAGACTTCATAACCACATAGTCAGGGCCTTCTTCCAAGACGACAAATAAGGTTTTGTCAAGGCCTTATGACAAGACACTAGTTTGTCTCATGAGACCTACCGATGCATCGAGGAGCTTTAGTGGGATCCACCAGTCACTTACTAAGTCAAATTCATTCCTCATATAAAAAGGTTTAAACATAACATAAACATTCGTATTAAAACTGGCATACGAAATGTCAATAATTTATCCATAAACCATTAATGGTATGAAATAACACATCCATGGTA
This sequence comes from Viscum album, assembly GCA_963277665.1. Lineage (NCBI taxonomy): Eukaryota > Viridiplantae > Streptophyta > Magnoliopsida > Santalales > Viscaceae > Viscum > Viscum album. The sequence goes on along the minus strand of OY728134.1, from coordinate 1,307,353,312 downwards.
AAACATATCAGAAAACCTTCAATACAATATGGATGTTCTGTATCATAATAAATTAACTTCAAAAAAAACTTAAAACCCATCAAAGGACGTTGACATAGATGAAATCAAAACCTTTTTAGAGAAATATCTCTTTCTATTTTGGAATCATTTAAAACTCACATAATTATAAAAGAAAACATTTATATTTGAAGATATCATTATAAGCTCGTAAGGGAAGCTTTGACTATGTTATAACATTTTAAAATAGCCACACCCGCCGTATAAGTTAAAAAAACATCCATACCTTAATTTTGTCGAAAAGGTTATAAAGGACCTTATTTGGAAAATAATAGAAAGATTCCTTTATAAACATCTTATAAAAAGTCAATCAAGGGTATAAATTAATTTAAACCATAGTCTATAAAATATTAAGAATGTTATGAAATACATTTTTAAGAAACATGGATGTGGATGATAAAGAGGTCCCAGTAAATAATGACATATAAACAACCTCGAATAATGAATAGATTGTGAAATTAACCCTTACCTTGTACTTTTCCTTGGTCGAGGGTAGGTTAAACTCTGGTATAATGGTGAAATAATTTTTACTATATTATACAATAATAATATACATTAAGAATATTTCAAATATTATATTTTAATATTGTGTTGTTAATAATATTTTAGCATTATCGTCGTTTCGGGTGTTAACTGATTCGTTTTTCTTTATATTCATTATTATGTAAGTAATTTTTGTTGTGGATATGATGTATCATATTCATATTCAGAATTATATTAGGTCTTTAAACCTTATCTTTAATCATTTAATGAAAATTAGTCTTGAATGGATACGATGGAAATTGAATCTCATCGCGTTCGTCGAGACGACAATCCATACGTACGCACGAGCGACAATATCATTATTTTGATATTAAAATAATATTTAATTTAATGGTATATCGTATATACAAAATCATTATCATTTTATATTTATTATTTACATCAATTATACATTATTATTATACCCATCCAAATAATAATGTATTGAATAACCACTACACCACGACGTGGAGAGGGTAAGCCGTACGTAGGCACGTATGGTGACATGTCATTCAAAGTATGGATAGAATAATGATTATGGTTGTACAATATTTATAATAAAATCAATGTATATATAAGATACCATATTTATTATTTTAGAATGGAACAAAAAAGAAAGAGGAAGTGGAAGAAGAAAGGATCTTGAAAGAGGTGATGAAATATTTACCTCTTCTTCGAGTTCTTCCTTTTGATTTGATCAAAAGGGCTTCGTAGGTTGGATTTATGAATAAAGGAATGATACTAGAATGAATTGAGGATAGTTGAGAGGGTATTTGGGTAGGGGTTTTTGAGCCAAAAGTATTTTAAGGTGTGAATTTTAGGGAAGGGGGAGTGCCCTTTTATAGGAGGGGTGAGGGGCACCTTAGGAAAAGCTAGAAATATTATTTTATAATAAAATCATTCTCTGATTATAATGGATCCAAAATGAATTATTTAAGAATAAGGTGGGGATGGGTCGAAAACCACTCAACCAATAGGTTTTAGACAGGTTTGGGTCCCTATTTTAACTTTATCATTTAGATTTAAGTCTTAGTTAAATAGTTGGACATTTACAATGTCTCTTTGTATTTTTATATTATATGGGTAATAAAAATATGATAAAATTCCAAGAGAACCTCAAGTGGTTAATTAATTACATATATAATATTATATAAGACCTTTGGATGAACCTTATACTTTTAGGAATAGATTATCAATTAATAATATAATATTTGTCTTAAAAACTCTTTAATGTCAATTTTGACACTATTTGGTATTTTGTTTTTGATAAATTCATAACAGCATTATTACATCGAAAATAATTCATCTAACCAATACTAACAGGTCATATTAACCTATAAAATTTTTGTAATTCATAAAAAGTCTCAAATTAAGTTTATTTGGATATTTATAATATCAATTCTGTTAATCTTTCATTAATACGGTAATTACTACATCATCATTGTGTCATAAATAAATTTAACTATTTAATGTCTAAAAATTATAAATAAAATACCATTATGTAAGAAATAGTTTTAGATTTATAATTAATATTTATAGTAGAATATATATTATGTATAACCCTATATTAAAAATGTTTTATTTATTAGACATTGATTTTAACTCTTTTAACTATTCTTTAAATAAAATAATTATAAATGTCCTAATCTAATAAAAATGGACCAAATTGGTTCATAGTTTATTCCTAATGTTTTTTTTGGTAGAATTATACTTATCCAATAGAATTAGGACATGTGTTAGGGTAATAATAATATCATTTTTACCCGTAATTACCCTATTTACTTTTAACCGTGGTAAATAAAAGTAAAAAGTTACTATTCACCAAAAAAAATTCATCTTATTGAAGCACATTTTACTTACTGATATCAACTGTGTCTCTAGTATTTTTTAAATTTAACTTACAGAAGTGGTAAAATTAAGTTTTATGTAAATTTGCAAATTCTCCTAGGAGGTGGGTAAAAGATGGTAAAAAGTTCAATAAAATTTTTATATATCTAAAATTATTTTAAACTGACTCCAGTGAATTACATTGAACATATATAGGTATTATGTATCTATTTATACCTAATTTTTTTAAAATAAAATAAATTATTATTTAAATAAAAATTCGGTTTTAAACTATAACTCAGTATTTTTCACTATTTATCAAACATTGAAAGTTTTTAGAAAAATACCGAAAATTCACCCTAAGCTAATTTCAATATTCCAAATCCAAAAATGAATTCCATTTTGAAAGATAAAATTTAAAAAATTTAAAAAAGTGGGTATTACTATTCACAACGGCTAGTTTGATTGGTTGTGGTGTGTTAGAACTCGATATTGCGTATAACACACGCTACTGTATTATTCAAAGAGAAGCATACTGTGTAAGCTTAGGGTGTTACATTCTACCCTCCTTCAAATAATTTAGTCCTCAAAATTTCTATAATATTACTACCTAAAAATACTTGGGGGGTTCTTCATCATAAGTTCCTCGGGTTCCCACATTGCCTCTTCCATCTTATGGTTTCTCCATAGAACTTTTACCAGGCGAGTCATCCGGTTTCTCAGCACTTGTTCACTTGTATCAAGAAACTTGACAGGATCTTCGCAATAAGATAGATTGGGTTCTAGTTCTAATTCCTCATAGTTGAGTACATGAGTTGGGTCAGGCATGTATTTTCTCAACAGTGATATTTGGAATACATCGTGAACTTTGGAGAGACATGGCGACATTTCCAAATGTTAACCAACAACCCCAATTCATTCTAGAATTTCAAAAAGTATGATGTACCTGGGAGTTAATTTACCCTTCTTACCAAAATGTATAACACCCTTCCCTAGAGATACCTTCAAGAAAATAGGATCTACTACCTGATATTCCAAATCCTTCCTTCGGTTATCGGCATAACTCTTCTGCTTACTTTGAGATGCTTTGATGTGGTTTTGGATTACCTTAAACTTTTCCATCGTTTCCTCCACAAGTTATGGGCCTACAAGTTTCCTTTCACAAACATCATCCCAACAGGTTGGTGTGCAACATCTCTTTTCATATAATGTTATATATGGTGCCATCTGAATACTTGAATGGAAGCTATTGTTATAGGAAAATTCTACCAGAGGTAAATTTTTATCCCACATACCTTTAAAGTCAAGTGAGCATGATCTCAACATGTCTTATAAGGTTTTAATAGTCCATTTTGATTGTCCATCAGTTTGGGGGTGGTAGGCAGTGCTCAAACGAAGTTCAGTATCTAGGCCTTTTTGAAGACTTTTCCAGATTCTTGATGTAAAATGTGGATCACGATCAGAAAAAATCGATAGGGGCACCCCATTAAGTCTCAAAAATTCATTAATATATAGTCCTTATAGATGTTCAAGTGTTAAATCTTCTCTTATAGAAAGAAAATGTGTTGACTTGGTAAGACAATCAATAATGACCCATATTGCATTGTTCCTTCTAGGAGTCTTTGCTAGTCCCATCACAAAGTCCATTGTAATACTATCCCATTTCCACTCAGGTATGGGAAGAGGTTGCATGACTCCTCTAGGATGTTTCCTTCCAACTATCACTTGTTGACAAACCATAAATCCTAACACAAAATCAGTAATATCCCTCTTCATGTTTTCCCGCAAAAAAACGTTTCGTCAAATATCTATATATCTTAGTGATACTAGGGTGTATATAGAGATTGGAACTTTGAACGTCATCCAACAATTCCCTTTTTATATTAGGTATATCTGGAACACAAAGTCTCTTCCCAAATTTCAAAATTCCATCTTCATACACAATGTCACTCAATCTCCCATCATTCATAGCTTTAATCTTCTTTTGAAACTCTTCATCATCGGTCTGAGAACTCTTTATCATTTCTAGTAAAGATGGTTTGGAAACCATTTTTAAAAGCATTGATGTTTCACCTTCCATGGGTATTCCCACATCCATCTTTACTAGATCCATGTATATAGGATCTTTTTTAACTCTCATCTTGTTCAGAACTCCATGATCCTTTTTTCTCAAAGCATCTACCACCTTATTTGCCTTCCCCAGGTGGTAGTGCATAGTTAAATCATAATACTTGAGTAGTTCAAGCCATCACCTTTGCATCATGTTGAGTTTTTTTTGTGAGAAAATATACTTCAAACTCTTGTGATCAGTATAAATCTCACATTTTTCACCATAGAGATAATGTCTCCATATTTTCAAAGCAAAGATTACAGCTACTAACTCAAGATCATGAGTAGGATAGTTTTGATTATGAATTATTAGCTATCATCATTAATAGGCAATAACCCTATCATTCTTCATAAGTACACAACCAAGTCCTTTCTTTGATACATCACTATAAATAACAAACCCATCATTCCCCATTGGTAGAGTCAATATAGGAGAATTGACTTATATTCTCTTCAATTCTTCAAAACATTCTTCACATTCTTTTGTCCAAACAAATTTCACCCCTTTACGTGTGAGCTTGGTTAATGGGTTATCCAATCGAGCAAAATTCTGGACGAAATGCCGATTATAACCTACTAAACCAATAAAACTGCATACCTCAGTTATACTCATCGGTGCTGGCCATTCTTGGATTTCTCTTGTCTTAGAAGGATCAACAGAGATTCTATCCTTAGAGACAATATGGCCAAGAAAAGAAATTTGTTGAATCCAGAACTCACACATGCTAAACATCCTATATAATTCAATTCTTCAGGGATTCTTCATGATAATTCACAAGTGATTTTCATGATCTTCTTATATTTTGGATTATACCTAGATATCATCAATAAATAACACTAAAAATTCATCATGATATCCCTTGAAAAGTCTATTCATTAGATCCCTAAAGACAGAGGGTTCATTATTCAATACAAAAGGCATTACTATAAACTCATAATGCCCGTACCTCATTCAAAATTCTATTTTCGAAATGTCTTCCTTCTTCACACACAACCGATGATATCCAGATCAAAGGTTCATCTTTGAAAAGTATTGAGCTCCATGTAGTTGGTCAAATAAATCATCAATGAGAGGTAGGAGATACTTTTTCTTTATTGTTATAGCATTGATCTCCCTGTAGTCAATGCACAACCTCATAGATCCATCATTATTCTTAACAAAAAGTATAGTGGCTCCCCATGGAGAAACACTAGGGTGAATAAATCCGTTATTACTCAATTACTCTAGTTGTTTCTTTAGTTCCACTAATTCCACAGTTTCCATTCTATAAGGGGTCTTCGATATGGGCCTTGAACTAGGAATTAAATCAATGGAAAAATCAATTTCTCATTCTAGAGGATGTCTAGGTAAATCTTCTGGAAACATATCAACATATTCTTTCACAATAGGTACATATTCTATTTGAACATTATTTTCCTCACACAAAGTTATTTTATTCTCTTACTACCCAATAATTGAATTTAGTTGAGCTATTGGGGGTGGATAGAGATAAGAATCAGATGGTGATTTTTTCTACTTTAAATATAAGGTACTCTTTATCATCATTGAAAATTGAAACCTTCTTATTCTTATAATAAATTTTCACATCATGGTCTGAAAGCCAATCCATACTGAGGATTATATCAAATTCAATCATGTGTATGACAATGAGAACAATAGATAAATAAAATTTTTAAAACTTAAGGGGGACTGATTCAAAAAACGTTTTTTCAATAATACTTCCCTTAAGAGTTTTGACTGACAAATCCCTTGTTAAATAAAATTGGAAATATCTAATTTTCTTAGCAAACAGGGAAGATATGAAACAATGGAATGATCCAGAATCAAATAAAGCATTGGCTAAACTTGAGGAAACCATTAAATTACCTGCCACTACGTCTTTCAGAGCTTCAACCTCAGTAGTAGTGATAGCATAAGCTTGGCCTTTTTTTAGGTAAGTTCCCCTGATGCTTAGGACATTCATTTTCATAATTCCCCCTTTCTCTATAATTTTAGCATTCAACATCGATAGCCTCTTTCTTCCCCTCGCAATCACGATCTTGGTGGCCTTTTTCACCACACTTGTAACAGACTCCCATTCCCTTTAGGCAAGTACTAGGGCATTTCTTCCAACATTTAATGCAGTATGGATATTCAAATTTTCCCTTATTCCCATTATTTCCATTTATAGAGTTTTCAACAGATCTATTTTTCTATTTCTTCGATTTAAAGTCATAGGACTTAGAGAACTCTTTTTCTATCTTGATAGCACATGAGACAATATATTTGTACGATGAGAAGGATTGTGAGACTAATGATCGATGGAGAAATTGTTTTACCCAATAAAATAAATGATCAATATTACTTCTTGGGTTACATATATAATCTGCAACATGCCTTGCTAACCTTGTAAAGTTAGCTACATACTTTGCAACATTCTCATCCTACTTTTCCCTTAGACTTAGAAATTGTCTTTCCATATATGCTCAAAGGTCATGAAAAAGTATTTTTCTAAGAAAATTTCTTTAAACTCCCTCCATTACATATTTTATACTTCATCATCTTCCTTTGTGTTTTGAATCAATGACCACTATTGATCAACATCTCCAGTGAGGTGATAAACTGTCATGACAACTTTTTCTCTTTCGCTACTCGCTAAGGCATGGAATATTTTCTCTAATAAATTTATCCATTTCTCCTCTACTAGTGGATTTGTACCCCCATTGAATGTTTTTGGTTTTTGCCTCATGAAGCAATCTAACATTGATCCTCCATGCTGCGGATCAGGGTGCTCCATACGGGTAAGATTATTATTAATAATCTCAGTGAGTTGTCCCATTTTGGTGATTAGCTGATCAACACCAGTTGCATCACCAGCTCCACTATAATTATCTTGAGTAGGAGGGAAATCCCTACATAGAGTGAGTTCATTGATATGGTTTCTATTCCTTCCACTAGGCACAATTTCTAAATAATGGCACAGACTAGATTAGTTTATGAATTGCAATAAATAAATCCAAACTTGTAAAACACTTAACATAAATTGAACAGTTTATGGATATAATCTATAATCATAAAAATGTTTTCTTTGAGGAATTATATACTCATAAACCCTCTATAATGGTTTGTAAAGAAAATTATAATTATCCTAACCATATCTCTCGGGAGTATCATAACCAAAGTGCAACAAGGCCGGTTGTTGTGCACCAGTTCCCATTCGAGTCTAACTCAAAGCGGTATTTTTGGGTTTTACCCCTAGGTACATCTGTGCTAGAGATGCCTCTACCCGCTCGTATCCAGACAAGGATGTATTTCATTGAAAACTCACAAAATTTCTACAATACCAAAATTCTAGGGAGTTCTTCTATACTAATCCTCAAAGTATATCTTATGGCCATGTGCTCTATTCAGAGTTTATCTAAATAGAGTTTCCAAGGTTTTTACTAAACTTCATATGATACCAAATTTAATGCCCCAACCCTAGAATCCCATAGTCGGTGCATTATTACGTATCATTTTCACGATCACCAAATATCAAGTCTTGAAATACCGATTAGTTTAGTAGCCTTGTAAGTACTAGATACATTCATAATGTTTACATTACATCATGAAATGGAAAACTACAACAACATTGTTTCCATAGACAACTCTGAGATCCCATAGGCTATCCCTGCAGGTCAGTCATAATATACTTCTTCGCATCCTGGGAAAAATATAACATAGAAAGGGGTGAGCTCAGATGCTCAGTAAGGACAACAATATAGAGGAAACTTTCAAAAATAAGCATAAAAATTTAAGGCAATGTATAAAACTAAATTAAAAGCCTTTTCAAAATAAACTTCGTCATAATATGGAAAATATAAATTAAAATAATGCCATTTACTTACTGACATGGATATTCTAAAATTATAAAAATCACATGCGATATCAATAGCCACTTTCATAATGATGGAAAGAACAATGCCAGATATCATAACCACATAGTCAAGGCCTTGTGCCAAGACTACAAATAAGATTTTTTCAAGGCCTTATACCAAGAAACTAGTTTGTCTCATGAGACCTACCGATGCATCGAGGAGCTATAACAGTATCCACCCATCACTTACTTTGTCCAATGCATTCCTCATATGAAAAGGTATAAACATAACATAAACATTCATATTAAAACTGGCATACGAAATGTCAATACTTTATCCATAAACCATGAATGGTATGAAATAACACATCCATAGTCAAAAATATAACAAAACTTTCAATACAATATAGAAGATTTGTATCATAATAAACCAACTTCAAACAAACTTAAAATCCATCAATGGATGTTGACATAGATAAAATCAAAACCTTTTTAGAGAAATATCTCTTTCTATTTTTAAATCATTTAAAAGTCACGTGATATTAAAACAAATCATTTATATTTGAAAATATTCTTATAATATTGTAATGGAAGCTTATAAAATATTATAACGGCAGAAAATAGCTGCACCCATTGTATAAGTTAAAAAAACATTCTTACCTTAATTTTGTCAAAAATGTTATAATAGACCTTGTTTGGAAAATGACGGAAAGATTCCCTTATAAACATATTATAAAAATTAAAACAAGGGTATAAATTAATTTAACCCATAGTATATAAAATATTAATAATGTTATGAAATACATTTTTAAGAAACATGGATGTGGATGATAAAGCGGTCCCAGTAGATAATTACGTATAAACAACCTCGGATAATGAAGAGATTGGGAAATTAACCCTTACCTTGTAATTTTCCTTGGTTGAGGTTAGGTTAACCTTCTGTATAACGGTGTAATAGTTGTTATTAAATTATACAAGAATCATATACATTAATATTATATCATATATGATCTTTTAATATTTCTTTGTTAATAATATTATAGTATTATCCTCATTTCGGGTGTTAACAGATTTGTTTTCCATTATATGATTTTTTTACGTAAGTAATGTTTTTTGTGAATATGATCCATCTTATTTATATTCATAATAAAATTAAGTCTTTAAAAATTATTTTTAATCATCTAATAAAAATTAGTCTTGAATGGAAACGATGTGGAATGAATCTCACCGCGTTCGTGGAGACGGTAATTCGTACGTACGAACGAGCGAAAATATCATTATTTTGATATGTAAATAATATATAATTGAATACTATATCATATATAAAGAATAATTATCATGTTATATATATTATTTACATCAATTATACATCATTATTATACCCATCCAAATAATAATTTATTGAATAATAACAACACCACAATGTGGAGACGATCAGCCGAATATACGCACGTATGGTGTCATGTCATTCAAAGGATGGATAGAATAATGAATATGGCTGTACCATATTTATAATAACATCACATTATATAGAATATATGGGTGTTATTATTTTATAATGGAAACAAGAAAGAAATAGGATGTGGAAGAAGAAAAGAACTTGAAAGATGTGATGAAATATTTACCCCTTCTTCAGGTTCTTCCTTTTAATTTGATCAAAAGGGCTCCATAGGTTGTATTTCTGACTAAAGGAAGGCCTCTATGATGAATGGAGTACATTTAAAAGGGTATTTGGGCAGGGTTTGGCCAAGATAAAAGGCTTTGAAGGTGTGAATTGGAGGGAAGGGGGAGTGCCCTTTTATAAGAAGGGTGAGGGGAACCTTAGGAAAAGATATAAATATTACTTTATAATAAAGTCATTTTAGGTTTCTAATGGCTCTAAAATGAATTATTTAAAGCTGTATGGGTCAGAAACCACTCATTCAATAAGTTTTAGATAGGTTTGGGTCACTATATTAACTTTATCTTTTAGATTTAACTCTTAGTTAAATAGTTTGACATTTACCATGTCTATTTGTATTTTTATATTATATTGTTAATAAATATACTATAAGACTCCATGTGAACCTCAAGTAGTTCATTAATGACATATATAATATTATTTAAGACCTTTGGCCAGACCTGAGGTTTTTAGGAATAGAATATCAATTAATAATATAATATTTGTTTTGAAAACTATTTTATGTCAATTTTGACACAATTTGGTATTTTCTTTTTGCTAAATTAATAACAGCATTATTAATTCGAAAAAATTTCATCTAACCAGCCCTAAAATGTAATATTAACCTATGAAATCAGTTTAATTCATAAAAAGTCTCAAATTACATTTATTTGTATATTTATAATATCAACTATTTTAATCATTCATTAATACGGTAATTATTTCATCATTATTATGTCATAAATAAATTTAATTATTTAATGTCTAAAAAATATAAATAAAAAACTAATTATGTAGGAAAACGTTTTAGATTTATAATGAATATTTATAGTCGAATTTATCTTATGTATAACCTTATATTAAAAATGTTTTAGTTATTAAACATTGATTTTAACTCTTTTAACTCGTCTTTAAATAAAATAATAATAAATGTCCTAATCTAATCCAAGTGGACCAAAGAGATTCTTATTTTATTACTAAGGTTGTTTTTGGTCAAATTATACTTATCTAATAGAATTATAACATGTGTTTGAGTAATAATAATATCATGTTTACCCTTAATTACCCAATTTTCTTTTAAATGTGGTAAATAAAAGTAAAAAGTTACTATTCACCAAACATTATTTTCATCTTATTGAACCACATTTTACTTACTGATATCAACTGTGTCTCTCATATTTTTAAAATTCATCTCACAAAAGTGGTGAAATTAAGTTTTATGTTAATTTTCAAATGCTCCTAGGAGGTTGGTAAAAGACGGTAAAAAGCTCAATAAAATTTTTTTATATCAAAAAATATTATAAATTGACTCCAATGAATTAAACTAATCTTATATAGGTATTATGTATCTATTTTCACCTAAAAAAATTTAAATAAAATAAGTAATTATTTAAATAAAAATTTGGTTTTAAACTATAACTCAATGTTTTGACTATTCATCAAAAATTGAAAGTTTTTAGAAAAATACCAAAAATTCACCCTAAGCTAATTTCGATATTCTGAATCCAAAAAATGAAGACCATTTTGAAATATAAAATTTATATAATTTCAAAAATTCGGTATTACAATTTACAACGGCCAGTTTGATTGGCTATTGTGTGTTAGAACTCGAAGATGCGTACAACACACGCTATTGTATTATCCAAAGAGAAGCGTACCATGGAAGCTTGGGGTGTTACACCCACCATAATTTTTTGAAACAAATTAGATCGTTTTTACATCATAAAATAATTTAATAGATTTCTATCAACTAATTTTCAAATTTTACATTTTCATTTTCTAAATTTTTTTAAAAGGATACTAAATTTTTCCTCTCTTATTATAAATCATTTTACGATTTGAAATATAGGATGAACACACCTCATTTAATTGAAAAACCTGGATGGTATGATCCTTCATAGATGCAATTTAATTTTTCAAATAATGTAATAGGTGAAGATTGTAATGGCCCAGACCCTCCTGACCCATTACTTTGCCAAAAGTGAGGCTCCACCAAAACAGTGGCACCGTGGGGGTGACACCGTGACGGTGGCCCTGTGATGGTGGCATCGTGATGGTGGCACCGTGTCCCCTCGTCGAGCTTTTCGTTCTTTTTCCAGTACCTGACTTTTCTATTCCTGCAACGTAAGTTTCGATGTAAATTAATTCTTTTACTCCTTTTAAAACCATTTAAATCCCATAACTAATTCCTAAAAATCCCGAGAGACCTCTGTGTGTAACTGCCCAGCCGTGTGGTCAACCCACAACCCCCACGCCTTACGCGATTTCGCGTTCTCACCTCAATCGTCCACAGCTCTTATAAAATAAGGGTTAGACGTGGTTTCTCCTTTACTTGATCGCGGATTTTCACGAACAGATTCTGGTGCATCGGTCACGCCGCATCGTTATCTGTAAAGTTCCGCACCCGGCCTAAACGTTGATCATCTATCAACAGGTAGGGAATTTCTCCTTCGCCTCTCTCTTTTGTGTATCATGCGTGGTGGGCGTTCTTTTGATTTTGTAGAATTGGATAAACCAGACCTAATTAAAGATAATGAATGAATCCTATAAAGAAAGAAGGGGGGTTGTGATCATTGATGCCATTTGATATTATGATCTTCTTTCTGAGTTTTTCTGGCTTACGCCTTTTGAAAATTGACTTCATTGGTGGTCGTTGTCTATGCACTAATGAACCCCTCGTGATGTTTTAAATGGCTTGTTTTGTAATTATAAACTCCTGCTGTGAAAAGTAAATTGGTTAATCACGTATACCCGACCGAATAAATTGAAAGCACCAGGATCAATCCCTTCTGTGCTAACCCTGGTCAAAACATGGAATTGAAATCATGGAGTGTGTGAAATCTTATAAATCTAAAAATACAGGCATGTCCCTGCTTAGTGTTGGTGATAGTGGTTTGGTTGTTTTCTTTCGCGGCCGATTGGTGGAAATATGAGAGGGGATGGGATCCCCTGTTTTTTTGGATTTGGTGGTTGTGAGTTTTAAGACCGGGTGGGTACTTGTTTATATCACGAATTGGGTTGGGATCCTCTTTTGATGAGAAATCATTTCGGGGGACACTGGGCAGTGTCTTGGGGTTTTCTGGTTCCAGGACTTTGAGGGTTCTCACTTTTCCTTTGTTGTTGTGACTTTATAAGAGAACCGGATGTGAATGTTTAAATTGACGATTGGCTGGATTCCTTTCCTTGGTTATTCTTATGGTGTTAGTTTCCCAGTAGTGCATAAACTTTTGAACATTATTACTAAACATGAAAATAAGAATGGGAAAAATGGGTTTTGTTGGCGAGAGTTGTGACCTGGACTTGAGAGCATTCATAATATGTTGGTCGTCTGAAGAAAAACCTAGTTTGGGGTGAGTGCTTGTTACGTATATATATACTTGTAGTTTTTTGTTTCTTATTCGCGCCCCACCCAAGTTGATCACTTAGTGCCGAACACCCCCATTTCATGGGGGGAGGGTGTTTTTCCCAACACTATTCTTAGTGGCTGGTTATTAGCTCTTTTTCTACTCCCTTTCCCGGATATCCCAAGTATCATTGCGAAGGCTGTGATGGCCTGAGGTCCATTATTATCCAAAGAACCTTCGGGCGGGGTAGTGTTTTGGTTGGCCAGGTTTGTGTGGCAGGTGGTTTCCCAAGTGTCTTTGGGATGAGGCCTAGGTGTCTTCGGGCGTGGCAGTGGATTTGCTATCCCAGGTGTCTTTGGGCGTGGTGGTGGTTGTTCTGGCCTAGGTGTTTGCGGGCGGGATTCGGCAGTAGGACAGCATGTGGTGGTTGTGGCCCAGGTGTGTGCAGGCGGGTGAGGTAGTGGGACTACGGTGAGAATGGAGGGATTGGTCCGATGCGTAGGATGTCTCAATAACCAGTGGGAAAAGTGGCACGGGGTACCCAAACATCAATGTGCTCTGATTATGTATATTCCTTGACTTGCGTTATTTGGGGAGTGTTCCTTGGTGAGGCTTGGGGTGGATAGTTTACCTTGATAGGTGTTTGGTTTACTCTTTTTTTTCTCACAGGACTTTAGTACGTTCCCCCACTTGTGCACGAGAGTATTTGGTTTTCCCTACTGAGTGTACTTTTATGCTCACCCTACGTATATAAAACTGCTTTCAGGTTTCCAGGAGGACTTCGAGGGTCACGCAGGACCATACTAGCTCGGACCATTGGGGTAGTTGTAGTTGTTTCTTTTCTTCTTTGGTACTTACCTTTGTAGTCACCTTTTGTACTTTGTGGCTTTACTTTTGAAACATGCATGTGGGAATGGTTTACTTTTGGCTTTACTTTTCTTTTACCTTGGTGTTGATGAGTTTCATCATGTTATCTATCGATTTCATAAAACAAAATGGGTAATTCCATCCATTTGTGAGAAATTTATATACCCTTGGTGCTAGTCACCACTCCGGGGTCTATTGAAGGCGGGTCTCGGGGGTCATTATCTCTCCTTCAACTTAAAGAAGGAAGGGCCTGGAAATCTGCTGACTCTTCCCTCCTTTTGGTGAAGGCGGGTCGTGACAGAATGGTATCAGAGGTATAGGTTGAGAGATAGGATGGAGTCTGGAGTTAGGCACAGTGAGGATTGCATGGGATGGTAAGGAAACAGTGTTGGGTGACCTTGGAGCGTGAATTAGTCCAGGAAAGACCGGCTAGGACACGGGATTTTTAGGGCCCCCCGTGATCCGATGCAAGGACTCTGGACCTACCTAACGACCAAGTGAGGCCACGCTGATTGCAGGGTAGATACCCTAGGAAAGGTACATGCATCATAATGACTTGTGTTCTTGTGTTTCTAGGATGTCTTGGGAATTAAGAATAAATTAAAGTTTTAAGAAGTTTTGAAGACGATGTTCTGCACTACTTGGGCTTAGGAACTCCTTGTTTACCTTGCAGCTATGGCACCTGGAAGGCGACCACGTGTGGTATAGGAGATCGAGGCCCCGAAGACTACTTTGGCTGATCGGCAGAGAGCTGATCGAGAGGAAGAGGACGACCAGTGGCAGAAGACTCTTCGGGCCTTCCAGCGACAGAGGGCAGCACCTCCGACACGAAGAAGGAAGGCTGGCTAGAGGAGCTAGTCATAGCTTTCGACCTGATTCGGGCCCCAACCGAGTATTGGGTTCTTCTGGCCGTCAGCTAGATGTGGGAAGTGGCGCGACAGTGGTGGACGCTTTACCTGGGGGAGAGGAGAGAGGCCGAGGTGGCTTGGGCAGATTTCGAGAGGGAGTTACGGGCGGAATTCTTCTCTTCGACGATGACGGAAGAAAAGAGATAGGAGCTACTCTCCCTCAAAAAGGGGAGTATGTCCATGAGGGAGCTAGGGATCAAGTTTAAGGACCTACTACATTTTTCTCCAGACCTCTTTCCCGATGAGGAGTCTCGGGCGAGGCGTTTGGAGGAGGCGCTCCGACCCTCCCTCCAGTACGCTGTTACCCCCTTTACCCTGTCGACGTACTTCGAGGTCCATAAGAAGGCCGAAGTGGTGGAGAGGATGCATGCTCTAGGAGTTGTGTCATGACAGGGGATCCAGCTGGGACCATCAAAGGGTAAGTCCTTCAGCACCAGGCCTCCAGTGTCAGGACCCTCTAGGTTCTGACCCGCAGGGAGCAGGTCGCAGTAGTTTTGGTTTTGATCCCCGAGTCCTCGCCCCTTTCCTTCGGGCCCAAGACCGTGGTGCTTCATCTGTGGGAGCCTTGTACATCTTCGGAGTCAGTGCTCGGACCGGGTGCAACACGATGGTGGTGGACAGCCCCACCACCCACCCCAGCAGCAGTTTCCAGCAAGACCTTTCCAGCACCAACAACAGGGACAGCGTACTCCCGCTCCTCTGAGGCAAGACGTAGGAGGAGGAGGCCAACCTCAGGGCGCACCTCAGGGACCTCTACTGGGGTGTGGTCAGGGAGGTGGCCAGCAGCCGAGGGGCAGAGAAGCTGGGCGTGGATAGTTGCACGCCGCAGAGGCAGCAGTTCCAGCAGGGCCGGAGGTTGTTCGAGGTACGATCAGTTTGTTTAGCACTCTTGCTTATGCTTTGTTCGATACCAGAGATTCTCACACCTTTTTTGAACCTATTCTAGCCCTTCCCTTGGGTCTAGATGTCGAGAGACTTCCGGAGCCCCTGGTTTTGAAAACACCAGTCTGAGGTTAGACCAAATTGTTGTTTGTTTTTCGGGAATGTAGACTGATGATAGGGCCACATCAGTCAGTTATGGATCTTCTTCTACTACAGATTCAGCCATATGATGTCATCCTAGGAATCGACTAGCTATTCTCTGTGTGTGCCATCATCGACTGTTTCCAAAGAAGGGTGGTGTTCTTGGACTTGGACGGCCGACGTGTTACCTTCACCGGCGAGCGAAGCAGTCAGAAGGGAAACATGCGAGAGGAACCCCTCCTCTCCTTGTTGGCTGAGCTGATAGTGGAATCAGTAGATGCTAAAATGGTGGAAGTTCCAGAGATCTTCTGTGAGTTTATGGACATCTTCCCTGAGGAGGTCATGACTCTACCCCCCTCTGCGTGATATCGAGTTTGGTATAGACCTGCAGCCCAGCGCTCGACCGATCTTGATGGCTCCTTACTGGATGGCACCTTCAGAGCTACAGGAGTTGCAGATTCAGATTGAGGATCTGATGAAGAGGGGTTATGTTTGCCTGAGTGTGTCACCATGGGGTGATCCAGTGTTGTTCACAAAGAAGGAAGATGGTGGTCTCATGTTGTGCATAGACTACAGGAGGCTGAATTAGGTGACGATCAAGAATCGTTGCCATATTCCTAGGATAGACGATCTTTTCGACCAACTGAAAGGGGCAGGATGGTTCTCGAAGACCGACCTGCGGTCTGGGTACCACCAGCTGAGAGTGAAGAAGGGTGACATATTTAAGATGGCGTTCAGATGCAGATATGGACACTTCGAGTTCTTAGTCATGCCCTTCGGTGTTACGAACTCCCCGGCTATGTTCATGGGGCTTATGAACTCCATCTTCTGGGAGTACTTGGATCGGTTCGTGGTTGTGTTCATAGACGATATCCTGATCTATTCGAGGTCAGAAGAGGACCATGCAGAGCACCTGAGGACAATTTTGGAGGTCCTCCGACATCGTCAGCTCTATGAGAATTTGTCAAAATGCAAGTTCTGGACACGAGAAGTGTACTTCCTCGGGCATGTGGTGTCCGAGCAGGGGGTAGCGGTGGACCCATAAAAAGTTGAGGCGGTTGTTTCTTGGGAAGCACCCAAGAATGTGGGAGAGGTCCATAGTTTCCTTGGGATGGCAAGTTACTATCGGAGGTTCATACCCAAATTCTACCGAGTAGCAGCCCCTTTGACAGCCCTTACCAAGAAGGACCAGGTTTTCGGGTGGAGTGAGCAGTGCGAGTCAGCCTTTAGCTATTTGAAAGAGAAGTTGGTTAGTGCCCCAGTGCTGAGATTACCAGAAGAAGGGGTGGCCTATGAGGTGTTCTGTGATTCTTCAGGACAGGGTATGGGATGTGTGTTGATGCAGCGACATGGGGTGATCTCTTATGGGTCCAGGAAGCTATGCCCCCATGAGCGTAATTACGCCACCCATGACCTGGAGCATGCAGCGGCCGTTTTTACGCTAAATTTATGATGGCACTACCTCATCGGGGAACGTTTTCTGGTCTTCATGGATCACAAAAGCTTGAGGTATATCTTCTCCCAGCGGGACATAAACTTGCGACAGCGGAGATGGGTGGAGTTCCTTCAGGATTACGACTTCGAGATTTCTTATACTGAGGGAAAGGGAAATGTGGTGGTCGATGCCTTGAGTAGGAGGACATAGAAGGATGCGGTCCGAGAGTCGACAAACGCCTGGAAGGCAACGGAGGAGTTAGATACCTTACACCTGGATGTGAAGATGGATAGCGGTAGAGGTTTTCTATATCAAATGATAGTGTAGACATCTCTGTTTGGACAAGTGGAGGATTCTCAGTGGGTAGACCCGAAGTGTGAAGTGATGTGTGACCGGGTTGACCAGGGAAATGCTCCGGAAGGATGGGCATAGGATGGTCAGAACCGGATGCTTTTTCAGAAAAGGTTGTTTGTTCTAGAAGTGATGCTCAGAAGGGTTCTCATTGAGTTCAACAACTCACCCTTGGTGGTACACCCAGGAGTTTCCAAGATGTACCAGGGACTGAAAGGACAGTTTTGGTGGCCTAGAGTGAAGCAAGCAGTGGCAGAGTTTGTGGCCAAGTGCTTAGTCTGTCAGCAAGTGAAGCCTGAACACCGAGTTCCAGGAGGCCTACTACAGTCTCTAGATGTCCCTGAGTGGAAGTGGGATGACATCTCGATGGATTTTGTCACGGGACTACCCAAGGTCCAAGGGGGATATGACGCCATCTGGGTGGTAGTGGACAGGTTGACGAAATCGGCTCACTTTCTGGCAATCAGGGAGTCGAGTGAAGTGGATACCTTGGCATGAAGTTATGTGGATGAGGTGGTGAGGTTGCATGGAGTTCCAAGGTCTATAGTCACGAATAGGGATGCATGGTTTACCTTGCGAGTCTGGAGAGGATTGCAGCATGCATTTGGCACCCAGTTATGCCTTAGCACTGCTTTCTATCCCCACACAGATGGAAAAACATAGCGCACCATCCAGACCTTGGAGGATATGTTGTGGGCATGTGTTCTGGACTCAGGAGGATCATGGGTGCGACACATGCCCCTGGTAGAGTTCTCCTACAATAATAGTTATCACTCTACCATCGGTATGGCCCCATTTGAAGCCTTGTATGGGAGGCCATGTCGTTCACCTATGTGTTGGGACGAAGTAGGAGAGGCAGACATCCTTGGCCCGGAGGTGGTGCAGAACATGACAGAGAAGGTTCAGCTCATACGAGAAAGGATGAAGGTGGCCCAGGACCGACAGAAGTCGTATGCTAATACCAGGAGGAGGCCCTTGGAGTTTGAGGTTGGAGACCACGTGTTCTTGAAGGACTACCCTCGGCGTGGGCAGCGGAGGTTCGGCAAGGGGAGTAAGCTTTCTCCCAGGTTCATCGGACCCTTCGAAGTGTTGTGCCGGGTCGGCGAAGTGGCTTATCATCTAGCATTACCACCGCCACTACTGAGGATACATGATGTCTTTCATGTGTCCCAGCTCCGTCGGTATCTTCACGACGATTCACACATCCTTGATTGGGGTGATTTGGACATCGAGGATGACGTGACCTTTGTGGAGAGACCAGTGATGATCGAGGATCACAAGGAGAATGTGCTTCGTGGGTGAACCATTCCCTTGGTTCGTGTGTTGTGGAGACATGGTGGGCTTGAGGAGAGTACGTGGGAGAGGGAATCACAGATGTGTACCCAGTACCCAGAGTTGTTTTGAGTTTTTTCCTTGTCGTACCTGTTTTGGTAGAACGTTTTGTCTTTTGTCTATGAAATGTACTGGTTTTCTTTCCTCTGATTGTGTGTGAAAAGCCCTGGCTATGGGGGAGGAGAGAACCCGTCGCCTAATCAAGATGCATTAAGGTGGATGCGATTAAACCCGTGCGGGTGAGTCAGTGCCTCCCAAAGCGGATAATATCTTGACATGGGGGAGGAGACTCCCCAACCCACATTCCCAGGCAGTTTGGCATGGTATGTTTCTTGGTTCTTGGCAGAGAAGTGTTTTTTTGTTAGCATGGGTTCACTTCTAAGTGGTATCTTTCGAGGTGGTTGTTTAGGCCCTCTCCTTCCTTCTTGGTTTGTTTTGATTCTCGAGGACGAGAATCATTTAATAGGTATCTAATGTAATGTCTCGTACCCTCCTGGCCCATTACTTTTCCAAAAGTGAGGCTCCACCAAAACAGTGGCACCGTGAGGGTGACACCGTGACGGTGGAACCGTGACAGTGGAACCGTGATGGTGGCCCTGTTACGGTGGCACCGTGATGGTGGCCCTATGACGGTGGCACTGTGACGGTGGCAGCGTGACGGTGGCACCGTGACGGTGGCACCGTGTCCCCTCACCGAGCTTTCCGTTCTTTTCCAGTACCTGAATTTTCCGCTCCCGCAACATAAGTTTCGACGTAAATTAATTCTTTTACTCCTTTTAAAACCATTTAAAGCCCATAATTAATTCCGAAAAATCCCGAGAGACCTCCGTGTGTAACTGCCCAGCCGCGTGGTCAACCCATGACCCCCGCGCCTTACGCGGTTTCACTTTCTCACCTCAACCATCTATGGCTCTTATAAACTAAGGGTTAGCCTTGATTTCTCCTTTCCTCGATCGCGGATTTTCACGAACAGCTTCTGGTGCATCGGGCGCGCCGCATCATTATCCGTAAAGTTCTGCACCCAGCCTAAACGTCGATCATCTATCAACAGGTAGGGAATTTCTCCTTCGCCTCTCTCTTTTGTGTATCATGCGGGGTGTCCGTGCTTTTGATTCTATAGAATTGGATAAACCAGACCTAATTAAAGATAATGAATGAATCCTGTAAAGAAAGAAGGGGGTTGTGATCGTTGATGCCGTTTGATATTATGATCTTATGTCTGAGTTGTGATGGCTTACGCCTTCTGAAAATCGAGGCCATTGGTGGTCATTGTCTGTGCACTAATGAACCCCACGTGATGTTTTAAATGGCTTGTTTTTGTAATTATAAACTCCTGCTGTGAAAAGTAAATTGGTTAATCACGTATACCCGACCGAATAAATTGAAAGCACCAGGATCAATCCATTCTGTGCTAACCCCGGTCAAAACATGGAATTGAAATCATGGAGTGTGTTAAATCTTATAAATCTGAAAATACAGGCATGGCCCTACTTAGTGTTGGTGACAGTGGTTTGGTTGTTTTCTTTCGCGGCCGATTGGTGGAAATGTGGGAGGGGATGGGATCCCCTGTTTTTTTTGGATTTGGTGGTTGTGAGTTTTAATACCGGGTGGGTACTTGTTTATATCACGAATTGGGGTGGGATCCTCTATTGATTAGAAACCATTTCGGGGGACATGGGGCAGAGTCTCGGGGTTTTCTGGTTCCAGGACTTCGAGGGTTCTCACTTTTCCTTTGTTGTTGTGACTTTAAAAGAGAACCGGGGGTGAATTTTTAAATTGAAGATTGGCTGGATTCTTTTACTTGGTTATGCTTATGATGTTAGTTGCCCAGTAGTGCATAAGATTTTCAACATTATTACTGAACATGAAAATAAGAATGGGAAAAATGGGTTTTGTTGGCGAGAGTTGTGACCTGGACTTGAGAGCTTTCGTAATCTGTAGGTCGTCTGAATAAAAACCTATTTTGGGGTGAGGGATTGTTACCTATATATATATACTTTTAGTTTTTTGTTTCTTATTCGCACCCCACACAAGTTGAGAACATAGTGCCGAACACCCCCATTTCATGGGGGAGGGTGTTTTTCCCAACACTATTCTTAGTGGCTGGTTATTACCTCCTTTTCTGCTCCCTTTCCAGGATATCCCAAGTATCTTCAGGCATTCTGTGATGGCCTGAGGTCCATTGTTATCCCAAGAACCTTCGGGCGGGGTAGTGTGGTGGTTGGCCAGGTGTGTGCGGCAGGTGGTTTCCAAAGTGTCTTCGGGATAAGGCCCAGGTGTCTTCAGGCGTGGCAGTGGATTTTCTAGCCCAGGTGTCTTCGGGAATGGTGGTGGTTGTTCTGTCCAAGGTGTTTGCGGGTGGGATTTGGTAGTAGGACTGTGTGTGGTGGTTGTGGCCCAGGTGTGTGCGGGCGGGTGTGGCAGTGCGACTGCGGTGAGAATGGCGGGATTGGTCCGATGCGTAGGATGTCTCAATAACAAGTGGGAAAAGTGGTGCGGGGTACCCAAACATTGATGTGCTTTGATTATATATATTACTTGACTTGCGTTATTTGGGGAGTGTGCTTGGTGAGGCTTGGGGTGGATATTTTACCTTGATAGGTTTTTGGTTTACTCTTTTTTTTCTCACGGGACTCTGGTACGTTCCCCCACTTGTGCACGAGAGTCTTTGGTTTTCCCTACTGAGTGTACTTGTATGCTCACCCTACGTATATAAAACTGCTTTCAAGTTTCCAGGAGGACTTCGGGGGTCACGCAGGACCATACTAGCTCGGACCTTTGGGGCAGTTGTAGTTTTTGTTTTTCTTCTTTTGTACTTACCTTTGTAGTCACCTTTTGTACTTTGTGGATTTACTTTTGGAGCATGCATGTGGGAATGGTTTACTTTTGGATTTACTTTTCTTTAACCTTGGTGTTGATGAGTTTCATTATCTTATCTATCGGTCTCATAAAACAAAAATGGGTAATGCCTTCCATTTGTGAGAAATTTCTATACCCTTGGTGCTAGTCGCCACTCCGGGATCTATTGAAGGCGGGTCTTAGGGGTCATTATCTCTCCTTCAACTTAAAGAAGGAATGGCCTGGCAATCTGCTGACCCTTCCCTCCTTTTGGTGAAGGCGGGTCGTGACAAAGATAATTTCTCGATGGTAGATGAAAATATTCAAGGCATTTCATAAGATTTAAAGGATTTATATTATATAAAAGGAAATAATATAACCACTTAAAATGACTTTTTTCAATTTTCTATAATTGAGAATTTTAGAGAATATTTCATTGATACTAAAGTTACTTTTTTCTATAACCAAACAAAAATTAGTATCATAAGGACAAATATTATATTAATATGAGGTTAATGTGATGGATGTTTTTCTATAAAAATTCAATGTTTAAATTAAATATTAAAGGCACACAATGAGCTTGGTCAAAGTCCACTTGAGTAGGTAGCATCACATTACTATGGTTGTGACTTCAAACAAGGTACCCTTGAATTAAAAATTTCTAGTTGATAAAATCTACGTAATTTATATAGAAAAGACATGGTATGTTAATATATTTAATTATATTTTCACATCTCAAGTTAAATAATATATCATTAATCGTTCAGAAAATTATGTATAAATCAAAATATTTTTTTTAAGGTTCATATTTATAAATGATTTTCAATGATAGAATTATTTGAATATAACTTCCTAAAAGTAGAATTCATTCTTTATTAAATTTTCATCATACAATTTCTTATGGATGATTTATAAATCAAAAATATAAATGGGTTTTTCTTGAAATTGGATTGTATTGGACTATTATTTCAATTACCCCCATAGGTTTTATATGAAATTTTAACAATTTAAATTAACTATAAATATATCTATGATTTAAAATAACTTAAATAAAAATAAATTTTTGTAGACTATTTGAGGTAAGGGGTATGTGATTATTAGGTACATTTCCCATTTTAGTTGGATATAGTTATATTTTATTGGAAATCTATTATTCTTCAAAATGGATTCAGACTATATATAACAGAAATTATGACTCATCTATTGTTTGTGTATTTTTGTAAACATATATCTTTTAATGGTTAAAAAAGGGATATTATAATAAACTAATGAAATCATTTTTATAATATAACATATAAAATTTTAATGAGTAAATATGCAGTTAATCACAATATATTTATATTCTACCACCCATAAAACATTGGGAACGAATAAGTGTCCAACTGAGAGGTAAAAATTATTATAGAGACTACTACCAAGAACAATGGAAAAGTCTAGATCCAAAGGTTAGAAGACACATTATAGGTTTATAAAAAATGTCATAACACTCACCTAAGGAATTCTAGAAAGAAACGTTTTTGGAAGAGCTACCATAAGCCTTTTGAATTGAAATATAGAAACTTTTAGTTGTGAAGAAGATGAATATGGATTTAGAAGATGCTAGGAATACATGAAAATTATGTATACAATAGTTAGAGATATTTATGAGGAATATTTGTTGAACTAGAAAATATATAAGCAAAGGACTTTTATAGCAGGTGAAAAATTGATATGAAGAAGCTAATTTCGTCTAGGAGATCAAATATAACTTTAAAACTTGAATATATAAATTAATTTCAATTAGGATTAATTATTGATGAAAATGGAAACTTATGGTTACTAATGTAATTAATTTTATTGAGGTATAAATCACAAGAAATGGAAAAATAAGTCATTCAATTTAAATGGTAAATGAATGTTGAAATACTAAAAAACCTTATTCATGAACCCATGGAGGATATCACAATCCTCTAGGATTATTATAACTAAAACATTTTGTTTTCGTACTTTATTACATTCTCTATTGTTATCTTATAATTTCTTATGATTCTTAATTTATTATTGAGAATATGTTGAGGGAAATACATAAATTTTGTGTAAAGGTGATTTTTTAGGTTATTTTTGTTTTTGTTTTATCATTTTCTATTTTTTATTAATTTTGGTATGAATTTGTTTATGTTTGGTGTATTTTTAAAAAAAATATAATCTGATTGAGAGGTCTAGTATGTTTTAAACACATGTATTTATTATGAAACTATTTTTTTTAAAAAAAATCACCTTTAATAAATTATCAAAGAATTTATTTCTGAATCATAATTAGAAAACTTTATAAAAATAAAATAGATAATTTAATCCCATGATATAAGATTCTAACCATTGAAAATAAAACACTTTTAATGTAATTAAAACCTTTTGAAATCATCTTACTGTATGCAAATTTCATGAGATGCTTGAACCATGATTTTAAAATTTAAATTTATTGTGAATCTTTGTCAAGATATTTTAGAATAAGTCTTTTTCAGGGTGATTAAGGAATAATATTTAAAAAACATATTGATTAAATATCTTATAAATAACCATTTATATCTATCCATTCTTTTAAAACCCAACAAGAATTGAATAAATTTGTTAGGAGTGAAAATTACATGCCATTTTCCTTTTACATTCTCCTCATAAGTGAAAATGTGATCATAATTGAAATCAATTGATAGTTAGGCTATATTCTGATAATAAATGTATGAAATACCATGAAAAGAATGATAAAATGGAGTTATAATTCATTGAAGAAGAAAAGTACAAATATTTTCTTTAAAATTAAATGATTCCACTCTAAATCTAATAATAATTTGTATGTAAAAATTAATGAAAAGAAAAATGTAGAAAATAGAGGAGTACACACTAACTATTCAGATATTCTTATAGAGAGAAACTTTATATGATTTAAAAATAAAAATGTTCATTCATATATTAAAATAGAATTGATTGATTTTACATTAATTTTTTTTAAATAGAAATATTGAATTTTCTATAAAAAGATAAAAACTTCCTCATTATGATAATGTTTTTATAAATATTTCCCACAAACATTTATTAAAAATCATAGAGTAATGTGGTAAATCATTCCAGGATGGTAGGTATAACTCATCATCATTTTGTTGAACCTGAGTATTGATTTCTTTGTTACGGTTGTGTCCATATGTGTTTGGTGAGTTTGGATATTGTGGTGATTCCTAGATAATTGTTATGAATCCATATAATGGAATTGGATTTTCTGTTCAGATAATTATCCTTGAAAATTTTGATGATTTTTTATCCAATAATAACTAGAAAAGACATGTTCTATCAGATTTTTACTATTTTTTTAACAAAATTTGAGGAATAAATTAAGTGCATACAAAATAATAATTTTTTATGACTTTATATGAAAAAGATTGAGCCTAACATAATAAATGGGAGGGCCTACCATGGAGACCTTATATAAAAATTGAAGGGATTAAAAAAATGGAAGTCATTTTTTAGTAGTATATTTTATACACTTTTTTATAAGTATATAAATGATGCTATATATAATAAACGGGTCAAAATGATAGTACCCAAGTCCATCCCTCAATGATACATAGGGGGAACCAAGGGTTCAACCACCATGGAGGAGCCTATGAGGGAGTGGGTCCCCCACCTTGGAAGTCCTCCAGGGAGTGGGTCCCCCACTATGGGAGAGCCTGCCAAGGAGTGGATCCCTCACCATGGGATCCTGAGGGAGTTAGTCCCCCAGCATGGGAGAGCCTTCTAGGGAGTGGTTCTCCCACCATTAGAGAGGTCCCACACCATGGGGGACCCTGCCATGGATCGGGTCCCCCACCATGGGGGAACCTAATAGGGAATGGGTATCCCACCGTGGGAGAGACTATGAGTGAATGAGTCCCCAAACATGGGACAACATTCTAAGGAGTGGGTCCCCCATCAAGGGATCATAATAAGAAGTCGGTCCCCCACTATGGGATAACCTTCCCGGGAGTGGACCTTATATGTTGGGAGTTTTCAAGGGAGCATGACATGGTTGAGCCTACGAGGGAGTGGGTCCCCTACAATAGGATAGCCTACCTAGGAGGCCACATGGTGGGGGTGTGAGTGGGTTATGTATAAGGCCACAAGAGCACCCTCATGGGTCGAAGTCCGCATGGTGTGTGCAGTGAAGTCCGGTGGTGATCCCCAAAATCTAACTTAAATAGTGTAATGGGAGTAGTTGTATAATAAACCTCAATGAAGACCATGAGATGAATCGAAGTGGGACAATGCCTTATGTAGAGAACTATTTAAGTATTAAAACCCTATTCATATAATAGGGACATCTGATCATGATAATGAAGTCCAGTCAATCTAATAAGAAATTTTGTTACTCCTTCTCTATCATACGAGCCTTCTGGGGATGAAGGTTTCCATATTGAGAAACCAAAAAGGAATCAGATGCTATGTAGGATATTCTAAGGATCATAAGATGTTTGACAATTGGGTATGTATATATTAACACAAAGTATTAAGATTCATTGTGATGTTTATTTTTTCAAGAATAAGAAATGATGCAAAGAATATGAAATGCTATAAGGGAAAATAAAAATAGTTTTCAGTTGATTATAACTCACGAAGTCTGATATGAGGTTGATTTCTATATAGAATAAAATGGATGTATTCTCATAATTCTATGTGAAATGTTTTTGCTAAGTTTTACACATAGATAATAGAAATCTATGTGGATCAGTTCTATAAAGATGGGGGAGAACATGCTATGAAACATGAGGTTATATATGTAGAGGACATTGGAGAAGAGAATTATTTACAGTTTAAAATGATACGTGAAGATGGTGCTTTTTGGATGAATATGATTACATGTGAAGAAGGTTTTAATGAAGAGAATGAATGTGAAGGGAGTTAGATAACTGACTAATTATGATTTTACACAAATCATGTACATACATTGCAATGGTGGTTTCTATAGAATTGATATAGTTATACAGTGCATTATAGTAATGAAATGTCAAGGATTCAAAATACATGTGGATTTGAGTTTGAGTATGTGCTATTAAGACATGTTTTATTATAAAAAATGATAGTATGTAGGAAAACTATCAAAGTGATACGTGGATATAAATTAAAATTCTTTTTGATGAGTACTTCCTATGATTATTTACAATGTTGAGTTAATATTATTTGCAATGAGAGCTTTACAGTGAGTATTTGTGAAGAAAAAATATATTTTTTGTATAGATGAATAAAAATTCTATATGGACTGAATAACAATGATCTGTTGAGAAGATTAAAAATTATATGCAAAGATACTATGCAGAGTCCTTTGAATTGCTTTAAATTGCATACCATGTTTATAGAATTATCAAATGATAATTGCTTCAATAACTAGTGAATTATTTCAAAGAATTACTATGTTGATTCCCAGATGAAAAATAGATTTGGTATGAGTGTGAGAGATAATGACCAAAATATATTTTATAAAAATATATTTTTTCTATCTTAATTTAGATATCAGTTTATAAATCAGTAAAACTTTTTTTCAACTCAGTTTACTACTGTTCTATGTGAAAATAATTTTATGTACATAATGATCATTTCACAGACTCTATGATAATAATATATTTGATAATTCAGAAGTAAAATATTTTGGGATATCTTATTTATTTATGTTCATTAAGATTTTGGATTTGAATCCTAGTATTTTTGTTTTGATTGATTACTTTTTGGATTTTGTTTTTAATAATCCAAATATAATTTTCTTATTTTCTATGAGAAGACATTTGTACAACCAATCTATATTTTTATTATAAAAAGATTTTTATTGATAATATTTTTTAAATTCCAATTTCATATGAAATACTACAATTTTATCTAACTTTTATTTAATGATAATGATGAATAATTCTACTTATAACATGATCATATTTTTATCAAAACATGATCAATTATTTTGGTTTCAAGAAATATTTTTTCTATAAGTTTATTTATAGTTCTCTTTTGTTATTAAACTATAACATGTGTTATATTAATTGGATTATTATGGAACTTCTTCCATGGTAAATACAAACCATTAATCTACATTTAGTTAGTATAAATTGAAATGTGAATTTATTATTTATATGTTGAGATAAATGTCTGAATATCTTACAAAAAATATATAATTATGGATTTTTACAAATAAAAAATATCTTTTTTATTTGATACCTCATTCCATTCATATCCAATTCACTTGGAGTTTGTTAGGTTAGAAATATAAGATATTTTTATTAATTTTTTATAAAAATATAAATTTTGTATTATGTTGTAATAAAAAATGTATGAATTACTATAATGTTTACAATATTGTTAAAATAATATTATCTAATTTTTTAGTATATATTTTAATATAATTGACCTATTGAAGTGATTATTTATTAGTTAGAAATATCTCAAAATTATATTTATTTATGTGTTCTGATACAACTTCAAATTATTTCATTTTTACGGATTTAAAATTTCACAAATTTTTATGTCAAAGTTTGTGAATGAAATGATGAAAATTGTTGACCATATTCCTCCTCCATCTAGATTCCACCATGGATTCATTTTCACTATCACAAATATTTCCTCTTTTACCTTCCACAAATACTCTTTAGTGTCTTCTATATTCAATAAAGGCTCTTTGTATGCATTTATTCTCACTTGGAAGTGCACAATAACTCATTTGAAACATCATGGACATCCCCTGATTCTTCTTGTAAAATTGTTTTGTTTTAACCATTATGATAGATGAGGTTTTAACAAAAACAATATATCTTTTTATCCTCCAATGATATATCTGTTTCTCTTCCAATGGTGGATCAGTTTCTATTTAATGGTGGTTGTCATCTTTCCCTCAATAGTTTATGAAATATACTTCAATGATTAACAAAATTTACTTCAATAGTATATGAGATACTCTTTATACCAATGGTATATATTTTTCATAAATAATGGTATATGGTTTTTATAACTAATGGTATATGGTTTTTAAAACTAACTATAGATTAAATTATAACTAATAGTAGAATATCTTTTTATATAACTTATAATGGGATATTTTTTATATCTAGTAATGGATACATCTTTCAGATCTTATGGTGGATTATTATTTTTAAATAATGGTGGTTTATTATTTTTTGTAATTAATGGTAGACGGGTTTGAAAAAAATGGTAGATTAAATTATAAGTAATTTTAGATACGATTTTTATAAATAATAGTATTCTTTTTTAATAAATAATGGTAGATAATAATATAACTGATGGTGAATTAATTTTTAAAACTAATGGCTGATTATTTTTTAAAATTAATGGTGGATTATTTTTTTATAACTAAAGGTGAATCAATTTTATAAGTATTAGTGGATTAATTTTATAGATAATGGTGGATCAATTTTATAACTAATGGGGGATCATGTTTTTCTTCTAATACTGGATCATAAAATATAACTAAATGAAGATTTGTGATGGTAGATATATGACGATAGATCTAAAATGGTAGCTCTTTGATGGAATAAATAAATGGTATATCTTTAATGGTTGAAGATGATTTCTACTACTAGAAATTTTCTTCAACCGCTAGTTGAAAAAAATGCTACCACCAATTAAAAATTCATAATTCTAAAATTTGTTCATTGCTATTTTTTAAATTTTTTTATTAATTTGAATTAATAAATGTTTATTATAGTTATTTTAAGCATTTTATTAATTTAAAAAACACATATATATTATATGGATTCCATAAAAGGTAATTTTGAAATATTTTGAAAAGTTAAAATGATTATTTAAAATTAAACTTCATTATCCATAGAAAGTAACAACATTTGTGTAAATTATCTTTTATTTAATATATAATTTTTTTAATTATTTCAAAAATATGTAGCTGATATTGTTAATTATTTTTATAAAAATTTAATTTATTAAATTCATGAAAATGAGACTTTATATTTTTACAAATCGCATTCCGATATTTCTATTGACAGTTAAACTGATTTTAATATTCATTGAATTATTGGACTTAGTTTGAACTATTTGTTTAATATTATGTTTGAAAAATTATTATGGAATCTATTTGAATAATTTATTGTTTTATTATAATTATTTTTAATTGGTAATTATGTTTTAAATTCAAATCATTATTGTTAGGATCATTATAAACATTGTTATTCTCTCTCCTGGATAATTGTAATTTGAATTTTAATTGTTTTACCTAGTTTGAGTTTGGATTGTAAGTATTTCCATATTCCATTTAAAGGAGTTTGGATTAATTTAATGAATAAAATGATATCAAGAAAACTAAATGTGCATAAATAATTTTGATAATCAATGATTGATATTGAACTTTAAAGCTCTATGTTATGTTATGTTTAACCTACTATATTGTCTCTCAAGTTGAATGGAATATTTTGTGATTATTACTTCCTTGATGAGGCATCTATATTCCATTTCATCATGTACTCATAATAAGTTACATATTATTCATTTTAATTCATACCAACTTTCTTATCTCCACTATGTTTTTCTTATGGCAGTTTTCTTCTAAATTAGTTCTTAGATCCTTTCTTTTTCATTGTTTTTTAAACCCCAGTCAGAATACAAACAATATATTTTTTTCTTTATGTGATAAATAAAAATTACTTCCTTGGAATAAGATAAATATATATAAATATGGTTTTTTCGATGATAAAATATTAACTCAAATGTTTAAAAACTATTTTTTCCAAATGCAAAATGGTTATACTTATATAATTACTTGATTTTAATGTGGGATGAAATGTCAACATGTAAATGATCTTTATCATAGATTAAAAAAGACTTTGGGATTGAAAAAAACTAATATTTAGAAATATTTTCTATCTAGAGTACCATATAATACTTTTTTAAATTCTCTATGGGTATATAAAAATTTCATTACAAATCTGATTGGACCAAAAGTATCTTTGGTACCAAAATTTTTAAGTAATTAATTTTTATAAGAAAAATTACTTGTATGTCTCAAGAGTGACATATGGTACTTGAATAGTTTATTATCTAGAAATAATATAAGAGACCAATAAAATTTTACCACCTACAACACATGTGAGGGAGACACTGTTGCATTTGGAGAAAACTAAAAAGGGAATGTACAAGGATTTTAGTATTGTTGGTATTTCAAATTAAACTTATATTTATAATTATTTTTAAAAGAGTAAAACATAATTTTATTAGTATATCTCAGTTATGAGATGATTGAATGAAGTGAAATTTGAAAATTATAAATGTTTAGTTTTTAAAAATTATTCTTTATTATTCTATTATAATATAAATGAAAATATTTATACTACTGATTTTGGTAAAGGAACTTTTCAATATGTTAAGTGTTTGAATGATATTCATAATGATAACATCCTCTGATAGTAATTTTTAGGTCATGTTAATTTCATAATTTCACATAATCTCTCAAAACATTAAGATGTGTTAAAATTTACTTCCTTCAATAAAGAACTACTTCATCTTTGTGATTCTTTCATGAAAGGAAAACAGTGTAATGTCTTTTTTATACCTATCAATTCGATATGTACTAATAGACATATAAAGTTGGTAAATATTTATATTTTTGGCCCTAATCAAATATCAAGACTTTATGGAACAAAATATAATTTAGTTATTGTTGACTATTATAGTATATTTACATGGGTATACATTCTACCTTATCAAAATGATATTTTAAATAGATATACAGATTTTAGTAATATAGTTCAACATTAAAAAATTTGTATGATTTTTTATATTCACAATTATAAATGTGGTTAATAAAAAATTTTAGAAATTGAAAACTATTCTGAATAATATGGTTATTTTCATAACTTCTCATATCCTAGAACACCACAAAAAATGGTGTTGTTGTATAAAATATTGAATTCTTATTGAAATGCCTAAAACTATGTTATGTGAATTTAATTTTATTAGATATTTTTGGGATAAAATATTTTTTTTATACTTGTAATATTACAAATAGAATAATTTTTAATCAATTTATAATTATTACTCATTAATAATTATTTAAAAATTAAAATTTTAAAGTTGGTTATTTAAGAATTTTTGGTTATAAATTCTTTTTTATGAATTCAAAGGACAGTTTAGATAAATTTGATGATAAAAGTAATAAAGGTATTTTCATGGTTATTAAAATAATATTAAATCAAATAGAGTTTATAATAAATGAAACATGGTTATTAAATAATTTTTCCATGTTATGTTGGATGAAAAAATGTCAAATTAAATCTAGATTCTAATTTACATAATGATCAATTGAGAGATTTTAATTTTGTTTAAGAAACAACTCAGGAAAAGGATGTATCAATTATGATATAGAATACTAATTTTCAACATAATTCAAGATCATGGAAGATTTATAAAATTCATAATGTTGAAAATGTAATTTGTAATGTCGGTTCTTGGAATAAAAATGAAATTTATTTTGAATTTTTGTGCTAATTCTATTTTTATTTCTGAATTTGTGCCAAATAATATTAATGAAATTTTAAATGATTCTAAATGAATTATTTCAATGTAAGATAAACTATGTTAGTATGATAGAAATAATATTTGGTGTTTAGTATATGTTTTTCAGGATAATCATGTAATGAGAACTAAATTGATATTTAGAAACAAGTTAGATGAATCTAGGTAGATTGTTAAAAAAAGACACACTTTTTTCTCATGGATAATCTCAAAAATAAGGTATAGAATTTAAAGATTCATTTTAAAATATTTCAGGTTAGATGGTATTTGAATCTTATTTACCTTTTATTGTTTTAATGGTTTTAAATTATATCTAATGGATGAAAAAAGTTATTTATTAAATGTTTTTATAACTCAATAAGTTTATGTTCCTCAACCCCTTGGTTTTGAAATAAAAATAAATCTCATATTAATGATTATAAAAAATATAAATATTTGTATCATCTCAAAAAATAACCTTGTTATTGGTATTACATGCCTTATTTTTCAATATTAAATAATGGTTTATATAATGAAAATGTTAACCAAACACTTTTTATTAAAACAAGTTCCAATAAAATATTATTTGTGAAAATATATGTTGATGATATTATTTTTAGTTCATATAGTGAAATGACTTTTCTACTTGGGTGTATCCTAAATTAGACATGGGTTTAATGGGAGAATTAATGATCATTATTTGACATTAAAATTACAAAATGGAAGATGAAAATTTTCTTAATCAATCAAAATATTATAGGATTTGGTTAAAAGATTTGGTCTTTATTCCAATAAATCTATTAAAAATCCTTTGAGTACTAATTATAAATTATAAGTTTTTGCATTTAGTAAATATATTGTTATTAATGATTATAGAGGAATTATAGTTAAAGTGATATATTTAACTACATCTTGACCCTATATCATGTTTTGGGGTTTTTATGCACATGATTTAATTATGTCCCAAATGAGTGTCACACTAAGGATGTAAAAAATAATAAATATATATGTTAAACAAGATTTTTAAACTGGTTTATTTTATCCTAAGTATAACCATCTTGATTTAATATCTTATTCGAACTCTGATTTTGTAGGCTATAGAATTGACTTAAAAAGAACATTAGGTTTGTATCATTTTTTTAAGGAAAGGTTAATTGTTTGGTCTTATAAGAAATGAATATCTATTTCTATATATACTATAGAAGCTGAGTATGTCTATTCTACTAGTAGTTGTACTCAAAGCATATGGATTAAGTAAAATTTATGTGATTTTGGTATTTATATTAATAAATTAACTATTTAGTGATATTAAAATTATATAATTTAAATTTCTTAAAATCCCTTACAACAATATTTAACAAATAATATCAATCTTATATTTAATTTTATTAGAGATCATGTGAATAAGGGTGATGTTATTTTAAAATTTATCCATATTTAAAATTAGTTAGCATACATCATTACCATGCCTTTAGAATTGCCTTCGTTCGAAAAAAATAAATTTTAACTTGGGATTTTGGAAGCTTAATTATTTTATCATTTCATTTGTATATGAGGTTTTTATTTTTGGTTTTTTATTTAAAAAAATGGGGAGAAAATTGTTTTCAAATTTATATGTTATTAAAAAAAGGATATATTGTGCATGTGCATGCATATATTTTTGTTTTGTTTTATTAAATTAGAGTTTATGTTTTTAATAATACAAAATCCTTTTATTACATTATGTAAAAAATGTTTTAAAATCTTCATAAAGTTTTTATTATAACATAATTCATAGTGATTTGATTTTTAAAATTCCAATTTCATCTAAATATTAAAAATTTATCAAACATTTAGTAAGATATGAATAAGTATAAATCTATCTCTAGCATGTTCTCATTTTATCCAAACATGATACTTGTTTTTGGTTTCAAGAAATATTTTCATTATAAACTTCTTTATAGTTTTCATTCCTTGTTAACTTGTAACATGCGTTATATTAGTCAGATTCTTATGAAACTTTTTCTGTTGGAAATAAAACACATTTATCTTCATTTAATAAGAATAAATAAGAGTATTGATCTATTGTTTATATGGTTACCCAAATATATGAATATCATCCAATAGATTTTGAATTATGTATGTCCTTAAATTAGAAATATTTATTGTTTCCTTAATATCTCATTCAATACAAATAAGAATATATTATAATTTGATTTGTTAGAAATATAAGTTTTTTTTCATTTCATTAAACTACAAAAAAATTAAAATTTTCATTTATGTGTGATAAAAAATGTTAAAAGTACTTTAATATTTTCTACAGTGTTCAAATCATGTTTTATATTTTTTTTATCATATATTTTAATATTATTTTTAGATTGAAGAGATTATTTATTCTTTTGAAACATATTTAAATTCTATTCATTTCTGTATTCTGGACTAACTACCAATTATATTGTTTATATAGATTTAAAATTTATCAAAAGTTTATGTGTCACAATTTGAACTTGAAATGATGAACACTATTCATAATCTTCCTCCTCTACCCAGTTTCTACCATGACCTCATTTCATCCTTCCTATAGTTGGAATCTTCCTCATTTCAATGGATGATACCTAGTATATAATCTAGGAAATACATAATCATTTTCTTTGTTTCTTTTCTCTTATCCATGAAAAGTAACTTTCTTCTACATCGTGCACATCCCCAATTTATTCATGAACTTTTTTTCTTCTAAAATAAATGACGGTTGTGGTTTTAAATATAATGGTAGCTAATTTTATCCCCCAATAGTAGATCATTGTCCTTCCCAATGGTGGATCATTTTCACGTTAATGATAAATCTCATATTCCCACAATGGTTGATGAAGTATACTTCAATAGTGGTTAAAATATACAACTATGGTAGATGATCTCATCCTTAATCCAATGTTAGT
The DNA here is from genome assembly GCA_963277665.1 of Viscum album. Taxonomy (NCBI): domain Eukaryota; kingdom Viridiplantae; phylum Streptophyta; class Magnoliopsida; order Santalales; family Viscaceae; genus Viscum; species Viscum album. The sequence goes on along the minus strand of OY728134.1, from coordinate 1,307,317,785 downwards.
TAGTTTTTATAACTAATAGTAGATTATTTTTATAAATAATGGTAAATGTATTTTAAAACTAATAGTAGATTAAATTAAAACTAATGGTATATGGTTATTTACATAACTAATGGTTGATTATTATTTTAATAAATAACTATGGATTAATTATTTATAACCAACAGTAGAATGTTTTTTTAAAATAAATATAGATTAAATATTTATAATTAATATAATATGGTTTTTAGAAACATCGGTAGATTAAATTACAAATGATGGTATATGATTTTCTTAACTAGTGGTGGAAGATTTTTATAACTAATGTTAGACTAAATTATACAAAATGGTGGATTATTTTTTATAACTAATAGTGGATTATTTTTTATAAATAAAGGTGGATTATTTGTTTATAACTAATGGTGGATCAATTTTATAACTAATGGTGGATCAATATTATAAAAAAAATGGTGAATCAGTTTTATAACTATGGGTGAAGTAATGTTTTTTCTAAAGGTGGAACATAAAATTTATCTAATGGAAGATCTGTGATGGTAGTTCTGTATCGATGGCTCTTTGATAGTGTGACTCAATGGTAGATCCACAATTGTAGTTAATGCTTGTAACCACCATTTTTTTGGTACCACTAGTTGAAAAATATGTTACCCCCACTTAAAAATTTACTGTATTGAAAATTTCTTAATGCTATATTTTTCTTTATTTTTAACATTTATAATTATTGTATATTTATTTTGATTATTTTATCTGTTATATTAATTTATAAAATACACACACACCAATATATATATATGTATATACAAATATTATTAATACAACGAGAAGCAATTTTAAAATATTCTAAATAGTTTTAATGGTTATTTTAAATTACACTTCATTATCAATAGAAAGGTACAGCATTTCTGTAGCTTGTCTTTTGTTGACCATATTCATTATTATAATTGATTATAAAATATTTATAAAATATTTTTAAATATTTCAAAAAAGTTTTACAATATTAAATTAATTAAAAACATGTCTTAATATTTTTATAGATTATATTCTTATGTTTCTATTGAAGATTAATATAACTGAAATATTCATGGAATTATCAGACATAGTATGAATTATTTATTAATAATTGAATCTATTTCAATTTTTCAATATTTTTTTAAATAAATATGAATTTTTTATGTTAATTGAAATTATTATTGTTGATATTATTATGGATATTATTTTTCTCTCTCTTGGAAAATTGTTATTTGAATTTGATTTGTTTGAACTAGTTGTAGTTTGTATTTTCAGTCTTTATAGATTCTATTTTAATGCCTATAAATGAATTAAATGAATATATTGATACTAATATGAACCAAGAGTAAATGCAAATTTTGAGAATCAAAGCTCGATTCAAAACTTTGATGCCCTATGTGATAATATTTTTTACATACTGGGTAGTCTCTCAAGATGAACAGAATCTTCTATGATAACTATTTCATATGTAATACATCCTCATTTATCAAAAACCATTACCTTCAATTTCATTATTCATGTTCTACTTCATCTTGTTTTGAGACTATAAAACTAATTCCAATATCTCACAAGCACACTCTATTTTTTATGCTTTTATACATAAAAAATTATTTTTATTCTCTTTTCACTACGTTTTTACTCCCATATTATAATTTTAGTACCGTTTAATTCGTGAGTCACAATATCTAAAGTTAGTTTTTAATTTGGCTGTGAATCCCTAAAACAAATCCAGTTTTTCGTGGTTATCCAGCAACTAGAAAGGGATTTTGTAATCTGTTTATGATTTCCCCATTAAAATTAGATTAGTTCACATGTATCTCTCACTCAGTAGAGTGGTATAGTACTGGTGTAGGTCCACTTTGTACTAAATTAGTATTAAAATACATAAATTCATTTCATAATTTCTACTAGGAATTAAATATAACAATTAACAAAAATAGTTAAATTTATCAATCAATTTATCAAATCAGGATTGATAATAAGGTCTATTCACCCGCCTCAAGACCATTTTCCTTCTCCCCAGTGGGACCTAATGCTTTATAAACTAAGAATATAATATTTTCAATTTCATGAAGGCTCAAAATAAAGATCATTATAAATTATTGTAGAATCATCCAACATCTAGAATTTATATTCTCATGTGTTGTTTTTAATCATTTTTTTAACTAATAGTATGAAACCATGGTTCTAGTGGGTATTTGGAAAGAATAGTGGGAGTCAATTATAGTTATGAAATTTATGTTTTAATTAATTTTTCTTATAGTAGAGAATATTTTATGGAGGAGTCAAACCAATCTCACCAAAGAGAAGTCTTATATTGAGACCATTAATTGTAAGAATATTAAGTTCCTGTGATATTTTTTTTACATTATTTATGAGAGGATGAGTTTTCATTAGAATTGATTATATCCTAATAGGTCAATATAGGTTAATTTAAAATGAGAGAAAAATTGTAAAAATCACTAGTTATTCAACTTCTCTACTTAGTGGTGCAACTCCACCTTGTGCACTTTAATTAGTATCATAGTTTCGAGTTCCCTCTATTAGGATCCACTATGTATTGAATATCGATATTCAAAATTCATTAAATATTTGGGGTGTTAATAATTTCTTGGAAATATCTTTTATAGTTAGAAGAATATGATGTTTCCTTATCATTTATCTTTTATCCATGATTTTAATGGTATGGATACTACCGGATTCCCACATGTCACTGAATATTTTTATATGAATTTTACCGATATGATAAATATATAAGTTGATGGAAGAGCTAAAAATTCCATTTTTATGTCTCTTTTTGAAAAACTTTACACATCGGTTTTGGGACTCAAAAATTCTAAGTAAATTTGGCATAAATTTTAAATTAGTTATGAAGGAAACATAGAAGTCAAAGAGTCCAAATTGAAATTTTGGGGGAGAAAATGTGAAGAAATTAATATGGTTGAGTAAGAAAATGTCAATGACTACAAAACTTGATTCAGTACAATTTCTTGTAATATTTGGGGTTTATGTTAAAATATGGATGATTCAACTATTTCCAAAAAAACTATTGTGATATTTTCATACCAAGTTTGATCCTAATGTATCATCGTTGGAAGATAGATATGACCTTACTATCAATGAATTACATACATACTCACTTCCTCTGAAATAAAAAATAAATTAGTCATCAAGAAGATGTTCAAAGATGAGATAGATTTCCAATCCATGAGAAAGCTCAATATCATAGATGATGAAATGTTAGAATAAGGTGAATCTAATGATGGAAATTAGATGATTATTTTAACAAAATCATTGACCTTTTGTCAAAACGATTCATGTAGGGAATGTTTAGGGGTAAAAGTAAATCACCACAATGGTTCAAAAACTATAATGAAATTGGACAGTTTATTAAAAAGTGTCCTAAAAATAAGTCTGTGGAACTTGTGAAAGATGATGAAAAACCACATAAAAAGAATTGGGATAAGAGCTCAAGAGGCACAATCAAATTTGATAGAAGTAAGAAGAAATTATATAAAATTAGAATAATATATTTAGTGAGAAATAATGATATAGTTAACTCCATATCATTTATACCATCAAAATATAAAACAAACTTCATAGATCAAGTGAATTTTTTTTTGACACCTATGGAAGTGAAGATAATGAATATAAGAAAACAGAGTAAGTTTAACTATCAAAAAATGAAATAGAATCTTCCCTTTATCAAAAAAAATCTCAAGAATGAAAATATATTTCTATTGAAGGAAAAATAAATGATAAATTTGGAAAAGTAAGAATGTGAAAATAAAGAGAATCTTTACATTAATGAAATCAAAATACACAAACATAAAGTGGATGAAATGGAAAATATGATAAATGAGCATAAAGAAAAACTTTTCCTTAAATAAGAAGAATAGTCAAATACTAAATTTAAATGTACTTATAGCTTCAAAAATATTAGAGAATATTTCATCAAGGATTTTTAAATCAAGGTAGAATCGTTATAAACTAGTGAAAGGAGGGGTGAAATGAAGAAGGTTAATTCATAACATTATAAATGTAAAAATAAATCTATTATCTATAAAATTGAAAGACCAAAAATAAATTCTGGACAAGTATGAATCATGAAGACTGTTGAGAAATCATCCTTCAATTTAGGGTAAGAATGAAATTCTCCAAAAAAACATTTCTTCTAGAACAAAGACAATCATATCATTTGGAAAGGAAATAATAAAAAACTTCAATAAGGGGATATTATTAGTTGGTAAGATCAATTTTTAGGGGAATATAATGATGTTTTGGAGTATTTGGGCACAAATCATATTTATTTTGGTTTAACATGTCCCTACCAAAGATGAGACATGAACTAAGGGGGTAGTTATTTTAAGAAAAAGATAGAAAATTTTCAATGAAATTAATCCAGAATTAGTAATTCATTCTATCTAATAACCCAATAAAAATTTTAAAAAATAGAATAAATATTTTTAATATGTGATTTATAAAGCCATATTGGTGAAAAGATCTTGATTATTCTCCCTAAATAAACATCCAATTGTATGAAAGTAATGGTAGTACAAAATATGAATGAAGATTTTTTCTAAAGATTATTTAAAAGCTATTATAAAAATAAAGTCTTGGATTCCCAATAGTGGATGTTCTTTACACATGAATGGTGACATTAAAATTATAAAAACATTCATAATCTTGAAGGACTATTAAACATAGAAATGGGGTTTCCCTAAAAATTAAAGGAGTTGGAAAATAAAAAAAATTGATCCTTGAAATCGAATTCCTGATAATGTGTTATTTCTTGAAGGAACGAAGCATACTTTTCTTAGTGTCACCTAATTTTTTGATTAAGAACATGAATTTTTCTTCAAAAAATAATCATGTATCATCCAAATATGAAATAATGTTAGAATTATTATTGAAGGAAAAAAGAACTAATAGTAATCAATTTATAATTTGAAAATATATAAAATACTATTCCTTGAGTGCCAAAGTTGAAACTAACCACAAGAATGGAAGGATTGTACATCATGGTCAAAGGAGTATATGAGAAATCTTTATGCATGATATTGTGAGAATTTCACAATCTTAATTGAGAGGTATGAAATATGTGAAACTTTTCAAAACAGGAAATTATCCGAAAATTCACATAAAGGGGTGGATATTCTATTTTATAGACCTATTAAACTTATTCATAATGACTTATGTGGCCCAATGAGAAAATATCCTTCCAAAGGTGATCATTATTTCAATATATATATATTGATTAATATACTCAGAAGACTAATGTAATTCTTATGAAACAAATGTTAGAGGAAATTGAAATGTTCAATAATATTTAAAAGACCATCTAAGAAAGAGATGTGTCTCTATATCAAAAAAATAAGACTAGGTAATGGTAAGGATCTTACTTTTAGTGGTTTTTAATGTTATATATCCAAACTTGGAGTCAATAATTAGAATAAAACACCATATAATCCATAGAAAAATATGGTAGTTGAAATAAAGAATAAAAGCATAGTTAAGATGGGAATAACTATGTTAGCTGAGCATAACATCTCAATGTTTTTATGGAGGGAAGCTATAAATACTTATATATATATAATATGTATACTGAGACAAAATAACAAAATAAAACATATGAAATTTGGTATAACAAAAATCGAACAGTAAAATACATCAGAGTATTTGGAATCCATTGCATTTTAATGATCAAGAATATTAATCTAGTAAAATATGAAGAAAAAAGAGAAGAAGGGATTTTCATGGGCTACCTATCTAATGGTAGTGGCTATAGATTTTTATGGATTCATAAGTTATTTGACTATAGTGATATGAAAACTGTTAAAAATAATAACAAATCAAATATCATAGCTCACACAAATTTAGATGAATCATCAGAAAATGGTATTCAAATAGAATAGAAAAAATGATGATATTACATAAAAATAGACCAACATTGCTAATGTTGATTTTGAATAAACTAGAGATAAAGATGAAGATGATGTAAATAAGAAATAATTGTACAAAAAATGGATGAAACATTTTGAGTCTTGAAATATAATTAGAAGTTAACAAGATCTAGTCCAAGCTAGAATAATATTGACAATTGATGATAAAATTGTACTTATTTATCAAATTTGAACAAATATAATAGAAGAATCATGTGAGAATTATGAATGGATACAATATATGAATGTGTAACTTTATCATATTGAGAATAATTCCACTTGGTATCTTGTATCAATATATGAAAATAAAAATTTTATTTGAACTAAGTGGGTTTTTAGAAATAATCTAAATGAGAAAGGTGAAGTATCAAGAACCAATGCTAGACAGGTGTGAAAAGGATATTCTCAAAATAAAGGAATTGAATTTGAAGAAAAATTTTCACTAGTAAGAAGACTATAAACTATTATAATGTTATTGGTATTTATATTAATAAGACATTATTATGTTTATAAATTGATGTCAAATATTCCATTTTTAAATAGTTATCTTGAAGAAGAATTCTATATTGAACAACCTGATGGTTTTGTCATAGAAATGATGTCATCAGGGTATGAAGATTATGGAAAGATCATTATGTTTCTAAACAAGATCATAGAGCTTGGTAATCTAAATTGGATGGTTTTTATGATATATGAAGTTTATAAAAGGTAATGTTAATAATAACCATTAGCTTATAGAAATGTCCAAAGGCAATCTCATAGTCATTGTTTATATGTACACTATCATATTTTCTTGGGAAAAATAATTTATATATGAAGTGTTTTCTATGAAAATGAAATGAAATTTTGAGGTATATATTCTTGGTTAGGTGACATATTTTTTTGGATTTCATATTGAGTAGAAAAAATTCCATATTTCTATCAGAGAATATATATGCCAAGAAATTGCTAAAAAAATTGAATGGAAATGAAAAATATATTTGAAATCTGATTTCATTTGGAAATAAATTATGATAGTAAAAAGCTATAAATATTGTTAATTAGAAATAATTCAGATAAGTTATTGTAAGTCTTATTTATTTGACAATAAGAAGGTCATATAAAACATATAAAGTGAATCCATGCTCCATATTTTAGAATAAACCTAAAGAGTCTAATTTTTAAGATTCTAAGATAATTTGGAGATATATGAAAGTAAATATAAATTATGAGATTCTATAAAAACATAGTGTAAATTTAATACTAACTATATTTACATATGCTAATCGTCTATGTGATTGTACATAAAAAAGATTAGATTTATGAGGAGACTTATTTTTGGAAATAAGGTTGCGTCAGTTGTTATAGTAAGAATATGAGGTCATTGAAATTGAGCACCATTGAGGATAAATATGTTGCAGCTATATATTAATGTACAAGAATTATTTGGATGATTTTTTAATTTCTAGATTTGAAAATTGAGATTGAGATACCACTGGAAATTTTATTTTATATTCAATGTGATATTGTGTTGTCTAGAAATCCCAAAAAACATTCATGATCCAAGAATATAGAAATCATGTATCATTTTATCCCAAAAAAGTGTCTAGTGGGTATATCAAGATGGAATAAATTTATATTAAATACTAGGTTGCATAAATTTTCACTAAAACAATTCCAATAGATTGTTTTTTTGAGATAAGGTAGAAACATCAAGCTCATCCTTCACCACTCACTTGAATACTATCATAAGGTATCTCCCTAAAACTTATTATTATATGTGTACTGTACTAACAAAGAAAGTAATTATTGGAGAAGTGTTTTTCATCATCTATTTCATTTAATTCCATGGGGATTAATGTTAATGAAACTCTAGAGGGGGAGTCTTCATAAGGTTTGAGTAAAAAAGTCACACTCTTCTCTCAATCTACATTTATTTTATTTAAGAGAAGTGCTTGATTGATGAAATAATTATATAAATGAGGAAATATTTTCGTGAAAATAAATATTATTATGTATTATGTAAAGTGATTTCACGATCTTGTATCTAGTATATTATATGATAAAATATGAGATTTATTTCACTGTCTTAGATATTTAATATAAATATTAAATACCCTTGGATCTATCTCTATTTATTTTCTACACCTAGTACTCCCACATAAACTTAGAGGTGATTAACTAAAAGAAATTTTACAACTATAATGTGACATTGTTAATTATTTTTGAAAAATATAGAATTATTTGTTCATTATAAATAATAGATTTGAAAATACACTTACCATTTAGATATTAATTTCATTTAGGGGGAGTTCAAATGACATACACATATTAACTTTTTTGTGAAGGGATATAGACAAAAGAATATAAAGGGAGAGAATATCGAACCTCAGTGTTTCATTTATTGTTATAGTTGTTTCCATCCATGTTTGGTGGGTTTGGATATAGTGGTGATTCATGGATAATTTCTATGGATGAATTGGTGATTCATTAAAAATTATTATGGACTTATCTAATGGCATTGGATGTTATGTTTGAAAAAATATCCTTGATAAATGTGATGATTGTTTGAATTGACCTCAACTAGAAAAGTCGTGTGATGTGAGGATTCCACTATGTTTTCAACAATATTTGGGGAATAAATAAAGACCACATGATGTTATATTTTCTTTGATGAATTGAGAAGAATAATATCTAGAATTTGGCATGGAAATCATTTTTTTATATTATATTTTATATAATTTTTCTATGTATATGAATGAGGCCTTAATGAAAAAATTGGGGCTAAGCCATAGTCTACAAGGCTATCCCTTAACCATACTTAGGGGACCCAAGTGTTCAACCCACATGGTATATATTTCCATGGAGGTCGCATGGTGGGTAAGGTGTGAGTGGTTCACATATAGGCCGACAAGAGGGACCTTGTGTATAAAGGGCTCAGTATTTTCTAGAGGGACCATGAATATGGCCACACCACACATTCTTGGAAGCACGTAGACGATGGTTTAGTACCCAATGGGCCAAATCATAGGTAGTGTGTGGGGTGAATTCAAATTCTAATACCCATAAACTAGTTGGAATATTATATTGTAAGTAGTTTTTTAATAAATTGCAACATATACCACTATATTAAACAATGTGGGACAACTACATATACAAATAACTATTAATGCATTTAAATATTTTACCTAAAATGAGGTTCTTCCAATCACATTAATACATGAAATTAGATCAAAGTGGAAATTGACTTTTTACATCTCCCACATACAATACATTTTTCTGAAAAATGATTACAAATCAGGATACTAAAGAAGCATCTGACATTATTCATGATCTTCCAAAGCTCTTAGGATGTTTGAAATATGTTATGTTAGGATTTATAAAAAGTAAAAAAATTCATTTTCATGTTGTTTTTTGGTGAATATGTCAATCTTCATACCACAAGAAATGATATGTGGGAAAATAATTATAGTTTATAGTTGATGATAGCTCATATATTCTTCTATATATTTGAGTGATACATAAAATAAAATGATTATAATATGAGAATTATATGTGAATTATTTTTGTTGAGATTTCGGAAAATCAAATAGAATGCTATATAGATCAGCGATTTAATGATTGGTGGAGGAAAATACACATGAAGTGAGGTTAATTATGATAAATGTATTTTATAATAGTGTTATTTTCAATTGAAAAAATCATGCGTTGATGGTGCCATGAAGATGAAGATAGTTCCATGTGAATAAGGTTTTCAGGCAGAGATTGAAAACGATAAGAGTTAGATAAGTGACTGAGCATGATTTTCTACAAAGAATGTAAATGCTTTGTCAAGGTGTTATGTGAATAAACAAGACATTCATATAGTTCTTTATGGAATCTTAATTATGAGGTTTCAAATCCATGTAGAGTTGATTATGCAAATGCGTTATCAATGTTCTTTGATGATATGAATTAAAATGATTTGTAATGTGTTCTTTGCATTGAGAATTTGCATATATGAATTAAAAATATTTATGATGAGTGATTTATGGTGTGTTTTTGTGGAGAATAATTCAAATAGGTCATAGACATGAATAAAAATAGTTATGTAGATTTGAATAAAAATTATATGTTTAGTTGATTAAAAATGCTACATGGTTATGCTATTAAGAGACCTTTGAACCTCATTAAACTACTTACCATGTTTTCAAGATTATCATACAATACATTATTCAATTAATGGATAATTATTACATATAAATACTTGGTATATTACCAAATATAATATATATGTTACATGAGTGTGAGAACTAAATTGAAGATAATATTTTTTGATAAAATATTTTTTCGTTTATACCACATATATCAGTTTGTGTATCGGTAACTGTTTTTGTGAAAAAAGTATACTTTAGTACTATGTGATAATTATTTTAATCACATAATGATCATTTCAAATACTATACAACAACAAAAAAATTTGATATGTCATAAGTCTGATATTGAGGGAAAATTAGTCCAGTGATGTTCTTCAAAAAGTGAGAAAATTCTATTAAATCTACCATTAAGGATAAAAACAAAGATATTCAATAATTTATGTATAAATAGCCAACATTATAATTTAATCTTATATTATGTTGTTTGAAATCATATTTTTAACTGATAGTGTGAAAAAATTATTCCTGTGGGACTTTGAAAATCATAGTTTGACTCTATACAATTGAAGAGATGAATGTTGTAACTACTTATGATTATAGTAGAGAATCAATGATTGGGTAGTCTAACAAATCCTAGAAAGGGGTAGGATCATATTGAGAGCAAACATTTTATATATATATATATATATAATGTTCATTTCCCCTTTATTTTAACTGAATTCGGGGGACTTTGAGTTATCATAAGAGTGTATTGGACCCTAAAAAAGTCAACAAAAGATAATTTCAAATGAAAAAAATTGTAAAAATCGCCATTTATTCAACCCACTTCTTAGTGGCACAACACCTTCTTTTAAACTTAACATTGGATATGAAAGGTGGAAATGAATTGATTTAATTATATAAAATATGGAATAATGTTATTTTTTGAGTCATAATAAAATCTGAGGAGTATAGATTTTGAAGTGCACCATCACATTGAATTGTATTTAAATTCATTCATGGGTTCCCTATTGATATATATTCTATGTGTGAAATAAAATAAGTGTGGGATAATTGATAGTATTAATTATTAATTATATTTATTGATAAAATTTATTTATTTTATCCCATAACTTTTGTTTATCATTGGTGTATTAATGTGTTTTAACTTAATGTTTCTTTTCACAAGACATTGTGAAAATTGATTAATTTAGCTAAAATCATGACTCTAATAGAAGAATTTTTTTTAAAAATAAAGTTAATCTATAAATATTCATAATCCATTGATATGAGTATGTATAATGGAAGTATTCAAATATTAAACAAACTTGACTGTAGAGTTGATTACATCAACTACATGGTGGACCACAAACAACTTATAAATGGATTAGATCCACTTGACAATGGACCATGACTCAATTCATGGTAGATAAGATCAAATGAATGGTGGAGAATAAATTTATTAATAGTGGACTACAACTACCTTCATGGTGGTCTATGATACTATTAGTCTTATGTTATCTGATGTCACTGCCTCAATCATTAAATGGGGGAATTATTACTTGTTACCCCATTAGTGTGCATGCACAGTAAAACACGTGACCCTAAAATAATTATAAGGAATCCATCTTAAAATATAATATAAGATGATTATTCTAGAAGAGAGAGGAGTGAGAGGCAATAATAGAATCACAATTTTCAATTTTGATGGGAGGACACAATAGTTATATAAAAATCCCAATGGGACTAAAAGGGATTACCCATGCACACTTCTTAACATAATTAGGAGCCATTATAGTATATAATTTTTTTTTACCAGACCCACAAAGGGAAAAATTTCCTATTATTGTGGAATGTGTGTCATAGTTATAAGATACTTTATAGTTTTAATGGTTCAAAAATTCTACAAAAGAAATCTAGAATAATTGTTTAACATGGAATCATCACTAAGAATAGATGACGTTTGGGGAAGGAGGATCAATAATTTATGAATAACAAGATATTAAATTTTATGTGGAATATATATTTATCCCATTACTTCCATATTATAATTTTTTTTCTATAGTTTGATATCTTATGGATGAGAACATATTTTATGGGGGGATAATAATACTTTCAATGATAAAATTAGTTGGGGGATTGTGGATATACTTATGTCTCCAAACATTTTTAATAATTATAATTTTTTATCTTATGATATAAATTAACTAATATTAGAATTATTATATATATATGATTGTTATAATTTTAGATTTTATTTGTTATATTGTTTGTATGATATTTTTATCCATGATTCTATCCAAAATATAAATTTTATGTACGATGAAATATAGTTGATTATGTAGTGATTACATAGTGATTGTTTGTATATGTGTGAAATATAGTGTTCTTAAATCTCTTTACCTGGGATCAACCACCACTTATAAGGATTTATTTCATCTATTTTATTAGTTCACCACAAAATATTTGGGTTATTTTCTGTATATAGCCATATACACAATAATGAGAGTCAATGTGTTGTGTGATAGATAGTGAATGATGTCTACCTATTATTTGGGAATTATTTACTATATTTTTGTCTATATTAGAAGATTATGGGTTGTTTTTAACTATTATAGAGATTTTTATTGAATAAATTCTTCATTTGAGTCATGTTAGTGAAGTATAGAATGATTCTTTGTTTGATTAGAGGATTATTAATACCAAGGAATATGATTATTGGAGGAAAATATCACATGAGATCCAATATTAGTGACTATTAATATATGAGGGAACTATCTTTGATTAGGAGATAGAAAACACGCGGGATTAGAATGAGATTTATTTCTATTTGATATGTATTTGGAAATAGATTTGGAATCCAATAAATATTAGTATCTTAAGGGGAGATGACTAGAAATGGTGAATATTATTTTTAAGAAATTTAGAGTTAAAAATATCATGGGTGATAATTTAATGGTAGTTTACACATAGTTTATCCATTGATGTTAAATGTGGAGAGGTGGTGATATTTTCTCTCATTTTTAATTGATTTTAAGGGTGGACAATCATGGAGTTAGGTTTATGAATCTTACTCAATTTGATCATTATAATATTTATGATGAAGTGTCTTGGTTATTTTATTATGAATATTTTATAAAAAAAAATTATTTGAAAAAAAGGTTAAAGATGTTGAATGTTCATACCCAAACATAAAATGGGAGAACAAGTTTTTTTTTGAGACATCTATTTTCTAGATGTAGAGGATTTGGCTGAGCATCACCAGATGAAGAGTATCTGAATAAGTAACACCAATTGCAGAAGTAATCAGAAACATAATGTTGATGATCATAAACATCATCCGTCTCAGATACATTGGCATGATGTCAGAGATATATCAAAAACAATTCATGATAGAAAGTCAATTATATATGTAAAAGATAGTCATATGTTTTTTAGTGAAGAAGCTAAAATGTTGTTGATTAATTATAAGGAAGAAAGTGTTTTTAGGATTTACAAAGTTGTTTTGATTTTTAACTTTAAGTTAGATGATTCTTTTATAAATTTCAAGTACTCAAAAATCCTAATAAATTCTCATGATAAAATATTTTTAACAATAGATGATATTAATGTCCTATAAATAGTTTTTATCAGTTCTAGAAATCCCAAAAGACAATATAAGATCTAGATTCACCACACACAGATGTTTTCAGAAGTATGAAAGAGTTAAGATAATAAATCATGAAGAATTTAATAGTTGATGAATAGAGTCATCATTGGATATTGAACATTTTATTTATAATTCCAACATTATGAGAACATATTTGTGAGGAAATATGAGAGGATTATGCTTCCATTTTTTTAAGATAGATAAATCAAATATATATATAACCTGATCTAGAAAAATAATAGGTAGAAGTTATTGATTCTTGGAAGTTTTCCTTTCCATAATGAGTGCAAGAGAGAAGTTACTATAAGTACCAACTCATCATGTGATAGGCATCAACAATCCATATAAATTAATATGAAAATAAAAATTAATCAAACAGAATGAGGGAAATATATTCAATCAAAATAATACTAATGAAGGTCCATTATAATGAACCGAGGAGGTTTCATCCGACTGAAGAAAGGTTAGGGAGATCAAAAAGGATGGTTATAGAGAATACTAAAGAAAATTATTAAATATTTTTGAATATTTTAAGTTGTAAAATGAAATTAAAATATGCATTGATCTCCATTTTTTTGAATTTGAGTAAGTGGGAAGAGATTTTAGGTTTACCAGACATTTCATTCTGAGTTTCCTATAAATCGAAGAATAATAAATTCGTACTTTGATACTTTTTTCAATATGAGAGAAAAAGGTATCACACTATATAATTAATGTAAAATATATCTTTCTAGACTGATTACTCAGTATAAGGTTAGACGAATGAATTTTTTTTAACCAAATGAGGGATATTAGATTGAGAATTTGTGTAGAGCTTGGGTAACATAGATTAAGAAAGTGTTTATCATACAGAGTTGATCAAACTAAGGATGTTCAGAAAGAGTATTGATTAGTTTGTGATAAGAAAAAGTATTTTTATCAAGATAGTTCATAACATTTCTTTTCAAAAACATGGATAATGATGGAATCAAGTTGATTCAATCAGATTGGGTTCATTAGACTTAAGGCTATCAGACATAGGGTCATCAGACCCATGATATTTTGTGTATTAGATTGAAAAGACATTATATTTCATATTGATTCTAAATTTTTTGTTATAAATATTTGAAAACTATTGTGAGTTATTTTAATCATTCCTTTCTGTAGATGGAAGGTGTATAATGGGATTTGGCAGTAGTTTTAATCACAACTTCATAATAGTGGATTTCTATTGACCCATGGAAGTGGCAATGACAATGATGTATGTTCCCATAGTAAGGAAATGTTTTTTTTAAATCGAATGTGCTTTAATTTATTTTCTACCTTTTCATGCATGAGCATTTATTAAAAGTTGATAAAGCAATGAAATTTATCCAGAATTAGGAGTTATGTTTTTAAATGTCTTGGAACTTATAAAAAGTGAAAATATAATTCAGCCTCCCCCTTCTAAGATGTTATTCCTTCATTTGGAACTTCAATCAGTATTATATGGAGGTTCCCATGTCTAATACAATTCATTGATAATATCAATTATGTCAGTAGTAGAGTAATTCCTATATACGATGGAATGAATTATTATGGATGAAAAAGTAGGATGATTCAATATCACTTATATATTTTCTTATAAGATGTTGATACTGATACAATTGGTTTTTCACCTATTAAGAAGGATTCCCTGATTATTTTTTCTGAGGAGAGAAATATCGATGTTGATGGTAAATATAGATTTCTGTCTTTATTTCCTTCTCATAAGTTGTTTACATGAAATATATGGGTCTCAAAAAGTTAAAGAGTATATGGGAAAAGTAGGTATGTATTTTTAAGGAATACTAAAGTGAAGGAATCAAAGCTAAAAATTAATAATAGTATGTATGAATACATAAGAATGAGATATAAAGAATCTACTGATGGATACCAAACTAGATTAAATGAAATTTTTTTCTACATCAATACAGTAGGATATTTCCTACAAGATTATAAAATTGTGAAGAACCTGTGATAAAAATTCTAGATAGGGTTGATTCTAAAATTTCCTCTTTAGAAGATAAGGATGATTTATCTCTTGATGAATTTCATAACATTTCTGTTTCTTATGAAATGAGGAAATATCCAATGTTCAAAAAGAAGATAAATAAAAAAATGGATTTTGAAGAAATGAGAAAGATGAATATTCAAGATGTCGATATGAATGATCTCTATTGTATGGACCCTAAAACTAGTATCCTGGAGCCGATGCCTTACTTTATTACATAGGAATAGATACAAGATTTTAATCCTGAAGGACTGACCAATTTATCAATCTTGGAAAATAGATTACATACATGAACCTTATATTACATTTTAAAATCAAAACTGCAACATAGATATTCCTTTTAACATAATTATTCTTCTATATTAACCCTACATATCAGTCATAATATACATCTTTACATCCTGGTAAAAAAATGAAACATCATAAAGGGTTATTCTCAAATGCTATGTAAGGGTAAATAATACATCCAAAGCTATTATAAATAAGCATAAATTTTTATGGAAAGGTATATAACTAAAACAGAATCCATTTAAACATAATCTTGATAATAATGTGGTAAGATTAAATCAAATAGTTCCATATAAAAACTCATATGGATATTAACCTAATCAAATAATCACATTTAATATCAATTAATAATCTCATAACAAGGGAATCCAAATACTAGACATCATAAACACAGCATCAAGTATTATTCCAAGACACCATACATAAATGGGTAGAAAGCCAAAATAGATTTTCTCATGAGACCTAAAGATTCATTTTTGGGATATAGTAGGCCCCACCCATCACTTACTAAGTCTAATGAATTTATCATATGAAAAGGGTGAAAAATTTTAAACACAAACATTCACATTAAAACTAGCATAAGAAATGTTAATAAATTAACCATAAACCAAAAATTGTATAAAAATAGAACACACATAGTCAAATATATCACAAAAACTTAAATAAAATATGATAGATAATAAATCAACCATAATTAAGAATAAAATACAACAAATCATGTTGGAATAGATTAAAATAATCTAACAAAATTATTAAAAACATTTTGAGAGAAATACCCCTTTTATATTGAAATTAATTTAAAAATGGACATTTTTTTAAAAATAAAACATTTTTAGTAAAAATTAACTTTTGAACTTATAAAGTAATCTTCAAAATAATAATTCATCATGATAGTGGTAAAATCCATTCATGTTGTATATGTTAAAGAAAACTTTCTTCTCATACTTTCTCAAACAATTCGAAAAGTACCTTGTAAGGAATATGAAAATTTTTTATTTCAAATCATTTTATAAAAATTAAAACATGGGATAAAATGAATTTAAAAAATCATTGTAGATTAATAAGAATATTTTTGAATAAATATTTAATAAACATAGATGTGGATGATAAATATTCCCTAGTAGATACTTACATATAAACAACCTCGGATAATAATGAAACTGCAAAATTGACCCATACCTTGTACTTTCCTTTATTTGAGGGTGTTTAAACATCCTTTATAATGAAAAAATAATGTTATTAAATTATAAAATAACTATAAAAATTATTTATTATATCATATATTATCCTATTATATTATTTTGTTAATAATATTTCATTAATACCATTGTTATGAGTGTTAACTGCTTCATTTTTCTATGCATGTTTTATTTTGTAAGTCATGTTCCTTATATCGGGGATATATTTTATTCATATTATAATGATATTATATTCATAAATATTATATTCACTCATCATATACCATTTTATAATCCTTATTTATTGGTTAATATGGAGAATGAATCTCATCACTTCATGGAGATAGTTGGTTGTACGTATGTACGGGCAATGATATCAGTCCATTAATGGTAAAGGGGTAA
Organism: Viscum album; assembly: GCA_963277665.1. Lineage (NCBI taxonomy): Eukaryota > Viridiplantae > Streptophyta > Magnoliopsida > Santalales > Viscaceae > Viscum > Viscum album. Next base: position 1,307,300,218 of record OY728134.1, on the reverse strand, counting down.
GTAAATGGATTGTTTATTAATTATATATAATACATATAATTTCCTATATATAATTTAAATCCAATATATTCATAATTATACCCATAAAAATAATTTGGTGATGATAAACAAATTACCTTATAGTGTGGATATGGTAGACTATATGTATGCACACAAGGTGATATTATTTTCATAGAATGGATGAAATGAGGAATATAATTGTCCCCTAATAATAAAAATATCTCAAAATATAGATCATAATAAATTTATTACATTAATATGTAAACAAAAAAGGAATACGATGTATAGGAATAAAATAACATGAATGAATTGGTAAAACAATTACCTCTTCTTTAGTAGAATTCCATTGGATCTCCTCACAGGGACACTGCGATTGGTCTTTTTGGAAGACCAGGACCTTCAAAACATAAATAATGATTTTTTGAGAATAAATTTACAGTGTTTTGTTGAGATATAAGTCTCTATGTGGTTTTAGATGGTGAGATAGGAGGTTTCTTTTTACAAGAGAGGGGAGAGGAACTTTTCAAATCCTTTAAAATATTAAATTAATATAAAATTATTTTTGATTTAAAATAACTAAAAAGTGACTTATTTGTAATATAAGATATATAGGGATATAAATACTCTAAACCAATGAATTTTAGACAATTTTAGGTCACATTAATAACCTTATATTTTTTTATGAACCATTAGTTAAATCCTTTATCCCTTACCATGATGACTTGGTTTGTTTACAATTTAGAATTAATACTTTTAAAATAAAATGTCAAAAAACCCCAATTGTGTCATTGATGAAATCCTTGAACTTCTTCTATCTATTTTTCCAAATTATATATTTTTATGAATTTAATATCATTTAATAATATATTTTTTATTTTAATGTATCATTTAGGTCAATTTTCATACTATTGATTATTTGTCTTTATTAATATAATAAAAATAATAATAAAATTGAAATAAAATACATAATATACCAATAAAATTTATAAATTATCTATGAAATTCGTGGAGGAAATTAATTGTATCAAATTTCATTTATTACAATATTCTTAATATCATTTATTTTAATTTTCCATTAATTAAAGAATCACTTCATCATTACTATACAAGTATTTAATTAAATTATTTCTTCTCTAAAAATTATAAATAAATTATCATGAAGGTGATAAATTTATTATATTTAAAATAAATATTTATAGAATAATTTATCATCTATATAACCATGTTTTAAAAATATCATACTTATTAAAAACACGAGTATGGCATTGTTTACTTATATTTAAATAAAAAATAATAAATTTCATATTATTACCGATGTGGTTTTAAAAAAAGTTATAATTTTGGAATAAGGTTTATTTAGGTCTAAATAAACTTATACAATGAAATGAGGAAATGTTTTTTTATAATTTTATAATTTTATAATATTAGTTTTACCTTTAATTACAAAGATTTACCCTTAACCAGAATAAATAAAAATTTACCAATGTTAAAATTCATAATTTCAAAAAAAAATTATATTTATCCTTTTATACACTAAATATCATAATTTTTAGCACAATATATGTTTTTTTTCAAATTCAATTCATAAAAGTTTCTAAATTATGTTTAACAATAATCCATCAGTTGTGGTGAGAAGGCAGGTAAAAGGTATGTTCAAAAGTTCAATATGTTTTTATAAATAATTTCAATATAAAAATGACTAAAATATCCTAAATGGAATTAATATATGTATTATTGATCTATTTTTACCTTTTAATATATTATAATTATAACTATTATTTAAATGAAAATGTATTTTTTAACTACAACACAATATTTTTCTGTATTCATAAAAAATGAAACTTTTGATAACAATAAAAAAAATCACCCTATGATAATTTTCATATTACAAATTCAAAATGGAAGTTTATATATAATTTTTTAATAAAATTTCAAAATAAAATTATTTTTTAAAATTAATGTTCCATTAAAAGGTGGTAAAATTCCAAATTTTTAAGAATATAGTTTTTGTGCATGAAATCTGATTTTTTCTTCTATAATTGTCTAAAAAACACATAAAATGAATGATAAAATTGTATGTAATATATATAAGTTTCCTAATTTGGTTAATATTATTCATAACCACTATTTAAATGGATAGTGTATTAGATCCTTATGTGATTGAACTTGACATTACGTGCATCACAAGCTATTTAATTTATTTAAAAGAAAACCTATAATGAAATATTGGGGTGTTACATTCATCCCTACTTCAAAAAATATCATTATAAAAATTTCCAAAATATCACCTCATAAAACGATTTAGGCGGTTATTCATCATATATTCCTTAGGTTCCCACACCACCTCTTCAAATTATGGTTTCTCCAAATAAACATTACCAATCTAGTCATCTGATTCCTTAACCCTTGTTCAATAGTGTCATTAATCTTGATAGGTTCTTCAAAGTAACAAAGATTAGGTTCAAATTATATTTCTCCATTAGTTGGTATATGTTCTTATTGTGTAATGTATTTACTTTATATTGATATGTGGAACACATCCTAAAATTTGGATATATGTGGAGGCTTTACTAAATGGTAACCTATAGCTCCAATTATTTCCCTAATTTCAAAAGGTCCCATGTATCTAGGGATTAATTTACCTTTCTTACTGAATCTTATAACACCCTTCGAAGTTTATACCTTTATGGAAAAAATTTCCCCACTTGAAATTAAAAATCATTCATTTGGTTATCATCATATGTTTTTTTTCCTACTTTGAGGTACATTTATATGGTTTTGAATACTCTTTACCTTTTCTGATGTTTTTTGAACTTGTTCTAGGCCTATAAGTTTTCTTTCACCAATATATTCCCAACAAATTGTTGTACGCAATCTCTTACTATAAAATGCTTCATAAGGTCCCAATTTAATACTCGAATGGAATCTATTTCTATAGAAAAATTCTACCAAATATAAATAATGATCCCACATTCCTTAAAAGTCAAAGTGATAAGGACCTCATCATTTATTCTAAAGTTTGAATAGAGCCTTTTGATTTTCCATCAGTTTGAGAGTTATATGTGGTTTTCAAATGATGCCAAGTATCTATGGTACTCTGAATACTTTTCTATAATTTTGATGTAAAATATGGATCATGATCAGACACAATGATATAGGTACAACATGAAGTCTTAGAACTTCATTAACATAAAGTCTTGTTAAGGGTTCAAGAGGTGAATATTCTATTATATAAAGAAAATGTGCTTATTTAGCCCATATCACATCATTGGTTATATGATTACTTGGTTTTCATATGAAATGTCAATCATAATATCATCTCATTTCCACAAAGGTATAAGAATAGGTTGCATGAATTCTCTAGTATGTTCTCTTTCAGCCTTCACTTGTTGATAAAACTAAACATTTGACACATAATTATCAATTCCCTAGTTCATATTATCAAAAAAATGTTCATTAAAATCTTAATACAAATTGGTTCTACATGGGTGTATATATAAATTTGAGCTATGAGAATCGCCCCATAATTCCATTTTAGTCCGGGTATAGAGGGAATACAATGACTTTGTAAAAATATAAAAAAAACTCCATATTTAAATATGAATTATATCGTTCTCCCATCATTCACAACATTAGTTTTCTTTTGAAAATCCTCATCAACAGACTAAGAAATTTTTATCCTTTCTAGTAATGATGGTTTGGAATATTTTTGAAAAAGAAGTGATGTTTTACTTCCTTGATAATTCCCATATCCATCTTTACTAGATCAGTGAACCTAGGATTCCTTTTAATTCACATTTTTTTTTCAGAACTCTGTGGTCCTTCTTGCTTATATAATCTTCCACCTTTTTTTCTTCTTGGGGTGGTAGTGTAATGACCACTAATAATCATTGAATGGATAATTCCATTTCCTTTTCCTCATATTTAGTTCTTTATGTGATGAAATATATTTAAATATATTTTTATATGTATATATCTCACATCTTTCACCATAGAGATAGTGTCTTCATATCTTCATATAAAATATTACAATTCCTAACTCTAGATCATGCATTTTATAGTACTGTTTGTGTAATTTGTTTACTTTCTTGATGCATATGAAATAACTACATCATTATTCATAAGGTCACAACCAAGTCTTTTTCCTAATTCATCACTAAAAATAATAAATCCATCATTTCTAGATGGTAATATCCTGATAGTATAATTGACTAATCTTATCTTAAATTATTCAAATCACACATCACATTCTTTTTTCCATATGAATTTAACCCATATATGTGTGAGCTTGGTTAATAGGTTACATAATCGAGAATAATTCTAAATGAAATGATGATAGTAACCTAGTAAACCAATGCAACTGTATACCTCAATTATGTTCATTGGTGTAGGCTATTATTGGCTTGATTTTTTTTATTTACATGATCAATAGGTATTCCATCCTTTGAGATGATATGTCCATGAAATGAAATTTTCTAAAGCCAAAACTCAAACATTTTAAATTTACCTTATAACTTTTCCCTTATGAGAGTCTTAAGAATTATTCCAAATTTATTCTATTGGTCTTATTATCATTTATAATATAATATAATATCATAAAATAATACCACCAAAAATCATCATGATTTTACTTGAATACACTATTCCCTAGATCCATAAAAAATGAGTGTGCATTAGTCAATCAAAATTGCATTAATGTAAATTCATATTGTCCATACCTCTTCTAAAAAGACGTTTTTGAAATGTCTTTCTTATTCAATCAGAGTTGATGATATCCAAAATAAATTTCAATCAATTGAAATAATTAAGATCTATGATGTTTATGAAAATGATCATCAATAAATGGTATATGATTCTTGTTCTATATTATAATAGCGTTGATTTCCCTATAGTCGATACATAGCCACATGGATCCATCTCTCTTGTTAACAAAATGAACTTGGGAGCCCCACATAAAATTACTAGGGAGAATAAATCCATATTTATCCATATATTTATACTGTTTCTTCAACTCCTATAATTCCACTGTGTCCATTCTATAGGGTGTCATTGATATTGTTTTTAAATAGGGATTAAATTGATATAAAACTCAACTTCACTTTGGGGGGGGGGGGTCCTGGTAATTCTAAAGGAAATAAATCAATGTATTACTTTATAATAGATATGTAATCTATTTTAATATCATCGTATTCATCATAATATGTTCATCCTCCCCAAGGATTTTGTTCTGTAAAGATTCTAAGAGTGGATCTAGATAAGAATAAGGTGTTTTTGTCTATTCTTTAATGATAAGGGGTTCTTCTTCTTCCTCAAAAATCATAATTTCATTCTTCTTGAAATAAATTTTTAAATCACATTTAGAAAACCAATCCATAAAAAATTATATTAAAGGTAATCATAGGTATGATGATAAGTTCAGTAGCTAAAGAACATTTATGTGTCATAAAGGCAATTTCAAGGCATATCATCGTTTTTAATGAGACTTCCCATATGAGTTTTTAATGAAAAATCCTTTGTTAAATCAATTGGAAAATTTATAATTCTCCTGAAAAATGTGAATATATAAAATAGTTCTATGATAAAAAATCAAATAAAAAATTTCCTATCTTTTAGGAGATGATTAATGTACCTTCCACCAAATCATGAGGAACTTCAACCTTAGCGGTTGTGATCACATAAGATTGAACTTTCTCCCATGGAATTTATTGGGGAAAATTTACTTTACTATTAGGATAATAATTTGTATGGTAACCCATTTCATATAATTTTATCACTGAACATTGGTATCTTGTTTCTTTCCCTTGCAATCAAGGGATCTATGTCCTTTTATCCGCATTTTTAGAAAACTCCCATTCCCTTTAGGAATGTACCAGGGTGTTTCTTCCCAAAATTACTCTAGGATGGAAAGTATACTTTTAATTCTTACCCAATTACTTATTTCCATTTAAAGAGTGTTCAACATACCTCTTTTCCTATTGCTTTATTTTAATGTTAAAAGACATAGAGAATCCATTTTCTATCTTAATAGTACATGAGACTATATCTTCATGTGATGAGAAATTTTGGGAGACCCGTGACCATTAGAGGAGTGGTTTTAACCCATCAAAGAATTGATCAATAATACTCATTGGGTTTCATATGTAGTCCAAAAAATTACTTGATAACCATGTGAAGTTAGCTTCATACTTTGAAACATTCTAATCATCCTCTTTCCTCAGACTCATAATATTCCTTTAAATATCCGCTCACTATTCGCAAGGAAATTATTTTTTAATGAAAAGATCTTTAAATTACCTCCATTAAAATTTTCTATTTCTTCATCATACTTTTTTTAAAATAATGACCACAATTGATCTGCATCTCCAAAGATATGATAAACTTCCATATTAACCTTCTACGTTTTTTATTACTTCCCAAAGTAATAATTATCTCTTCTAAATAACTTATCCACTATTCAACTAAAAATGGATTCATAATTCCATTGAATAATGGAGGTTTTTGTCTCATTAAGTAGTGTAACATTATTCCTACACATTGTGGATCAGGATTCTCCACATGCGCAAGTTATTATTGATAACGTGAGGTAGCTATCCTCGAATAGTTATAAGTTGTTCAACTCCAGTTGTAGCTCCAGATCCAACATCATTATCTTGCATAGAATGTAAATCCCTACATGGATTATGTACATTGATACGATTTCCATTCCTTCTACTATCACCCATTTCAAAACAACATCATATACTTTATTAGTTTATGAATAATAATGCCTAATCTTGAACTAGTAAAATACTTAACATAAATTGAAGAATAAATAAAATCTAATATCATAATCATAAACATGGTTTCATTGGGGAAATATTTACTTTTAAATTATTCATAATGTTTTGTAATGAAAATTTGAACTATCCAAATCATATCCCCAAGAGTGACAAACCAGGTTTAAATTAAGACCCTTTTCATGTACTAGGATAAACCAAGTTAGGCTTGACACACCTTGTTAGATTTGTCACACCTAGGTACATCTTTTATATAACCATGTCCACTTTTATTATCCATAAAGGGATTTATTCCTAGGAATACCTACATATTCTCTACCTTAATGAAATTCTAGGACATTAACCTATACTTTTATCAAATATATCTTATGGTTATATTCCCCAATATATATTTTATAAATCTAGTTTATAAGGTTTCTAATAAACTTCCTCTGATACCTACCGTAAGGACCTCAAACCCAGTAGCCAAAAGATGGGTCAATACTCTTTTACATTAGTATAGATAACAAATTTGAATCCTGAAGAACCAATCATTTTAACAGTTTCGAAAACAGATTACATACATGAACCTTATAATACATTTCAAAATATAAACTACAAAATTGATATTCCTTTGAACAACATGATTCTCTTAGATTAACCCTACATATCAGTAATAATATACATATTTACAACCTAAAAAATTGCGACATAATAAATGGGTGAGATCATATGCTAAATAAGGGTAAACAATACTATTAAAGCTATCATAAATAAGTATAAAATTTTAAGGAAAGGTATATAAATGAAACACAATCATTTTAAAAATAATATTGAGAATAATATGAAATGAATAAATTAAATGATTTAATATAAACATTAACTTGTATATAAAAAAGTAAAATAATCACATATAATATCAATAACTAATCTCATAATGTGGGACTACATAATATAAGACTTTATAAATATACTGTTAAGGATTCTTCCAAGACACTGTACATAAATGGGTAAGAACCCAAAATAGTTTGTCTAATGAGACCTACCAATGCATCAAAGAGATATAGTAGGCCCCACCCATCACATAATAAGTCCAATTCATTCCTCATATTAAAAGGGTGAAACATAAACAATATAAACATTCGTATTAAATGTATCAACTGAAATGTTAATACATTAACCTTAAACCATGAATGGAATCAAAATAGAAAATCCATAGAAAAAAAATATCATAAATCCTTCAATAAAATATTTATAGATAATAATTAATCCTTAAATAAGTATAAAATCCATCAAAGGATGTTGACATAAATGAAAATAATCAATTAAAATCATTAAAATCTTCTTGAGAGAAATTCACCTTTTAAATTGAAATAATTTTAAAAAGGTACCTGCAATTAAAAAATAATTTTAAATAAAATAGTTATTCTGATACTACAATAGAATATTAAAATATATATGGTGAAATGAATATGGTAAAATCCATTTGTTCCATATAATTTAAAGAAAACATTATTCTTATACTTTGTTGAAAAATTAAAAAATCACCTCATATAAAAAATGACAAAAATATTTCTTCCAAATTGTTTTATAAAAATTTTAACATAGGTAAAAATGACATTAAATTTTTTTAAATGATTAACAAGAATATTTTTAATACATATTTATGAATCATTGATATGGATTAAAAATATGACATAATACAATCTTATGTATAAACAACCTCAGATAATAATGATATTGCAAAATTAAACCATACATTGTATATTCCTTTAGTTAAGGGTAAACTAATCTCCTATATAATTGTTAAATAATGTTATAAAATTTTACCAAAACCATATCCATTATTTATTATATCATATTTTATCCTCTAATATCATTTTGTTAATAATATTTCAATATTACCATTATTTTGGGTGTTAACTGCTTCATTTTCCTATGAATTTTTTGTGATGTAAGTCATATTTCTTATGCATAAGGTATATTTATTCATATACATATGGATATTAAGTTCATAAATATTATATTTACAACTCATATACATTTTTACAATCATTCTTAAATTGTTAACATGGAGGATGAATCTCATTGCGTCGTTGAGACAGTAGGTTGTTTGTACGCAGGAGCAACAATATCCTTACCTTAATTGTAAAAGGGTAAGGAATTGTACGTAATTTTTTTATAGATAATAAATATAATGTATTATTTATTATTTATATTCATTATATTCATTATTATACCTATCCAAATATAGGGGTGATGGAAAAAAATTATATCATAACGTGGAGACGATAAGTTATACTTACACACGCATAGTGATATAGTTTTTTCATAGGATGGATAAAAGGAGGAATATAGTTTTCCCATAAATATAATACCATATTATAATATATATGATACTGGAGTTGAAACTTTAGTATATAAGAAACAAAGGAATATGAAATAGAAGAACAAATGAACTTAAATGAATTGGTAAAAACAATTACCTCTTCTTCGGTGTACTTCCTTTGGATCTCTTACTATGGACAATAGGGTTGGTATTTTTGGAATACTAGGATCTCCAAAACATATCTAAGAATATTCTTATAATAAATTAGTAGGTATTGGTTGATCTATAAGTCTAAAATTTGTGTGATTAAGTGATGGAGGAAGTGCCTTTTTATATGATATGGGAGGGGCCTCTTGAAATCCTTTAAAATATAAAATTAATATAAATTGATTTTTATCTTAAATAGATAAAAGCTAAGTTATTTAAAACCTAATACTATTAAGGGTAGAAATATTATTAATAAATAATTTTTAGAGAGGTTTAGGTCACATTTTAACCTTATCTTATGGTTTTAACGCCTAGTTAATCATCTAACTCTTACCATCGCAATATGACTTTTTTCTATTTAGGGTTAATATAGTTACTACAAAATGAAAAAAAAAACCCAAAATGGGAAATTGATAAAATATTTTACCTTATTATAGTCAGTTGGATGAATTATTATTTTTATTTAAATTTATATAATTTAATAAAATATTATTTATATTAAAGTAACTTTTCTGTTAATTTTGATACTCTTCATTGTTTTTATTTTTAAACATTTCATAACAACATGAAAACTTTAAACTAACACTTATAAAATATAAATAACATGACCAAGATAACTATAAGATTAATGGATTCCATTAATTATGTAAAATAATATTTAATGCAATATTTTTAATATCATTAAGTTCATATATCAATTAATTAAAGTATTAATGAATTATTATTATACAAGTCGTCAATTAAAATATTTATTTTATAAAATTCAAAAATAAATTATCATTATGATGATAAATTTATTATATGAAATTAATATTTACAATCTAATTTAGCTTAAGTATAAAAATGTATTATAAATTTAATGCTTATTAAAACCATGATTTTTCCCTTTTCCACTTATCTTTGAATAAAATATAATAAATGTCATATATTATTAACCAAGTTGTTTTAAAAAAAATTATACTTTAGAAAAAAGTTGATTTTGATAAAATCCCACTTATATAATGAAATTAGGATAAGTGTTAGTGTAATTATATAATATTATAATATTATTTTTACTTTTAATTACCTAATTGAACCCTAACCATAGTAAATAAATATTTACCAATGATACTATTAATAATATCTAAAATATTAATTTGATAAAATTAGAATATAAATATCATACGTATTATTTCCTTTCATGTCAATTTCTTTATTTTTAATTCACAAAAGTGGCTAAATTAAGTTTAACACTAATCCCACAGATGTTTCAAGGAGACCGATAAAAGAGATGTTAAAAAGTTCAATAAGTTATTATATTTAATTGAAATATAAAAAAATTCCAATGAAATATATTGGATTAATATACTTATTAGTGATCAATTTTGACTTTAAATAAATTTTATTTATGATAATTAATTAAATGATAATAAATTTTTATCAATAATGTTGTATCTTTTATAATTCATTAAAAAATGAAACTTATTGTAAAAATACCAAAAAATCACTCTAAGATAATCTTCATATTAAAAAATCAAAAAATAAAGTCTATTTAGAAAAATAAAAATTATAAAATTTAAAAAAATTATTGAAAAATTGGTGCACTATTTAAAGGTGGAAAGATTCACTCTTTTTTAAAAATATAATTTTTATTTGTAAAATTGGATTTGTTCTTATATACATTCTTATGAAAAACATAATATGAATTTTATTATTTTATGGAATAATTATAAATTTCATAATGTGGGTAATAATATTTATAACATCTCTATAAACAACTAGTTTAATAGATCATGGTGCACTCAAACTGATTGTTGCATGAAACACAAGCGATTGAATTTATTTAAAAGAAAACATTCCATGATATCTTGGGGTGTTACACTTGTGACACTAAATATAAAGGGAATGATGAGGTAAATGAAAAAAATAACATCTCTTATTTCCATGAACTAAAAAAGAGGAAGAGGAAGGTGAGGAGGTAAACTACCTCTCAAATTATTTGAGCGTGGTGTAATTTTACACATTGTTATGAATTTCACCTATAATAATGTTTGAGAAAATAAAGATGATTTTGATGAATAACCTCAATGGACTATTTATAAAAAAATAACTAAACAAGAAAAGTTATTCAATATATATATATATATATATATTCAATGTGAAAAAGAGATTTTTTTGAGTATGAATATTGAATCAAACTCAACAGAAAAAAATCTTTAGAATATGAATATTAACAAAATGTTAGAACCATTGTTGAAAAAGTTAAGAAAATACAAATCTCCTAAAATAATGAAGAATAATAACATAACTAATCATACGTAGAGTGAACTTATTTCATGTATTGAGTAAAAAAAGATCTCTAGAAATAAATCAAAATGATAAAAAGAAATAATAGAAAAGTTGGTGAAGATAAAATATAAGTTTTCAAGCAAGATGAAGAATACATCTAGGATATATTACATTACAAAAATGTATTTTCTAAACAAGGAAATATTGTTGATGATATTAGTATGAACAAGGAATCTATGGTAGAAGAAGTTCACAAGGGTTAGTAAAAATAAATTGATTCATAAATTACCATGAGAAAATGAATGAAAACATAAACAAATACTTAGAAGTAAAAAAATGATACTTCTAAAGTTGATGAGAAATATAAAATCAATAATAATGTGAATTCCTTAACTAATAAAAATAATGTTCCATATTGTTCTCTATCATTTAAAGTTTCAAAAATAGTTCTTGGAATCATTAGGTGAAACAAAGATGTGATAAACCTATTCCAACTAAAAAAGATGAATAATCACTCAGGGGGAAGGATGGTTCACATCAAAATATTGTTATAGAAGGACGCTTTTATTAACCTCAATGAGGTTTTTAAAAAGAAAGATCCTACTTCAATACAAAATCAATATTTGATGGATTTTTTTGGTACTATAGAGTCTATGGGCATCGGGCTTATAATTATTGGCATAAAATATATCTACCTGGAATAAGGTTTGAGCAAAGTTTAAAAAATAGAAGTAGTAGAATGAGTAACTTTCCTAACTTATAGAGAGTCAAAAATGAAAAATCTCAAGATCTATGAAACATTCCACCAAAAAATCAATTTGAATGTCTTGAAGAAGTTTGTAGATGATTTAATTAGGCTGGTCACACTACGGCAAAAAAGGCATTTAGCGGTGGTTTTTTTCGTTTTGCGGCGGTTTAAACCGCTGCTAAATCGATTGGCGGCGGTATTGAAAATCCGACGCTAAATCGTGCGTCGAGAAACTATTCGTGGCGATTTTCAAAACCGTCGCAGAATGTTTTGCGGCGGTTTTTTTTATTCTTTTATTTTTTTTTATTTTTTTTATTTTTTTTATTTTTTTTATTTTTTTTATTTTTTTTATTTTTAATTTTACATATTTATTTTTATATTTATTAATTTATTTATATATTTATTTCTATATTTATTAATTAATTTATTTATTTATTTATTTATTTTTTGTATTTATTTATTTATTTATTTCATATTTTATTTATTTATTTATTTTTCGTATTTATTTATTTATTTATTTCGTATTTATTTTATTTATTTATTTTTCATATTTATTTATTTATTTATTTATTTATTTTATCTATTTATTTTATATATTTATTTTATATATTTATTTGATTTATTTATTTTATTTATTTTATTTATTTTATTTATTTATTTATTTTATTTATTTTATTTTTCGTATATATTTATTTATTTATTTATTTTATTTTTCGTATTTATTTATTTATTTTATTTATTTATTTTATTTATTTTATTTCGTATTATTTTATTTACTTTATTTATCCATGCATGCACATGCACATGCACATGCAATATAAAGAAATTCTACGTTTAGTGAGATTTGAACCCCTAACCTCTTGCATATTTTCCAAAGACTTTACCACTCCAACAAGCTCGCCATGTGGTTAATAAACAGAATTTAATATACTTATATATATTAATTGAAAAAACAAATAATACATAAATAATAGATATAAACTCAATAATAATAAATAATAATTAATAATTAATAAATAATAAATAATTATTAATTAATAATTAATAAACATAAATAATTAATAAATATAAATAATCAATATAAATAATCAATAATCAATAATCAATAATCAATAATCAATAATCAATAATCAATAATCAATAATAAATAATCAATAATGAATAATAAATATTAAATATTAAATAATAAATAATAAATAATAAATGATAAATAAATAAAAAATATAAATAATAAATAGTAAATAATAAATAATAAATAAACAAAAATAAATAATAAATAATAAATAATAAATAATAAATAATAAATAATAAATAATAAATAAATATAAATAATAAATAATAAATAATAAATAATAAATAATAAATAAATATCAATATAAATAATAAATAATAAAGAAATATAAATAATAAATAATAAATAATAAATAATAAATAAATATAATAAATAAATAAATATAAATAATAAATAATAAATAATAATTGATAAATAATAACTAATAAATAAATATAAATAATAAATAATAAATAACCAGTTACAAATATTAGATAATAAATAAATTAAAGTATATTATGAATAATAAATAATAAATAATAAATAATAAAGGAAACACATGAAAAAGTATGAAAAGACGTGAAAAGGGATGAAAAATCATGAAAACGCATGATAAAGGATGGAGAAGCATATAAAGAATGAGGCATTAGAAAGAATGAGAATGCATGAAAACTCGTGACAACTCTGGAAAACTCCTTAATAATTCAACATAATCATCATAATAACCCATAAAACCATTGATAAAGATAACAAGTCATGGAAACCCAAATAAACAGAAATAAATGGAGCAACCGTTAAAACCCGTCAAAACGGTCATAAAGAGATAAAAACATTAGACTCACATTAACGGAGATAACTTATGATCTGAGAGCCCGTTTTAGATCCGCGACCTATCAAATCAAAGATCCTGAAACGATCTTCAACCTGAAAGGTGAAAGAGTCCAAATGGACAGGCGGATCGGAAGTTATAACCATTAAAAAAAGCTGACGGGGAACGGGTGCTAGAAACGAGGCATTGAAAAACATAACAAACCTGATACCCACTAAAAAGGTCATAACATATGATCTAGGAGTGAATATGGGCTCCGCAACTAGTCAAACCGAAGCTCATGGAACGAGTTATGATCTTCCAGGTAGAGGAGGCCTAACTGACACGCGGATCGAAAGTTAGGTCCGTTTGAAGACAAGTTCGACGGGACACCGGTGACAAAAATGGGGTTTTGGAGGCCTTCGGAGGGATTTTTGGGGTTGAAAAACATGACAGAAGATTTCTTTTGTCGAACTGGTGCGTATCTCTCTTTGCTGACTTCGATTTGATATGTGGTAGAGCCCAAACGGACACTCGGAGCGAAAGTTATGGTCGTTTGAAGTTAGAGAACTTTTTTCAACTTTCTTATAACTCTAATATCTTCCGCACCTTAGACCGTCTCATGGTTTTGATTATATGTGCCTCTAGATCTCTTCATGAGCTTCGATTTGACTGGTCGTGGCGCTTCAATGGACGCCCAGATCAAAAGTTATGGTCGTTTTAGTGATTTCGGGGTTTCTCGTGTTTTTTTATTTTTTCATTTCATTTCTCGGCGGTTTTACCGAAACCCCGCTATTTCGCGGGGGGGTTTTAGAAAACTGCCGTTAATCCTCGAATAAAATTAAAAAAAAATAATAAAATAAAAATAAATAAATAAATTTTTTTGGCATTTCGCGGTGCTTTTAAAAACCGCCGTGAAAAAACCGCCGCTAAACGGCAGTTTTCTTGTAGTGTCATTATTTTAAAAAATGTATGACACTCTATCTAGAAAAATTTTCTTATAATAAAAATATTAAGCAGCTGGAAAGAATAATGTTGACGGAAGAACATTTTTTGTTGATAATTCCTTGAATGAAAATAAAAAATAAAAACCAGGGATAATTTATAGTGGTTTTTCTTTACACATTCTAGCTGAATTAAATTTTTCAAAACATATTAAAAATCATGATGGAGGTGTTGTTACTTTCATGAATGATTGTTCATTAAAAATCAAAGGAATTATAATTTCTAATATTTATGTTTGAAAGTTTAAATATAAGGGTGTTTTATTTTTTGATGGGTTAAAAATTAAGTCAAGAACTCTTAGTCAAATTTGTTATGATAGAAATTAAGTGATTTTGAAAAAAAACATGTACAATCAAAAGTGTGAAAGATAGAAATGTTATCACAAAAGGAAAAAGAATTAGGGGATATATTCTTCATATTGGAGAACATAGAAACTCATTTTATCTAAGTAATTAAGATGAGAATAAGTTGTGGCCTCAAATACTTGGATTTCTTGGGAATAAAATCGTGAATAAACATTCTAATGTTGATGTTTTTTGAAAATTTATAGAATTAAAAAGATGAGAGGAATATGTTTTTGTAACTTTATATAATGGAATGGTGACTAAAAAAAGTCATAAGGGAGTTGAGATTGTGTCTACCAAACCACTTGAACTTATTCATTTCTACTTATATGGTCCATTTAAAAATCAGTCAAAAAAATGACATTTAGGATTTATCACATTTTTTGATGATTTTACTCAGATGATAAGCATTATGTTCATGAAAAACAAGTCATAGGGTATGACAATATAAAGGGTTTTTAGAAGAGATGTTGAGAAAGAAATAGAAGTTTATATAATGAATATGAGAATAGATATTGGTATCTAATTCACAATAAATAATTTTGAAACATATCTGATAAATAATGGAATCAAACATCAGTATAATGCTCCCTATAAACCACCAAAAAATTGAGTATCAGAAAGAAATAATAGATGTTTGGTGGAAATAGGAATAAGTATGTTAGTAGAATATAGACATTCAATGTTCTACTATAGAGGAGTTGTAATTACTACTGTATATGTTCAAAACGGATTATTTATAGGATCAAAAACCAATATGTCTTCCTATGAAATGTGGTATAATAGACAATATTCAATAAAATACTTCAGGTTTTAATGGTACTTATTTTATAAAGATCAAAAATCCATTTCTGGTAATGTTTGATTAAAAACATAAGGAAGGAAATCTTATATATTATTCAACTAAGGAAAGAAGTTACAAATGTTGGAATAAATGCTTACAAAAGTTTGTAGACTCATATGATGTGAAAATAATTGAAAATTAAAACTACTTAAGAAAATTATGTGATGAGGAAAGTTAATAAATATGTGAATATTTTGAATTTACTATATTAAAAAAACATGTTGAGTCTGAAAACATTATTTCCTAATAGAATTATCCATTTTAGACTAGAAGAATGTCAATATTAGAAAATCAGAATTCATTTAAAATAAAAGTTAAACCAAAATTAGTTTTAGAATTTATTCAACACAAAAATTGAGGTAATTCCATAAATTAAGAGTTGGATCAAATTGAGAAAAATTTAAACATGAGAATGTGTTCCAAATATGAAACAAAAAAATATTGTCATAACAAAATGGGTTTTCAGAAAGAAGTTTAATTAACACATATTAGTTTCAAGAAAAAAAGAAAGACTTGATTGTAAATTCAATGAATAGGTGGAAGGTATGGAATTTGATGAAACCTCCCCCAAATTAATTTTTTTGAAAACATTAAAATGTTTCAAGAAGTGGTTACTCACCAAAATTACAAATTATATCAAATGGATTTAAAGTTAGTATTTCTCAATGGATAAATTAAAGAATAATTTTACATTGAATAACCTTGTGGGTTTCTACATGATGAGGATAAAAATAATGCTTTTAAACTAAAGAAATATTTTTATGTGATGAAACACAATGAAAATTATTGGTGTTAAAAACATTAAAAATGTTTAAGAGTGTTTAAATTTCCATAAGTAAAAGTTGATAGAAACTTATATGTGAAAGATGTTGACTTCAAAATTGTAATTTTAAATGTTTATTTTTATTATAAAATTTTTCCTGGGGATTTAAAATATTTTTGTAACAAAATTTATGAAGATATGAAATGTAATGTTGATATGTAAATGTTTGGATAATAAACATTATCCCATTGTTTACAAGTTCCAAAAAAATAAAAATACATTTTCCTATTTCAAGAAAAGTATGTTGTGGAATTTTTACAAACTTTTTTATCATATAATTTCAATACATTTTTACTCCCATATCAGTAGACATGAATTTATGTAAAGATGAGTATATAAAAAGTGTGAATCAGAATAAATTTTGGAAGCTGATGATAAGTCTACTCTACCTTATATCCTTAAATCCTGATATTTTTTAGGCTATGACTTTGTGTGCAATGTATCAAAGTAATCTAAAATAATCAAAAATGTTGGAAGTAAATATAATTCTTTGATATATTAGAGGAGAAAACCTCACATGGTTTGTTATAAATAAGAAATGTTGATATGAAGTTTCATGGTTATATTGATACTTATTGGGGTGGGGATTTTAATGATACAATATCAACCTTTGGAGAAATATTTTTCTTGGGGGAATGTTTTGTAAGATGGTATAGTAACGACCCAAAATTTTATAAATGGAAATTTCATATTGATCTAATTAAATGTATTTTTAATTAATATGGTTATATAAAACACATGAACTTTCTTGGTCATATGAATTTGGTTTTGAAATACCATTAACAATGTTTACTTTTTCTAATATAGTCTCTGAATAGTGATCACGTGATTATTACAAATATAGGGCTTTAATAAATAAAATTTATACAGAAAAATTAAGTGAGGACTTCAAAAATTAAATTCATGCCCTTGGAATTCTATTTGTCTGAGATAATGAGGGATATAACATCATTAGTATTTTACTTAGACCAATCCCGAGATGAGATTCAACAAATTATGCATGATAGAAACCACTTACGAGAGAAGTTCAATCTCATTAAGATCACAACCCAAACCATGTTCACCGAACGACCCCCTGATAGTCTCTCTGTTGCGTACTATACACATTGGGAATACACTGGTGTAAAATAGGATTATGTATCAAGAACTTACAAATGGGAATGTAAAGACCCGTAATTTCTGTGTAAATTTTTTTCTTAAATACATGGAAATTTTACGAGTCCAGAAAACTGACGGCGCGTAATTCTAAGGCCCGGTGTGCCCAGAATCAGTTTTTGAAGTTTTGTTTGGGTACGTTCAGTAAACGTACAAGCGGTATTTTATAACTTTTGAACCGGTGCTCAGAATTGAAATACGAGGGCACCGTTGAACTTGGAACACAACTATGCGCTTAAGAAGGCTTTCACCTCGACAACAGATGGTCGGGAATGAATTCCAGTTTTTGGGTTTTACGTGGGAATAACAAAATAAATTAAGTGCATGTCTTAATTTATTTTTAGTTGGTTAAAACCTCCAAGAGGAGGTTAGAGGTGGGGGCCACCTCACATTAACCTACCATGAGAGGTTATGGTGGTGGGGCCCACCCGAGGTCTAAACATAACTTCTTAATTAATTTGGTGCGGAACACCTGAGGTATAACCTCCTGGACCCCCCATTAAGTGGGGAGAAACCCCCTTGAACTCCCCACTTATGGTGCCAACCCTCTTAATTCATTAATTTAACGCATTCAATTAATTAATTAAAACCTTTTGAATTCTATGAAAACAATTTAATAAGATGTCATAATCTATTGTTTTTTTGTCATTAGTATTTTTGGTGGATATTGGAAAGAAAAGAACTCTCCAATGAAGAACACTTATTCCGCCAATGAAGAATGATCTTCAACAGGGGTAAGGGGACAGCACCGTCCTTGAAGAATGCCGATAGCATCGTCCTCGCCTTCTTCATCTTCTTTCCCGATGTCATCGAATCGACATCCGTCGTTTTGCAACATCGTCAACAAACAACGTACCCGAGGTAGGGGTTCAAGATTTCTAATTGTTGAGTGTTCTTCGTTTATCATCATTGTTTAAATTTTGAAGTCGCTTGATATCACCCTAACGCAATGGGTGTGGGCCAAAAAAACACATCCCAACCCCTCCACATTCATTGTTGATTTTGACACTCTACGCGGCATGAGTCCAGGTTAAGAGTTACCTGTCGAAAATGGTTGCAGATCGAAGGAGATGACCCGAGGAATGCTCAAATTCTTCCGGAGCGAGAATCGAGCCACCTGAACTCGTCCAGTGACCCGCGTAAGGTTTACTGAAGATTGGTGAAACAATCGGAACCGCTTGGATGGCGGCGGTGCAATCTCCCCGTCGGAGGAGAAGGCTGCGGCCGATGGACAGTGGAGGTGCATCGGCGGCCGACACAAGGCCAGCCGTGAAGGAAACTAGTGGCCCGAGCCGCCAGGACGCTGGAGAAGGCGCGATGCAACCGACACCACGCAGTGGATGGAAGGAGGGCCGCGGCCCCTGGCCACAGCATTTTAGTAGTGTCCTACTTGAGCCCAGCTACGAAGAGGTCTGGTGACCTGGGCCATCGGGTTGCCGGAAGAGGTGCGGCACAACCGGCGTCGTGCGAGGAGCCGGCAGGCTACTCGGCCAGCCGGAAACAGCAAACCCCACTAGGTCCCGCGAAACACACCGACGCAAGCCTAGCGCCAGTTCCACCCACCCAAACATTTAAGCCATTTGGGAACCAGGGGAGCGGCCTCCCTCCTGGACGTGGCTAGGATGCCGCCAATTGCTGGCCACCCAGGCCACGCAGGCCGCCAGCGCAGGTCACGCGGGCCACGCTACCCGCGGGTCGGGCCGCCCCCACAGGTTGGGTCGGACCCTCGGGCCGGGTCGGACCCGCGGACCAGGTCAGACACGCAGACCGGGTCGGACCCCAGTCCAGACCTGGGTCGGTCCGACAGGGCGGGCCGGTCCGACAGGGCCGGACCGGACTCGGACCCATTTGACCCGATTTCACCTTTTCACCCATAACTTGGGCTATGAGTGTCTGATTGATGAACTGTCTATAGTGATGGAAATCTTGGAGTGATACGATTCTTTTGGAATACCCCACATGAGTTTTGGACGCATTTGGGGTATGGTCGTGTTGGATTGAACCTAAATCAAACAGGGCCCTCGAAACAGAAATGTCATTAACTCTCAGACCGGGCATCCGATTGACGCACCGTCTATCATTTTGTGTTCCTTTGGATGAGACAGAACTATGGGATACATCAACTTTGGGCGAAGTGGCAGTTGATGTATCAAATCATGTATTGAGGATAAGAACCTCCCAGAATCAAGCATGCTAGTGGAAACGTTGAGGCTGGCAATGCTCCGATGACTGTTACTGGATCATCTGTTGGTCTTAATATTCTAAATTCTGTTCCTGGATCATGTGTTGGTCTGACAGAATAGCTGCTCCTGGATCATGTGTTGGTCTGATAGTTCTAACTTCTATTCATGGATCTTGTGTTGGTCCGACAGAATAGCTAGTCATAGATCGTGTGTTGGTCGAACAACTCTGATGATTTAGTGGGTATATCTGATCATCTCTATCTCTTTAAAAAATTTGTATACCCATTTGAGCTGAGTCAGTAACTTTTGTGTTTACCTCAGGATTGAGATAGATTACTTGATAACTTAGGTATATGTATGGGCATATACCTTAGTGATGTCATATGTTGATTTCATACTTTGTGGTTTATCCTTCGTGGATTTTGAGAGACTATGGTGTTCTCTGGGTCCCTATTGAGTATATTTATACTCACTTCTGCATGGGCTATGCCCGCACCTCGTTGTGTTGGATACAGATGACAGATAGCGCTGACGGAGGCTGAGAACACCAGGACTGGACGGTACCCGGAGGTGGACCTTACGACGAGTCGGTACACAGAGGACTGACGGACGTGTAGTGCATAGGAGGCTATCTGTACCTACCCTTTAGGTAGCATGTGTGATGGTCGTTCAAAGAGTATCCTTTCACCTTTCATCTATTTTTTCCCTTTTTAGTTGTATATTTACTTTATAGTTGGGCTTGTATTTCCGGCCCCCATTTTACTTTTCAGCACTCTTTTGTATTCATATTTACTTAGTGTTTTACTTCCAGTGCATAATCTATTGTGTGTGTTTTCAGTTTATAAAGTCAATGTCTTCCCAGTTTAAGAGAAATTAGCCTTTGGTGCTAGTCGCCAGCCCCTGTCCTAAGGAAGGAGAGCTTGGGGTAGTCACGGCATGGGCCCCGGGGTACGGGTCATGAAAAATTGGTTTCAGAGGAGTCTATTCTACCGTAGAACCTAGGACTCTGATATTTATTTTCTATGAAGCAATAGTGTTAAGAATACTGAGTGTGGTTTTCTGTTCAGGGAGTCCAGTGTTGGTGTGGTGGCAGACGTATCTATACACCAGGACCCTGACTTCTGATTTCCTACTCAATGAATGAAAACACTAATTGCGTTTGTGTTCCAACAGATTTCTTTGTGATCTATTTTGAGTCAGCTCACCAGGTATAACTTATTGAACGTGGAACACCTGTTTCTTTGCAGGATGACTCCAAGCAGATAGCCATCCAGGGTTCCAAGAGTTGTAAGAGATGATGGCCCACTGAGTGACGAGGCCTCGGTGCAGGGCCCTTTCACAGTAGAGGCACCAGAGGTACCACTACCTATTGGGCCACCGATACCACCATCCCTAGAATCAGAGAGTGAACGCCTCTTGAGCACGTTGCATGAGTTACAGCGCCTGAGGTCACCCAGGTTTAGGGGTGAGATAGACCCGCAGGTAGTTGAGGATTGGCTGGAGGCTGTAGAGAGAGTCTTTAAACTAGCAAGGACACCAGCCGACCTTATAGTGATCCTTGCTACAAGTCTTCTTTAGGTTGCAGCAGGAAGATAGTGGAGCCGGATGCTCTAGGTGCATGACGAGGCGACACTCCTCTGGGTAGACTTTGAGAGCCTGTTTCGGGCAGAGTTTGTCTCAGCCACCCTACATGCAGTGCGGATACAGGAGCTACTGTATCTATAGAAGGGTAGCATGACGGTGGGACAGTACTCATCGAGG
Source organism: Viscum album (assembly GCA_963277665.1). Classification (NCBI taxonomy): domain Eukaryota; kingdom Viridiplantae; phylum Streptophyta; class Magnoliopsida; order Santalales; family Viscaceae; genus Viscum; species Viscum album. Next base: position 1,307,277,937 of record OY728134.1, on the reverse strand, counting down.
TTCACCGACCTCTCACACTACTCTATATATATGGTATGGGACCCATTCTTCAGGGCCCTAACCTTCGATCAGGGGATCAGGAGAGAGATCAGAGCTTCGATGATCTCCCTCAGCATCCCATCGATGGTAGGGGTGTTATATAGAGCCCTCCTAGTGGAGAGTTTCCTTTCTAAGTAGTCACTAGCAGCAAGACCCATCACTAGTCGACATGCAGCGAAGACTTCTGTAGATGGGAGTATACAGATGTCGCAGAGTTCCAAGAGGACCAGACCATCTCGTGGATGACCTCAGGACACAGGTTCAGTTGTAAGGGGTGCATGAGACAGATCCAGTCATGCCAGGAGCGGGTAATGTTACTCTTATGGTGGGTAGGGTTACATGGCTCGTGAATTTCCAACCCTCCGTACTGATAACCATCAGATAGTTGAGGGAACCCCTAGGCAGAGGCAGAGGTTCGATCAAGGTGGACCGCAGGGAGTAGGTGAACGTGGAAGAGGATTTGGCCATGCATATGGTGGTGGACGAAGATTCGTGGTGTTACCGCCACCACCACTATGAGGTCCACCCCGACCACAGGGAGGAGGTGGACAGGGGAGAGCTCAGCTCCAGGCAGTTGAGTCATACGACCGTGGCACTCTAGAGATGATTTGAGGTACGATATGTGTCTACTCCACCTTATCTGTAGTTCTTATAGACATAGGTTCTGGTCACTCTTTCATTTCCACTTCCCTCATTTAGAGATCAAATATTCTGATGGAGTTGTTGCCTCGATCCTTACGGCTAGTGACTTCTATAATAGTACACTTGACGATTATGCACTCGTGACGGCAGTGCGATCTTACTCTAGGAGTCATGAGATTCGACTAGGATCTCCTCGTAGCAGCGTCGAGACCTTACAACGCCATATTTGGTATGGACTAGTTATCTACAGTCCATGCTCATATTGACTGTATTAGGCATAAAGTGCGGTGTGTCCGCACAGATGGGACCAGGTTCACTTTCATTGGCAAGAAGGGAGCATTTGCAGCACAAGACATACTTACTCGGAGGAGGGTGCAGCCGATCACTCATTAGCTTTCCTGCCTTACCTCGGAGCAGTTGATGTGGAGAGTCCGATCTATCTTGTAGTGGTGGACCAGTACGCAGATGTTTTACCTGACGATGTTCTAGGACTACCTCCTCATAGAGAGGTGAACTTCTACATTGATATGTACCCCGGGAAGGAACTGATATCTGCACCCGCATATCATATGGCTCCCACTGAGCTTCGCAAGCTGAGGGTAGAACTAGAGGACTTGCAGGGGAAGGGATTCATCCGGCCTAGTGTTTCTCCCCGGGAAACACCAATTCTATTCGCCAAGAAGGTGGACAAGATCTTGAGGCACTGTGTTGACTACTGTCACCGGAATCAGGTGACCGTGAAGAACCAGTACCCACTAATAAGGATCGATGATCTCTTTGATCAGCTAAAGGGCACACGATGGTTCTCAAAGATAGACCTCAGATCAGGATATCACTAACTCAGAGTTCGAGACGTGGATGTGCAGAAGACGGCCTTCAGATGTCGATACATCCACTATGAGTTCTTGGTTATGCCTTTCGGCATAACCAACTCTCCAACAGTGTTCATGGGACTCATGAACAGAATCTTCCAGCCATACCTCGATCACTTTTTCATAGTCTTCATCGATGACATTTTGATCTACTTGACTACTGAGGAGAAGCATGCCTACCATTTGAGGGTAGTACTGGACACACTCTGAGAGCACCAGCTTTATAGAAAGCTCTCGATGTTCTAGTTTTGGATCTGAGAGTTTCACTTTTTGGGACATTTCATCTCGAAGCCTGGTGTTTCATTATACCCAGTGAAGATTGAGGTGGTACTTGCTTGGGAGCCACCCAGGAGTGTGATGAAGGTACGAAGTTTCCTGGGATTGGCTAGTTACTACCAGAGATTCATTCCAGACTTCTCCAAAGTTGCAGCACCACTATCAGCCTTGATGAAGAAAGGGAAACCCTTCGTGTGGTTGGAGAGATGCCAGTAGAGCTTTCTGGAGTTGAGTCAGAGGCTGACTAGTGACCCTATCTTGTGGCTTCCAGAGGAAGGTGTATGGTACGTAGTCTACTGCGATGCATCAGGGACCAAACTCAGGTGTGTCCTGATGCAGGAGCGAGCAACAATCGTGACAGGATCCTTGTCGCGAGGATGGTCAAGTTTACATTTATAAAGACCCAAGATATAGCACAATGGATAACCTCAGGGTCCCTCTCATGGAATCAGTGTCGAGAGCCTATGTCGCAGTTCCGAAAATATTTTTTTTTTTGTATTTTCAAATACTTTGAAAACATAAAAACAAAATCCTACGAAAACCCTAATCTGTGCTGAAGAGCACAGTGGAGAGAGAAACAGTGATGAAAAAGTAAAAAATGTAGAGACACAGGACAAAACTAGGACAAAAAAATGACACCAAGACACAGAAGAAGAAATTCAGTGAGAATAAGGTCGGACCTAGGTTAATCGACCCCCTACTCACCTTCGTAGATCAACATGAACAATTATCAAATTCGCACAGTGCATGATCGATGTCTCAGATCACACACCAGTTTCACTTATAAATTATACACTCAAGCATCGAATTTCTTCAATACTCAATCATTCCTCCAAAATGAAAGGTGATTCACTTAGCAAAAATCATTTTGGAAACAAATTCTCACAAACCTGAATGATTCTATTAAGATTGTTACATCACGCAACCAATCTTGATTCTCATATCAAGAAATCAAGAAAGGAAGGGTAGATGAAATTCAACAAGAAGGTGGAAAATCATCCAATGCAAGATCTTACTCTCTCTAAATCTAACTCGTAGATGCGATCTACCAAGGCGAATAAAAATAACATGATCGCATTTATGCATAGATCTCCAGATCGTGTTGGGTTTCATAAACTGGATCTAGCCCCACAAATTAGATCTCCATTTCTAGAGATTGAAGATCCCAACACGAATCAAGGATGAATGTATGACACAAACAATAAAACATAACTAACATCACAGTTCAATTAACTAAATAGAACACAAGTATTTACATACACAGTTGAAATCAAAACTAGAACAGAGCAATGATGGTGAGGCATAGAGTAGAAGAGCAGGTCTCCTCTCCAGGTCGAAGACGATCCCAGTCTGTGAGAAGTGGATGGAATGGATGTGTATGGTGTTGGATTCTCCTCCTCCCATTGTGGAATGATGCCCACCCCCATTCTTGTTTCGGCCCCCGTCCTGAAGAGAAGAGTTGCACGTCCTCTTATTTAGAGATGAAAATAGAAAACAAAACTAACAGGCAGTGTCTATCCACGTGGCGCATCTTTGAGTGCGCTCATCACTATCTCTCGAGTGAACTACCTGTGAGTGTACCCAATTCCCCTGCAACACACTCGCTAATGTTCTTGCACCTTCCCATGAACTATTTCCTTTATCTCTCTTCTTCCAGTAACTCCCCTTGCACTGAATAATAGGAAAAAAAACAAAACACGTTAAACAAATAAAACGAAACTAAAATAACTATATATTAATATTATTACTTAGATTAGTAAATAAAAATACTTATTAATATAGATAATACCTAATATTATTATTACTATTATATGTAATTATATTTATTAATATGATATAATAATATTATATATAAACTTATATACAATTATTAATATAACTATAATTATTATTGTATTATAATATATTATGTTATATTATATAATAGAATAAAAAAACAAAAAGAAAATAAGAAATAAAAAACCAAGAGGGGGGGTGGTCTTCATGGCGCAGGTGAGAGGGGAGAAATGGAGAGAGAAGGGGTAGAGGTGGAGAGGTGGATCAGATGGGGGAGCAGGAGGTGGCTTGGGTTGAGTGAGGCCGTGAGGAGGTGTGGGATCAGGTTTGGGGGTGCATGGCTCGGGTGTGGATTTCAATGGCGTGGGTAGCAGGATTTGGGAAATTGTTCGGAAATGGGGGTCTATTCCGGGCAGTCCGTGGCTTGGTCCTAGTGGCTGCGGTATCATGAATCAAAAAAATCTCTTCTTCTTCTTCGATATTTTTATTTCTTCCGTTTGCGATTTTTTTATGATGCGTGTAATCTGCAATGCCGCTGAACAGTTTTGTTGTTGTGATATTTGTTGTTTCTTTGCTGCTTATCAATTACGTTGATTTTTTGTGGGGATTTTCTGATTTACGGTGATTCTATTGTGGTGATGGTGTGTCGGGTTTTCTTTGGAAGGAGGCAGGGAAGAAGCTGGAGGGGTCCGTGAATGGAGATGGAGGTGTGACCATGAGGAAGGATGGCTGCAGGAGAGCCACTGTTTCCTTTGAAACGGTGAGACAGGTAGAAGGAAATGGTGCCAATGAGAGCGGGTGATACGGTGACAGAGTGGGTGTGGCGGTGTGTGGGGTTTGCTGGGGAACATTAAGTGAGTACTCACGGTGACTGTGTGTGGGAGACGTTGAGGCAGGATGAAGTGAAATGGTGGCACTATGAGTGATTCTCACAGTGAGACCGTGAGGGGTGAAAATGGTGGGACATGCCACCGTGTGTACCTGCAAATTAAACAGACCAAAAAAATCAAAATAATATAAATTAGAATTATAATAAAATGAAGAAATAAATTCGTAATTTAATTAATTAAAATAAAAAAATAATATTAAAAAGTAAATAAAACAAAGCAAAATAACAAAATTAATTATGCTTTAAAAACATGAATTTATTTGGGTTTAATAACATAATTAAAAATAATTAAAAATAATTAAAAATTGTTACTTAAATTATTTAACCAATTAATTAAGAAATTAATAAAATAAATTAAAGAATAAGAAATATTATTTGAATGAAATTAAATTGCTAAAACTAATTAAATTATTAATAGAATAAAAACCTAAAAGAGTTATTTAGTTACAATTTAACGAATAAAGAATTAATTAATATAATTAATGAATTAATAAACTAACTAGAATTAAAAATTATAAAAATAAAAGAATAAATAAATAAAATTCTAATACGCAAGACTAAATTAATTTAAGAATTATTTAACATGACACTAATGCACATTAAAACACATGCTTTAAACGAAAAACTGATTATTTTACCTAGTAAGTACAAAAACTCAATAATTATAAATTATTTAACAAAAAACAACATTTTAAAATAAAAAAAATCAATAAAAAATACAAAAAGGATGTGTCAAAGAGTGTTAAAGTTACCCTTAGTCATCATCATCATCCCACAAAACCAATCCTGTCATAATCTGATCCTCAATTCCTAAACATAAAGGTTCATAGAGATAGTGAACAATTACACTTAGCAATCATTCGTACTTAACAGTTTCTGACTAAGTGACACTCTCTATATCTAGAAAACCATTATCCACTAAACATGACAAAAATGAAGTACCATTGAATCTCCAATGAACATCAAGTGATGAAAGAATTTGAAAAAAATTGATGGAATTTAGAATTTGAAAAAAATTGAAGGAATTTTGAACCATTTTTTGAAAAAATGAAAAAATTTGACCATTTTTTTAAACCACCACAAACTCAGGTTCAGGAAGGGGGAATTCAACATGACACTAGAATGACCCCTCTCCCCCACACTTAAAACCCAACATTTTCCCCAATGTTGACTCTCAAGGTGGGAGACAGTTTAACTTCAAAATAGATGGACATTTCAGCTGAAAAAGGATATGGAAGGGTGTCAATGAAGTTCAGAAATATTCTTTGACACACAAAAAGTAAAGGAAAATAAAAACCCAAACAAACAAAAATAGAAGAACCAAACCCCAACACCAATCACCAGCAACCAAGTACATTTCTATTCCTAATATGTTCATGCTTTTAATTTTTTAAAGAGCAGACAAAATATTGTATCAATTTACTTCAAATAGTTGCATGATTAACAGTGATGTGCAGCAGCAACATAATGAAATTGAAAGCAGTGGGTGTAGAAAGTTTAAAAATGAATATCGAAATACTTTTTCAACTAAGTAGATATTAGAAAGATAACACCAAAACAAGAATCACAATTTACTTTTCAAAGAAAATCAGGGGACCCCCCCCCACATTTAATTCACAACAGCACACAAAATGAATGAGTAGATTGAAACAACTTGTAGACTAAAAACATTAATTCCCTGAATGGAAGCTTTAATTCATTTTTTTAATGTCTCCCTTTAATTTCCTTGTGCATGAACTTTGGATTCTCCAGTTTTTCACCTACATGAATAAATAGTTTAACATTAGTGTTAGAGATTTAAAGCTCAAATAAAAAGAAGAACCAAAGTGGGAGTTAGGGAGTTTTATCCATTATTCTAGTGAGTTGGACCCCTGAAACTTGGATGATATCCATGTGGAATCTATTTCCTGTTTAATGTCTAAAAAAACTCAATTAAAAAAACAACATGCAATAAGTAAGTAAAAAAGGAAATTAAAGAGGATAATCCTGGGATAACCCCCCAGGGGGTGTTGTAGTTTGACTGTCCATAGCTGGACAATCCTTGGATCAACCCCATTCTGATGGGGGATTTGGTTTCTTTCTCAGGAACCAATATGTGTGATTCCTTCCAACCTTATTCACTTGCCATATTTGGAGTATCGCATGTGCATCTTCTACCAAATTCCCCTCATGGGAAGTGAAGTACTTCATGTTGAATGGTGGAGGGGGAAATGGGACATATGGGTACTTTCCTACTTCTTCTTATTGAGATTGAGTGTGCAAAAGTTTTAATGTTGGAAATGTTGGAAAATGTGGATGTGTCTTGTCTTCTGGTTGAATCCAATAAAACATTTTCTCTTGGAAAACAATTATTTTGTCATCATCCACTTCTGTTCTAGTGCAAAACTCTAATAATTTATCTTCAAAAATAACTTCCAAACTAGAAGTGTCATCCAGAATTGGAAGTTCCATTAACTCTTCAACAGAAGCAACCACAACTTCCTCACTCTCTAGGAAATCAAAAAAGTGAGATGCATCTTCAATAACTGCACATAGAGAAACATAATTAAAATCATCTTCAATATAATCCAAGTTGAATAAAAATACATATTATTATATAAAATTGTCAAATCCCTTTATCAATAATGCTTTTTCCTCCTCGTGATGAAATAATGATCCTGGGAGAGGGTCCGGGGTAAGAGCGAGGTAGTCAACCTTCTCAAACCTATCTTCAAAACACGCCACCTCACTTGCTAAGTCTTATTAGGAGAATGATATAATGTCATGTGTTGGTTACAACTGTTCAAGAATTGAAAAATCATTAGAATAGTTATAGCAAGAAAAATAATTAGAATGGAAATAAGGGGAAAATGATCATCAAATAAATGTCCAGAATCACAAGTCTTTGAAAGTTCCATCTCCTACAAGCCATTGAAAACATCATCAGAAATTGGTTCAGGAATTTCCATCCTTGACTCCAAAAGAATATCCATATCAATGTTGGGAAACTCTAACTTTTTCTTTCTTCTGTTTCTTTTCTCTTTCTTTGTCAACAGTTTTCCAGAATGTTGGGAGTCAATGAGAGGTGGTGGTACTTCACTTTCTTCTTGGTATCCCTTGACCTTATCCATGGCTTGTTTCATCAACTGCATGATCTCATGAGAATAAATTGTCTCCTCATCAGTAAGGTATCAATTTTGTCTTTCATGCATCCAACATTGAAACTTAGCAACATCCTTCTCAAGCTCTTGAACCGGGTCAAACAGTGACACTAAATCATATTCTTCAGAGTTCATCACTATGTGTGTGTTGTTGTTTTTTTGTTTTTTTTTTTGTGTGTTTTAAAATAAAATAAAACTTGTAAAAAACACAGAGACACTCATTGCTTCTCTGGTAACGGCGCCAAAATTTGACAGGATCCTTGTCATGAGGAAAATCAAGTTTATATTTATAAAGACCCAAGATATAGAACAGTAGCTATCCTCAGAGTCACTCTCAAGGAAGCAGTGTCGAGAGCCTAAGTGGTCATTCTGAAAATAATTTTTTGTATTTTTAAATACATTGAAAACAAAAATACACACTCTTACGGAAACCCTAATCAGTGCTGAAGAGCATAGTGGAGAGGGAAAAAATGATGAAAATTTGAAAAAATGTAGAGACACAGGACAAAACCAGGACAAACAAATGACACCAAGACACAGAAGAATAAATTCAATGAGAACAAGGACAAACCCAGGTTAATCCACCCCCTACTCGCCTTCATAGATCAATATGAACCATTCTCCAATTCTCACAATTCTTGTTCGATGTCTCGGATCACACACCAATCTCGCCTAGATATTAAACACTCAAGAATAAAATTTCTTGAATACTCAATCATTCCTATGAACTAAAAGGGGAATCACTTAGCAAAAATCATTCGGGAAAGAAAATCTCACAAACCAAAATGATTCCTTTAAGATCGTCACATCGCAAAACCAATCTTGATTCTCATTTTGAGAAATCAAGATAGTAAGGGGAGAAGAAATTAAACAAGAAGGTGGAAAATCATTCTATGTAAGATCTTACTCTAGCTTAATCTAACTCACAAACGTGATCTACCAAGGTGAAAAAAAATAATGTGATCGCGTTGATGCGTGGATCTCCATATCGTGTTGGGTTTCATAAACTAGATCTATCCCCGCAAATTAGATCTCCATTTATAAAGATTGAAGATCACAAAATTAAGAGAGGATGAATGTATGACATAAAAAATCAAACACAACTAACATAAAAATTCAATTAACTAAACAAAACACTAGTATTTACAGACACAATTGAAATCAAAACTAGAATAGAGCAATGTGGGTGAGGAGGAGAATGGAGGATCAGGTCCCGTCTCCTAGTAGAAGACGATCCCAGTCCGTGAGAAGTGGATGGAATGGATGTGTATGGTGGTGGATTATCCTACTCCCATTGTGGAATGATGCACACCCCTGTTCTTGTTTCTGCCCCTAGCTTGAAGAGATGAGTTTCAAGTCCTCTTATTTATAGACGAAAACAAAAAACTAAACTAACAAGCATGGTCTATCCATGTGATGAATCTTTGAGTGAGCTCGTCACCATCTCTCGAGTGAACTCTCTGTGAGTGTACCCAATTACCTTGCAACGAACTCGCTAATATTCTCACGCCTTCCAACGAACTATTTCCTTTATCTTGCTTCTTCTAGTAACTACCCTTGCACTAAACAATAGAAAAAAAACAAAACAAGTTAAACAAATAAAAGGAAACTAAAATAACTATATATTAATATTATTACTTAGATTAGTCAATAAAAATACTTATTAATATATATAGTACCAAATATTATTATTACTATTATATGTAATTATATTTATTAATATTATTTACTAATAGTATATATAATCCAATGTACAATTATTAATATAACTATAATTATTATTGTATTATAATATATTATTTTATAATATATAATAGAATAAAAAAACTAAAAGAAAAGAAGAAATAAAACACCAAGAGGGGGGTGGTCTTTACAGCGTGGGTGAGAGGGGAGAAAGTGGGAGAGAAGGGGTAGCGGTGGTGAGGTGGTTCAGATGGGGGAGCATGCTGTTTCTTAGGTTGAGTGTGGCCGCGAGGAGGTGCGGGTTCAGGTTTGGGGGTGCGTGGCTTGGGTAAGGATTTCAGCGGCGGGGTAGCAGGATTTGGGAAATGGTTTGGAAATGGGGGTCCACTCAGGGTAGGTCATGGCTAGGTCCTAGTGGCTGGGGTGGAACGAATCAAAAAAATTTATCTTCTTCTTCTTCGATATTTTTATTTCTTTAGTTTGTGAATTTTTTTATGCTACGCGTAATCTGCAATGCCGCTGAACAATTTTTTTTTTGTGCGATTTATTGTTTCTATTTTGCGTATCGATTACGTTGATTTGTTGTGGGGGATTTTTCTGATTTACAGTGATTCTTTTGTGGTGAAAGTGTGTCAGGTTTGCTGTGGAAGGAGGCAGGGAAGAAGCTGGAGGGGTCCATGAAAGGAGGTGGAGGTTCCACCATGAGAAAGGATGGTTGTGGGAGAGCAATCGTTTCCTTTGAAACGGTGAGACAGGTATAAGGAAATGGTGCCAGCGTGAGAGGGTGATATAGTGGCATAGTGGGTGTGGCGGTGTGTGGGGTTTTCTATGGAATATCAAGTTAGTCCTCATGATGAATGTGTGTGGGAGACGGTGAGACATGATGAAGTTAAATGGTGGCAATGTGAGTGATGCTCTTGGTGAGACCGTGAGGGGTGAAAATGGTGGGACGTACTACTGTGGGTAACTACAAATTAAACAGACCAAACAAATAAAAATAATATAAATCAGAATTATAATAAAATGAAGAAAAAAATTCATAATTAAATTAATTTAATTAAAAAGAATATAATTAAAAACTAAATAAAACAATGCTATATAACAAAATTAATTATGCTTTAAAAACACGATTTTATTTGGGTTTAATAACATAATTTAAAACAAATAAAAATTGTTACTTGCTTAAATTATTTAATCAATTAATTTACAAATTAATAAAGTAAATTAAATAATAAGAAATATTATTTGAATAAAATTAAATTGTTAAAACTAATAAAATTATTAAAATACTAAAAATCAAAAATAGTTATTTGTTTAAAATTTAAAGAATAAAGCATTAATTAATTTAATTAATGAATTAATAATCTAACCAGAATGAAAAATTATAAAAATAAAAGAATAAATAAATAAAATTCAAATATGCAAGACTAAATTAATTTAAGAATTATTTAAAATGACACTAATTCACATTAAAATGCATGCTTAAAACTAAAAACTGATTATTTTACACAACAAGTACAAAAACAAAATAATTATCAATTATTTAATAAAAACCATTTTAAAATAAAAAAATCAATAAAAAATACAAAAAAGGATGTGGCAATGAGTGTTAAAAAACTGCCACATCAAACTCCCCCACACATAAATCTTTGTTTATCCTCAAACAAATTCATGTCTTTGACTTTAAAATAGAAAGATGTTAAGTGAGTTTTAGCTCAAAAGGTGCATCATTAAACTTTAATACCCAGAGGAGCAGGACCAAACAATGAGTCAGGTTTTTCAATGGTGTTCAAAAATGATGTCCTATCTAGCTTCAAAAAAACACTGGAATCCAACATCCTCACAAATTCATACACTTTCAAGCATGTCATGCCTTCTATGTGTATTCATTAATTTTCCTACTTCACCTTTAAATTCAAGTACTGATTCAATGAGTGTTGACAGGTTAGATGAAATGGAACTCAAAACATAACCAAGTGCACCTTCCATTCTCACCTTCCCCCAAGTTCCAAAAATTAAAGTCCATTTAATTGATCACTTTATTGATTCAACTCAAATGAATATTAACCAAGTCAATTTTTCCCTTCTTCATTTGGGTTCAAAATTCCGCTCACCTTAATGAGTTCATTTTTGACAAGGGCACTTTATTTTACTTTTTCCCGGCCATATTCCATGTGTAGAGCACTATGCATAGCACTTATTAAGATTGAAATTGGTTTATTTATTCACATAAATGCACCCATTTCACCTTTTCTCAGATAATCACCGTGGGATCCCATTTTCCCATTGTACTCCATATACAAGGGACTTAATTAATAATCATTCTGGTTGACTTCCTAAAGTGATTGAATATAATTTTATAAAAATGCGAGTCCCATGGGTTATAGTGAGAAAATCAAGTTACCCTTATTCATGATCATCATCCCACAAAACCTATCCTATCATACTCTCACCCTCAATTCCTAAATAGAAAGGTTCATAGAGACAATGAACAATTGCACTCAGCAATCATTCGTAATTAACAGTTTCTGACTAAGTGACACTCTCTACATCCATCAAACTGTTATCCACTAAACATGACAAAAATTAAGTACCATTGAACCTCCAATGACCATCAAGTGATGAAATAATTTGAAACAATTCGAAGGAATTTAGAATTTGAAAAAATTTGAAGGAATTTTGAACCATTTTTTTGAAAAAATGAAAAAATTTGACCAATTTTTTAAACAACAACAAACTCAGGTTCAAGTAGGGGGAATTCAATATGACACTACAATGACACCTCTCCCCCACACTTAAAACCCAACATTGTCCCCAATGTTGACTATCAAGGTGGGAGACAGTTTAACTTCCAAACAGATGGACATTTCAGCGGAAAAAGGATATGGAGGGGTATCAATGAAGTTCAAGAATTTTTTTGACACACAAAAAGTAAAAGAAAATAAAAACCCAAAAAAACAAAAATAGAAGAACCTAACCCCACCAACCATCACCAGCAACCAAGTACATTTCTATTCCTAAGATGTTCATGCTTTTAATTTTTTAAAGGGCAGCCAAAATTTTGTATCAATTAACTTCAAATAGTTGCATGATTAGAAGTGATGTGCAGCAGAAACATAATGAAATTGAATGCAGTGGGTGTAGCAAGTTTAAAAATGAAACTCAAAATACTTTTTCAACTAAGTAGGTATTAGCAAGCTAACACCCAAGCAAGAAGCACAATTTACTTTTCACAGAAAATCATGGGACTCCCCCACATTTAATTCACAACAGCACACAAAATGAATGAGCAGATTGAAACAACCTGTAGACATAAAACATTACTTCCATGAATGAAATAATTAATTCATTTTATTCAATATCTCCCTTTAATTGAATTGTTCCTGAACTCTGGATACTCCAGTTTAGCATCTATATGATTAAACAGTTTAACATTAGTGTTTGAGATTTAAAGTTCAAATAAAAAGAAAATCCAAAGAGCTTAGGGAGTTTTATCCATTATTCTAGTGAGTTGGCCCCCTTAGACTTAGATTATAGTTAAACGTGCGGCCGATTGTCACCTATCGACCGGTCAAAGTTCCAGTGCTCTGCTAATGTGTATAGCAGCACTCGGGTCGAATCCTCGGTGATGATACTTTGAAATAGTTGTTCATTTTTAGTTGATTGTATTTTGATTAGGGGGTTTGTTTACAGAGCATAATTGAAATAATTGATTGAATATAATTGATTTAACAAATTGATAAATATTGGGGTGAGTTCATTATTATGTAGTTAAGCTTGTGATATCCTTGAGCTTTGCTTTATATTGCATTTAAATTAACACCCATGTCATAAGTTGACGTTGATTCGAATTGCTAAGTGTGAAGGCTTTAATCCAAGCCTTAAATTAACTTAGGGTTCTAATTTCAATCAAAACTTATTTATGGTAGTGTATTTATGGTTCCAATAATCCATGGAAACCACTCGTTAAACAAAACATATCATTAATCCATGACATATTAATTTTAACATACACAATATTAATTTAAAGAATACTCATCGAGAAAAACTCTCAATCACTTAACATCCCCAAATTATAACTCACCCCAATGAGATATTTACTCATCCATTTGGATGTTTAATATTCTGGTTAAAATAATTATGATGATAAATTAAGAATAGAAGAAAAAGAAAGGGATTAGAAAAGAGTGGTACGTTGACACACACACACGAACGATGATGATAATTAAAAACGGATTTTCGATTGAATGAGGAAGCAAAAGAAGGGAAGGGGATTCAACTGAATTTAAACTATTTTAAGAACATAAATATTAAACTACAGAAGGTGGATGAGAATAAGAGATATTGAAGAAGTAACTTGCATTAAAACAGAATTACAAAGAAAGAGAATTACAAGATTACAAAAATGAAGAACATGAAATTAAGTGAAAACAAAGAGAGGAGGAAAGGTCTCTCAAGTAAAAACTTGAGTATGGTAGGTCCTCCCAAGCCTTTTGAAAGGCTTTGGTCGTGCCAATATGATATCCTCTCTTCTGAAATGCCAACCCCTCTCAAGGAGAGAAGGGGAGAGTATTTATAGCCCAAGGAGTGGACTGTTTGCATTCACAATCTTTCCCTACACTTACACCGCCAATTTGTCTATTCAGACAGCCGAATCTTCAAATATCTCCTTCTTCAAAGTTGTAGAAAATACAGTTTTCCGACTACTCGCAAAATTTGGAGTCATTTTCACTTAAGGATAAAATGTTATTGCCGGTTGATTAAACAAAGTAAAACTGTCCATTTCAATCCAGTCTTTTTGAAGTCCATAATGTGAAAGGGTTTTTGAATACGAAGATGCCTTAAAATTCGAATGGTTTCTTCAACAAAGTTGGAAGCCTATATCGCCTATTTCACACTAAAACAGATTAGCTCGATTTGATGCTTACATCATGAGATATGTCATGCATACTATACTGATTTTAATTCTCGGCCAGAATGGTGGGCTGGACTTCAAATCTTTATTTGGGCCCCTTGTACTTGGATTTGGGCCTTGAAATTTTTATCCAAGATGACATGTAGTGTCCCCCAAATTATGGTGAAGAGTTAAGTTTTTTTGACTTCTTTATTGAGCCCAGTAAATCAATCTTCAAGGCTGGTCCAGTTTGTTCACAGATTCTTTGGTCTTGTTTGTGAGGACCATATGACCCTTCAAATGGCAGAATTGGCTCATGGTACCTTCTAATGAAATGTTGTATATTGAAAGGAGAATCCTAAAGAACATGAACCACACAATTTGAATAAGTATAGTGACATTTATTATTAAAACATTAAAATGACTCAATTGGACTACTTCTAAAAATGCTCAAAAATTATACTTAATATTAAAACATTAATATTTCACACAAATTATGCACATTTCATATAAAATCAGTAAAGGGGGAATATAATAAGTCATGAAAATATTAATAACATCAACTCCCCCACACTTAGTTTTGTGCATGTTCTCATGTGCAACAAATATAAAAACATGACAAAATCATTTTTACTCACCAACAGATATTAAAATTTTGTTTTCTCCAATCAGAGGAGGTTTAGACTATTTCACTCATCCATTTTGAATTCCACCACAAGTTGTTACAGAAACAATGTTCCAAAACTAATTCATTTTTTCATGCTCAAATTTAGAAATGTAAAATGTGGACACTCAAAACTCACACCTCTCAAGATGATAAAATTCATTTGTGGAGGTTCACTCTTTCACCAACCAAAAGTGAAAATCTTAGAGTTTGAAAAGAGATCTCAACTTACAATCCCTATCCAAAGTGCACAAAAATCAAGAGGTATTTTTAAGGGGTTTTTCTGTGGCTATGTGACGGTAGGAATATAATGTCCAAGTAAGAGAATAAGGGGGTTAAAATACCAACATAGAAAAATAAATGCACATTTTTTTTGAAATAAAACATGGAAGAAAATGAACACACATATTTACAAGGGAATGATTGTGTGAAGAAAGAAACAATAGAGGAAGAAAATATGAAGGCAATGAGATGATGGAATATTTACAAGACACAAAAGTTCTCCCAATGATATAAGAATATAATGCAAGTGTTCTTTTTTTTTTCTTTTTTTTCTTTGTTTTTTCGAAAGTTGACCTTAAAATAGATCTCACACTCATATCCCAACCCATGTTTGATCTCCTCACGACACTAATTGTAATAGTTATAACAAGATCAAAGGTTGAGAAAGAGTGGTTTTTGACCCATCCAAGACACAACCCATTCTTATATTCATTTTTTTGAATTTTTTTTTCTTGAATTTTTTTTGAATTTTTTTTTGAACACTTTTCAATATCATTTGTACAATACATTCCCAAATCCCACTGAATGACAACCTCACCCCCCCCCCCCCCCACACACTAAAATGGATGCTTGCCCTCAAGCATATGATAACACACCAGAAATTAAGGAAATGATCCCCAAAAATGAAATCCATTCCACCCCACACTTAAATTTCAAAAACTTATGCAATGAAAATCCATGTTGATATTAGGTGGGATAAGGTATTGGGCTTGTAATGTGGATATCAAGGAAAAGGTTTTCATAGGATTGAAGGGGCTTTCAAAAGGAGGATTAATGTAAGGTTTATGGGAGGCTATTTGGCTATTCTGATTCTCATGTGGTTCAGAAAATGCCTCTATCATATTAATGCACACTAAGGCAGGAAATTCAGCTCGAAGGTCCACAAACTCAAGACTCACAAATGGGGGTGAAAACACACATTTTGAAAAGATGTCCATAAGTGGCCTTGGCATGAAAGCAATTGTTTGTTCTCACGGTTTGGGAAAAGCATTTTCCAGATCAAAAATTGAGCATTCAAAATGTGTTGGTTTTGACACAAAATTCTTTATCCAAAGTCATGATGAAAATACATAATTTTTGAGATGAAAATATGTCTGTTAACTCCAAAAATGGTTGGACAAAATTTCAAAACTCGATGGTGAGTAAGAATGACTCTTTTTTTGTAATTTTTTAAGTAATTGTGTTTTTTTGGTTTTTTTAGTTTTTAAGGTTTTTATAAAATACACACCCACACAAGAAAGAGAAAAAGAAAGTGTTTGATGAATATAGTGGTAAAAAAAATGAAAGAGAGAGGAAGAAGAAGAAAGAGGTTGAGAGAGGAAGAGATAGAGAGAGAGTTAAAGGGAAAGAGGTTCCCCCTGGTTTGGATTTTGTGGGTTTCCATCTCCATCCAGTGGTCGGTCTACTGTGGATCCAATGGAAGTAGATGATGATCCAAGATTGTGTGTCCTCTCATTGTGATGCTTCAACCGATGTCCATTTACCGTAAATTTCTGTTTGGAGGAGGGGTCTTGGACTTGCACTGCACCAAATGGGTAAACATTAGTAATAAAAAAAGGACCTTCCCAACGAGAATTAAGCCTACCTGGGTGAAGCCGAAACCGATAATTGAAGAGAATTACCTTTTCACCTTCAAGAAATACCTTTCTCAGGATGTGTTTATCATGGAGTACCTTAGCCTTCTCTTTGTACATATTGGAATTCTCATAGGATTCAAGTCGAAGCTCCTCCAGTTCATCCAATTGCAAAAATCTTTCTTCACCAGATTTTTCAAGATCAAAATTACATGTTTTCACTGCCCAAAATGACTTATGTTGTATTTCAACTAGTAAGTGACATTCTTTACCAAAAACAATCCAAAAAGGAGACATCCCAATGGGTGTTTTATAGGTAGTCCGATAAGCCCAAAGTGCTTCACCAAGACTCTCAAGCCAGTCTTTTCTGGTGGGCTTAACAATTCTCTCAAGTACCCTTTTCACTTCTCTATTAGAGAGTTCAGACATACCATTTGTTTGGGGGTGTTATTCAGTTGAAGTTTTATGAACAACCCCATTCTTTTTCAGAAGATCTTCCATGGTTCTATTACAAAAATGGGTTCCTAAGTCACTGATCAAGGAACGTGGTGTGCCAAATCGTTGAAAGATGTGGGTCTTTAGGAACTCACTAACAGTATGAGCATCATCCTTCCTAGTGGGTTTGGACTCAACCCACCTTGAAACATAATCGACCGCAAGAAGAATGTATGAGAATCCATTGGAATGGGGAAATGGTCCCATGAAATCAATACCCCAAACATCAAAGATTTCACAAAAGATTAAGGGCTTTTGGGGCATTTCATTTCTTTTGGAGATTATGCCAAACTTTTGGCATGTGGGACATGATTGATAAAACTCATGTGAGTCCTTGAAGAGGTAAGGCCAGAAGAATCCAGAGTCTATGACCTTTCAGGAGGTCCTTTGTGGTCTGAAGTGGCCACCACCAGGCATTGAGTGACAGAATTCTAAGATGGAAGAATATTCATCTTCATCAACACATCTCCAATTACCATGTCTGCCCCAGTTTTCCAAAGTTTATTTTCTTCCCAAAAATAGTATTTTGAATCACTTTTCAACTTCATTTTTTGTTCTTTTGAAAACATTTCAAGAAAAACACCAGAAACCAAGTAATTTACAATTGGGGCATACCATGGTAGTTTTGGAGTGAGAGATGAAAGGTGCTCAATTGGAAATTCAGGATCAATGATTTCAGAATGAGGAGAATTAGGAATTATACTCAAGTGATCAGCCACGGGGTTTTCTTTTCCAGTTCTATCTTTGATTTCAAGGTCAAACTCTTGGAGCATTAGAATCCATCTTATTAGCCTTGGTTTGGAATCAATTTTCTTGAGTAAGAACTTAATAGCAGAATGGCCTGTGAAGATGATGATTTTGGCACCTAAGAGATGGGGCTGAAATTTATCTAAGCCATAAACCACAGCTAAAAGTTCCTTTTTAGTCATAGTGTAGTGAGATTGAGTTTCATCCAATGTTTTTGAGGCATAATAGATTACATGATGAATTTTTTCTCTTCTTTGACCAAGAACAGCCCCAACAGCTCTATCAGAAGCATCACACATTAACTCAAAGGGTAAGGACCAATCTGGGGGTTGGATTATCGGGGCAGATGTAAGAGCAGTTTTGAGTTCAATAAAGGCTCTCTTTCAAACCTCATCAAAATGGAAGGTGACATCATTTTGGAGCAACCGAGTGAGTGGGAGGGAAATCCTACTGAAGCTATGGATGAATCTCTGATATAAACCGGCATGACCGAGAAATGAACGAATGTCTCGAACAGAGTTGGGTTCAGGAAGTGATTGGATCACTTCAATTTTGGCAGGATCGACTTCAATACCATCTTTTGAAACTATGTTCCCTAGAACAATCCCATTTTCAACCATGAAGTGACATTTTTCAAAATTTAACACAAGGTTACACTTGACACACTTTTGAAGGACTAGAGAGAGTAAATGCAAACAAGATTCAAATGACTCACCATAAATGGTGAAGTCATCCATGAAGACTTCCATGCAGTGTTCAATGAATTCTGAAAAGATACTCATCATACACCTCTGGAATGTTGTAGGAGCATTGTAAAGTCCAAAAGGCATTCTTCTATATACATATGTTCCAAAGGGGCATGTGAAAGTAGTCTTTTCTTGGTCCTGAGGTGAGATTGGGATTTGGAAGTAGCCGGTGTATCCATCAAGAAAGCAATAGTGTGACTTTCCGGCCAATCTTTCTAGAATTTGATCAAGGAATGGAAGAAGGTAGTGATCTTTTCGGGTTTCAACATTCAATTTCCTATAGTCGATTCACACACTCCATTTGTTCTTCACTCGAGTTGTGACTACCTCTCCATGTTCATTTGTGACAACAATTATCCCACCCATCTTAGGTACAACTTGAATTGGACTAACCCATTCACTATCAGAAATTGGGTAGATAATACCAGCTTGAAGAAGCTTGGTGATCTCTTCCCTAACTACCTCAAGGATGAGTGGATTGAGTCTTCTTTGTGGTTGTCTAATTGGTTTGGATGATTCCTCAAGATGGATGTGATGCATGAAAAGGGCAGGGTTGATTCCTGGTATGTAATCTAGGGTCCAAACTAAGGTTGTTTTGTTTTCCTCTAACACTTGAACAAGTTTGGACTCCTCTGTTTCAGTAAGTGTGGCAGTGATAATGATAGGATATGAGTGATCATGGAAGAGGAATGCATATTTCAGGTGTGCAGGAAGAGGTTTTAGATCAATCTCATCTTTCACTTTTGGGCTAGACAACTCAGAAATGGAGGAAGGGACTTTAGTTTCTTCAGATTCATTTTTCTCAATGTTGTCCAAGGTGGAGCAGTAGAGATCAGAGTTGATGTGGGATTCAAGAGAGTTTTCAAGTTCCTCTAGATTGATAGAGTCTATGAATGATAGGTCCACATCAACTTCACCATTTATGACTTTGTTAATCATGGCGCAGATTTCACAAGATCCTTTATCATAAGAACATGAAGAACATGGTGGATTGGGGTTCGATTGACTCTTATAAGTGTCCTCAGAAGCATGGATTGAGAATGCAGAGTGATCCTCAGATGGGTATCGCATGGATTGGAAAATGTTGAACTTGACCACTTGGTCACCGAATTCCATGGATAAGATGCCTGAATGGACATCAATCTTGGTTCTCGCAGTCATGAGGAATGGTCTTCCTAGAATTAGGGGAGATCGAGAAGAGTTCGTCTCACCTTCCATGATAAGGACATAGAAATCAACAGGGAAGATAAGATCATTGACTTGGACAAGGACATCCTCAATTATTCCCTCAGAACTAGTTGTGCTTCGATTGGCTAACTGAATGACAACACCCATTGGGTGCAAGGGACCTAGACCAAGGTTGGAGAATATGGATTTGGGCATTACATTAATTGAGGCTCCTAGGTCTATGAGTTCATCATCAAAGTTGGAACTTCCAATTTGGCATGGGACTGTAAAGGTCCCTGGATCTTTGCACTTTATGGGAATAGACTGCTGGGTGGAAACATTTTCAAAGGTCCTAAGTTGCCTCTTGTGGGTACACAACTCCTTGAGAAACTTGGCATACTTAGGAATTTGTTTTATGGCATCTAAGAGGGGAATGTTGACTTCAACACGTCTAAACATGTCGAGCATTTCAGGATCAGGTTCAAAGGACTTCCTTGGTTTAGAAACAGCTTGAGGAAAAGGAATTGGATTCCTAAGTGGAATGGAAGGAGGTGATGGAATGGATTCAGATTCCTTTTCAATTTTCTTTTTCTTTTCATTTTCTAGGTCAACATTCAAAGGAGGGTTTGAGGATTTATCTTGAGGCATAGCAAGTTGCTTTCCTGATCTAAGTGCAATTGCACTTACATTACCCTTGGGGTTGGGTAATGGTTGAGCTGGGAGTTGGGAAGAATTTGATTGTTGTTGCTGGCTCAGGTGGGATGCAAGTTGACCTATTTGAGTTTCAATGTTTTTAAGGCTAGAACGGGTGAAGGAGTCAAGATCTTCCACTGCACTTTCCCATGGTTTCTTGGAAGAATAGTCTTGTACCGGATTGGGATTACCTTGATTTTGGTTCTTGGGAAAGCGATTGTATTGGTTTTGGAATTGGGAAGGCTCACTAGGATAATGGAATCCAGGAGGAGGATTTTTCCTTTGAGGTTGAGGAGAAAAAGGATAAGGTTGATGGAAGTTACCACCACCTTGACCATATTTGAAATGGTTTGGGTTTTTAGGAGGGAATTGAGGGGGGTGAGATATGGGATTACCATACCTAAGGCCTTGGTTATGGAAGAAGAGAAAGGATCAGAGTGAGGTTGGTTGAAGTTTCTAACAAACTGACCTGATAGTTGAGGATTGGTGTTCCGCTAAGCATATGCTGCATTGAGCTCCATTGGTCCAGATGAATCGGATTGATCCTCTTGAAGTTGTGGACATGTGTCTGTTGGATGAGCTGGGGAGCTACAGATTCCATAATTCTTGATAGGTCCAGGTAATAGTGACTGTGGAGAAGATGAGGTTGGGGATTTGGTAGCCACCGTTAGTTGACGCACAAGACCTTTAAGTTCACTCATCCACTCAGTCATCTTGTTAGGCTCTATGGATTGATTATCTTGGGCTTGTTTGACTTGAGTATGTGCTCGATTATGGAATTTTTGTGTGTTTGCAGCCATGTTACTTATGAGATCTCTTATAGCTACAGGAGTTTTATCAACCAGAGCACCACCAATTGCGGCATCAATGAGAGTTCTCTCCATAGCCAATAACCCCTCATAGAAGTATTGGATCAAGAGTTGGTCATGGATTTGATGATGTGGTCAGGTTGCCACAAGATTTTTGAACCTCTCCCAGTACTCATGGATTGATTCACTAGGGAATTGACGTATACCACTTATTTCCTTTCGGATGGAAGCGGTACGAGAAGCAGGAAAGAATTTTTCTAGAAAGAGACGCTTCATGTCATTCCATGTAGTTATGGAACCAGGAGGGAGGTAGTAGAGACATGACTTGGCAGAGTCATCTAGGGATAAAGGGAATGCTCGGAGTTTGATTTGTTCTTTAGAAACCCCTTGAGGCTTCATGGTAGAGCTTACTATTTGGAACTCTTTAAGGTGAAGATGTGGATCCTCACCGGCTAGCCCGTGAAAATGAGGGAAAAGATGAATCAAACCCGATTTGAGTTCGAAGTCAGATTCAATGTTTGGATATTGAATACCAAGAGGTTGGTAATTCATATCAGGGGCAGCGAGTTCTTTTAGTGTTTGTTCCCTATGATTGGCCATTTCAATTTCAACTGGTTGGATGAGGACTGGTTCTTCAATTATTTGAGTATCTCTTATGTTCCTCCTAAGTTGGCGAAGTTTTTGCTCAATTTCAGGGTCAAACAAATCCAAGAGATTGTTTGGAAGGCTACGGGGAATTCAGAGAGATTTTGTAAGAAAGAGGAAGATGGTTTTTTCTTTGTATTTTTTCAGTTTATGATTTTTATGAGAAGACGGGTTTTTCTTTGTGATTTTTTTTCAATTTTTTTAAAAATTTTGTTTTTTTTACAATAACCAGAAACGAATGACTACTTAAAGCACCATCCCTGGAAATGGCACCATTTGAAACGCACGACCGATTTTCGCCTATCGACCGGTCAAAGTTCTGGTGCTCTACTAATGTGTATAGTAGCACTCGGGTCGAATCCTCAGTGATGATACTTTGAAATAGTTGTTCGTTTTTAGTTGATTGTATTTTGATTAGGGGGTTTATTTGTAGAGAATAATTGAAATGATTGATTGACTATAATTAATTTAACAAATTGATAAATATTGGGGTGAGTTCATTATTATGGAGTTAAGCTTGTGATATCCTTGAGCTTTACTTTATATTGCATTTAAATTAACACTCATGTCATAAGTTGACGTTGATTGGAATTACTAAGTGTGAAGGCTTTAATCCAAGCCTTAAATTAACTTAGGGTTCTAATCTCAATCAAAACGTATTTATGGTAGTGTATTTATGGTTCCAATAATCCATGGAAACCACTCGTTAAACAAAACATATCATTAATCCATGACATATTAAGTTTAACATACACAATATTAATTTAAAGAATACTCATCGAGCAAAACTCTCAATCACTTAACATCCCCAAATTATAACTCACCCCAATGAGAGATTTACTCAGCCATTTGGATGTTTAATATTCTGGTTAAAATAATTATGATGATAAATTAAGAATAGAAGAAAAATAAAGGGACTAGAAAAGAGTGGTACGTTGACACACACACTCGAACGATAATGATAATTAAAAATGGATTTTCGATTGAATGAGGAAGCAAAAGAAGGGAAGGGGATTCAACTGAATTTAGACTATTTTAAGAACAAAAATATTAAAATACAGAAGGTGTATGATAATAAGAGATATTGAATAAGTAACTTTCATTAAAACAGAATTACAAAGAAATAGAATTACAAGATTACAAAAATGAAGAACACGAAATTAAGTGAAAACAAAGAGAGGAGGAAAGGTCTCTCAAGTGAAAACCTGAGTATGGAAGGTCCTCCCAAGCCTTTTTCAAGGCTTTGGTCGTGCCAATATGATATCCTCTCTTCTGAAATGCCAACCCCTCTCAAGGAGAGAAGGGGAGAGTATTTATAGCCCAAGGAGTGGACTGTTTGCATTCTCAATCTGTCCCTACAATTACACCGCCAATGTTTCTATTCAGACAGCCGAATCTTCGAATATCTCCTTCTTTAAAGTTGTAGAAAATAATGTTTTCTGACTACTCTCAAAATTTGGAGTCATTTGGACTTAAGGATCAAAAGTTATGGCTAGTTGATTAAACAAAGTTAAACTGTCCATTTCAATCCAGTCTTTTTGAAGTCCATAATGTGAAAGGGTTTTTGAATATGAATATGCCTTCAAATCCGAATGGTTTCTTCAAAAAAGTCAGCCACCTATATCTCCTATTTCACATTGAAAAATCTCAGCTCGATTTGAAGCTTACATCATGAGAGATGTCATGCATACTATACTAATTGTAATTATCAGCCAGAATGGTGGGCTGGAATTCAAATCATTATTTGGGCTCCTTGTACTTGGATTTGGGCCTTGAAATTTTTATCCAAGATGACATGTAGTGTCCCCCGAATTATGGTGGAGAGTTAAGTTTTTTGGACTTCTTTATTAAGCCCAGTAAATCAATCTTCAAGGCTGGTCCAGTTTGTTCACAGATTCTTTGGTCTTGTTTGTGAGGACCATATGACTTTTCAAATGGCAGAATTGGCTCATGGTACCTTCTAATGAAATGTTGTATATTGAAAGGAGAATCCTAAAAAACAAGAACCACACAATATGGATCAGTATAGTGACAGTTATTATTAAATCATTAAAATGATTCAATTGGACTACTTCTAAAAATGCTCAAAAATTATACTTAATATTAAAACATTAATATTTCACACAAATTATGCACATTTCATATAAAATCAGTAAAGGGGGAATATAATAAGTCATGAAAATATTAATAACATCATATATCCATGTGGAATCTACTACCAATTTATTTTCTAAAAAAACTCAATTTAAAAAACATCATGAAATAATTAAATAAAGTAGAAAATTAAATAGGGAAATCCTGGGATAACCCCCTAGGGGGTGCTATAGTTTGACTATCCACAGCTAAACAATCCTTGGATCAACCCCAGTTTGATGGTGGATTTGGTTTCTTTCTCAGGAACCAACATGCGTGATTCCTTCCAACCTTATTAACTTGCTATCTTTGGAGTACCCCATATTCAGCTTCAACCAAATTCCCCTCATGGGCAGTGAAGTAATTCATGTGGAATGGTGGAGGGGAAAACAGGATATAATGGTACTTCCCTACTCCTTATTCTTGATATTGAGTGTGCAAAAGTTCTAATGCTGGAAATTTTAGAAAACTTGGATGTGAATTGTCTTCTGGTTGAATCCAATAAAATATTTTCCCTTGGAAAACAATTGTTTTGTCATCATCCACTTCTGTTCTAGTGCACAAATCCAATAATTTATATTCAAAAATAACTTCTAAATTAGAAGTGTCATCGAGAATTGGAAGTTCCATTAACTCTTTAAAATAAGCAATGACAACTTCCTCACTCTCCATGAAATCAAAAATTGAGATGCATCTTCAATATCTGCACATTGAGAAACATAATTAAAATTATATTCAATATAATTCATGTTGAATAAAAAAACAGGTTCTTCAATAAAATTGTCAACTCCATTTATCAATGATGCTTGTTCCTCCTCGTGATGAAATAGTGATCCTGGGAGAGGGTCTGGGGTAAGAGCGAGGTAGTCAACCTCCTCCAACCTATCTTCAAAACACACCAGATTCACCATTTCATTACAAGGGAAACAGTGATGAAAAAGTGGAGATGGAAACAGTGATGAAAAAGTGCAAAAATGTAGAGACACGGGACAAAACCAGAAAAAAAAATGACACCAAGACACATAAGAAGAAAGTCAGTGATAATAAGGTCAGACTAAGGTTAATCCACCCCCTACTCGCCTTCCTAGATCAACATGAACAATCAAATTCGCACAGTGCATGATCGATGTCTCAGATCACACACCAGTATCGCCTAGAAATTAAACACTCAAGCATTGATTTTTTTCAATACTCAAGTGTTCCTCCAAATTGCAAGGTGATTCACATAGAAAAAATCATTCTGGAAAGAAATTATCACAAACCAGAATGATTCCATTAAGATCTTCACATCGCACAACCAATCCTAATTCTCAGTTCGAGAAATCAAGATAGGAAGGGGAGATGAAATTAAACAAGAAGGTGGAAAATCGTCCTACGCAAGGTCTTACTCTCTCTTAATCTAACTTGCACACGTGATATACAAAGGCGAATAAAAATAATGTGATCATGTTGATGAGTGGATCTTAAGATCATGTTGGGTTTCATAAACTGGATCTAGACCTGCAAATTAGATCTCTATTTCTAGATATTTAAGATTACAACACAAAGGGAGGATAAATGTAAGACACAAACAATCAATCACAACTAACATCACAATTAAATTAGTTAAACATAACACAAGTATTTACAGAGACAATTGAAATAAAAAGTAGAACATAGTAATAGGGGTGAAGCGGAGAATGGAGGGGAAGGTCCTGTCTCTTGGTTGAAGACTATCTCAGTCCATGAGAAGTGGATGGAATAGATGTGTATGGTGGTGGAGTCTCCTCATCCCGTTGTGGAATTATGCCCACCCTCGTTCTTGTTCCGACCCTCGTCCTAAAGATAGGAGTTGCACATCCTCTTATTTAGAGACAAAAATAGAAAACTAAACTAATAGTCAGTGTCTATCCATGTGGAACGTCTTTGAGTGTGCTCGTCACCAACTCTCTAGTGAACTCCCTGTGAGTGTACCCAATTCCCCTACAACAAACTCGCTAATGTTCTTGCACCTTCCCACGAACTATTTCCTTTATCCTGCATCTTCTAGTAACTCCCCCTACACTGAACAATAGAAGAAAAACTAAACAAGTTAAACAAATAAAAAGAAACTAAAATAACTATATATTAATATTATTAATTAGATTAGTTAATAAAAATACTTATTAATATATATAATACCTAATATTATTATTACTATTATATGTAATTATATTCCTTAATATGATATACTAATATTATATATAATCTTCTATACACTTATTAATATAACTATAATTGTTATTGTATTATAATATATTATGTTATATTATATAATAGAATAAAAAGAACTAAAAGAAAAAAAGAAATAAAATAGAAAGAGGGGGTGTGGTCTTCGCGGCGTGGATGAGAGGGTAGAAAGGGGGAGAGGAGGGGTAGAGGTGGCGAGGTGGTTCAGATTAGGGAGCAGGCAGCAGCTTGGGTTGAGTGTGGCTGTGAGGTGGTGCAGGTTCAGGTTTGGGGGTGCATGGCTTAGGTGTGGATTTCAGCGGTGGGGGTAGCAGGATTTGGGAAACGGTTCAGAAATGGGGGTCCGATCAAGGAAAGTCGTGGCTAGGTCCTAGTGGCTGCGGCGGCATGAACCAACAAATTTTCTCTTCTTCTTATTCTTCTTCGATATTTTGATTTCATCATTTTGCACTTTTTTTATACTGTGTGTAATCTGCAATGCCACTGAAAAGTTTTGTTGTTTTACAATTTGTTGTTTCTTTGATTCATATCAATTACATTGATTTGTTGTGGGGATTTTTCCGATTTACGGTGATTCTGTTGTGGTGACAGTGTGTCGGGTTTGCTGTGGAAGGAAGTAGGGAACAAGCTGGAGGGGTCCCTGAAACGAGGAGGAGGTGCCACCGTGAGGATGGATGGCTGTGGTTTAGCCACTGTTTCCTTTGAAATGGTGAGACAGGTATAAGGAAACAGTGCCACCGTGAGTGGGTGATACGGTGGCATAGTGGGTGTGGCAATGTGCGGGGTTTGATGTCGAACATCAAGTGAGTCCTCACGGTGACTGTGTGTGGGAGATTGTGAGATAGGATGAAGTGAAACGGTGGCAGTGTGAGTGATTCTCATAGTGATACCGTGAGGGGTGAAAACGGTGGGACGTGCCACCGTGAGTACCTGCAAATTAAACAAACCAAACAAATCAGAAAAATATAAATTAGAATTATAATAAAATGAAGAAATAAATTCATAATTTAATTAATTAAATTAAAAAGAATAAAACTAAAAACTAAATAAAACAAAGCTAGAGAAAAAAATTAATTATGCATTAAAAACAAGATTTTTTTTGGGTTTAATAACATAATTTAAAACAAATAAAAAATGTTAATTGCTTAAATTATTTAACCAATTAATTAACCAATTAATAAAATAAATTAAGGAATAAAAAATATTAATTTAATAAAATTAAATTGTTAAAACTAATTAAATTATTAAAAGACTAAAAACAAAAATGAGTTATTTATTTACAATTTAAAGAATAAAGCATTAATTAATTTAATTAATGAATTAATAAACTAACTAGAATGAAAAATTATAAAAATAAAATAATAAATAAATAATAGTATAATACGAAAGACTAAATTAAGTTAAGAATTATTTAAAATGACACTAATATACATTAAAACGAATTTTTTAAACTAAAAACTGATTATTTTACACAACAAGTACAAAAACACAATAATTATCAATTATTTAATAAAAAACAACATTTTAAAATAAAAAAAGTCAATAAAAATTACAAAAATGATATGGAAAAGTGTGTTAAAACACTTCCACATAATATCGCTTATGGTTCTCATCAGCTGAGACAACATGAGAAGAACTACGCTACCCATGACTTAGAGGTAGTAGCAGTGGTCTTCACCTTGAAGATGTGGAGACACTATCTTATGGTAGAATGTTTTACCATGTACTCAGATCACAAGATTCTCAAGTATATCTTCTCTTAAAAGGACCTGAACCTGAGACAATGACGTTGGCCTGAGTTCCTCCAGGACAATAACTTTGAGATAGTCTATACTCCTTAAAAGGGGAACATTGTTGCAGATGCTCTTAGCAGTAGATCTAGTATATAGGTGCTAGGTGAGGTGACAGAGCAATTGGATGCATTATAGATATCATTTGTGGATAGAGATGGAGTAGTCTTCCTTCAGTCTCTTACAGTCACTCCCCCACTTCTTCAGTGAGTCAGAGAGGCACAACATGGGGATGCTGACTGCGAGAAACGATGTGCTCAGTTATCCACAGGGCAGTCACCTGATAGATTCTATAAAGGTGGGGAGCACACCATCCTCTTTAGAGGACATACCATGGTACCAGTGGCACATCAGGAGGGATTGTTGAGGGAGTTCCACACTTCCCCTCTAGCGGTACATCCAGGAGTGGCGAAGATGTACTAGGACCTTCGACGACAGCATTGGTGGCCAGGTATGAAGAAAGCGGTAGCAGAGTTTTTCTCTCGATGCCTCACTTATTAGCAAGTGAAGGCGGTGCACCAGGTACCAGCAGGAATGGTACAACCTTTAGAGGTCCCAGAGTGGAAGTGTTATGGGATATCTATGGAATTTGTGACGAGTTATCCACGTAAATCCAGGGTTCATGACTCAATTTAGGTGATCGTCGACCGACTCACCATGTCGGCCCACTTCCTATCGATCAGAGAGCAAGGTTCAGTAGACATCTTGGGACGCCTCTACATGCAGGAGATTGTGCGGCTACATGGAGTACCTACTTCTATTATCTACGATCATGACACATGGTTTACTTCCCGGATATAGAAGAGGTTGTAGGAGGCTTTCAGGATGCATCTACGTCTGAGCGCTGCCTTCCATCCTCAGACAGATGGCCAGACTGAGAGGACCATTCAGACCCTCGAGGACATGATACGTGCTTGTGTCCTCTACTTCAGACGTAGTTGGGAGGATCAATTTCCAGTGGTGGAGTTTGAATACAACAACAACTATCACTCCACCATAGGGATGACACCATTCGAGGCTTTATATGGGCGACCTTGCAGATCACCCTTGTGCGGGACATACCCTGGGGAGTCATCACTGGTAGGACTAGCGATGGTACTAGCTACCACAGAGAAGGTGAAAATCATCCAGGAGCAGATGAAGACTGCACAGATCAGATATAAGTCATATGTTGATAGAAGACAGAAACCTCTAGAGTTCGAGGATGGAAACAACATCTTTCTATTTGTCTCACCCCGATGAGGTCTACAGATATTTTTCCATGGCGGAAAATTATCTCGAAGATTCATTATACCTTTTTAGGTCCTTATCATAGTTGGTGAGGTGGAAAACCCCTTAGCTCTTCCACCTCAATTGCATAGAGTGCACGACGTCATCCACGTTTCCCAGCTAAGGAGATACGTGCATGACCCTAAACACATAATCGACCATGGGGATCTGGACGTTGATGATGGGGAAACATTTATGAAGGTTCTAGTGGAGATTGAGGATCGACAATATCGGGTCCTACATGTATGGTCGATACCTCTGGTGTGCATTCACTAACAACATGAGAACCTCCAGGAGAGCACATGAAAGCAGGAGGCTCAGATGCATGCTCAGTACCCCCATCTTTTCCCTTAATTAGAGTTGTATCTTATGAGGATGCAAAGCCCTGAGGTAGGGAGAATGTAAAGACCTGTAATTTCCATGGAATTTTTTTTCTTAAATACATGGTAATTTTACGAGTCCATGAAAACTGACGGTGAGTAATTCTGAGGCCCGGTGTGCCCGGAATCAATTTATGAAGTTTTATTCAGGTACATTTAGTAAACGTACGAGCAAGATTTTATAACTTTTGAACCGGTTCTAAGAATTGAAATCTTAGGGCACTGTTGAACTCGCAGTGCTGGTATTATCTTAAGAATTCTTTCACCTCCATAGCATATAGTCTGGAATGAAAGTTAGTTTTTGGGTTGTACGTGGGAATAATAAAATAAATTAAGTGCTTGTCTTAATTTAATTTTAGTTGGTTAAAACCTCCAAGTGGAGGTTGGAGGTGGCGGCCACCACACCTAACCTCCCATGAGAGGTTATAGTGGTGGGTCCCACCTGAGTTCTAAACACCTCTTCTTAATTAATTTGTTGGGGACCACCCGAGGTATAACCTCCTGGACCCCCAATTAAGTGGGGAGAAACCCCCTTGAACTCCCCACTTATGGTGCCAACCCTCTCAATTAATGATTTGAACACATACAATTAATTAATTTAAATCTTTTGAATTCTATGCCAATAATTTAATAAGATGTCATAATCTATTATTTTCTTGGAATTTGTCTTTTTTTTTGGAGCTTGGAAGGAAAAGAACACTCCAATGAAGAACACTTCTTCCTCCATTGAAGAACGATCTTCAACCGAGGAAAGGGGGGAGTGCCGTCCTTGAAGAACGCCAACGACGTCATCCTCAACTTCTTCTTCTTCTTTCTCGACGTCATTGAATCGACATATGCCTTTTTGCAACATTGTAAACAAACAACGAACTGAAGGAAGAGGGGTTCAAGCTTGCTAATTGTTGTGTGTTCTTCATTTACCATCATGTTTTAAATTTCGAAGCCTCTTGATATCACCCAAATGCGAATGGTGTGGGATTAACAAACACAGCCCGACCCCTCCACATTCTTTCTGGATTATGATGCTCATTGTGGCATGAGTCCAGGATGAGCTTTACCCATCAAAAATGGTTGAGGATCAAAGGAGACTACTCGAGGAATGCGCGACTTCTTCCGGAATGAGAATCGGGCCACCAGAACTCATCTGGTGACCTACAGAAAGTTTGTCGATGGTTGGTGTGACGATATTCACTGGATGGATGGCGGTGGTGCAACCGCGCCACTAGAGAAGAAGGCCATGGCTTGATGGACTAAAGAGGTGCAATGGAGGCTGACACAAGGCCGACTGCGAAGGAAGTCGGTGGCCCGAGCTGCCAAGACGCCAGAGAAGGCGCGGTGCAACAGGTGCTATGTGGAAGTCCGAAGGAGGGCCGAAGCGGTGCAGCAGTGGCCGGATCGAGCACGGCCGCGATGTGGTCCGGTGGCCCGAGCCGCTGGGTCGCCAGAAAAGGCGTGGCGCAACTGGCACCGCGCGAGTAGCCGGTTGGCCGCTCGGCCAACTGGAAACAGCGGGACCCCACTGGGTCCCGAGTGACACACCGGCGCCAGCCTGATTCCGGTTCCACCCACCTGAATGACTAAGTTGTTCGAAAACCAAGGGCACAACCTCCCCCTAGACATGGCTAGGGCGCCACTAGCTGCTAGCTGCCCAGACCATGCGGGCCACCAGCACAGGCCAGGCGGGCCGCGCTACCCGCGGGCCAGGCAGCCTTCGCGGGTCGGGCCACCCCCACGGTCCAAGTCAGACCCGTGGACTGGGTGAGACCCGCAAACTGGGTCGGACCCGAGTTCGGACCCGGGTCGGGCCGGGTTGGTCCAACTGGGCTAGACCAGACCCAGACCCATTTGACCTGATTTCACCTTTTCTCCCTAACTTGGGCTACATGTATTCGATTGATGAACCGTCTGTAGAGAGAGAAATATTGGATTGAGATGGTTATTTTGGAATACCACACATGAGGTTTGGACACAGTTGGTTTATAGTCGGGTTGGATTGAACCTAAATCTAACTGGGCCCTTGGAATGAAAGTTCCAATAAATCTCAGACCGGGCATCCGATTGACACACCGTCTATCGTGTTGTGTTATTTTTGACAAGACGGAACTTCAGGACACATCAATAGGGGATGAAATGGTAGTTGATGTATCGAATCTTATCTTGAGGATAAGACCCTTCCAGAATCAAGCATGCTAGTAGAAACCCTGAGGCTGGTTGTGCTCCAACGACTGTTCCGGGATCATGTGTTGGTTCGACAGAATAGCTGGTCCTGGATCATGTGTTGGTCCGAAAGCTCTGACGACTATTCCTGGATCATGTGTTGGTCTGATAGATCGAAATTCTGTTCCTGGATCATGTGTTGGTCTGACAGAATAGCTGGTTCTAGATCATTTGTTGGTCTGACAGCTCTGACGATTGTTCCTGGATCATGTGTTGGTCCGATAGCTCTGACGGTTGTTCCTGGATCATGTGTTGGTCTGACAGTTCTAACTTCTATTCATGTATCATGTGTTGGTCTGACAAAATAGCTGGTCCTAGATCATGTGTTGGTCTGACAGCTCTGATGATTCAGTGGCTATATCTGGTCATCATTATCTCTCTACAAAAGTTGTATACCTTGTTTGAGCTGAGTTAGTAACTTTTGTGTTTACATCATGATTGCGATGGATTACTTAATAACTTAGTTATATGTATGGGAATATACCTAAGTGAGTTCATCTGATGATTTCATACTATGTATTTTATCCTTGGTGGATTTTTAGAGACCTTGGTGGTCTCAGGGTCCCTACTGAGTATCGTTATACTCACCCCTGCACGGGCTATACCCGCACCTTGTTGTGTTGGATGCAGACGACAGACAGCGCTGACGGAGGCTGAGAGCACCAGGACTGGATGGTACCCGGAGGTGGACCTTACGACGAGTCGGTACACAGAATACTGATGGACATGGAGTGCTAAGGAGTCTATCTGTATCTACCCTTCAGGTAGGATCTGTGGTGGTCGTTCTAGGAACTCCCTTTCACCTTTCAGTTGTTTTGTCTCTTTTCAGTTGTACTTATACTTTATAGTTGGGATTGTATTTCCGGCCCCCTTTTTTACTTTTAAATACTCTTTTGTATTCAAATTTAATTAGTTTTTTACTTCCAATTCGTATTCTATTGTGTGTGTTTTCAGTTTATAAAGGCCTTGCCTTCCTAATTTTAGGGAAATTTTTCTTTGGTGCTAGTCGCCAGCCACTGGCCTATGGAAGGCGGGCTTGGGGTAGTCATGACACTGGCTCTCGAGGACGAGTTGTGATATGGAATATTTATAATAATGTATATATGTCCATTTTAAATTGTTTCTTTTAAATGATTTTAGTTTTGAATCTATTAATCCCAAATTATATTTTTGGGTAATATTTAAATAAAATTAAGGGTTTATTTTGATAAATTATTGGATTTTATATATAAATACAATTTTAATAAAATATTATTTTTAGGTAAATATTATTAAATATAAATGGTCACATAAATTTTATGAAGTGAAATGTACTATTTGTAAGTTTTTAAAAACTCTTTTTATAAAAAAAAACTATCATTTTTCAAAAAAATATTTAAAACTATTTTAAAAGAGAAAATGTAAATATTTAGAAAATTATTTAGATAAAATGAATATTATTTTTGGAATTATAACATCGAAATTATCCAATGGTTAATTTTTCATAATTTTATATGACTGTCTATTTTTAGGGAAAAAATTAAATACCGAATAATTATAATATTAGTTTTATGACATCATAATGGACTAAAAATGAAGCTGTTTCCAACAATTTTTCTGGGGTGCGTGCATCCATCTCATTCGGGGATGAGAGACGCGGATTTTGTGTTGCCCCGCATTCCCGCTTTCCAAAGGCGGGCAACATTCGCTCCTTATTCAGGGATGCCTGCCCCTTGATCAAAACAGGACGATGGGATGTCGGTTCTTCCTTCCATGGATTCCTCCTTGGAACTCGTCACCTAGTCTGGGTCTCCCTCATAGACTTAAGACGTTGTTCGTGAAACTCTTTGTGGCGCCATAATTTCATGGACACCAGTTAATTACACTACTTCTGTCAGGACATTCCAAGGGGCCAGTCAGGGAAGAAAACTTCGGTTAGGGGAGTATTCATGTTGGGCTTCCCTGGCATGTCTTGAAGCTGGGGGATTGGTGTGTCTATCTTTTGTCCCTTATTATAGGGCTTCTCGAGGGCACAGAAGACCGAGGCATCCCACATCGAATGCTGGGAATCGTATTACATGGGCTTGTATCAGAGGTTTTCCTCAGCTTCCCATGTTTAACATAGGGTATGCCGCATTTTTAATGTCCAACAGAGATGGATCAGGCTAATCAGGACACTGACTAGAGTGGATCAAATAGAGGAACCCTCTGGAGGGAACGCTGATACATGGTCCATCATGTGGGTGGCTTCTCGAATGTTGTTTTATGGAATGGGGAGTGGGGCGGCATGATCCCAACGGGATGTGGCGGCCCGGGTAAGAATCAGGATGGATGATGAAGTGAAGAGGGATGAAATAGGACCATCTCAAGGGCGATAGTGAAGTTGGGCTTGAGCCTCGAAGAGACTTCCTACATATCCCCGTGGAAGGGAGTCAAAGTCCTCATAATTCAGTGAACATAGCTCATCTTGACAACGGCTTACCGCTGAATGGGGTGACAATGGCTTACCACTAAATGATGATGACAATGGATTACTGCTGAAAAAGGTCCCAATGGCTTACTGCTAGATGGGGTGAAAACAACTTACTACAGAAATGATGGTCTTGAACATCATGGAGGTTTTTTACGTACCATGACATGGCAAGGATCAAAGTCCATGTAGTTTAGAAGGTGTTTGGTGAACTGACGTGATTGAAGGACCTTGGTCTAGGTGAATGGTGAGCTCAAACCTCAGGGAGGTTTCCTACATACCCAACCTTGGCAAGGATCAAAGACCTCTTAGTTCAGGTGGTTGGGAACCGATGTGTAGGTGGACTTGGGGTCCAATGGTTGTTGGGCTTGAACCTCAGGGAGGTTTCCTACGTACCCTGCCATGGCAAGGATCAAATTACATGTAGTTCAGAAGATTTTTGGTGAACCGACATGAATGAAGGACCTTGGTATAGGTGGATGGTGGGCTCGCACCTCGGGGAGACTTCCTACATACCCTGCCTTGGCAAGGATCAAAGACCTCGTAGTTCAGGTGGTTGGGAACCAACGTGAAGGTGGACCTAGGGTTCAATGGTTGTTGGGATTAAACCTTGTGCAGGCTTCCTACATACCCTGCCTTGGCAAGGATCAAAGACCTGGTAGTTTAGGGTGTGGCATTTAGGGCTTACGCTCTGAGGCGGCCTAGCGTGTTGGTGAACCGACGTGAAGATGGTCAGAATGGCCGGGGTGTTGGGCTTGAACCTCATGGAGGATTCCTACGTACCTTTCCTTGGTAAGGATCAAAGACCTCGTAGTTTAGGATATGGGGCTGGATTCGGTGAACCGAGGTGAAGGTGGACCTGGGTCCATTGGTTGTTGGGCT
This sequence comes from Viscum album, assembly GCA_963277665.1. Taxonomy (NCBI): domain Eukaryota; kingdom Viridiplantae; phylum Streptophyta; class Magnoliopsida; order Santalales; family Viscaceae; genus Viscum; species Viscum album. Next base: position 1,307,242,576 of record OY728134.1, on the reverse strand, counting down.
TGTACATTGTGGAGGCTTCCTACATACCCTAACTTGGAAAGGATCAAAGACCTCATAGTTTAGAATGGGGGCTTGGTGCACCGATGTGAAGATGTTCAGGGCGACCAATTGATGGTGGTGGGATTGAACCTTAGGGAGGCTTCCTCCGTACCTCACCTTGGAAAGGATCAAAGACCATGTAGTTCAGGTTACGGGGGTGTGGGGCCTACACTCTAGGATTCCCAAGATGTTTTTAATGGTCAGTTCTTTCTCTAATCCCACGGGAATCATGATCGGTGTGACAAACAAGAGGCATCAGAGACCCGATGATCACGTCGCTAAAGCTTCATCCGTGGGAAGTGGAGTGGGGTTTTCATGTAGTTAGCGACCCAAAGAGGAAACAAGGTATTTTGCATTGTTAGAAGCCCGAAGAGGGTTGGAATTACTCCAGGAGGGAGGCCCGATGGTGAAAAATCCCAGAGGGAGAGGGATTTGGTATTGTCTAAAGGAGGGGCAGGGATGCTGCCTCCTGCAAGAAATGATAGGGGCTTACACTAGGGTGGTTTCCCTTTCCCCGCGAACAAATGCCACTCCAATAAGGAGGATATCATCCCATGTGGAGACCAGTGGGCATGGAGAATTTACAAGGTGGGGGTACCCTGCATTTGAGGCCCTGGGAGAGGCCACAGTTCAACATCATGTGCAGAGGACGATGGTGCTTGGCAGTTTAATGTCCTGCAGCTCGGACGAGTAGGTTTGCTCCACACCCATAGGACTTACATAACTGATACCCTCTACTCCTTGGTGCATATAGGGGAATGGAAAAGTCATGGTGAGGGGTTTCATGTAGCGAACCATCGGGGGGTCCTCGTTAGCGTGGCTATGAGAAGAAGTAATAGTCATTAGCATGCATATGCGAAGAAGCATGAGGCGAAGCAACACAATGGGTAGTATCGTCCAAGGGACTTTAAAATCACATAATGAAAACCTGGAGGGTTTCACAAGAAAAATAATTGCAAAGTAGAGGGGTTCATAAGAAGGAACCTTGTGAAGCTCTATGGCTCCACAAGGCGTAGAACACTTGCGAAGGGGTGTGCTTCACGAAGTGGGATGACTCAGCCTACGCATAGGGTGGAGGTGCATATGTGAGGTGCTTCGTGAAGTTGAAAGGCATTCACAGAGCACTGCCTTGTAGAGCAAAGGTTCCTCGCGAAGCAAGGTGTCATGGAGCAATGTGATTCACATGGAATAGTGACCCAACCTTAGCAAGGGGATCATGTGCACATGAAGGGTGTTTCGCAAAGCATAAATGCTATGTGATGACCCGGGTCCCCTTGGGGATCCCCTTCCTTCGCGGAGGCCCTTAGGCTCCGCGAAAGGCATCCCTCTCAGAATAGGGGGTTAAAACATGGCAATGGGGAGGCACTTCGCAAAGAAGAAGTACCTTGTGTAGCTCATGGTTCGAGAGTGAAAAATGCTTTGCGATTCGGGAGATCAAAAGTTGAAAGGTTGGATTGTCCATCGTTTGGGCTCAGGGGGAGCCTTGTATTTATAGGCAACAGGCACCGCAAAGTAGAGTTATCTCAGCGTGAAGATGGGGCCCGTTGCTCCGTGGCGGGCTCGCGAATGTCATGGGCGTTCGAGGAGAATCCCACCTCATTGCTCCACAGCGGTCTCTAGAAGGTCAAGGGCGTTCGTAGTGAATCCAGCCTTGTTGCTCCGTAGTGGGCTTGCGAATGTCAAGGGCATTTACGGAGCATCCCGCCTCGTTGCTCCGCTGTTGTTGTGTTGCCAGGCGGACTCTGTGAAGTGGATTTGCGAGGTAGTCCTCGGGCTTCTTTGAGTCTTCTTCTACTCCCTGAATTTTGGTGCCGACAAATTCCCCCCATCAGACTTGGAGCTGTGCAGAAATCAAGGGTCTAATTTTGAGGGTCAATAATCAAAATCCTTAGTCCTACGTAATGATGGCTCATGAGGAGGATCGATAATGTGTGGGTCAAGTGTGTCGTGAAGCTCGGAATACTGGGGACACATCGTGAAGCCCTGAGGGTCGTCGCCTATAAATAGGGGAGATGACCTCTCGTTTTACCCTTTCTTCTCTCCGTGAATTTGGCCTTTCGTGCTCTCTATTTGAAATGCTCCACGTACTCTATGATTTATCTCCACGAATCAAGTCTTCTGCTTCGTGGTGCATAGTGAGTCTCTGACTTCGCATTTGTGCACTTCACGACTCTGCGTTCAGAGGATGAGGCAGGGCTTTGCGAATAGGTTCACGAACGTGCATTGCGAACGCGCTTCGCGATCGTTCACCGCAAGGACACTTCGCGAACCTACCTAAAAATCACCCAAATTATAGAATTGAATGGATTGTGAAGAAGATGCTCAGGGGGTACTTGCGAACGTTTCCTGGAGGGATGAGAGGGCGAACAATCTTGGTCTAGGGGAAATAATTCAGAGCCACTCTGACCATAGTTCCTTGGTGGCGCTGCTGTCAGAGAGCCAAAAGAACTACACGTTGTGTAATAGGTTACCTCTGTATGGATTCAGGTTGAAGGATGACATCTTTATACCTGAAACAAGTTGGTACAATCCAGCTTACTGGTTCAGGAGCACACCATGCCTGCACCGATGGTTCAAGGCAACAGATGGTTATGCCTGAGAGGATGTCACGCCTGTCATTGCTGATTTCTTATACAACCACCTAAATAACATTGACGAGAAGGAACTGCAGCCTGAGAGGTCTCCCCTTCTGTACCAGACAATATTGAAGGTAGCTTTAAAGAACCTGAAGAAGGTTTGGTCTGAAGAATGGGACCTGCGCCATGGCATTAACTTCACAGATGATTGGGCTTGGGCCTACTGGGTCGACGCCTCGTGTGAGGAGTTCGGGGTGGAGCTGAGAAGAGTGTTCCTGTATGAGGAAACTTGGGCTTCCTAGTTTCACATATATCAGCTAAATCAGCTGATTCTGGAGCTGTTGAGAAGGTGGTCGTTGAGGACCAACACATTTATTTTTCACCATAGGGAAGTCGGCATCAGCTTGTGGGACGTCCACCAGATCCCTGGGGTCCTGATATCGGGGGATATGTATGATGAATTCTTCCTCGCCATGAGTGTGTGGGAGTATCTGAAGTAGATTCCGCGTCTGGCAATGTCATATATGGAGTTGGTGCTAGGAGAGGACAAAGAAGCAGTGCGAGATGTCCACTTTAGGCGGTGGTTCAAATAGTTTTTGAACTTCCCGGTAGACCGACCATTTTTTGTGAGGCCTCAGACTTTCCAGAAGGGGGCCCAGAGTAAGGAACACTCATACTAGTGGTTATAGGAGGATAGCCTGTGGAAGATGTGGGGATTCAGCATTATCACTAAGCAACAACCAATAGTCAAGCAAGCAGCTTTTATCGCAACACTTATCTGTCGTTGGATCCTACTGATAAGGAATACCAACATGGGAGTGCGACCAAGAACTTTCATTATGGCATCCACGTTGGCGATAGGAGGGAAGATCAATCTGGGGATCCTGATGCTCATCAAACTTTATAAGATGTTGTGGAAAAAAAGTAAGGGGAAGAGGACACAAAGGATATGCAGACCATTCCACCTTCTGTATGGGTGGATGGCGGCACATATCAGGGGGATTTATGAGTATCTGAACCCCATCTATCCTTCAGTCTTGAACATCCATCTATCCTTCCTGAATATTGTCAGGATCTTTCCAACCAAGTTGACCGCACAGTCGGTTCTGAACCAGGTGTGGAAAGTGGAGGAATTCAATTTAACCCGTTTTTTGTTGCCAACGAGGGTATTTACTGATGACAGCTGGGGAACAGAAGAGCATCAGGCCTATATCCTAGTCTTTTGATATGGAGTCTCGGTGGAAAGGGTGGATCATGAGACCCTCTGCGAGCTGTATACCCCACACTAATTTTCAAGGAAATTCTGGTGCATGCAACGACTGACCACACAGGTCTACCTGGAGGTGCGACACGAGGAACACTCGTGTGTGATGAGGCAGATGTGGCTCATGTTCACACATAAATTTTGAAAGATCCAGAAAGAACTGCCTCCGCCGACCATCGTCCTCAGGCTGGTAAAGAAATATGCCCAGAGCTGGGAGGCAACCAACCCAGGGGGGATGATGAAGTAGCCAACCATTTGAGTCGATGATGGTGAGCTTCCCTGGCCTCGGGGTCATGACAGGAAGGCAACAAGGGCATCCCTAGGTGGGGGGGTGGGGTGGGGGGATGACATAGCAATGAGGCCCGCACCAGTCGAGGGAGGAGTTTTGGTAGCGGATCTGGTAGCATCAACGAACCCGGTGGTTTCAAAAGTGCAGAGATACCCAAAGGGGAGGCCGCCCAATGGATTCTATAGAATACCTACTCAGACTCCGGGGAAGTGGTTGTTCCATATAAACATGACTTAGAATTCTCTCTTCCCAATGGCTTTGGACATCTGAGATGTCAACTGGCAATTCCTCGGCCTGTCCGAGATGTGGCAACACTTGAACCATCTCGGGATGGATTTTCTGGGAATTGGCCCAAATAGAGCCGGCTTTGCGGTGTCCCAAGATGAAGGGGATCAATATTTGACTAAGATGGAGGACTTTGTGCACTCTCGGGGTGCTCCTTGTCCAATGACATATCGAGTCAAGGTGTTGCTCGATCGCACTACTCCCCCACACTTGTCAGCCACTGATTTAAGAGAGTGCTTCCCTCTGCCGAAAGAATCATAAGAGTCCTCCTGGGGAGACGAGGCCGGGTGAGGGAGCCCATTGGAGGTGGGTGAATTTGGAGATCAGGAATCAGATCTTGAAGAGTTTGCAGAGGTCCTCGAGGTGAAAAATATGAAACCCCTCTTCTTCAAGGCTTTCTTTAAGGTCATTTTGGATTCTTTGATAACATCTGAATTGTACAGGAGAGTCTCGTACACAGAACCCGTTCTCATCCCTCAGTGGATGCAAATGCATGGCCTTCGGGATCTGCACCAACCGCCACATCTATTGCTATGTCCAGCGGGGCCAGGACACCTGAGATGGATCCCTCGGAGCGTTCAGACCACCTGAAAATATATGGGGGGCCGTGATTTGGGGTCCTGATGACATCATCCCAATATCAATATCAATAATTTGATCTATGTAAGACCCTTATACCAATTTCAGGACTGCCATCCCCCGACCATTCAAACTGACATCCATGCCCCCCTCCTTTTTTTGGGTGCACCGTTCTTCAAATGAAATGGACCGCCTTGGAAAGGATGGTCGGGGATTCGGGCAGCGTCCTTCCCAGGGGAATGCTGGTGGTTGTGGAGGTGGAGGTCCAAGATGACCTGAATACAGCGCCCCCGATCACCGGTGGGACCGTCAGTGAGGTTGTTCCTGAGCTTATTGAGGTGGGATCTGATGATGAGGAACAATTAGATAGTCTAGGTCCCGCCATGCCTAATCCAATGCCAGACACAGACCGTGATGACGAGTTCCTGAGGTATTTTCCAACATATGATCCTTCCAATCGTGCTGACTGGGATGAGATGACATTCCACGAGGAGGACAGAAAAATAGTCCATCGCTGATCGTGGAATCTTATCAAGCGCTTCATTGATGAACCCCCTAGGTATTATGGCTGGATGAGATGGGTAGACTCTGCTTGCGGTGGCATGAGCTGTGTGTCGGGGGAGTAGATGCCCAAAGTCCCCACATTCTCGTCTGCGAACTTATAATAGAGAAGATTCGAGAGTATGACCGTGGCCTTGGTGTGGGCTGGTAGTGAAGGAAATCAGTGAAAATCAAGAGGCTCCAGAAGACTGAAAATGAGGTTCAACGACTGCAGGCCCAAGAAGATGATCATTCTGCTTCCCTTAACGTGGAATCAGAGATCGTATTGTGGCTGAGAGCCCAGGTGGAGGAGGCTGAAGGGGGCATGAAGCGGGATTTTGAAGAGATGATTGTCATCCAAGATGGTGTAGAACAGGCCCAAATTGTAGCTAATGAGTTGTGCCCCATCACTGCCGAAGAGGAGTGAGAGTTGAAAAAGTGGGAGCAAATTCTAGACGCCATAAGACAGAGGGTGGTGGAGCTGGAACGCTCTTTCGATGGGATCAACCAATCCATGGTAGGGGTCGATCCTCGAGTTCTATAATGTGTATAACATTTTAACGTACTTTCATGCTTTGATTAATTTATTCCAACTGCAAGCATGAGTTCTATTATTCGTGTTGGTTTATTGCTTCTCCATGGTCTTCTTGGAGTGTCCCGCGATCAATCCCTAAGCTGACATGGGTCGATCCCAGTGTGAAAAAAAGGGACGACCACCATATCACTTCATTCCAATGCAGGAGTGAAAAAACCAAGCCTCAGGTACCCGGGGGCTTAGACAACCGATCCAGATTCCTAGAAAGGAAGGGGGAAAGGGCCCGGTTAGAGAGGGAATATCTCGATGCAACTGAATCTCCACTTCCCTGATGCGTTCTTGTGCACAATAGGGGTAATGCCAGGGGCATTATAATCAATCCGAACATAGGGGAATGAAAGGTGTGAATGAAAATACCCCAAATCCAGAAGGATATTGGGGTGGCATGACAATTAAGAATAATAGTTGACCATGTCCAAAACATAGTATCCTTATTGTGTTAGCCTGAAATGAGGATGAAAAATGAGGGACAACCGCTGACCATGTTCGAAACATGGGGCCTAGTACAAAATCTCATCCATTAGTCTTCTTGAACGTTGGCCCAGGACAATAGGCGGGCCATAGGCTGAGCATCTATTCTGTTAGGGGGTTCCTTCAGAAGTGAAAGGGACGAGGGTTCGAATAAGGGGCACGCAAAACAAGAATGGTGGAGTGATGGGTTGTTCGAATGGATTCCAACACTCTTGAAATTATGCCACCGTGGTGGAAACACATTTGGTGGGCACATCGGTCTGATCATGGATCATTCCTTCTTTTAGATAGGACCTCATTGGAGAGGGAGCCATCGCTTCCCAATTTCATTATAGGGCATCCCAAAATTGTTCAGGGAAGATCTATAGTTACATGGTTCCCCACAAGGGGTTAGGCCAGGGGGGCAGAAATGAGGAGGAACAGGATTTATGATTCCTGGGGATGGACCTGAGGTGAAATGCCTGGGTGTCCCTACATATCCCCTGAGGATTGGAATCAATCCATACATAGCTCTGGATGGTGGCACGGTAAGGTACCAGTACCATGGATAATAGGGCCATGTGGGTCTGGCCCTCACACCAAAAGAAGTGGTTTTTGATGTATCTTGTATGTCTTTTAGGGTGAATGTTTTTTTGTGAAGTGGCAGGCCTAGGATTGATTGTCCCAGAATTGCCACATGAATCAAGACAAATGAAGGCATTGAAAAATGGTACAATGTTTGACCAATACCAAACATGATGTCCCTTGAGCAAGGGCACCACAATGTAGTGTTGTTTTTCATCGTGTGGACAAGACGATAATCTCACAGTTTAGGGTCATGTAATGGGACTAGCCATGTACTTTAACGTCATGTGGCATAGAAGTAGTACAAATTAGGCTAAAGGGGAAATGTTCACAGTGCAATAAAGAATTCCCGACGTGATAGGGGACATAATTCCATGCCACACCATGCATGGTTCCAAGAAAAAAACATCGGGCCAAGGGGCCAAAATAGAAGTAAGAGGGTAAGGGGATGGAGAAACTTGACCCCGATTGAGCTGGACCAGAAAATGAGATGTCATGGCATTCTTGCGTATCCCATGAGAATTGGAATCAAGCCATATGTAGTTCTAAGAGAGATCATAGTTTATGGTCGTAGAGCTCGAACCATGGATAGTAGGAAATGCGGGAGACACATGGTGGGGTAATTATAAAACCCGACGTGAATGGGAACCTGGGGTTCCAACCACCATGTGTTCCATGGGAAGGTTTTAGGTCAAGGGACCGGAAACAAGAGTTAAGTTGGGCCCGAGGCAAGATGCGCGGACGTTCCTACATACCCCATGAAGATGGAGATCAAGCTGGATGTAGTTCTCACAAAGGGGAAATATGAAAAGATCTTGGTTTAAGGTCTTAGAACTCGGACCATGGAGAAGCAGGACTATCCCAAGTAATGGAGAACCTTAACCCAATCCATAAGACTACTTGAATTGAACTCAGTGTAGGATACAAGGGTGGATAATATATTCTCAATACGTGAAATACATGCAAAGGGGGGACTGATGAAGCCACGGGTGATTGCCTTATCACGGCTTCTTTTTCTCCTAACATGAGAATGTGCATTGAGGAATAGTACAAAGGTTTTCAATGTTCTACTTGGACATGATGAGGTGGAGAAGGATGTGAATCATGTAACCAAAATTTTGGGCTTAATGGGGCTGGCATTATGATAGAGGATTACTGTTGACCGCGTTCGAAACACATCATCTATATCGTGTTAGCCTGAAATGGGGGCAAACAAATGAGCATCAACCACTGACCATATTTGAAACACGGGACTTTTATCGATTTTTTGTCCCAGACCCTCAAGGACATTGGATCATAATGGTAGGAGAGCACTTAGGCCTAGAATTCATTCCAGTTGGGGGTCGCTTCGAGTGTGAAAGGTGATGAAATATCTAATGAAGGGGAGCACGAATCCAGATAAATGGGTGCAAGCATGTCTGAGTAGAGCCCGACATTCAAGGTACTAAACCAGAGTACCCTTAGGCACATTGGTGAATCACCGAAGAGGGTCGAAGAGGGTGATCAAATAGACAGTGACCGATTTGAAGGGATGAGTATAGAATACAGGGGTAAAGAACTCCCAGGAGGGAGAGGTATGTGGCGTGGTTATTACAAATCTGACATGAATGAGGAAATAATCTTGTACCCCACCATATACTCCCCTCCACGGGAAAGGGTAGGCCATAGGGCCAAGGTGAAATGAATATTTCTGGGAGATGGGGATGGACCCAAAGTTTAGACATTCGGGCAATCCTAAATATACCATGAGGATGGGAATCAATCCACACGTAGTTCTGGAATTGTACATATGGGTATGATACCCAAATGAAGGGGGTGTATGGCATGTCGAGTAACCCAATCTGAATGAGGACATAATCCCATACCACACTGTACAATCCTGAATAGGAACCTGGGTTGGGTCCCCAAAAATTCCAGGGGGCCTTGGTTGGAAAGGCCCTACCAGTTTGCAGTTTAACGTCTTGTAGTGAGGACGAAGAGAAAAGTAAGATATCTGAAACAAGGGAGGTGTATGACATGAAGAATAACCCAATATGAATGAGGACATAATCACATACCACACCATAAAATCCTAAATAGGAACTTGGGATGGGGGACCGAAAAGGCCAAGGGGCTTGAGGCTGGGCCTCAGACGGGAAAGCCTAACCAATTTTCTATTTAACATCTCGTGGAGAGTACAAATAAAGGGGTATCTCTTCTGGGTATATGTACATCACTACTAGTAACCCAACATGAACGAGAACATAATCCCATACCGCACCACACAATCCTGAATAGGAACTTGGGCTGAGGGCCCGAGAAGGCCAAGGGGCCTGAGGCTGGGCTTCGGATAGGAAGCCATACGTCCTCTTGTGTGGTTACTGCCTCATCACAGCTCCTAATCCCACATGAGCAGTGCTCGGTGTGGGAAAAAAGGGGTCTGTCTCAGCTCTCTCTGTGATATGGAGAGCTAAAACCTGGCTTTTCCTGAAAGGAGTTTGCTACTTGTAGATACAATGAGGCAGAATGAACCACTACAATCTATGTTTGGGACATCTTGGGGTGGTCCTGATGATAAAGGATAGTTCTTGACCATTTTCAAAACACAACATCCTTGTAGTGACCTAGAATGAGAACAACAAATGAGCATCGACCGCTGAACATATTCGCAACGTGAGATTTGAATCAATTTTTTGCTCAACATCCTTGAGGGCGTTGGCCCAGAGTGGTAGGAGAGCCCTTGGGCCTAGCATCCATGCCATTCAGGGGCCCTTCTGGATGGGAAGGATGATGGAGTCCCAATTAAAGGAGCAGGTGAAGCATAGTTGTACCCATCTGTGAATGAGGAGGACACCTCCGAGAAATGGGACGAATGGCAGGGTCGATATGAGCTTGACATGAATTTGGGAAAAAGTCTACACCACACCATATATCTTAACCTAAAGAAAGGATTCCAGCATTTGGGTTGGGCCTACATATGAAATGTCCAGGCGTTCCTACATATCCCATGTGGATGGGAATCAAGCCGTACATAGTTCTTGAAGGCCATGCAGTTTAGTGTCGTGTGGTGAGGACGTGGGATGATAGAAAAATGGGGATCGGGAAAAGGGTGCAACTGTTATAATCCTGGGGTGAGTGGGGCTAAGGAAGCCTACACCATATCATGCAAGGATCCTCCAACAGAACTATACCTAGGGGGATAGTCAAAAAGAAGAGTTTAGGGGATGGGATCAAGAAAAACGCTTGAGCGTTCCTACATATCCCATGTGGATGGGAATCAATACATACGTAGTTCTAAGGGCGTCGTTTAATGTCGTGCGGGATGATGCATAGTTTAAAGTCATGTAGGACTGGACAGTTTAAGGTCATGTTGGACCATCATGCAGTTTAAGGTCATGCGGGACCATCCGTTTTATGGTTGTGTAGGACTGTCATGTAGTTTATGGTCATGTTGGACCATCCTGCAGTTTAGGGTCTTGCGGGACCATCCATTTTATGGTCGTGTAGGACCTGAAGTCTCAAGAAAATTATTTCTTGAGGAACTTGGCTTTGGTGGGAGGAGTTATACTCTCACCATCCGTGGTCACCAGGGAGTATTCTCCATTGGGGTAAACCCTGTGAATTATGTAAGGTCTTTCCCATTTTGGTTCCAACTTGGGTGGTTTCCTTCCAGGGATCATTGGTGTCCGGAGTGCCAATACCAAGTCGCCTTGCAGGAAAGAGTGGAGGGGAACCTTTATGCTAAAGGCTCTAGATATCTTATTATGATTCCTTTCAAGATTGTGCAGGGCACACAATCTATTCTCATCAAGTGTTTCCAATTCTGCTAGATGAATTTCAGCTACTTTGTCTAGTGCTTGCTGGTCGTAGAAAGCTGTGCGTAATGAAGGAAACTGAATCTCGATGGTCAGGATGGCCTCAGCTCCGTACACCAGGGAATATGGGGTCACCTAGGTTGAATTACAAGTTGTTGTCCGATAAGCCTAGAGGGTGTTGGGGAGATTGTCCAGCCAACTCTTTTTGTTCTAAAAAACCATTTTCTGCAAAATTTTAGAGAGGGTTTTGTTGAACGCCTCAATCTGTCAATTCGCCTATGCATGATAGAGGGAGGTATGGTTTTAATGGATGTTGTACTTGGCATAAAATTTCTTTAGCTTGTCTACTAAGAAATTGGTGCCATTATCGGTGATGACGGCATGAGGGACTCCAAACTAGTAGATGATATTGGTGCCCCTGAAGTCAACCATAGAACGGGCCTTGACCTCCTTGAGCGGAACTAATTCTTCCCACTTAGAAAAGAAATATGTGGTGGTCATGATGAACCTGCACCGGCGAGCTATCACTGGTGGATACGGTCCAACGACATCGATTCCCCACACCGCTAATAACCAAGAGTACTTGGTGGGTGGAGAGGTTCTGGTGGAATATGCATGAATTTAGCATGAATTTGGCACGCATGACATCTCTTGGAGAACTTGATGCAATCATGGATCATGGAAGGCTAGAAGTAGCCCAGTCTCCAGATCTGATGGGATAGCTTTGACCCAGTCTAGTGAGCCCCACAGGAACCGGTGTGAACCTCATGCATGACCTGAGAAATCTTGACTCCATGGATGTAACTAAGGATAATACCATCAAACCCGCACTTATAAAGGATCTGTTTAAAACTGGGACCACTCTAGAGGGTAAACTGCAGCGTTCAGCGTCAGATTTGCTCGCGCTCGGCATAATCAGCTAGGAGGAATCCATTTTGGAGATACTCGAAAAAAGGGGTTCTCCATTCAGGGGTGACTTTAGCCACTACATCTGAGGAACCTAGGGGTCCTGACGTGGAGGCTCCGGTGGCAAGATGGCTAACTTGCAGGTCATCATCATCATCTGGGGTGACAGGAGCAATGACTCTCTGGTATTCCATGTGTATAATAAGATCATCCTGATCGGGTTATGAAAGTGATGTAGCCAGGCCGACCAGGGCATCAGCTCGACTGTTCTGAGATCAGGGGACATGAGTATCTTTATACTGAGATGGAAACTAGGACATTAGCTATAGGTTGAACTCCAACAATGGTACAAGCTTGGGCATTCTGACAACAAAGTCACCGTTGACTTGCTTGATGACTAGTTCGGAGTCCCCTTTCACATATAGATGGGGAACATCGATCTCGAGGGCCAGCTCAAGGCCAGTGATAAGAGCATGATACTCTACCTCATTGTTGGTGCAGCCCTCCGACAATAGAAATGAATACGGCAGAATCGCTTGCACTGAGGTAATAAATACAATACCTAGGCCTACTCTATTGAGTCTAGGATCATTGATTTTCCTACCGGTGAGGCTCCATGAGGCACCGTTAAAGTGAATCTGCCAACATGGGGTAGCATGATCTACTGAGAGGATTTCCTAGTTGGGAAAATCTAGGTCCAGGGACTGGTCAGCAGGGGTCATATGGGCAGCTAGAAAATATTCCAATGCTTGTCCATTGATATCCTTATAAGGCATTAACCTGATTTCAAACTGCTGAAGGATTATTGCCCACCATGATAGATGGCTAGTCAATATGGGGTGGTTCAGAATTTACTTCAGCAGGTCTACCCGAGACACCAGTTATACCTCATGGTGTTGTAGGTAATGTCGCAATTTCTAAACTGCGAATACCAGCACAAGGCAGATCTTCTCGACGGGGGAGTATCTGGTCTTTGTATTGAGGAGAATGCGGCTGAGGTAGTAGAGACTATTTTCCATCCCCCATTGTTCTGCTGGGTGAGAAGGGTGCTGATAGATCGTTCAAGGGTAGTCACGTACAGGATCATCGGTTTTCTGGAGACGAGTGGAATCAAGACCAAAGGCTGGAGCAGGTACTTCTTGATTTCCTCAAACACGGTCTGGCACTCTTCATCCCATTCATAGGAATATTCTTTCTTCATGAGCTGAGAAAAGTTCTTACACTTGCTGGCCATATTTGCAATGAATCGGCATATGTAGGCTACTTGGAATTGAATACCTCGAAGATCCCAAACATTTCTTGGGGGAGGCATCTGACTGATGGCCTTGATCTTCTCTGGGTCGATCTCGATGCCCTAGTACTTGACAAAAAATCCAAGGAACTTCCCCTAAGTGAACCCGAATTCACATTTCAGTGGGTTTATCTATAGGTGGTGGGAACGGAGGAAGCCAAACACTTAATCAAGGTCCTTGAGATGGTCCTAGAATTGGAAATATTTGACCACTAGATCGTCCACATAGCATTCCACCAGTGTCCTTAGGATTGGCTTAAATATGCAGTGCATGGCCCGCTGATAGGTGGCACCTGCATTCTTTAGGCCGAAGAGCATAACCTGGTAACAGAAAGTACCTTGAGGTACCCTAAAAGTGGTGGAATCTTCATCCTTAGGGGCCATCCATATCTGGTTGTATCCAGAGTAACCATCTATGATGGAGAGGGCTTGGATCCTAGCAGTAGCATTAATTAGCAATTCTATCACATGAAGGGGGAAATCATCCTTTGGGTAGTGATGGTTGAGATCACGGAAGTCGATACAGACTCTGATCTGTCCGTTCTTCTTCCTAACTGGCATGATTTTGGTTAGTCACTTGGGGTACTGGACCTCCTTGAAAAAGTTGGCTCTAATAATCTTGTCAACTTCGGCCTCAACCATGGTACCGTGAGAAGGTTGCATCTTTTTGGGAAGCTGCTTGATCCCATGATGATTTTTCAGGAGACCAAGGAGGTGGACGGGTTCCAAAGGATCTATTCCTAGAATCTCGTCGTAACTACAGGAAAACAAGAAACGGTATTTTTTTAGGAAATCTACGTGTCGTTGCTCCTCCTCGAGGGACATGGAGGCACTGATCAATGGGGGTCTCGAATCTTCCTCGCTGCCAAGGTTCACATGTACCAATTCATCGACCGTGACGGAGAAACCCTCTTCAAAGGCAGGGGAGAATCCTTTAAATCCTCTTCATCAATTGGGGAGGGATCCCCTGTAGGAGGATCTTCCTCTGGGTCGGCAGATCCTGAAGGGAAGCTGGTACCATCCTGGATAGCAGTGGACAACATATCAGGAGATTCACATGGCGCTGAGACCATAGCGATGAAGGCAGTTGATCCGATCCCATATGGTCTTCTCCCCAAGGGGCCACGCTTGATGATATCAAAGAAATAGTGGTGTGTTGGATTGATCCGATTAATCACAGCCCGAAAAACAGACATGTATAATGTACTCCCATTGCCATGGGGTAGACATCCCGATATCGTACAGGGGTAGGAGGTTCCAGGATCACTTGAGCCTGGTTTCTGTAGGAGTACGAGGTGATTTTCTGCCATCACATAGACTTGGGAATATGCTTTCCTCTTGTACTAGAGATAACAAAACATTGACCCATGTTGGGGTTCGTGGCCTCCAATCGATGGATCAGGAAGACATAGTTTTCGTCCAGACCTGCCTATGGGTCAGTTGCGACTGTGATTGGTTCAACCTCACTTGCATGAATATGTTTATCCTTGGTCTTATAATAGTTAGCATCCAGATATAGGGATTCACAAGAGGAAAAATAAGGCACATCTCCTCGGATCGTGGCTACTCGACCATTGAGGGAGTACTTGAGGCATTGGTGATACAATGAGGATACCGTCGCGTGTAGGTGGATCCATGCTCTTCCCATCAATGCATTGTTCGCAGTGTCCTGGGAGATAACCATAAACTTAGTGCTGGAATCTAGGCCATCGAACTGGGTATTCAAATGGATCTTACCGACTGGGGTCTGCTCTGTCTTTTCATATCCTTAGATTCTTAAATCAGAGGGAGTCAGGTCATCTTCGGATAACCCTAGCTTCTGCAATGTCTGCGTCAGGATAAGGTTGATCCTAGAGCCAAGGTCAACGATACAGCGGCAAACCTCCACTCCATTAAATTGGCCTATGATATACAGTGGGAGGATTTGCCCCTGTATGGGAGAGATTTCATCTTCTCCAAAAAACGAAATGATGGCATGGAACTCATCGTTCTCAAACGCTTCAGTATGAAAATCTTCTCCAGCTGCTACCTCCGTCTCAAATTGGAGGGGGCTTCTTAAAGATTCATCATGGGCCTCACGCATATCTGGTGACAAGAGAAGGGAATTAAGGATGGAAAGCCTCACTGGGATGCTAGAAAGGTTCTTGAGAACATCATATTTCCATGTCAGGCGTGAACTTCTTCTTGCAAGAGGCGGCTCTTTGATAGGAGGCATGGTGGGATCTTCCAGCTAGGCCGACGGCTGACTGGTGCTAGGAATATCCTTCTGCACACTAGTCAAAGCCTGGGGAGTAGCCGTCAGATAAGGACCGGATGACTGAGATTGGGCTGAAGTACGGAGAGGCTGGTTGTGGCCTGGTCGAGGTAGTTCTGCCTGATCCAACAGCACGAACGATGGTGGAGGTGGGCCTGATGACACCGAATGAAGACGCTGCGAATGCTGAACTCTATGCTAGGCCCACTCTCTGGTCTAAGTGTCATGTACAGCCTAGCTAGAGGTGCCAAATTATGTGCCTTGACGACCCATATGGTCGTGGATCCTCTGACGTTGGCGTCGACTGGGGATGTTGGGGAGGATCTCTTGGCACACCTCGTCATTGGGAGTCATATAGGGGTTTGGAAACTCCATGGTATTAACTAAAGTGTTCCCTTGAATATCACTTGAAGAGCCATCCATCACTAGGTGTATTCGGGGGGGATCGCTATCTCCAGAGGCATGATGTTGCCGAGAGTGCGGGATGACGATGGCATTGGTGGGGGGTGTTTCATTTTATTGCGCCGTTGATGCTTTCTTTTCTGAGAAGAGGCCGGATGATATGGTGATGCAGAGGTGGTTGACGCAGCTTCTGAAGGCTCTAGATGATTCAGTCATGCCCGAATGAAACCATGGGCATAAGAAACCATGTTTTGAGCCATCCAATCATCATATTTATGGATCCCATAGCTGGAAACCTGCCGCCACTTGACTTCGCTGTCGCTGCTGCTGTTTGGCCTTACAAAGACACCCGCCACTTGTGCTGGGGTGGGGCCCAACCTGACTATGTTGTTATTGACCTAGTCTTGGAGACATTATTTAAACACATAGCACTTCTTGAGGGTGTTCCCCATAATCCGATGATAGGGGAAGTAGTTGGGGTGATCTGAGAGATTCACCTCTTCAGGCCTTCTGCGCTCAGGTAGACGCACAATCCCTTATTCCAAGGAATTATAGAAGTAACCAAGGACCTGATTCTCTTTGAACGAGTAAGTCTAGTTTCTCTTATTCAGGAAGGGGGACCATAGATCCTGACCCTGGTGAGGAGTTGGAGGGGTCAGTCAAGGAGGTGGACCTTGATTGTCCCTCTTGGGTGGTGGCGGTGCATTTGGCTGAGGGGATTGCCGATTTTAATGAAGACGCTGCTGAGCTGGAGGCTGCACATGAGGAGGAGGGCCTCTGCAAGGTTTCACGGCTGGTGCCTCTAGTAGTAACACCAGCTATCTGGGGGCTTCTATTTGGGCCACCGTGGCGGGCTCAACTCTGGCATCTCTCCTTGTTGGAATTACAAGGGTAAATGGGTGTGCCTGGATAGCCTGTTGCAAGGCTTCCTCCAAGAACTGGGCCTTATCGGAGAAGTCTCGGAACCCTCCAGGGAAGTTTTGGGTGATTAGATAAGGAACCAATTCCATCTGGACATTTCCTACACACATCGTCAGTAATTTCTATTGAGTCATTGGCATGTCAAGGGAGTATGTAATCCCCTTCCACCGGGCGATAAAGTCCACGACTCACTCATGAGGCCTTTTCATGCACTTGAAGAGTTATACGATTCTTGTTTTATGGGTGTTGGAATTGAACTGGTAGAGGAATTTCCTGCGAAGGTCCTCCCAGCTGGTTACAGATCCGATGTGGAGCTGGCTGTATCAGAAGAATGTCGGCCCCTCCAATGTATAAACAAAACAGAGGAGCATGGCAGCCTCCTGCTACACCGGAGTCCCTAACATGGTCCAACACCTTGAGTTGAAGTGGTCTAGGTGTTGTGGAGGGACCCACATCCCATTAAAGGGGGAGAAAGAAGGATTCATGAAACCCAGAGGTGCCGGCATATCATCCACCCATGCTGGGTATGGCTTACCATCAGGTGGGATTGCCACCTGTCGTGTTTCCAATGCCTCAAGGTGGGATATGAGCACTTCCATAGGATCTTCTGGGCAGGGGTCCCTGTCATGACGGGGATCCCTAACTACGAGTGCGTTGACGGGTTCTTTAACATGGTAGACAGGCGCAACGGCTCATGGAGCGGTTGGAGGGGTGGCCTGCGGGGTAGCTGGGGGAACCCGAGATGGGTTCCTCGGATTGTCGCGCCTGTACGGAGGGTTTGGAGAGACAAACCACACCCTCATGCCACGAGCTCCGGACTCAACCCTATTTATGGGAGCGGTATGATCAGGGTTGCCTGGGAGCAGCTCACCGAGGGGAATTTGTTCCTGCCCCTACTGTACTGGCCTAGGATTGTCATAGTCGGGCCCTCGCTCTACAGTTCATTCATCCAAGAGCTCGTCAACCAACTTCTTCTGTTCAGCAAGTTGCTGGCACATCATGGCCTTATCGGGTCCTCCTCCATCTTTTGCACTGAGGTGGATGGGTCAGAGTGCTTGGCAGCTACGACGTGCTCTTTGCCCTTACCAGTATTCCAACTGAGTACTAATGCCTCGGTAGGCGTAGGGAGACCAAGTAGGTTCCTATACTGATGAGTTATCCTCTATGATGGGTCTAATAGTGGTTTAAAGCCCTCAGGGGTAAGTCCCCATCAGGAAGCTCCAACTCATCCTCATTGTCCTCTATGTCAGCCATGTTGATCGTGACCATTCCTGGGGGTATATCCTCGATATCGGCTAACAAGTCGGGCTGCCGCAGGATAGGACTGATGAGGAGTGCAGCATACTACCCCCAGCCACAGACTTCCACGTGAGGGGTAGCCTCCATGATTATCTAGTGGAGTACCTTGAAACTATGAACACATTGCTCTTAGAGGGCCTTGCTATGGCTGGTAAACTCAGGGCGTTGGGCTACAGGGAGGGAAGCTAGATCGACTAGACAACATTATTCTCCGTTGGCTTCTAGGTGCACTTGGATCCTGAGATTAGACACTCACTGGTGGTGAAGAAGGAATTGATTCTCCCATGGGGTCTGGAAGAAACATTCAAACTCCTCTAGGGAGAGGGATTCTGGTGCGTGAATGTTCGGCACTACCATGGGCCAGAACTTTTTGGGGAAGTAGTCTGCTGCAAGAATGTTCCATAATCTCCTTAGATCAGATTTAGGGTCTGGCCCTTGATTAACCCACTCATCTACTGGGGGTGGCTGAGGAACCAATAGTGGTACTGAAGCAGACCGCTGAGATGAAAGGTTGGCCGATGGAGAGTACGGGGAACGAGATAACTAGCTACTGAATCTCAGGCTATCCTCTGAAGAGTGTGACAACTAGGCATCCACATCACAATAAGAGGGGATGACGACTACCATTCCTGGATCAGGGGATAGGGCTGCTGGTGATAGGCTGCGATGCTGCTCACCTATCATTGGTCCCCAAAATAGCCCCCTATGATCTCTTGTGGTGGTGGAGAGCACTTCCGGTGAAGATGGTGGTGATTGCATGACCGTAACATGCAGGGTCACTAGATTTTAACCCTCATGGATTTACGTGTGGAGGGAGGTGGGAATCTGATGAACCTCTCATTCCGGGAGCACCAGGCTGATGCGCCTCATCCCTGCACCAGTCCTGGGCAGAGATGAGTGAGGGGAGGGTTCTTGTGCTGAGTCATACTCCACGTTAGAGTCTAAGAATTGGACCTGTCTGATCACTATCTGGACCTTCTTGGCATTCCTTTTATGGCGGCGATGGCCTACCTTCCTGCCCCTGGGTGGCTTCTTAGGTTAGAGTTGATCTCTGACGCAGGGTTCTTCGGCTGCACTGGTGCTAGAGCAGAGAGGGTTTCCACCTGAGGAAGCCAGGGTGCAAGGAGAACCAAGAAAAATGTTGAATGGGACATGGGGAAGACCTCCACTAATAGAACTGGAGTGGAAAAACCTTCGCTGGAAGCATGTGGAGGACCTCTACACTTGGTGCTAGTGAGGTGAGGCTGGCCTTCACCACTCTGGTTACCGAGGTGAGGAGGACCTTCACTGGCTTCTGAAAGGACATTGGGAGGGTCCCCACGTAGAAGGGAGACTGGATGGGTAAAGTCCCTCCACCGGTGATTGGGGGTAAGAGAAATGACCCAATACATGGTGTAATGGGCACAAGAGAGGCCTCTGTATGGAGCGTCACCATCGCGGGAAAGACCCTAATTTAGAATGAAGGTGGCATGGGGTAAACCTCCATACTAAGCCTCATAGCAGGGAAGGTCCACGCTCTGTGTGGTAGTGGTATGGAGAGGACCTACGTACTAGGTGGTATCACTGCGGGTTGGTTCATGGCGGCCACTACTCGTGCTGGTGACCATGAGAGTCGACCCATCCTACCTATGGGGAGATTAGGGCCTCAATCCTATATGTACTTATAAGTGCCCCTACTCAGTGTACGAAGGGGACTGATGGTAGGCGTCAGCGGTGGTTCGAGCCACAGTAGTTGTCGACGTTGATGCCCCTTGGCGGGCATCATTTTCAGCTCGTGTCGGACACTGGTGTCGGGTCGGAAGAACCGTGGATGGTGGTGCAGATTCATAGGTTACCTGCTTCTCGTCCAGCAAGACCGGGCGGTGGTGCTGAAGCGGCTGGATGGGAGCCCTTGGAACGGGACTCTGACCGGGCTGGGCCAAAAACCACCTACCACATCAGCGTAAGTCAGGGATTCATCAAAGTTTTCAGGGGAGAGGCTCCCAAAAAAGTTGAATTTTGGGTTGGGGAGCAATGGATCCCTACGCGGCCCTTGGGGGAGGCGTTGGTGATGAGACAAATACGCCTCCAGATCTAGGCGTGCCATATCCCTGGTTGGGATTTTTCCCTCCTCCTCATAGCGGTGCACGAGGTCTTTAATTGCCTTTTGTTGGATAACTTCTGATGGGGAGATGGGGTGTGGGCGCCCTGTGGTCACATATGTAGAGGCTGTCGTGGAAGAGGTGAAACCACGTGAAACGGCCGTGTGGGCACTTCCCATGCCCCTACATTGATGGGCAGGCGGTGATCACGTTCTAGATGTAGCAACTTGTTTCCTGAGAATCCGGGAGATTAACTAATTAGTGCTGAAAGAAAAAGGCATTGATGACCAATGCCCAACTGTCATCCTATCTTCCATGGTTGGTAAGAGGGATCCACACTGACAACAACACGGAACGGGATGCCAAACCTTCTGCTGCCCCAACTTCTGGTGAGTTTCACTCTGGACCCGCTATTTTCTTGGTGGGATCCAGCGCAAGATAACTTGAT
Source organism: Viscum album (assembly GCA_963277665.1). NCBI lineage: Eukaryota > Viridiplantae > Streptophyta > Magnoliopsida > Santalales > Viscaceae > Viscum > Viscum album. Next base: position 1,307,221,978 of record OY728134.1, on the reverse strand, counting down.
CCGATGACACGTCAATCCATTTATGCCCTGAATACTACTAATCTCCACATTGATGAGAAGAATTTCACGTTAGGTACACCATTTCTATTTTCAACGCTTTCACCGTGGAGCGTGCGTCCGTCTCATTGGGGGAAGAGAGGTGTGGTTTTTGTGTTGCCCCGCATTCCCACTTTCCAAAGGCGGGAGGAATCCGCTCTTTATTCAGGGACATATTTTCCTTGATAGAAACAGGATGATGGGATGTCAGTTATTCCTTCTGTGGATTCCTCCTCAGAACTCGTCACCTAGTCTGAGTCTCCCTCAGAGATTTACAACATTGTTTATGAAACTCTTCCTGGCGCCATATCTTCATGGACACCAGTTAATTATATTGCTTCTGTTAGAACATTCCAAGGTGTACGGTTTGGGCAGAAACCTTTGGTAAGAGGAGTAATCACGTTTGGAATCACTGGATTGTCTGGACGCTGGGTGATTTGAGTTTTTTTTCTTCTGTCCCTTATTATAGGGCTTCTCGAGGGTGCGGAAACCCGAGGCATCCCATATAGAATGAAAGGAATTGTATTACATGGGAATGTATCTGTGGTTTTCCTCATCTTCCCATGTTTAAAACAGGGTATGCCTCAAATTTAACATCAATCGGAGACAGATTAGGCTGATCCGGACACTGACTAGGTTGGATCAGATAGAGGAACCCCCTGGAGGGAACGCCTATACTGGAGCCATCATCTAGGTGGCATCCCGAATGTTGTTTGATGTAATGGGGAGTGGGGTGGCATGATCCCACCGAGATGTGGCGGCCTGGGTAAGAATCATGATGGATGATGAAGTGAAGGGGAATAAAAGAGGACCATCTCAAGGGCGATGGTGAAGTTAGGATTGATCCTCAAAGGGACTTCCTACGTATCCCCATGGTAGGGAATCAAAGTCATTGTAGTTCAGTGAACATAATTCATCTTGAAAATGGATTACCGCAGAATGGGGTGACAACGGATTGCTGTTGAATGAGGATGAAAATGGATTACCGCTGAAAAGGGTCCCAATGGCTTACCACTGGATGGGGTGACAACGGCGTACCGCTGAATTGGTGGGGTTGAACCTCGGGGAGTTTTCCTACATACCCTGACTTTGGAAGGATAAAATTACACTTAATTAAAAAGGTGTTTGGTGAATCAATGTGAATGAAGGACCTTGGTCCAGGTGGATGGTGGGCTCGAACCTCGGGGAGGTTTTCTACGTACCCTGCCTTGGCATGGATCAAAGACCTCATAGTTCAGGTGGTTGGAAACCAACATGAAGGTGGACCTGGGGTACAATGGTAGTAGGGATTGAACCTTGGGGAGGTTTCCTACGTACCCATGCCTTGGGAAGGATCAAATTCTATGTAGTTCAGAAGGTGTTTAGTGAATTGACAGGAATGAAGGTCCTTGGTCCAGGTGGATGGTGGGCTTGAAACTCAGGGAGGATTCCTACGTACCCTTCCTTGGAAAGAATCAAAGACCTTGTTGTTCAGGTGGTTGGGAACTGACCTGAAGGTGGACCTAGGGTCCAATGGTTGTTGGGATTGAACCTCGTGGAGGCTTCCTATGTACCCTACCTCGGAAAGGATCAAAGGCCTTGTAGTTCAGGTGGTGGCATTTGGGGCCTACGCTTTGAGGCGGCCCGACGTGTTGGTGAACCGAAGAGAAGATGGTTGGAAGGACCGGGTGCTGGGATTTAACCCTGTGGAGGCTTCATACGTACCTTTCCATTGCAAGGATCGAAGAACTCGTAGTTTAGGATATGGGGCTGGAGTCGGTGAAATGATGTGAAGGTGGACCTGGGTCCATTGGTTGTTGGTCTTGAACCTCATGGAGGCTTCCTATGTACCCTGCCTTGGAAAGGATCAAAGACCTCATAGTTCAGAATGGGGGCTTGGTGCACCGATGTGAAGATGGTTGGGGTGACCAATTGATGGTGGTGGGCTTGAACCTCAAGGAGGCTTCCAACGTACCTCTCCTTGGAAAGGATCAAAGACCACGTAGTTCAGGTTACGGGGGTGTGGGGCTTACACTATAGGCTGCCCAAGATGTTTTTCATGGTCGGTGCTTGATCTAAGCCCATGTGAGTCAGGCTCGGTGTGAGAAACATGAGGCAACATAGACCTGATGATCACGTCATGAAAGGTGTGTCTGTGGGAAGTGGAGTGGGGCTTACATGTAGTTTGCGGCCCAAAGTGGAAACGTAGGCTTTTGCATGGTTAAGAACCCGAAGAGGTTGGGACTTACTCTAGGAGGGAGGCCCGATGGCGACAAATCCCAGTGGGAGAGGGATTTTTTACCGAATAAAGGAGGGGTAAGGATGCTTCCTCCTATAAGAAAAGATAGGGTCAGAGTGGTTTCCCTTTCCCTGTGGACAAACGCCACTTCAATAAGGAGGATATCATCCCCCGTGACCAGTGGGCATAGAGAATGTCCAAGGTGGGGGCACCCTATTTGAGAGGCATGTGGCGATTCCACAATTTAACATCATGTGCTGAGGATAATGGTGCTTGGCAGTTTAACGTCCTACAGCTCGGACGAGTAGGTTTTCTCCACACCCCTTGGACTTACATAACCGGTACCCTTTGCTCCTTGGTGTAGAGAGGGGACATGCAAAGCCGTGGTGAGGGGGTGTTATAGAGCGATCCATCAGGGGGTCCATGTTAGTGTGGTTATGCAAAGAAGAAATAGCCATTAGTGTGCCTATGTGAAGAAGCATGAGGCGAAGCAACACAATGGGCAGTATCGTCCAAGGGACATTGAAATCACATCATGAAAACCTAGAGGGTTCTACAGTAAAAGGAATTTCAAAGAAGAGGGGTTCATAGGCAGGGGCCTTGTGAATCTCTGTTGCTCCGCATGGCGTAGGACACTTGTGAAGTTGTGTGCTTCGTGAAGTGGGATGCCTCAGCCTAAGCATAGGTAAGAGGTGCATATGGGAGGTTCTTCACGAAGTGGAAAGACATTTGTAGAGCACTGCCACGCAGAGAAAATTTTCCTCGCGAAGAAAGGTGTCGTAAAGAAATGTGCTTTGTGAGGTACAATGACCATGCCTTAGCATGGGGATCATGTGTACGTGAGGGGTGTTTCACGCAGCGTAAACGCTCCGCAACAACCCGGGTCCCCTTGGGGTTCCCCTTCCTTCACATAGTCCCTTAGGCTCTTTGAAAGGCATAAATCTTGGAAGAGGGGGTTAAAACATGGAGAAGGGAAGGCACTTTGCAAAGCAGAAGTACCTCGCGTAGCTAATGGTTCGAGAGGGAAGAATGCTTCATGATTTGGGAGCTCGGAAGTTGAAAGGTCGGATAGTCCATTGTTTTTTCTTAAGGGGAGCCCTATATTTATAGGCAAGAGGTGCCGCAATGAAGAGTTCTCTCAGCATGAAGATAGAGCTTGTTGCTCCGTGATGGGCTCACAAACGTCAAAGGAGTTCATGGAGCATCCCACCTCATTTCCCCACGGCGGGCTCACGAACATCAAGGGAATTCACGGTCCATCTCGCCTCATTGCTCCGCAGCAGGCTCGCAAATGTCTAGGGAATTTGTGGAGCATCCTGCCTCATTGCTCTGTGGCTGCCGTGGTGCCAGGAGGATTGCACAAAGTGGCTTTGCGAGGCAGTCCTCGAGCTTCTTTATGTCTTCTTCTCCTCCCCGAATTTTGGTGTCAACAGAGGTAATAAAAACTATAATAGATATTATAACCCCAATATATGTTTTACCATTAAAATAACATGATTTTATGATTATTTGATTAATTTTATAAATCCTATATGAATCCTCTGAATTGTATAACTTATTTCTTGATTTGAAATTCATTTCTTTTAAAGTGTGACTTGCCTCCACATAACAAAGGAAAATATTTTAATATATTTTACCCATTAACTAAAAAAAACAACCCCCCCCCCCCAATATGAAAAAAACCATGGTGAAAAAAAATGGAAGGGTTTATAGTTTGGAATATTTAATTATATAGATTCCAAAACCTATGTTTTTGAAATATTAAAGAATTCCCATATCATTTCATATAAAATCTCACCCAATATCCCACTTATCCTCACTACATATCCTTGTATCACGTCCTTAACCTTCCTTCACCTCACTATAATCCTTCTGTGGTGCCTCAATCTCTAAAGGATCCCCTCTTCAAACTTTTGAAGTCACATATTCAAGTAATGGTTTTTTCCTTTCTAATTTTTTGCCCAGTTTCTCTATATTATTATTCAACTTTATTTTCAATTCCTAATTATGGACTATGATTTATAACCTCACCCATACTACCCTTATTATTTTTATGTGATGAGATACACATTTTTGTCTCATTAATTCTTCCAATGTACACCTGTTACCATACCAAAATTTCATAAGTATTATTCGCTTCCTCCTCTTTCACCACGTTTTTTTATTATGTTATGCATTATATTTAAAATTAAATATGTTGGGAAATTTCATTAAATGACCTATTACATAAACAATTCATGAATAAATTTTTAGATATCCCTTTCTACCCCATCAACACATTTTATGAATTTCTAAGTCACGCTGTTATGCTGCTGAATTTCAACACTGATTTTCCATTCCAAAACATTTTTATTGGGAATTCCATAACCATTTATTATCAAGGGTTTTCAATTTTATGAATATTTATCATTTTATTATGGATCTATAGGTATGTATTACACACTCCTTGAATCATGGAATAAATTATTGTTATGAATGAATCAATTTAACATAATCAATGTGTCACACTTAATCATGAGAATGAAATGAAAGTGATGAGTGAACCCATAATTATACAGTGCTCCAATGCATTGGGTAATGTTTAGTATCATGATATATCATTTTGGGATAGGTGTTTACGTGATTTATTTATGTGACTTTGTCCACCATGATGGGAGAAGGGTTTACCTGATTCGTTTTATTTATGATGCAGTGTTTTAAGATGTTGACATAGTTCCATGTTATGAAATCTAGATATATCATGCTTTTTGATTCATGTTCCATTATTCCTATTTTATATGAATTACCTAACATGTATTATTATCCTCATTTTATTACATTTTTACTTCCTTACTGGGATTTTCATCTCCCCCATTTATTATGTATGTCCTCAGGTTATCCCATGTAGTTTTATGTATGAAGGAATGTATTGGTCATGTCAAAGAAGTTTTTAATAAATATGTTATATTTCAGGTTTATGTTGTTATGTTATGTACCTAAATAAAAAATACACTATATTTGTTGAGATTATTGGTCTTATTAATTGTAATTAAATGTAATGAAATCATGTATGAATGTAATAAAAAGAACATGCTTGTTATAGTTAGTATCATAAGAATATTTAGTTATTTTTTGGGATTAGGATTAAAAAACTATTGTGAAAGCCTTAGGGATAATACTAAGTATAATATAAAAAAATACCTAAATTATTGTGAGTATAGAATAAGTGCCTTATCAATAATATACATCCATCTATAGATATGAACATATAGAGATGGCTCTGGAACATATGTATCTAGGGGTAAGACCCGAAAACACCGCATTGTGCTAGACTTGAACTAGAACTGGTTAAAAAAATAAGCATTTTTATACTCTTGGATTGACACTTCTAGGAGATATTCTTTGGTAAATTCATAAGATTAGTATGAATCACTATTAAAGGAATAGAAAAAAGAATCCAATAAAAATATATGTTAGGAAATAAAACATGGATCACCTAGATTTAAGGAAATAAATTCTTAAGTTAAGGAAATAAATGTACCACAATCCATTTTTAATTTTATAAAAACCACTTTTTGCGTAAGTGGGAACCGTACATAAAGATCCATAGCAATACTGCATAAAAAAACAAACCCCGCCATACCACATTCAAATTTCAAAATCAACATTCAAATTCCAAGAAAATGAAAATAAAAACTCCACCAGTTCCATAACCGCGTCGTCCATCAATTTCAAATTTTGAAATACAAAGTCAGTCAGTCATACCATCATCACTGCCTTGGACACCGAACCGCCTCGAGACCCTCACTGACACTGAAGAAGTTGGCCATCATATCGCCATCAAATTTTTTCACCGTAAACTCCCATCACCGCCTTGAGCATCATCCTTGTCACCATAGAGTGTCACAAGAAACACACAACCATCACTGACGAGAAGCACCATCTCCACAGACTATCAGAAAATCCACCACATAACATCACCACAACCAGAACTAGATTATGCAGAAAAACACAACAAACCTTCACTGAAATAGTGACAGCACACCACTATCATCATCCTCCCATCACCGTAGGAGAACCCAACAACCGTCAACCTCTCCATCGACAAAAATTTCACGACCATTCATGTTGCTGTTGAAGTCATTTCAGCCATAAAAGAATCATCACAGAACATTACAAATGATAGAACCTCTCTAAGAGGCTCTCGGTCTAAACCATCGCCAAACAGATACAGAGTGAACAGTCGGAGAAAACTTCATCATGAGATGCCCAATCCAATGTGAGTGGGAATTGAAAACTTCATCACGATACTCTCTCAGTTAACTAATTTTATAAATATAAATATGGATCAAGTGTAATGACCAAACCCCCCAAGAAAGAAAAAGTCAAAATCGAGAGCTTCATGAGACAAAGGCCCCCTACTTTCAATAGAACTTCTGATTCATCTATCACTGAAAAATATATTAATTCCACTGAAAGGATATTATCCATCCTTCAATTCTCTAAATGAGATATGGTTCTTCTAGATTCTAATCATTTGGAGGGTAAGATTGTAAATGGTGGACATTGATCAAAAATACGAAGCCTGATGAGGAGATTGAGGCTATGGGATGGATGGATTTTCAGAAAATGTTATTTGAAGAATCTTTTCCTCGCACCCTCCGACTAAAAATGGAAAGGGGTTTTCATGCCCTCGAGAAAAAGGATGAAGAATCTATCAGATCATATGAGGAAAAAATCACAAGGATTGTATGATATGACTCTAGATATGTAATTACCCCCTTTTTCAAGGTTGACCGCTTCTTTAGTTGGCTAAAACTGAGCCTATGACAAACCGTAGAAATCTGTAATTTTGTTAGTTATAAAGAAATTGTATGATATTCCCTCTAATTTGAAATGGAGGTCAAATAATCCCATAAGTATCATGGGGATAAGAAGCGGGAGTTGGGGAAAAATTATGGCAGTTCGATAGAGAGATCTATTGGTGCCAAAAAAAATTGGTGTCCCTCTTTCCAAAGGTGCAGAAAGAGGCACCCTGGATATTTATTGAAGGGGGCTAGGAAATGATTTAGGTGTGGGAAGGAAGGGAAAATAGATAGTGATTACCATCAAAAACCCGATGTTCTGATGGAGGAAAGGAATTCTACTGCCAACCCTTAGTGCGATGTTCATTTATAAAACTTCAAGGAATATGTGAATTTTGAAAACTAGTGCACTAATCCAAGGTTTTTTAAGAGGAAACCAACAACCTCCAATGAAGAAAGGGAGAGCTTTCTCCATCACAACTGCCAATGGGTATCCTAAAAATGAAGTTGTGACATGTACACTAGATACTCATTCAATAATGGAAAACATACATTTTGATTCTAGTTCTATACATTCCTTCATATCATGAATGTTTAGTAGAACTATTGAATCAACATCACAATGCTTGGAAGTGGATTTATTAGTCAAAATAACAATTGGGGAAGTTATTTCATCCCAATTATATAACTCCTCCATTGTAACAATTTGTGGGATGAACTTCCTAGTGAATCATTTCATACTCCCTTTGGTGTGATTTGATGAAATTATGGGCATGTATTGGCTTTCCTTATATAGATCCAACATAAATTTTTGTGAGAAGGAAATCACTCTCCATATTGAGAATCGACCCTTGTTTCTGTACAAATACAAGGAGAAGTATGAATCTTCTTTAGCACTATCATATAAAACATGGACATTATTTCCCTATGAGAAATAATTTCTAGATGAAATGATTGAGTCTAAAGAAAGAATCATCCTTGAAGAAATTCCCATTGTGAGGGAATATGCTAACGTGTTTCCCAGGTAATTTTTTGGTCTTCCTCATAGATGAGAGGTTGAATTTTTAATAAATATCATACATGGGGAATTACCATTATCCAAGAATCCATATAGGATGACTTTTTTTTAACATGAGGAGATGAAGAAACAACTATAGGAGAATTTTGATAATGGTCTCATACTCCAAAGGGTTTCCCAATGGGGTGAACCAGTCCTATTTGTTAAGAATAAAGATGGGTCAATGTGACTTTGCATTGACTATAGTGAGTTCAAAAAGATCACAATAATGAATAAGTATCCTATTACATGGATTTATGACTTGTTCAATCAGATTTATGGAGCACAATAATTTTCCAAGGAGGATCTGCAATCGAGATATTACCAAGTTAGGTTTGAGAAGGAGGATATCCCCAAGGCCACTTTTTGAATAAGGTATGGTCACTATGAATTCATAGTAATTCCTTTCAGCATCACTAATTCTCTATAAATATTCATGGACATCATGAATTGAGACTTTAGAGATTATGTCAACAAATTTTTGGTAGTATTTATAGATGATATTCTAATATACTCCAAATTCAAGAACGAACATAAGGGGCATTTAAGTACTTTGCTAAAGACATTGCAAAAGGAAAATATTTATGCTTTGTACATAAAATTTGAGTTCTCTTTGAATTAAGTATATTTCTTAGGGAATGTCATCATAATCAATGGGATATCTATGGACTCTTTGAAGACTGAAGCAATTTAAGGATGTATGAGGCCATCATATATAACAAATATCCATATTTCCCATGGATTGGTTGGGTATTATTAGTGATTTGTGAGAAATTTGTCATGATTTTCAAACCCTCTAACCAAGATAACTAGTAAGGGATTCATGTTTTCATATAATGATAAATGCGAGGAGAGATTCAAGAATTTGAAAAGAAGGATTATCACCACACCAATTCTCACACTACCCACAAGTGGAGAGCTTTTTGTGGTATTTAGTTTTGCTAAAAGAAGGTACAAGATTTTGTGTAGATGCAAAATGACCAAGTCATTGTCTATGCTTCAAGGTAGTTGAAAGTTCTTGAATAGAACTATCCAACACATGATCTTGAGTTGGATTTAGTAATCTTTACTTTGAAAATTTTCTGGCATTATATCTTTTGGGTGAAGTGTGAAATATATACAGATCACAAAAGCCTCATGTATATATTCACATAGAAAGAGTTTAATATGTACCAACAAAGATGGATAGATATGATAAAAGACTATGACCACTTAATTAACTACTATATGGGGAAATATAATAAAGTGAGAGATAGTCTATGTGGAAAGGATACACTTGCTCTATCATTGTTGATAATTGAGATGGATCTGATCATCTATGATTTTAAGAGGATATACATGGGAATATAAAAATAATGAACAACATTAATCCATTCACAAATTACATCTCAACCAAATATTCTAGAGAGGATAAAGGATTTTCAAGGAGATGATGTGGGAATAAAAAATAAAGTGGAAAATATAATGAAATGGAAATTCTCAGAGTTTGATGTTAATGAATATATTTTTGTTTTGTTTTGGAAAAGACTATGTGTACCTTCAAATCCGGATTTAAAGAAGGAGTTGTTGGATGATGCACATAGATCAACCTTCTCTATCCACCCTGGAAGCATATAGATGTGTCAAGATATCTGATAACACAATTGGTGGGATAATATATAGAGGTAGATCACATAATATACATCAATATGTCTTGTATGTCAGCAAGTTGAAGTAAAAAAGACAAAAATATAAGGGGATGATGTGACCATTACCCATGCATACATGAAAATGGGAAAACTTCACCATGGGCTTTTCATCGGGCTTCCTATGAAGTCTAGAGGGAAAAATGATATCTAGGATGTGGTGGATGGTCTTACAAAGACTACACACTTTATTGTGATATGAGAGGAATTTTCAATGGATCTACTTACATGAATATACATCAGAGAAGTGGTGAGGAATCATGGTGTACCACTATCGATTATATCCGATCGAGATCTAAGATTCACGTCTATGTTCTAGAAGAGTCTACAACATGATCTAAATACTGAGATGAACTTTAACATGACCTATCACCCTCAAACTTATGGAATGTCTATGTAGACTATCCAAAAACTTGAGTACATGTTGAGAGAATGCTCAATGGGCTTCAAGGAAGGATGGTGTCAATATCTTTATCTGGCCGAGTTCTCTTACAACCACATTTTCCACTCACACATCCAAATGGATCCCTATGAATCCCTTAATGGGAATAGGTGCAAAAAACCTACATATTGGGATAAAGATGTGGAATAAAAACTTCTAGGTCTAGAAAATTTTAATGAAATGGTGGAGAAGGTTAAGAAAATTAAACATCACATCAAAGTTTTTTTAGAGTCGACAAAAGTTCTATGCTAACAATTATCAATGAGACCTAGAGTTTGATGTTTGATATGTGGTATTCCGCCAAATATATCCATGGAATATAGTGATGAGATTTAGGAAGAAGGTAAATTTTAGTCCAAGACACATCCACCCCTTTGAGATCCTTGACTCATCATAGTAGTGGCCTACTGACCAAAACTCCTACCAAACCTATCTCAAGTACATGATGTATTCCATGTATCCCTATTGAGAAATCAAATACTATACCCCTCACATGAACTAAATCTATAGGTGGTATGATTGGAGAATGAACTCTCTTATGAGGAACAACCAATGAAAATTTTAGATCATAGAGACAAAGTAGTACGTAATAAGATTATGAATCTGGTCAAAGCATTGTGTTGAAACCACATGTTTGAAGAAGCAATGTGGGAATTGGAGGGGGCAACGAAATGGAGTTACCCTTATCCATTTAAAGGTGTAAAATGAAAATTTCGAGGGTGAAATTTCTTAAGGGGGGAAGATTGTAATGACCTGAACAATTATAAATGTAAATTTCCTCTCGATCTAATTAAATATCTTATTATGTAATATGGTTATATAAAACACATGTGATTCCTTTTTCATATGTATTTTGTTTTAAAATACTATTATGAATTTTTTCCATTTCTAATATAGCTGTTGAACAATGATTAGATGGTTAATATAAATATAGTGATTTAACAAATCCAATTTACTCATAAAAATGATGTGATTACCTCAACAAGTAGAACTGTGCCCTATGAAGTCCATTTATTAATGCTTTCGAGAGAGATAACATCTCTGGGATTTTCCCTGGACCAATCCCATGAAGATTTCAAACAACTCAAGCATTAGAGAAACCATTTACGTGAGTTGTTCAAGCTCATCAACTTCAAAACCCAAACTATCGTCATCAAATGGCCCCCAGATAGTCTCACCATCACACACCATACACTTAGAGAATATTCCAGTGTGATAAAGGGTTATGTATCAAGACCATAATAATGTGAATATGTATAATAATTTATATATTTCTATTTTAAATTGTTTCTTTTAAAAGATTTTGGTTTTGATTCAATTAAACATAAATTGTATTTTTGGGTAACATTTAAATATAATTAAGGGTTTAATTTAATAAAATATTTGATTTTGAAACAAATATTATTTTAATAAAATGTTATTATTATATAATGAATACTAAATATAAATGGTCATAACAATTTTATTTAGTGAAATGTACTATTTATAAGGGTTCAAAAACTATTTTTTGTCAAAACCCATCATTTGTCAATATATATATATATAATAGAATTGAAAATGAACATATTTATAAAATTATTTAGATAAAATGAATGTTTTTTTAATCAGAATGTCGAAACTATCAGATAGTGATTTTTTCATAATTTTCTGAGAAAGTAAAATTTGTGGGTAAATATTAAATATCAAATAATTATAATATTTGTTTTATGATATCATAATGACCATATAATGAGGAAATAAATAATAAAATGGGTATTCTAGGATAAATATATTTTTTTACCATTAAAATAATTTGATATTAATATTATTTTAATAATTTTATAAATCATTTATGAAACCTCCAAAATATATAACATATTTTATGATTTTAAATTTATTTATTTTATAGTTTTACTCACCTCCACATAATATAGTATAATATTTTAATATATTTGAACCATTTCATTATAAAATAACTAAATACTCTCTTATTTGGAAAAACCATGGTAGGGTTTATGGTTTGCAATATTTAATTATATAGATTCTAAAACCAATGTTTTTGAAATATTAAAGAATTTCCCTGACATTTACTATATAAACCCACCCAATCTCCCAATTATCATAACTTATGATCCCCAGATCACGTCCTTTTTATTAGATCAGATCTCTAGATTCCTACCAAGGTTTATCAATCTATCAAGGATCGCCTCTTCAAACTTTTGAAGTCACATATTCAAATAAAGGGATTTCCCCCTTTCTCTTTTTTATCCATGATTCTTTATATTGTTATTCCCTTTTATTTTAAATTACTAATGATGTGGTATGATTTATCACCTCCCCCATACTTCACTTATTATGTTTAATTTATGGTATACCCCTTTATATCTCATTAATTCTCCCATGTACATTTGTTACCATGCCAAAGTTTTGTAAGAGTTATCCCCTTCCTCCTCTTTCATCAAGTTTGTTTATTATGGTAAAAGTTATATATACAATTACTTTTGTTGGGACATGTCTTTTAATGCACCCTTACTTTTCACATCATTAATAAATGATTATATATCCCTTTCTATCTATTCAACTCATTTTATGAATTTCCAAGCCACACCATTATGCTATAGAAATTTCCCCACGATTTTCCATTCCAAAAACAATTGTGTTGTGAATGTCGTACCCATTTCCTATCAAGGTTATTCAATTTTATGCACATTAATAATTTTATTGGGTGCCTAAATTTATTTATTCCGCACTCATTTAATCATGTAACAAATTATTATCATGAATGAATCCATGTTATATGATCTATGAGGCATACTTAATCTTGAGAATGAAATGAAAGTGACGGGTGCACCCAGAACTATATAGTACCCCAATGCATTGGGTAATTTTTAGTATAATGATACATCATGTTGGGATATGGATTTAATTTATTCCTTTATTGTCCTTTTTCCACCATATTGGGATAGGGGTTTACCTGATTTTTTTTGTTTATGATGCAGTGTTTCAAGATGTTTCCACACTTTCATGTTATGAATATCTTGTTATATCATGCTTTTCGATTCATGTTCCTTTATGCCTATTTGATATGAATTTCCTAACATGTATTATTATACTCATGTGATTCCAGTTTTACTCCCTTAATGGTCTTTATAACTCACCCATTTCTTATGTATGTCCTCAGGTTATCCCATTCACTTTTAAGTACGAAGGAATGTGTTGGTCATGTAAAAGAATTTTTAAATTAATATGTTGTATTTCATGTTTATGTTGATATGTTACATACCTAATTCCATGATACACTAGAATTCAAAATCATTTGGTTAGTATTAAGTATAATTACAAGTAATGAAATTAATTATTAATGTAATAATAATAATAGGGTTGTCATAAGTATAATAAGAAAACAAGTTTAGTAACATTGAGCATAAAAGAATTGTAATATGATGTGAATACTCAGTCTTGTACTCATATGTTGTCGATGAAATTTATTCCAGTTGATTTGAAAATAAATGTTTCTAAACCATTGATGATACTTGGTGATAATTAGAGTGTAATTTACCTTTGTAAAAAACTTGTCCATCATTCATGATCAAACACATTGATATAAATTTTCACATTATAAAAGAGAGAGTTTCTACAGGTTATGTTTTTCTGGAATATATCATAATAATGTATCAAATTTCTAATATATTCACAAATGAAATTACAAAATAATGGTTTGTCAATTTGAGGCTGAAATTTCATGTTCATCTACCTTCTATGACTTCATAAATATCATAAAGATGTCCCCAACCATGCTTTGGATTATGTTGAGAAAGTTGGATAGAAAGTAACATCATTGTTTAATTTTTAAAAAGTATTTACTTATCTATATATTATGTATCAAGGGAAACAGATATCATTTCATGGGGGAGGTAATAATCAAGGGGGTGAAAAAGGTGAGAAAAGATAATAGTGAGGCAGAGTTTATCATTACATGGCTTCAAAATTTTTCTTTCATTAGGGACGTAACTCCTTTATCAACATTACTTTATCTAGTAGTGTGTTTTAACAACCCAAGTACTTATAGAATAATTTGTTTTAATTATGGAATTAAATAGTTTAATTAATTAAAAATATACAATGAAATAAGAGGTATTTTCATAAACAATGAATCTGTACAAATATAATAATAACCACACCTATAAAAGTATAAATAAAATTTTTGAATCTTATGAATGAAAATATGATACATTCATTTCTTGGTATAAGTAAACCAATGTTAAGTAAATGATAAATTTAATGTTTGTAAATTATTAAAAAAAATTATTTATGATTTTATAATTAATATATATATTTTAAAATAATATTTATTTTCATAAAATGTATTCAAAAATTGATATTTTTTATTTATAATTATAAAATAATTTTATGAGTCTTTAAGTAAATTTTCATAGTGTTACAAAATCAATTATAATTTCAAAAATAGGTATTTTTTTTATAAATGGCGTTTTTAAATTCTAATTATATTTATCATATTTATAAAATTATTTTCCAAAAAGTAATTTCATTTTTGAATTCTACATGTCTAAAAATGGTTCGGGTGATTTTTTGGTATTTTTCTAAAATAGTTGAATTTGGTGAATAGTGAAATACGATAATTTACAGTATTTAACAAATGCATGCATTTTTTAGTCAAAGATGATGTATGGATAATGTAAGACCATAATATAAGACTATTATTCATTATTTTAATATATTTATTAATAATTTTCAAACTATTCATATTCTTGAGACAAAAATAATAAACTAATGAATATAATAATAAAAAAACACCCCTCTTATTCACTTTAAATACCACACCTCATCACCTATTTTTCTCACATTTGAAAAGCCTCATAGCTTATTTATTTTCTCACCACTTCATTTCCCAAGACACTTCCCCATGTGAAAGTCCTTATTTTATCATTAAAATTTCAAAACCATGTGATTGAAGGAGGTGCTCAAAGAGATGAAGTTTAAGTGGTAAAATCCACTTTTGTTTTCTTTTAAATTTATTTTCAATTTAATTATATTTATTATTCTCTCATTACCAACCCTCATCTAAGTGACATGATAAATGATGCATATTAAATATAATTTTATTTTATTTTTTTTATTGGATTATAAAACATCAAACGTCTCCTTTTCTCCTCTTATTTTAAGAAATTGAAATCATTATCCATGATGTGTCGATTTACCATCATCATGGACAATGTGTTTTCATTATCTTTTACTACCTTCAAGGATATTCATAAAACCATTATTATAGTTAAATTAGTATTAAAAAAATTATACGAAATATAATGTTTTGTAACATATAAATAAATATGATACTAAATAATATAACATAAGTTTGTAATGGTCTTAAAGACTCCCAAAATAAATAAAATAATATTCATTGATATTTTATCTAATGAATGATTCTAACATCAGAAAAAATTATATATGGTATTAGTTAAAATTATGAAAATATATTATTACCCTTTATTTCCACTTCAATATTTTTTATTCAATTCAACAAGAAATCCCAAAATGAACTATACATGGAAACCATGGAATAAATGCACACAAAACAATAAAAATAACAACATATTTTCAATAAATGGGTGAAAATATGTTACTAAAAGATCATATAATGCATTAAAAATATGAATATTGCTCTATAATATAGCAATATCACACTTTAAAAATTTATATACTAGATTTTAACTCATTTGATGTTAGGAGAACCTTAGGTAAGGGACTTTTCATTAAAAATCCTCTTTTAATTTCTATTTTATAGAAATTAAAAAGGAGTGTTTTTTTAATATAAATGAAATGATAATCCTTTAATACTTTCATGATTCCATAATTTTTTTTATGTTTTGTTTACAATATTACATGTTCAATTTAAAATAATATGTTTTCCTTTTTATGTGATCAATATTCCATTAATAAGTGATTTTTCTCAAGGAATTAATTTTTTTGATTGTAAGTAATCATGTTTTATGATTATGTTATAGTTCTTGTATATTTTTTTTGATTAATGGTGGGACATATATATATCCCTCTAATTCATTATGTATTTATATGTTGGAAGTGGTACATAATGGGTATTCTAAGTGTCACTACGATGCTTACACCGTAAGGTACCCAATAGGGTTACACTAAAAGGTATATATGAGGGTTACAAATCATATTGTAGCCAAGAGATTTATAATATTTTGTAAGTAATAATCCATGTTACCTAAATGGTTTATTCATGTCATGTATGTTTTTATGGATATTAGTTGTTTTCACAAAGTAAGTATATTATACTTTATGGGTGAGAAGTATGTCTTTGTGGAAATCATTACATATGTCTAGAAGTATGGATGGAATAATAATTTCATTCATTCTCTTCATGATCCTTACTATTTGTTGTTATATTCCCATGTTTTTAAAAAAATCAAAAGGTTTATGGATGGGTAAATAAATTGAATTGATCAAGTTTATTGACATGAGTTTCTTTCACATAAAGAAATTATGTTTTGTTTTTAAATATTTCATATTGGGAAAAATGGATATTGTCTTAATAGAGTCCAATTTTTATGTTGTGGTATTGGTAGGTATGAATTATGACATTATTCTATAAAACACTAAAATTAATTGATTTTGGGAATGTAATAAAGTGAATTCAAAATTGAATTTCCTATGTTATGAATTGTGGAAGGTCATGTCCATATAGTTGGTATTAGATAACAATTTATATAAATTTAGAGGTTAGGATTTCATTAATAGAATACCAAAAATAGTTTTTATAATATGTTAATGTTAAAAAAAATTGAATTTTATGATTACCACGTTTATTCATCCAATATATGTCTCTTACGAATATTTTTATATATAAGAAAGATGGAATTTTAAGTAGGAAGGAACAGAGAGGGTAATTACTTTCTGAATCTGCAACCTAGAAAGGTGGGAATTGGAACCAAGTAGTTTGTGATAGTAATGGTTTAGTTGATTCACCCTATAAATGGTGGTGGAATCCATGAAATAGAACATATGGATCTACCAAAATGGAACATGATGATAGTGGAACATTTTATAATTCAACACCCTCATGATTTTTGTGGATCTTCTGGACCAGTGGTAACTGAAGGGTGGATTAAATAATCTGAAAAGATATTTTATATCAATGGGTTTTAGATAATAAAAATTATAGTCTTCGTATTTAACTTTTTTAAGGTGAAGAAGACCATTGGTGGTCAATAGTCAAGAAAATCATAGATTTTGAGGGGAATGTTGACTTGGAATGGGAATAATTTTAGAACATTTTCATTGAAAAATATTTTCCTATGTTTTTTCTCCTTAATATGCAAAATAAATTCCTCAAATGTCATTAAATGGAGGATTGTTTAGTGGATTTATATGAAGAAAAATTCACTCTATTGGAATGGTATGATCAAAATCATATTTGGGACCTAGATAGTAAAATAAATCATTTTATTAATCAAGATTGAACCCAAGATATTGAAGGGATTTAGCCTCTTGTGAATTCAAATGTTATAAGAAACTTATTTAATGTGATTAGAGGGGATAAATTGATTTTCATGATGATCACATGTACATTGAAAAAAATAGTTTAAAACATCCATCTGGAATGTAATTATAAATAATCAAACAAATAAATATTAAGGTAAGAAAACTTATTTTTTAGTTTGTGATAAATTTGGTAAAAAGAATCGAGGGGAATACGTTAACAAAACCAATAAGTCTTTTTTGATGTTGTACATTTAGAAATATGGCCCCAATTTTCAATGATAAATTTTATTTCTATCAGTATGTTTAATTTTGGTAAGCTAAATCTAAAGTATTTTAAATGTGATAAGATGGTCCATTATGCACATACCTTCCCAACGAAAGATATGAATAATGGGAAGCAGTCATATTTTTGAGAAGAAAGTTGTAGTGAAATACATTGTGACTACATAAATAGATGTTGGGCCATACAAGGAAGTCGTATATGGTCATTTGTGTGTTTATTCATAATTTTAAAATGTTCTGTTTGATATGAGGTCTAAAAATTCTTTTATTTCTAATGAATTTTCAAAAAAAATTGAAATTTTACCACAAAAAAATGAAACAAGAACATATGGTAAAAACAAAAGGAGAAATATTAAGAAAAAAAGGAATTATATGAATATTTATATTATTTTTTATAATAATTAATTACCAAAAAAACCTTGTTTTCCTCAATTATAGTTTGATGTTATTATATATTTGGATTAGATATCTATTCACCGTGATAAGATTGATTGTTGAGCCAAAGAAGTTTTTTTGAAAGATTTTCTATTTGTATACAAGAATGAACCCACACCATTGATTATATATTAGGAAGATGAGAAACAGTTAAAACATGGAAATGAAATTTATCTTAGACATAAGGTTAAAAATAATGGAACTATTCTAATTAATGATGTGAAAGTGGTAAATGAATACTTGTATGTTTTTTACAATGATTTTTATAGTGTTAAACTTGATCAGAAAGTTTAATTTTATATTAACTTAGTTCATGATGCTAATAAAATTTCAAAACCCCCTTATCTAATAATTCAAGTTGTAACATACTGACCCAGATTACCACTAAACCAATAGCTAGACCGGTCACCACATGGCCTCAAGTGATTTTCTCCAAATTCCAGAGGCTTTAAACTAGTGGTGATGTCCTAGGTGTGATAGTGTGGAAAATTTGTGCTTACTGGCAGACTATAAAATGAAAAAAACAATAAGAAATCAAGAGAGGACGCAGTAATACAATATAACAGAATTAAACAATGGAATAATGACTACATAAACTACAAGATGTAAAATCATACCAAATATGATGTTGTATGTTACATGTTCTAGTAAAAAATGAAAACAGATTAACTATATTAATACAATATATAAGTACCAAAAATAAAAATGGAAAAATTAAACATAAAAGCATTCCATTACTCATCTTGGTCCCATTCTCTACTGATCCAAAATTTTATATCAAGTACTTGTAGAAGATAACTTTCTCTTATCAACACCAACAAGAATATAATCTATTTGCCCCCCAAAAAATGACCCAAATAGGGTGTGAGACTGAAACCAATTAGGCAACCATAAAAGATCTATATCAAAATTTCAGTGTATATATATAACAGGAAGTGTACAATAATGAAAGAAGTAAGCTAGGAAGTACTCAAATGTAAATTTTTCTACAAGAACTGGTTTTAATTTAAAGTAATTTCATGTTCATTAACAGTTTAATTACATTGAATTATATATGTATTGAGATCCAACATAAGGCCAAAATTCCCTAGTATAAAGTGTTCGCAACAGATACCCCAGAAGGATATATAAACAAGTATAAGTGAATGTTGATCCCAAGACCGTGCCTTAGCTTTCATGACGCATCATAAGTCATTCCACTTCAATATTAAATTAAATAACATGATCCCATTTATTACATTCCTATGTTGGAATTCAAGTATCACTCTAGGTAAAATTCCACCAACATTATTCAAGCCTGTCCCGATGATCATCTCAGGAACACAGTATCACTCTAGTTGTAGTGTGAGTATATGTCAATTGAGACATCTTTGGAACCTATAAATAAGACTCAAGTATCTAAAAAAGTTATATAAATAGTTCCTATAGAATACTTTAATGGAATACCTGATTTTGTGACTCATTTATCATTTTAAATAAATCCTCCATGAGCCCAACCACTACATCTATGGCTAGCTCACATCTTAGACATGATAACCTTTTTGAGACCATCCATGGATTCCCTCAATGGATTGATGGGTCACCCAAGGTATATGGTACAATAGTCATATGTAACCATCCATTGCATTCTAATATGAATCCATGGTTCACCCATTTATATTTAACATTTTATCAATATAATTTCAATTAATCATTTCGTTAAACATGCAAAGGTCAATACCCAAAGAATCTAATATAATATCCAGAAAGGATGAATCTCATAAGGAATATCCTTTTAGTTACTAAAATTGGGAAAAAATTTATAACAATAATCACATGTAAATTAAACAATTACATGGATTTAACAATAAAAACCCATGTGGGCATATATCATATAAGGAGAAACTCATATAAATTAGATAGTTACATTGTTAAAACATTTACAAACTCACATTTGAACATTTAATATATTAATAATATCAATTAAATTAAACTATCAAAAGCCTTAACAATCAATAATCTCATGTGGATCATTCATTATTTAACTAATTTCATTTTAAACAACCTAAGAAGGGAAACAAAGGCATTCCTCATAAGCATCGTAGGGAAAATGACCTTAAATGGTCATCTAGGAGGAACACACCCATGGGGTGGACCTAATTCAAGTTATAAAACCATATACATTCTTAAGAATACATATCCAATTACCTAAACATCAATAGGTATCAACAAGGTTAAATTCTAAATCAACATGACACCTAAAAATGGGTGTACAACACTCTAGCACTTATAAACAACTTGAAAAATACTGAAAGGACCCAGACCACCTACCTCGTACTCATATCACTCTCATCATCCATAGTCGACATCTAAATCATTCTAGAATAGTGTAGATCTAAAAAATGAGCATAAATTATAAATCATCAATATCTAGGTCAAGATAATAAATCATGGAAAAAACCTCAAGTACAATCAATAACTCTTCGAGGGGATTCCAATACATCTCACAGTCTTTAAATTAGAGTTCAAAAGATGAATCAGGATGGAAATATTTATATGGAAGTATTATTTATGAAAACATGGTTGAGTATTCTATCTAAATTAAGGATATGAGGCAAAATTCCATTTTAGAAAAAAAAGTACATGATGTGTATTGAAAAATAAATGTCATGAAGACACTTTATTTGCCCCTTTTTCCAACTTGCATTTACAATTCTTAAAAAGGTCCTAGTCACACCATGACATGGCATGTACTGATATTACATGACCTGTAACTAAACTTTTTGTCATGTGACATGCCTACAACCAGTACTAATCCTATTTTCCTCCAGTTTCTAAAAAAATGACCTAAAAATAAAATATTTGTACCTCAAAGGATAAAATAGGATCGTACACAGTTAGAAATTATATAAATGAAAAATTAGATGTAAGAGTTTATTGATAAATCATTTTTCCACCCAAGCACTCCACCATGGGGTGCTCCTATTTTTTTGTTATTTTTTTTTGTTCCATGAGGCTTTTTTTTATTATAGATCTTTAAATAACTTTACTATTAAGAATAAGTATCTATTTCTTCATAAAGATGAATTATTTGATTAGCTACATGGATTTACATACTTTTCCAAGAGTAAATTGAGATCTGGGTACCATTAGCTAATGTTGAAAAAAGTTGAAATTATTAAAAAAAATTATGTACTAGATATGAGAATTATGAGTTTCTTGTTATTCCATTTGGTTTGAAAAATTATCCTATTATATTTGTGGACCTTATGAATAGAATTTTCCTTGATTAATTGGATAAGATTTTTTTTGTATGGATTATATTCTTGTTTTTTTTTAAATTATGAGTATCATGAAAAACTTCTAACAATTTTCTTGAAAACTATGAAAGAAATGATTTTATATAGAAAATTTATAAAATATGATTTTTGGTTAGAATAAATTTCATTTATTAGGAACATTGTTAATAAATATGAGAATGTAGTTGATCCATTCGAAAAAAATTTATTGATAAATTTCCAGGACCTAAAAATGTTACTAAGATTCAATGTTTTCATGGATTAGTTGGCTATTACTAATAATATTTTATAAATAATTGCATGATTATCTAGCCTACTAACTAAGTTAACCTTAAAAGGAGTTAAATTTATTTAGTCAACTTATTGTGATGATTGTTTCTAGGAATGACAAAGAAGATTAGTGAATGCTCTAGTTTTGGTCTTCACCTTGAGAAATTGTGATTTTTTCATCTAAAATGATCATTCTTTGATTTGAAATGGTTGTATTCTGATGAATAATTATTAGGTAATTAATTATGTTTAAAGAAAACATAACCCTCATGAGATAAATTATCTTACACATGATTTGGAGTTTTCTGATGTTATTTTTTATTTAAAAATTTATAAGCATCATTTATATTGATCCAAGAGTGAAATATATACTGACAATAAATGTTTGAATTATATATTTACTCTCAAGGAACTGAACATGAGATATAGAATATGGATGGAACTAATAAAGAATTATGATTTCATGATCAATTACAATTCTGGAAAATAAAAAAGGTGGAAAATTCCTTGAGTTGAAAAGATAATGGATCATTTACCATGTTATGTGTAGAACATAACCGTTTGATTAATGATTTGATGAATTTTGTATTATTGTTTTTTAGTGTTGTAAATTCCTCTATTTTGTTTCAAGTGTTAGTGTAATTATATCTGTCAGAAAGAATAAATCATTATTATAAGTAAGACTACAAGTTACAGAAAAAGGATGAACTGGTTATGAAAGGTATGTTTCCAAAATTTAATATTGATAGAGATTGTTTCTTGATATTGGGAAAGACATTATGTTTTCCTTGTGATTCCCAACTAATGAAATAATTATTATGTGAAGCTCAATGTTCTCCATATTAAGTTTATCCCAGTAGCACTATGATTTACATGGATCGTCATTAGTATTATTGATGGGATGGCAGGAAATGAGATATTTCTAAATTAAGCATGAAATTTTTGACTTGTAAGAAGGTTAAAGTAGAGTGACAACTACCAAAGGGGTTTCTTCGAGCTTTTATAGTTCAATAGTGGAAATATAAAAATACATCCATGGAATTCATTGTGAGACTACCAAAGATGTCTCAAGGTAAAACTGTGATTTGGGTTATTATTGATCCACTGACTAAATATGCACATTTCATTCATATATTAGAAACTCTTTTTCTAGATCAGATTTTTCGTTATTACCTTAATGTGATTGTTTGGTTTCATTGATTTCCTCTCTCTATTTTATCTTATAGGGATTCAAGGTTCACTTATATCTTTAGTAAAGGCCTTTAGTAGTCATTAGAAGCTGAATTAAACTTCAATACATACTTTCATTCTCAATATGATAGATAGAAACATTGAACAATTTACACATTGGAAGACATGTTATGTGATTTTTCAATGGATTACAGGGGAAGTTGGGTTCAATGTATTTCTTTATTTGAGTTTTTCTATATTAGAAGTTTTCATTCCAATATACATATGGATCCTTTTAAGGAATTATATGGAAAGAGGTGATGAACACCAAAATTTTTGGATGATGTTAGGGAAAGGAAGTTGATGGGAACATAATTAGTATATGTAGTGACTGAGAAAATAAAGATTATCCAGCAACACATGGGGAAAACTCAAAGTATGTAGAAAAGTTATGTAGATAATCATAGGAATGTATTTTCATTTGAGGTAGGTGATCATGTTTTTTATGAAAGTATATCCTTAGAAAAGAGTTATGTGTTTTGGTAATAAAGTTATGGTAAGTCCGCTATTCATTGGAAACTATGAAATCATGGAGAAGTTTGGACCAGTTGCCTACTGAGTAGTATTGCTTCTGAGTTTATCCATGGTAAATAATTTTTTTCATGTTTCAATGTTAAGGAAGTATGATCTAGATTCAACTCATGTTTTGAGCCCCAAATTAGTCTTTTAGGAATAGAACCTTTCATATAAGGAAAATCATATTTCTATTCTCGACTATATAGAGCATGTATTTTGTAATAAGGTAACTCGCCAGGTTATGTTTTTATGGAGAAACCACATGGATGAAGAAGAAACATGGAAATTTGAAAATTCTGTGAAGGAAAGGTACCCTCACATGTTTCATAAGTGAATAAAAATTGTGAAGATCCAATTTATAGAAGGGGGGGAATGCAACAACCTAGGTACTTATAAAATAATTTATTTTTGTTCTGGTAATAAATAGTTAAATTCATTATAAATATATAATCAAATAAGATTTATATATATAAATTAAAGAATCCATCCAAATAGAATAGTACCATCAACTATGAAATTAAAAATAAATTTTATGAATCTTATGAATTATAATATGATATATTTTTTTCATGCTATAAGGAAATAAATATTCTAAAAATGATAAATTAAGTGTTGGTATTTCATAAAATAAATGTATTTATTTACAAAATTTTAATTAATATAATAATTTTAAAAAAGAATTATTTTTATAAAATATATTCCAAAATTAATTTTTTTAGTTTTATTATTATAATATAATTTCATGAGACTATAAGTAATTTTTCAAAGTTCCATAAAATATGATAGAATTATTATACTAGTATTCTTTGAATAAATTATTTTTTAAATTAAAAATTAATTTTATCATCTTTAGAGTAATAATTTAATAAAATAGATTTTATATTTTAATTATAAATGTCATATAATGGTTTGGGTGAAATTTTTAGATTTTTCTAAAATAAAAGAATTTTTAATGAACAGTGAAATACAATAATTTGCAGTATTTAAAAATTCAGAATTATTGATTCATAGATGATGTATGACAGTGGTAAGCCCATAATCTCAAACTATCATTAATTATTTTAATATATTTAGTGATAAGGTTGAAAATATTCACAGTCTTAAGAAATAAATAGTAATATAAGGAATATAATAATCAAAAAACACCCCTCTCATCCACAATAAATACCACCCCTCACCACCTCTTATTATCATAACTTCAAATAGATTTAGATTTTTTAATTTCTATCCAATTTCCATCCCATGACTCTACCCAACCTACAAGACCTTTTGGTTTCAAAAAATTCCAAAACCAAGTTCCATAAGGAGGTTCTCAAGGAGAAGAATTCATGAGGTAAAATCATTTTTTCTTTTCTTATAAATTTCTTATAAATATCATTTAATTATTTATTTTCTCCAAAAATCCCCTAATAAAAGTGAAATGATAAATATATTATCATACATATAAGTTATTTTTATTGTGTTAATGTAATATCCATCATAAAACCAATTCTATTATCCTCCTTTTCTAAAGAAATGAAAACATTGTTCATGATGTGTCGATTTATAGTGATCATGGACAATGTAATTTTATTTTCATTTAATACCTTAAATCTGGTCATAAAAACATTAGTATGGTTAAATAATATTTTATTGTACCTATTATAAGTTATATAATTTTTGGGAACCAATATATAAACATGATATTAAATAGAATGATATAAGTTCATGATGGCCTTAAAAACTGCCAAAATAAATTAAATAATTATCATTAATATTTTATATAATGAATGATCATAATATCATAAAAATGATATATTGTATCATATAAAATTATGTAAATATATTATTACAATTTCCTTTCACTTCTGAAGTTTTTCTTCGATTTGAAAAAAAAACCATAATGGACCAACCATGGAAACCCTGAAATAAACTAACCTAAAAGAAAAAAACAAAATAGTATTAATAAATGGATGGATAGATGTTATGAAAAGATCATATATGGTATTATAAATTTTAATATAGTTCTATTATTTTTTAATGACAGTATTTAAACCACTATATAGGTGGTTTGAACACATTTTATTTAAGATGAACCCAAGGTAAGTTACTTTTAGAGAAATTCCTCTTTTAATTTCTATTTTTAAAAAATTTAAATGAAATGTTTTAACCTACACGGAATGAGCCTCCCTCACAGATTTCATGATTCATTTATCTTTTTATGTTTTCATTACATTATTATATGATTATTTTCAAATAAAATATTTTCCATTACATGTGCACATTATTCTTTAATAATTTATTTTTCTATTGGAATGATTTTTATGATTAAAGGAATTTGTGTTTAGTGATTATGTTATGGTTCTTGGTAATTGTTTATGATAAAGGGTTGGACCTATATCTTCCTCCAATTCATTGGGTATGTATATGTTGGAAGTTGACTTTGATGGTTATTCCAAGTGCAACTATCATAGTTAAACTATAAAGTAGTCACGAGGGTTACAAATCATATGGTAGTCGCAAGGGTTACAATCATAAGTATAGAATATCCAAAATTACATGAATGGTTTATTCATGTTTTATTTTTTTATAGAAATATATTGTTTCCACAAAGTAATTATATGGTATATTATGGGTGAGAATTATGTCTTTTTGAAAATTATTTCATATGATTATAAGTATACATGGACTAACATTTTCTTTCTTTATATTTTTGTCCCTTAATAAAAATTTGTTATAATCCCAAGTTTTTATAATATTTTTTATATTTCTTATATATGTATATATAAAAATGAGGAATAAAGTTAAAATTCATGAATTTCTATCATAAAAATAAATCTTTCATGGTTTTAAATGTTTTTATATTGTGAAAAAATGGATATTGTATTAATATCATCCACTTTGTATATTGTGGGGTTTTGATGTATGAAATAATTCCTATTTATCTACTACTCTAAAATGAAAAGATATTGGTAATGTAATAATTTGAATTATAAATTTGATTTATTGTGTTATGAATTGATAATATTTGGGTCCTTATATATTGTGTGAGGACACTCTATTTTGCAAAAGGCTATGTTTTCATAAAAGTTTAAAACATTTAGTTTTTTTAATATTTTTTGGGGTAAAAAAATAGTGTTTGTAAAATAGATATTTATAAAAGTTTTTATAAAATGTTCTTATAAAAATTAACATGGTGATATTGATGAAATATTTGATGTTTTTTATCCATTTGTTTTGTATTTTTTGAAAAATTATCTTTTGTAAAATATTTTTAAAAAAATAGAAGATTGTTTTTGTGCGTTTGAATTGAGACATAAATGGGGAACACAATTTTTGTATTTGGGAATGTTGTTTTTTGGGCATAGGGGATCAGACTGAGAAACATCACACATAGAGTATCCAAATTAGTTTCACCTGTCAAAACATTTTCTAGAAAGTTAAAGTTGTTGATTAGAGACATCATAGGTTTGATATTTGTTGTAATTATGTTTAACATCTATTGTAAATAATGTATGTTATTAATTTAGTAGAATAAGTGAGATATAGTCATAAGTTTCTTATTAAATAATTCATAATGTTTTTAAAGAATTTTGATGAAGTATTTTATGTGAAGATTTATAAGGTTATTTAATATTATAAACATAATTTAGACAATGATATTATAAACATTGAGTTCTCATAAATCATGATAATGTATCATGATAAATGATTTTGACAAATGAAATCTGTTGAAGGAATCTAAATAGTTCATATCAGCTTCTGAAACCCAAACAAAGAATATTGGATCAAGATTTACCTAAGAAAGAAGTTGTTAAAAGTATGAAAGAGTTAATCTAATGAAGTTTAAAAAATTTCAATTTTTCTATATGGAGTCATCATAGGATTAATAATATCGTAATTATAACTAAATCATTATGAGTTCATAAGTTTGAATAAATATTATAATATAATGATGTTGTTGTTCATTCATAATGATATAAAATATAAATATCACCAGATCAAGACAAATCATAGGCAAAAAATATTGATAGAAATATTTTTTCCTTTTACATAATCAAGAAAGAATTAAATTAGTATATGTTTTGATTCACCAGACACGGTGTGTCACCGATCCATTGAAAAGACTATAAGAAGGAAAGTAAATAAGACTGAACATGAGAAAGATATTCAATTGGACTAATGTTGTGGAAGTTCTATTATAATGAGTTGATGAGGATTCATAAGACTAAATAATGGTTATCAAGTCTATGAAGGATGGTTATAGAGAATATTAAAGAATACTTTAAAATATTTGTTAAGAGTTGAAGTGGTCAAACATGAAATTCAAAAATGGGTAGATCATAGTGTTTATAAATTTGAGTAAGTGGGAAGAGTTTTTTAGTTTCACACCTTTTTGATTCTGAGTTTCTTATTAATAGAATAATATTATATTTTTACATTGAACTATTTTTTTTGAGGAGATAAAAAATATATGAGCGTTATAGAATTCATTTCGATGTTATATTTTTTAGAGTGAGTGTAACACCCTGAGATTTTATGAAAAATATTCTTTTAATTTCATTTATGTCTTGTGTTATAAGCTACAACAAGATTATCTTGTGCTATACGCAACACCGTATTAGCTTGCAGTATACGCAACACTATTCTTTGATTGTGTTACACACAATTTCATGTTTGTTTGATAGTAGTCATTCTACGCAACATTGAGTGTGTATATATATGTATATATTCAATGTATAAATGAAAAATGGTTGGATTCTGTTATATGAAACAACAAAGGAGTCTTGCACAACACGCAACCATAACTTGTCTTGCATTACACGCAATCGCGACCTTCCTCAATAGCGTGTGTTGTACGCAATGCCGGGTTTTACTAAACAACGATATATTATTATAATATTATTATGAACTAGCCGTTATGAATAGTATTAACTAAATTGTGAATTTTATAACATTATTAATCATCTTACACATTTCCTAGAAATGGTATAAGAACAAAATAAATTTTTCAAGTAAAATATGTATTTTTCAGAAATGCAGTTTTGTCACCTTTTGATGGCGCATCCACTTTAAATCTAGTTGTTGAAATGTTTATAAGTTCAATTTGACAAAATAAAATTGTTCTTTTGAAACAGAATATAAAAATTTACATTGGATAAAGTTTTGATATTTTTCTGATAACTTTTATATTTTAATGAATAGTAAAAACACGCTATATTTTAATTAAAAACAACTTTTTTCATCATAATAATTTATATGGTTAAATTATAATATTTAATGGTTTTAAAGTATAAATAGAATATATTTTTACCGTTTAATATAATGTATGTCATTAGCATTGATTTTACATTAAATTCATAGGTTAAATCAATTCAATCTTTTGCAATGTTTTAAAGAAAAACTCGTTTTCTTTCGACAATGGGATTAATTTTAATTTAGTTTCTGAAACTTTTTTGTATTGAATTTGGAAAAATGGATTCCATATTTGGAATCAGTGGGTCCAAATTATGTTAATAAGCTACTTTTTATTTTTGGGAATTATGAATAGTAACTACGGTAAATTTTATTTACCATAGTTAAAGTTAAATCGGGAAATTAAGGGTAAATATAATATTATAAAATTACCCTAACACATGAAAAAATTCTATTGGATGTCTAAAAGTAGACCCATATAACCTAAGGGTCGTATTAGAATCATTTTATGGACTTTTGACCATGAAAATAATTTAATTATTATTAAAACCAAAGAAAGTGACAACATGTCACTCTCTTAAATCTTATAAGTATAATAATTTTAATTTAGTGATAAACATCATAAAACATCGAACATGAATAGTCTACAGAAAACTAATAAAATTATATACATCATTATAATTTATTTATAATTTTTAGGGATTAAATAATTGTCATTAATGGTGATACATTAATGATACAGAAATTAATTATTAAGTGGAAAATAAGTAATATAGTTTTTATTGAAATAATAATACCCATTAAAAGGCCCACAAACCTGACCAAGACTTATTGGTAGTGTATATCTACACCTTAATCATACAATGACCTAATATATAACCGTTTGGAGACTTATAAAAGTGATTATGACACTTATATTATTTTATTTTAAATGATGCCAAAGTTGTCACCTTCATAATTTAATAAATATAAAAATTTAAATATTGTGATTTTAAGATGATAAATTCGAGTAAAAGTATTATTGGGAAAGGTAATAGAGGTATATTTATCATAGGATTTTATGTTTAATTTTTATTCAACAAATCAGTATATTAAATAATTATACAAAAATGTTGTAGTAATTATTTTATTAAGAGATAAACCAAATAAATGGTTTTAAAAATAATAAAATAAATATTATATTAACTTTTTAATGTGATCCAATAATTTTATAGATACATATGACATTTTATGAATCTATTAAAGCTTTTATTTCGAACATATATTCTGTATATATTTCATTTAAATTCAAATAAATGAATAGTGTCAAAATTGACACTATTGTTATTTTATAAAAATAACATATTATAAAATTGTTTAAAAATCACAAAAATATTTAAAAATTATAAATTTAAATTTATATGGTGTGAATTGTTATAAAGTAACCAATTATGGAAAATTCACAACAAATAAGTAACTATTTATTATAATTTAAAATTTAGAATTTTATTACCACAAATAAACTTAAATAGATTAAATAAGGATAAATCAAAATGATAAGGTCTAAAATAAGATCCAAACATGTCTAAATTTGATTGGTTGATGAGATTAAAACCCTATATCATATAATATTCGAATATGAGTCATTTTTGGAGGTTTTTAAGTGGGGTTAGATTTATTATAAATTAATATTTTTAAGAATTCCAAAGGTGCCCCTCTCCTCCCATATAAAAGGGCACCTCCTCCCTCTCTTCCTCACACCACTTTGAGCCTTCAAGCTTGGCCAAACCCTGCTAAATTCTCTTATAAACTTCCCTATAAACATCCTAGAGGTCCTGGTCTTCTTCAAAGACCAATTTTAGTTCCCTAAGAGGAGGTCTCAAAGAGGCGCTTCAAAGAATAGGTAATGTCTGTTACCGATTCTTTCACCTTTATTTCTTCTTCAACTTCTTCTTATTAGGTTGTTCCATTATGAAGTAATAACTTCAGTATCACTCATATACTTATATGTTATTATAAGTATGAAACAACCCTATTTCACCATCTATCCATCCTACGGAAAACGAAATCACCGCGCGTGCGTACGTACGAAATACCGTCTCCACGCCGTGGTGTAATCTATTTTCCACCACCACCTTACTTAGATGGGTATAGTGGTGTAAATAATAACTATATATGATTATTTTAAAGTGATACTGATTATGTAATAGTATACATACACTCCAATAAAATTCCACGATCATGGGAACGATATCATCGCTCGTGCGTACGTACGGAATACCGTCTCCACGACGCGATGAGATTCATTCTCAATGATTAACCATTCATAAATGATTATAAAGTATATATAATAATTAATCATGAAATATATGACATAATAATGATACTGGATTTATGTATATATATATTAATTTCATCTAATTAATTCCATTCAATTCAATGAGGAAACGAAAACAACGTTCATGCGTACGTATGGCCTACCGTCTCCATGAACAGTGTATTTATTTCCATTTATCGATCTATTATATATATATGTATATTATGAATATATATTATATATAAATCATGTTTTATATTATGGAATTAAGTAATCATGATCTAAGTAATCATATGAATAATTACAAGTCGAAACACGGACGATAAATGAAACGAATTTACCCAAAACGCTCTTTAACATTGAATTTACAAAACAACGGGTAATATAAAGTCATAAGTGAACCATATATAATATCATAACAATGAATATGATTCTTTAATAAGTAAATGACATTATTTAAATCATTATACAGGAGTTTCATATATGTACAAATCATATCGGATCTAAGGTAAGGGATAATTTTGCAAATCTCAATTTTATCTGAGATTGCTTATTTGTAAGTATTTACTGGGGTTATTTCTATCATCCATGTCCATGTTTTATAAAATTATTTTCATGAATGTTTAAAGTCCTTTTTACCCATTCTTGACTTTTACTACATGGTATGTAAGTAATCTTTCTTTTGTTACGAGGCACTTTTTGACTTTTTCGGCAAGAGTACGAGAAGAATGTTTTCTTAACTTATACGGAACGAACAGATTTTTACGGTTTTATAAAGCCTTATTTTCATGAAGCTTACTAAAAAATATTTCATGACTATTTTCAACAAAATATCTTTATTTTAAAATTAGATGAAGTTTTGTGAAAATAAATTGATTTTGAAGAAGAAAGGATATTTTCCTCAAGAATTCATTTCAAGTGTTTTATCAAAACCATTTTCCATCTAAGATGACATTATTTCATATGTGTATGTTTCAAGTATAATGTCTCTATGACTTACATGGTTTCACTTTCCTAATTATGAAACAATATCCATTTCTTTTATATATATTATGTGATGATGGGATTATGTTTATGAAACCCATTTTATTCGTTGGGTTATTATGAATGATGTATGCTTATTTTGTGGAACAAGTAAGAATGATTTCATTATGAGATGGGTGGGACCTATATCTCCATCCAATGAATTGGGTAAAGATTTATTTCTCATGAGATAGACATGGATGGAATGGTAAGTTAATCTGGTTCAGTGTTATAGGACTGAAACGAGGAGTGAACTCGATTCAGAATGAGACTTTTTCCACTAAGATGGTCTTGGCAGCAATGCCTTGGATACTATGGAAATCATTACATGTGCTTAATGGATGCCACAATTAAATGTTTTATTCCTATGATATTTTATCATGATTTATGTTCCATTATGATCTATGCCTTATGCACTTCCATGTTTTATGTCGTTGCTCAAGATTTTGATGTTTAAACATTATGTTCATGTTTTTAAGTTCAAATGTATATGGTATGTTTTATTTTATCCATGCTTACCCTTACTGAGCATTTGAGCTCACCCTTTTTATGTTTTATTTTCTCCCAGGATTAAAATAAATGTTTTAGGTAAGGAAACAAAAATTGGAAGATCTTTATGGAAGATGTTGAAGATCTTTCCCCATGATTAGAAGATTATGTTCCAAGTTCCCAAAGACACTAAACTATTATGTTCCTTGTGTTTATGTTTTTTTTATGTATTAAGTATTCCACAAAAGTAATGTAATGTCTATGTATGTCAAGCTTCGGGTCTCTACAGTGAGGTCTCATTAGAAGGTCAGAAAACTGAACATTTTGTTTACTAGAATGAGGAAGATTAGGCTGGTCATTTTCCTAGTGTTTGAATAATACAGATTGTGAATGGGTTCATCGTACTTATTCAATAGAATTAAGGATTTTTGGAGAGATAATTGAATAGTTTATGATAAGTACATTTTTTTTATTGAAAGAGAAAATAAATTTTCTTTAGGTGAAGATTGGGAAATGAATCATCATATTGAGTCAATCTAAATGTTTCAATTGTGCTATGTTCATCAGATTGAGGTCTATTAGAGACAGGGTCATCATGTCCATGAATAGTTTTTGGAGTATATTTAAAAATTCTTCATTTTTTGACTCAATATTTTGTTATAAAACATTATAAATTGATGGGAGTCTGTATAATCTTTCCTATTAGGAGATTGAAGGAGTCTAACATGAGTTAGAAAAAGTTGTACTCACTTAAAAATATTTAATTTCCATAAAACCATGGTAGTGGATATGGAAAGGATTTAGGTTCTCAACCTAAGGACAAACCTTTTAAATCATTCATGCATTACTTTCTTTCTTACTTTTTTCATAAATTCGTGTTAAATAAAATATGAAAACGTAATATACTATAATATGTTTTAGGGTATATATTTCTATAAGTATTTAAACATATAAAAATTAAACAACTTATTCAATGATCGATTCCCAATTTCTATTGAATCCTTTGGAAATATGTGATAGAGAAGATACAGACAGAAATCACACATATTCATTAGAAAAATAAAAAGGGTAATATAATTCTTGGAGGATCCTAGCTATCTAGGTAGTAAATGTTTGGTCCAACATGGTGACAGTCTCACTTACTATATTTTTATTACCATCATTGTATTTGTTTGAGCTTATAATGGTAATTACTATATATCATGGTTTCTTGTAGATTGTATGGATAAGAATAGCTCTAGTTACAAACCATTCTCAGTGTTCAGTATAATGTAGGTGATAAACGTCATATGTAGACTCAATAGTAGTTTCCTTCATGGCCATATTAGTAGATATATGGTTAGTAGGATTTTGGATAGCAATGAAAATATAAAATTGGTAGAAAACATCCCTATGATATTCTTTATCATTAGGTACATAGGTATGTACATGATTATGAAGGCTTAAATTGTCAGAGTTATTGATGTAGAGGATCAGATCATCACTACTTCAAAACAAGATATTTGTGGAAGTTTACTTATACCGGTCTTATAGAACCACCATGAAATGCCAAAATATAAAATCTCTATCGACATATTAACAATTTTTATATAAAAACTTCACTTCCAAATAATTAGTAGTTGTTTCTTAACAAGATAATTATAATGTAGTATTTGTTAGTGTTTTTTAGAAACATCCACCAATAAACCCCCGATTTCAATCCCCACAAACCCTCATTTTCCTCCTCCCCTTAATCCACGCGCATTCCAACACTATCTCCTCCTTATAATCCTATACCCATATCAGGACAACACCATCCCATACATTTGATCCCAGTCCTAGAATCATAGTGATTCCCTTAAATCTCCATTGATCCTAGTCTAATATCATGATGATTCCCTCTCATCCCATTTATATTTTCCCTTGTTTCATGAATATTACCTACACATCCCCTCCAATGGATCACTTCTTATTCAACTTTTCAAGGATAAATTATATTTTATTTCAATTCATTTATTAATATCAATATTTATTGCTCCACTTTAAAACATTATGCCTTCTTATTTTGAATTTTTGTAGTGTTTAATATGTATTTATTTTTTCATATTCTCTTATTCAACAATTTTTGAGTCATTTGGTTACTTGGTTTCACAGATATTATTTTTTATTTTGTGTATAAATATTTTTTATTAATCGATTACATCATAGTATAATATTCTAGTTATTTTTATCTATTCCTAAATATGGAAATTATGTTCTCATATTATAGATTATATTTATATGAATCATTATATATGAATTTATGTTTTTTTAAGAGAATATCATGGAATATTATATTAATGTGTTACTCCATCATCAACTTATAAAGTTTATTTTTCACTACTAAATTATTAATTATTTGATTATTTTAATCATTAATATTCCTATATGTTTTTTATTGTAATTGAATTGATTCATCATTGTTTAGTTTTTATGGAATTTATTTTAAAAAAATTAATCCTAATAAGATGCTTATATTCCTTATTTTTGTTTTTAGGATTCTATTATTTTTCAATGATATAATTAGATCTAAAATTTTAGTGTTAATCCTTAACTAATATTTGATGTCGTGCATTATCTTTATGAAAGTAAACACACTTTCTGATCTATATTTTAGCATATAATTAGTTATCATAATTTGTTAATTTTATTAAATAATAACTAAATAAACTATATTCTATCATTGTTTCATTAATGATTAATAATGTTTTTAATGTTTAGAAAATATTAGATTATTCATTTAGTTTGTTAAATGATTCAATATACTGATTTACTCTCATTTTTATGGTTCCACTCATCCCAAGTGAATCCTTTGAAGATGGTATCATTGGACCCTATGAGAGGTTTGCAGCATTTTGCAGTGTGTGTGTCCTCATGATGAATTTGTAGGTGTGATTAATGGTTGATACATGAGATGCAATATTATCATGTTAATAATGAAGAGTGACATAACACTCTATAAAGGTGGTCATTTTGGAGTTTGAAGTCAAATTAGGTATACTCTTAATTTGGGAATGGTTTTTTTGTGTTCAAGTTATCACAGGCTAGAGACATATCATTAGACTAGCTAGAAATTCTTTGGGGGACATGGGACCCCGATGTTAATGAACAATAATTGGGCTAGATATGGAGGATTATATGATGTAGGCTACCCACGATAGAATGAATCTCGATTAAAGGGGGTCCACCGAATGGTGTGGATAGCAAGAAGGGAAAAGTTGACATTTGGATGTGGGGAAAAGTTGAAAATGGGTATGGGACATAGGCAGCGGCAATGTGGTTGATTTTGATGTAGGGATATCATAGGGCCTTCTCCTCATGCTACAAGGGATAGGATACCTACATCTACAGTGTGGATGGAAATGGAGGAAGGGGTATTTTGGCAATATCTATAGTAGGATGTGGCTTTAAATCAGAGGTTGCTTACCATCTATGGACATAGTGAAGATAGATGATCTTCACATCAGTTGGATAGTGATAGGATCCCCAACCCTCTAGTGGGGCTAAAAATATATGTTTGTGGGAGATAGGTTAGTGAAAAGGCAGTGGTGACCATAGACGTAAGATGGTGATGACATCACAGAGAAAGGAACATGTTACCCTGATACATGAGGTTCATGAAAACATTGAGATGATATTGATGAATGTCTAGTGATGACCTCATGTTTTATGACCTCAAGATGTGTGAAGGTAACCTTTGGTTTGATAACCTTGGGTGTGATAACCTCAGGTGGGGCGATGAAATTTCATCTGGTGAGCCTTTGGGGAGTGGTAAACAAGGAAAAACAATCTATTAAAAAATTACTATATTTGTGTCAGGTATATGATGTTATCCCATTCAAATTGTGTTTTTATGGGAGACATTGTTTTTCCAAAATTAATTATGTGTTTTGTTAGTGAGTTTTTACCACAATCTATGATAATATAACTCACTATTTCTTCTATATTATTATTTTTAATTATAAAATTATGGATTATCAAGATGAATTCTCGAACCTTTCAAGTCGCAAGGGTGAAATATAAATATAATGTCACATTTTAAACATGATTTCATTTCACTAATATTTCATATATTATTTTTGTAAATATTTTTCAATAGTGAAAAATTAATAAAAGATGGATTACATTACCTCAAAATACACTTCAATATCAAAAATGATTTGAGATATTTTTATATTTTTCAATTTAAAATGAATATGTTGATGAAAGAATTAAATATTCATGTACTAAATGTGATTTCAGATGATGGTTGAAAATAAATGATGTTTATGATCAGTTGATATTGAAATAATTCTTTATTGGATATGTGTGATGTATTTTTTTATGGATAATTGAACATTAAAAAATGTTAGATAATTTTCTAATTTCATAATCATAAATATAATATTCTAATAGTAGATAATGTAATTTGAAATTTAATTATTGATGCATTGTGTACAACCACACAATAAGATAAAGATTATAACATGTTTTTTATTATCATTTAGATTTTTCAGATATCATAATAAGGGATAACCTAACTGAATAGTCAAATGAGATTTATTATCTTATAGAAGATGGGATTCAATATTTTTACAGGGGGTGTTAAAAATATTTTGAATTTATCCTTTTAACAAAAATTGTACCATATCAAGTGTTTTTTTGAAAATAAAAATAAAGTAATTTAAATGATATTATAACTTTTAAATGATTTTTTTGTAAATATAAGTTTCTTAAATCCTTTTATGAGGTGGAGAAAGTTATTTAAAAGTTGGGTATATATGATCAAAAGTCATATTCATATCACAATCTTTATATTTTATACTGGGGAGATGATTCTAATAGAGAATATTCTAAAATATTCTGTACTTTTATATGGAAATCAATGAATAATGATGCAAGGATGAATTATTGTGTTTCAATTAAGAAGTAGATAAATTAAACTCTCATACAGGTTTTACATTATTTTCCTATAAAAATTTTATAAAAAAGATTATTCTCATGATCTAAAACTATATATAAATTCATATATGGGATTAATCCCAACTAGAATGATATAGAGGGGAATAAATAGCTGTCAAAATAGGGTTTAATTTTGATTAATTACACAATTACCCTTAATAAAATATTAATACCATGTTATACCCATGCAAAATAATAATAATAATAACAACAATAATAACAACAATAATTCTTATCATGCATTAACCCACACATTGTTAAATATATTTTAATTAAATATGGAAATTTATATTATTTATTGATATTTAACCACTATATCATTCTCACCAACAAACCCTTCTTGGCTCATTTATTCTTCTGACATTTATCTATCCTTAAATAAAAAATAAATATTATTTATTTGATAAGTACATATTATTTATTTTATAAATAAATAAATATTATAATAATAGTTAGATGAATTATTCTTCATTTTGGCATTCACTCCATTGAATATTAATTTAATAAAAAATAGTTATTTATTATATTGTGAATATAATAGATAAATAAATATTTTATATCCACATAGTTAAATAATTAACCTGTGAATAAATATTTATTTTTATATCAATATATCCTTAATAAATATTATTTCTTATAATAGAGAAAAACATTTATTCAAAATATTAAATATAAATAATTTATAAATGAGCTCAAAGTATATACTTAATGTGTGAGATTCTTGGCTTATTTCACATTGGAATCAGCTGGCCTTGCCTAAAGTACAAAATTACTATCTTACAATGGGCCAGGGAACACACAAAGAAAGATGTTAATTTTTAAATGATGATAACCACATACAAGCATGTACTGTGTAATATAATCCAATTTTCTCAATATATCTACTCAAATGGATTTCATACTACATGTAATCAACACATGTCCTTAGTTTTTCTATATCTGATTCTCCAATGGAACACATTAAGTACCACAGAAATGGAATTTATCAAACAATTGGATCCTAATCAGGTGGATAAAGAAATCTACTTCTATAAATATTTTAGGGAAATATACTTTATCCATATTTTCATTGTTGTCTTACAATTTATGACTCACCCAACATACCCAACTTCCACCTGAATCAAGTCGCCACTTAGTGGAGAAATCCATTTTTTCCCCATTTTAACATGTCAACCAAGTCTCCACTAAAAAGGACCCATCATATGGATGATGATATCATAGTAACACATTCCAAATCCATGTTTTTTACATAGAAAAAACTGTTTTTCTAAAAAAATTACTTTTTTCATTTTATGAAGGATATTATGGGTGCCTCCCACAAATATTATTTTCAAAATCCAATGAACGATAATAAAATACACTAGAATTGAATTACCAAAGAGTTTCCCAAATAATCATAATAATATAATATTAAAAACCCTAATCTATAGTGTTCATAGCCAATGGAGAGTGAGAGAAAATCTAACAACCCAAAATGATCTTTTCAATATGAAACCACACCCCATCCTCATAGATATAACATGTAAAAGCACTCATATGATGATTCATGACAAAATACCCCCCATAGAATAACATAAAAAAAGATAAATTTATGTGATACCTAAAATTGGATTTCTCCCAAAAAAATTAGAAGAGAAGTTAGGGGAAGAAGATAAATAAGTTTTACCTTTGATACAAATGCCAAATGCTCCATAAATCTATGAAAGGGGGCTCTTGAAGGAAGAGAATCTCTAAAATTTCCTAATTTAACCCTATGGTTTGATATCTTGAGAGAAGAGAGGATAAAGGAGTGTTATGGATGAAATATTGGGTTAAAAATCTAATTTTCAATCCACTTTATAGTTGGGAATTATTAGGTTGTATAGTGTGTTCAATTATGCTCCATCTATGCAGATGTAATTTCCCAAAAAGTCCCACAACCACATAGTTTACTCAAATATTGTGCTAACCATGTGCTTACCCCTTTGAAAAATCTAGGTCTACATAGTTTATCCACATGGTTATCCTAAACCCTGTGTTAACCATTCACCTACCACTAGACGCTCATTTTATCCCACATACATTCTGGGGAAGACCTAATAGTTTCTGTTAACAACACACCACATGTAAACCTCCCATTCCCATTAAAAACCCACTAAAACCCTTAGAAGATTCTAAAACTATAATGAACATCTTAATAACTTGAAACAACAGAAAAAACTAATAAATACCAAAAACTAGGGGTGTCACATATGGAAATGTGTGTCAAGACATTGATGTATACATGTGCATATTATTCTATATTTTGTTATGGGTCCCGGATGAGTGGAAAATAGTTTTTCTTAGGTACAAAAATAATTCATGGTAAATTATACTCTTTCTATATGATAGACCCACACACACATATGGATTATTATGAGGGGAGTGACCTCAGAATTTATGTTATACACAATTTACCTAATATAGAGGTTCTTTGAGAACACCCAATCCCTATAAAAAGGTTCCTTGGGAACATAAATTATTATATATAGTGTTCATTTAATGTATTTTTATACCAACATGTATTCAAATTATGGTTGAAATGAGGTTTTTTTTTCAACGATGGATCATCTAGATCCTGTTAACTAACATTCCATTTATCTATTTTATTTGATATAACATGGTATAAATAGATCTCAACATAGTTTTTAATTTATATTAACTACATATTTATATTAAATTAAATATTCATCATAGAGAATAGCCCATTCAAAAAAATAATAATAATAATATTGCATGTCATTTGTTAACACACGCATTGTTAAATATCATTTTATCACATTAATAAATTAGTATTTATTTATTGATATTTAACCATCATATAATTATCACCAATGAACCCGTCTTGGATTGTTAATTATTCTAGAATGTATCGATTCATAAATAAAAATAAAATATTATTGATTTGATAATGGAATAAATATTATTATCATTGTCTTGAGAATAAAAAATTATTTTAATATTCTCATAATAAATTACTTCTTTAATAAAAAATAAATATTTATTACACTGAAAATATAATAGAAAAATAAATAATGAATATCCATGAAAACAAATAATTAAAATGTGAATAAATATTTAAATTTAGATCAATAAATCCTGATTAAACAATATTTATCATTCTTGAGAGTGATATTTATTCTAACTGTTAAATATAAGTATTTTTTAACTCTAATCAAAGGATAATCTTAGCGTGTTAAACTATTGGATTCTTTTTCATTGGAATCAGGTGGGATATCCCAAAGTCAAAAATTACTATCTAGTAGTGGTTCATGGAACTCCTAGAGAAAGAATATTAATGTTGTAATATGGAAACCACTTATGACCACTCACTATGTAATATAATCCCTTTGTCTCAATATCTCTAATCAAACGGGTTGCATTCTTCTTTTCATCAACCAATGTTCATAATTTTAATTTCTCCAATTCTCTTGAATGAACACATCAAATACCATATTCATGGAATTTATTAGATAGTTAGATCAGAATCAAGGGGATCGTTATATAAACATCTATAATGATAGAGGGGGAAAAACCTTTCTCATATTATTCATTATTGATATATTGGTTGTCACTCACAAAATATACATTCTTATTTATGAAATATCATATCATGTTTTATAGAAATAATTATAATTGGGAATGTCATGATATGAATTAATAACAATTTTAATGTATATTGATAGTTATACATGCTCAAGATAATAATTCTATTGATGCACAAAAAAGTAAAATTATAATTTTCAGGTCTACACTAATGATCTACCCATCTTAGAGATCACCAAGTGAGAACATCAAGATAATAAGTCTCATCATATTATGTGTACTAACAATTTATATTCAACATATGAGTTCCACATTATAGACCATTATTCCACCCAAAAGACTAGTTATTTAAGAGATTCCATAATAGAACCTAAAGAATCTCATTATAAAGAGGGACTTCCATGAACTTTTTTTTACACAAGTGAAAATCTAGGACAATATCACATTAAATTAAATCACAATAATAAGGAATATGTGACGGTAAATTAATTAATGTTCACTTTTTTAATAAAAAATGTAATCTAGTGAACAATTAGTTGGTTCTAGGTTACAAACTCCATAATATACCGACATTCACTAGAGTTAATGAATTACTATTCGGTTAGTTATAACATGGTAAAAATGCTTATATTAAGGGTGGATATAAGTGATAGTCCAACCACATTTTTATTCTGGCACCTATTGGCACTGCAATAATCCTTTTTGGTTATTCCCTTTACTACAATTTCTCGTCTCTATAAAATTCCTCAATAGATGAAAATTATAAAGTATATATTTCATTTGTAGATATGACCTTGGTTATTTAACCAAAACTATCATTAGTATAATATAAAAATATAATGAAATAGTTTTACTAATGCAAGATCCAAAATCAAACACTTGGACAAGGTTACATAACATATATGCTTCTTTTATTACATTAGAAGCCACAATATATATAATTGTAACCATCGAAAATAGTAGCTATAATAATATTTTCATGAAAATTACCTTATCCAAATTGAGATATATTATCAAATGATATAAAATAAGACCAATATTTAATTATTTTATTACTATTATTCCCTTATCTTGATTCTCTTATTGCGAGAATCCCAAAAAACACAAATCAGGTGAATAATGTTGTTGCTAAAATTCCCACAACAACACATATTACAATGTTGTTATAGTAACCACAAAAAATCCTTCCCCGAGTAGATTTCATCCTATTTTTTCAGGTATTATTATGTGGTTTTTACCAAAAAAAATAAATGAATAATAAATAATAAATTATATTTAAATATAACTTATTATTAATTAAATAATGGTAAATAATAAATCAAAAATAATATTTTTACAAAATAATCATAAAAAAATTAGAAACATTAAATAATAAATTATAATTAAAAAATATATTGGAAATAAAAACAACATATAATATATAAATTTTAAATAATTAATAAATTTTAAATAATAAAAATTATTTCAAAATAATAATAATAAATAATAATTAATAATTAATAAATAATAAATAATATGTAATTTATTAAGTAGTTCAAACTATAAATTATAAATTATAAAATACATATAATAAATAAAAATAAATAATAAATATTAATTATTAATTATAAATAATAAATAATAGATAACATATAATAAATATTGAATATTATTAATTAATATTTAATAATTAATATTTAATAAGTCTTTAATATGAAATCTTAATTATCATATATTAAATATTAAATGGTAAATAAAAAGTATAAGTAATAAATAATGAATACTACATAATACATTATAAGTAATAAAAAATATTTTTAAAAGATAATAAATAAATAATTAATTAATAAAAAATAATAAGTAATAAATAATAAATAATACATAATATTTCATAAATTATAAATAATAATATTAATTATAGGGAGAGGATATTACAAATACTAAATAACACACAAACCCAGACACCAAGTGTTTCAAACCTCATCCCTCCACTCATGGAATGACAATAACATACTATAAACATTTCAATTTAGATAAATGGTAAGAATTACCAAGTACTTCATAACCTACAAACCCAGAGGAATGTATCCTAAAGGACCCTAAAGAATATGTACTAGGGATCAAATGAGT
Organism: Viscum album; assembly: GCA_963277665.1. Lineage (NCBI taxonomy): Eukaryota > Viridiplantae > Streptophyta > Magnoliopsida > Santalales > Viscaceae > Viscum > Viscum album. Next base: position 1,307,178,627 of record OY728134.1, on the reverse strand, counting down.
AACCAAGAATCACCTGCGAATCACTTGTATTTTTACAGAGCATCACCCCTGCTATCAGGACCATCACGTCATGTTGTTTTATTATGTAATGGTTGGTCACTTCATCCATCCCACATCTGAAATCTTTATCGATAGATGGCCAATTTATGGGTGTCAACAAAAACATTTATCTTTCAAAATACCCAACCATCTCTACTTTCATGTCTTCATGTTGGGTCATCTACTAATCATGTTCCATCATCGCCTTGTACACATGAATCAATTTCACTAGTCCACATGCCACATAATCCATTTCTTGTATCTATTATGTAATGTTTTCCACTATCATGCCCTGGTAGGGAACCCCACACATCAAAAATTTGTGTGGGTAGAGGGCTTTATAATAAGTGTGAGTGCACTCATCACACATTTGATCCACCCACTCACGAATGCCTATGTTTTGTTATGTCATCCCACCTACCTACATGTTTCATGAAATCCTTTATAGTCTCATTATAACTCTTAATTAATTGACATTGGTGGTCCATGGGTCTAGTGACCAGAAAGACCATACATGACCATAAAACCCAAATTCATTGAATATCACCACTACTAAAGTACATTCTATAGTTCCCATTAAAGTACATACTACAATATCTACAGAAATGATTCCCCCTCTCAGATTAGAACAAGAGTATTAAATATAGGACTACAAGGTGTTGAGGCAGGGTTTCCTTAGTACAATTTCGTCAAATGTGTATGACCATTATGCATTTGGGCCTTCAGGTTATATATGAAGGCCTTCATTCCTCTCGGACACCAATCCATTTATTTTAGGGATATCTTCCATGTAATAATTACATCATAATCTATTAACGGTGGGTGTGGATTTTATAATATGAAAATATAAAGGCCTTCAATCCCTAGATAAAATAATAAATACTATTCTGAATTAATAATAAATAAAATATTAAAATATATAAGGAATAATAAATAATATTTAGGAAAATAATAAATAATGATATATATTTAAAACTATAAAATAAAAACTAATATATATTATGTGGGAGGATAAAAAACCACAAAAACACACAATATGACACTCCAATGGGTCCAGCCTCATCCATCCCTACAAGGAATGACAAACACCCACTAGATTAATTATATTACCTAATTATAACCCATAGGCTCAATATTATAATTTTACAAAGTAATTTCTAGATTTATGAAAAATAAATTTAAAGGATATGACATAAAGGATTTATTGAGTATCCTATATCATCTTCTGTATCCTGATATAGAACATATATTCACCATGTCAGTATTCACTACACAATGTTTCTAGAATAAAAGAAATGTCCCCGCTTTCATGAATTGTTTCTTTATGCTACCATATAATGAACCCTGAAATGAACCCACTAATTACACATTATAGTTCCATGTGGTAAGATTGATGGATGATAGGTCCCAACACAACATTCTCTCTTTTGAGTTTCCCACCCTACGTTGCCTTTATGGTACCACGTTTCACTACCTGACAGATGTGTTGTGTTGTCTAACTAGTCCAACTATGATGATTGTCTTATGGTAGAAAAACCTTCCGTACCATATCAAAATAATAGGATAATTGATATATGGTTAATAAGTACATGTTAAACCATCCAAATCATAAACCCAACAACATGAAATAATCATCATTTCACCATGCCAGGTTTCATACCTGATCCTATGATCTATTCTCCTAGTTCCACCATATAACCTAAAACATTCCACTATGCTTGATCATAGAGTAGAAAAACTTTTGTGTATTAACGGCCCAATTACATGGACTTAAATAGTAAATCACATTAATAGTATTACTTTCATAGTATAACTATAATAGGGTCTAGTTTATTTCTATAGTACCTATAGAAATCCATCCCATGCGCAGATTTGAACCCAACTTTTTCATTCAATATTATAGTTTACTTACAACTAAGACAAACCCTAAAAGAAAATAATAAATATTAATTAATTAAAAATAAATAATAAATAATTAGAATTATGTAATAACTTATCAATATTAAGTAGTAAATAATAAATAATCCATATTCAAGACTAAATAATAAATAATAATAATAAATAATGAACAGTAACTAATAAATTATGAATGATAATTTGATGAATAATAAATAATAAATAATAATAGCATGGGTTCAATACTAGTTATTTAAAATATAGACATGCCTGACCATGAAGAAAGTGGAATATAAGAAAACTTACCTTAGTCCATAACAATATAAATAAACAAATAAATCACAAAAAGAATATAATAAAAAGATCAACATAGTGCATATGTTTTACATGTATTTCAATTTTTTCACTAATGATTCTAAAATACTTATTTTGAGATCATATACTTATAAAATGATGATCCATTCGACCCCTGTACAAGAATAAATTGTCTATGTATCCCAGTTGTATCCCTTTTCCAATGATTCTCTATATCATTGAACTCTATAGCCTTAAGTGAAACTACATCAAAAAAATTATCCTCATCATAAATATCCTTAATATTTCTCAAAAAATTTATATCCCCTCTATGAATATGTTTTTACAGTTATGAAACACAAAGGAGTTATATGTGTGAGAATTACTGCTCACCACAAAGGGTGAGACCCTAACTTCCTTTCTAGAATCTAAATCACAAAATGGGTGGTGGAAAACAAAAATATGTTACCCGATATCCCTTTTTTGAATACTTTAAAGTAATTACACTGTTTGGGAATAATGCAAACATTATTTTTGTAGGACCCTCATTCAAATCCTCATGCTAATAGGTGGATCACATGTATGGTTACTTCAGCCTGATTCTTTTTTTAAATGTTAGAAACCACTCAACATACCCAACAAAACTCAATCCCAGTTCAAATAAAAAAGGCTGAGAAATATTCCTAGGATTATATCTCATTGGAACTTCACCATCCAATTTATTCATGTATATTTGAGTTCTCAAAGTTTTCACATCCGTATTTAGGTGATTCTAGTCAGCATGTTATTGAGCATAAATCTCACCAACATACTAAAATCCACTACATCAAGATCTTTTTATGAAACCACATCTAAAATTATATCCCATATCCATTGATGAGTATGGGTTGAAACCCCAACTATATATCAGCTAAGACCAACTTTAATTGAAGAAATAAAAAGAACATGCAAAAAATCACCTTTCATTTGTACTAGAGTTTTTGATACCATAGATAAATTCATCATTTAGACCCTTAGAGACTAGTGGAGTAGAATCTAATGAAGCTGATCTCGTAGACAAGAACCATCAAGATAAAAAATTATTAGCCCAGTTATAAGAGAAATTATGTATATCAAGGACTTCAAGAAACATCCTTATTTTCACATACACATAAACAATATCAACACAATCTTTACTAGTATACTGAGATATATATCAAGATATCATCACACTATAACCATCCACAAATGAGAACCAAGTAGATAATATATAACAAGCTCATTCCACCTTCATTTTATATGATTCAATATGGGAATTATAAAATTATATTATACATGGTTAAACACATTATAAAGGAATAAAAAAACTAAATTCTGGAGTATGAGCATGTTGATTATGTATAATTGTAGCCTTATTTCATTGAATCTAGGTTCCATGTTCATCCTATTTCACAACCTCATTATAAAAAAATAATAATATTATCCTCATTATGATGACTAGAAACACTAGCAACAACCACTCCCATAACTTATCTACATTTACCTTTCAAATGTATATTCTGAAACATATCTGATTTATTACCTTTCTATGGGTAGATATCATAATAATTTTCCTTAATTTAGTTCTCTTGGAGGCCCAAAATAAATATAAAATGAGAAAAAAATAATAAGTTAATCATAAATAGTATTTAAACTAAAATCATTACCACATGTGAAGAGAAAAACATTCTCTACAAAAGTAGTGTTTGCTTTAATTATAATAAAAACAATTAAAATTTACCAATTGTTTCCTCTTTAGTTTACTTATCCAATTTAATAATAATCCTAGTGTTACATGAAATTCAATTATGTATTCTATGATTCCAAAGGATCTAATTAAGTCCAAATAAAATTACCCATGTTTATATACTATCATTCTTGAGAATAAGGGGAATAAAATGAGAGTATAATTTCTAAATAAATAAGGAATAATTTTTGGGTGGTACTAAGCCAAACCCTCATTCCCTTATCTTCAATACCAATATTAGGAACACATTTTTATTAAAAATCATTTTCATTATGACACTCTATTCTTTCTAAAACCCCTAGGTAAATGAAAGTTAATTAAATAGGTCAGTAACCTTCCATATATTTCACCACATGATATAACATTCTAGAAATTATTTAATTTTTTGGATGTTGAACATATCATATAGGAAATATAGATTTGAAAAACATGGTTAATATTACCACCCTTTGTCATACGTTCTAGAGACCCCTCCTTCATGAAGTTGAAATAAATGTGAAAATGGTCATATATGTTTTGGTAGTTTCACATCACCTCAATAGGATAATTCTTGGGATAACCCACCAAATTGATACATTATGTACATGGTAACTAAAAACCTAAATAATTTGGAAAACCGAAGATCTCAAGAAAATTTTAATCACCCCCACCATCGCCAAGGAGGAACTCTTGAGCCCTTATCCCATCTCCAAAAAATAATAATAAATAAATAACAATAAATAATAATAAATGAATAATGTATATTAAGTAATAAATAATATTTTAGAAAAATAATAATAAAAAGTAAACAATGAATAATAAAAAATAAAAAAAAAATTTAAAAAAATAAAAAAATCCAATATTTTTATATTGACGGTTCTTAGAATTGTTATGAAAAATTTTCACAATGCTTTAAAAAATGTCGCAAAATTAATTGTGCGACGTCATTTAGAAGTGGTTTTGAAAATGATTCTTGAATAATTTTATGATGATTTTGTACTACCATTAAGTTCTTATAAACATTCCAATAAATGAAAATTTTGGCATTGTGGTCTAGTTGTATCCAAATTTGTGTCTAGATTCTTTGAACATTTCTCTTCATATTCTAGGTTCTATTACAAAGGAACTAAGAACCATGTCTCATTAATCAATAATTTCAACATGGGTTAATCTCTTTTTATCTTTATTTTCAAGAGGTAGGAGGATTATCTCACTTTGTTCTTGAGAGAAATATCTTATAGTTTTATACAGGGCAAGATAGAATTATTTTGAAAAAAATTCTATTATGCACAATAGTTATCAAAACCTTAAAATCGATATAATAAAGAATATATACATAGAGTTAAACAATTAGTTTTTGGACAATGTCCTTTTGCCTAAATTTTATGTTTGGTAAACCCTATGTCAACTATTTTTGTTGTTGTTATTATTATTATTATCATATTCCATGATAAGAACTAATCCCTCATATGTTAATTTTTTAAAAAATAATTAAATCAATAATTATTTAAATTTTATTAAAATATATATCATTTTTGTTGGACCCTTAACTAAGACAAATAATCTTCCTCAGAATTTATCAAATTATAAATAATAAAATATTAATTCAAAGAAATATTATTTATATAATGAGTAAATAAATATTATTTTTACTAAACTCAAGGAATAATATTTCTTAAATAGTTATTATAAACACTAGAATCATGAATAAATATTTATTTCTCTAGATGGAATGTGGATTTTGGACAATGTCTTGAGGGGGCCTTTTGAGGAACTAGTCACAACAAATGGCATGGGAATAACCTGGACTTGGATTGATGGGGACGTTGGGACCAATAGGGAGGAGAGAATATGAAATATGATTGAATGAACATAAAAAAATTAGCGTTGGTACCAACAAACATAGAGATCTAAATCCTTAAAAATAAAGGTTATATCAACTAATAAAAAATGGCCCTTCTTTCTCTATAAAATTTATTAATATGTCTTATATACAGTAGGTAAATCCTTTGATTGGAGGTATGGTATGTCGATGTTGGACCATGGGTGTGTGAGGTTTTGTGTTTAATTATATCCTCCAAGACCTTAAATTAATATTTTTTTCAATATTCGAATAACTAAATAAATATTTATCTTAATATATTCTTTAAAATAATGAATAAATTAATATTAATTTATTAAAATTCAAATAATAAACAAGATTTAAAATTCAACTCACATATTCAAGACTCTAATATAAATAATGACATGATTAATACAATTTTTGTTCTAGAATAATAATTATTCCACTCGTTGATAATAATATACATTCATAAAATTAAATTCAAATATAATTTAACTGAAATTCTAGACACACTTATTGTGTGACACTATATGCCTCTTTATTAGAGGAATTAAATGAACTTACTTATAATCAAAGTTCAAAATATATCAACATTATAATTAAAATATATAGAAAAAACATAATCTCACAATGAAAAGAACTCCATTCAAACACCCACTATGAAATATATTCTATTTTTTAAGATATCTCCGAAAAAAGGTTGTATCTTTGTGTCATTGACATATATAATTGATTTATCTTTTTATGAATACCTAAAATGAAATTTTCTATGAACTACCATTGACATGGATTTATTTAGATAGTTTTATTTCAATCAATGTGCTAGATATATCTATTTTCGTTAACTCAAATTGAATAAATTATTTCATGAATTATTCAATTAATGTCCTATCACTTATGACACAACCAATATATTTTACCTTTCCATGAGTATATGTCCTCACATTTTTCATCCATAATTATATGTTTATAATTTATTATACACATAAATATTAATATTATGTCTAAGGACCAATACACACATATCCAAATATAAATATAACATATTGAATTATTATTGGTCGTTCAATCCTCATCACCTCCCATATTAATGATTAATAAGTGGTAACTTCATGAGAACAAGAATAAAGTCCTATGAGCCACTAACACTCTATAGTTAACCATTCTATGGTTTTTTTCAAACATTATTTTATCTAGATTATAGGCCGTATGTTTTAGAATATTTTCATAACTCTTCAAAGTCATCAATGTAATATGGAGTTGTTATAAACTTTCAATGTTAATAATACTTTAAGGAAATTTTAATAATAATGATACATATAAGAACAATAATATTGTGATAATATATTTATAAATTTTAAGTTAATAGAATGAAAAAATACATTTGGTTCTAGCAAACCAACTCTTAAAGACTGTAACTTACCCTATAGTAAATTACTATTAATTTTTAGTCCACTGGAAGTCAAATGATATTTATGATTTTTTCTAGATAAATCGTTAGTCAATAATATTTTCATGTCTTATTATTTAGAAACAATACAAATTATAACCTCACCATTTTTTATAAACACCTCAAAAGTTATACTAAATAATTGCAGTTTTTTCAATTGAGGTAAGAATGACTACTTATTATAAACCAACATTGAAGTATTGTAACAATATTGTGTGATAACACCCTTACTATTAGGTATAATATCATTATTATAAAAGATATTTTATTAAAAACTGACTGTTCAGTTTTATACAAATAAATGGTATACATAAACTCTTTTTTAGAAATAGCAGACATTGTATTCTTAGAACTCTTATAGCTCATATATCCTCTATTAATTTAGATAAAATATCATGGACATGTTTTTGAATTATTTCGAAAGGTGTGGAAACTAGAATATTTTTACCCTCATAAAACTAGTTTCATATATCCTCTTTGAACTAGGATTAAATGTAGTGTATTCCTTAAATAATTTAGTAAAGTATTTACATGCACCAAGTGTGTCTCTTCTAGTCCTTATTTATATCTAAAAACAATTCTCAAGGTATAAGAATCTTAAATCCAATAATTAAAAATGAAATATATAATTGATCTAATCACTGTGGTATAAAGCATTATTCTCATATTTACTTTGTCCCCTTTTGTTCGAGGATTCATTTAATTAAAAAAATATATAGTATCTGTCATTAGAAACAAAACCCCCTTTGATCATATTTTATTGAAAATTCAACACCTTTTGAATTTACGTTCCTTGAATATGTCTAAGCTACCTTATAGATTTATCTTAGTGGGTCTTGATCTCTGAAGTATAGGTTTCATCTCTTAGTTCTTTCATAAAGAAGCATTAGTTTAACAAATTCTTAACTAAAAAAAATTTAGTATCTTATTTGGAATCATAATTACATTATCTACATATTATAGTATTAAAAAAATTTCACTCCCACTAAAACTCTAATAGACCAAGGGATTATATTCATTCCTTAGGACATTAAATTCCCTTATGGATTTATTACAAAAAATATTCCATTATATAAATGATTTTTAACCCATAAATGGTTACATTTAATCCTCACACCTTAATGGTATCCCATTTATTCATAATCCCATATGGTTGTGTCATATAACCATCTTCCAAAATATTTCAATTATGGTAAGTGGTACAAGAAACTATTTTCAAAATCTCATAATCATGATAATATTCAATTAAAATTTTATATATAATTTATTTTATCATTCTAATTGGTGAAAATTATTTCTTTATATTCTATTCCTTTATGTTTCTTAAATAATTTTGCAACCAATCATTATTTATAGGTTTTAATTTTACTATCCATGCCCATTTTCTCGTTGAAAAACGTTTTCACCAAACATGATTTACATCAACTATAGGATCTATCAATTCATATGTTCTGTTTTGGTCTATGGAATCTGTTTTTGAATTAAAAGCTATTTTAAACATAATATATTCTAAACTTATTAATGATTACATAAAGGATAGTGATTAATTATCTTAAACTAATAATTTTTAACCTTCCTTGGGGAATAGAAAACTATATTTCTTTGGTTCTTATAACACTTTAATGATCTTAAATAGTTTTTTGTATATGAAATAATACCTTCCACTGGGCCTTGATGAATTATTTTATATTCCAACTCTAGTGTATCTTAATACTTGACCTCATTAATGAATATCATTCTCCCACTCTCTCTTTTGGAGATGTTTTCACTTTTATGGAAAATATAATTTAATAGTTTAATTACCTTTTTATATATGTTATCATATATATAATATCACAATATTTCTCTATAATATTCTATAAATATACACATAGTGTTTCAATATGAATATATAGTGATTGACGTTTCCACAACAAAAGATTCATATCCCCACACATGTAAATGTAAAAAAGATATTATTCCTATACAATAACTCTTATGGAATACTATTTTCCATGTTTTTTGGTACTCTATTTAGTATGTGTGCTATAATTGTTTATTTATATCTCTAAAAGGATAGAATAAGAAAAAAATGACTCGTCATTGATCTCATCATGTCTAAAAACTTGTAATTCCTTATTTCATTAAATCAATTCTAATATGTTGTATAAAGAGTAGTTAGTTAGAATATTATCTCAAATGATCTTAGATTATCAATGAAATATTAGATAAGATACACACCACCTCAGTTTGAGTGGATTTTATATACCTTCTTGATAAGCGTATTCCCTACTTAATTATTGATTTTCTTAATTTTTTATTGAAATAAAACTTATGCATCATTATATTGAAACAACAATATTTGATAAATTAAATGGTAAAAATTATGTAGTATGATTATCTCCATTTATATTCCATTAGAAAAGGTTTACAGAAAACTATATATGCCAATTTAAGAATCATTGTAGATCTTTATGTTTCCCTAAGGGATGTAATGATAGATTCTTGTGGCAGGTGAATAAACTATAAAATTGTTTTAAAAATTAAAATCATTGAATTTAATATTACCTAAAAATAAAAATATCAATATATTTTTGAGTTTAATATAGATAATATGGTTGTGTAGCAAGAAAAAATAATGAACACAAATTTTCTATAGTATCTTGGTTCAATGAGAACCTACATCTACTCTTAAATCCCCTATAATCCTTGGGATAATTGGTACCCACTACTGGAATTAAACCATAATTTAAATGGAAGTAACAACCCTTTATAGACACCTACCATTCTATAGATTATAGAAAAACCAAGAGGAATAGTCTTGAATTTTTATATGAGAGTGCAAACACAAACCAAACACACCATTTGAGGTGTAGGTATAAACAAACCCTATTTTTATAGTAGAAGAATAAAATGACTCTCAAAAAAAATTTAAAATAAAACAAATAAAATTTTCTATAAAAATAAACTAGATTATTAACAATATAAGTTTAGTAGTTTACGCATTAGATTGATCACTTATTACAAAGGAATGTACTGTTGTATATTAATTAGAATAATCAACACATAAAAACATTAGTTATCTAACTAGAAAAACATTTTAGTACTGTGAGTTTTAAATGGAATTAGTTTGTGTCTTCTTCTATTTCCCGTAATCTATTTTTATATATTAATTCTCAGCATTTAGTTCAATTTGGTTTCTCTCTTCAAGTTCAACATTAATCTTTTTACCTGGGGGATTTAAAATTCCATCATATCTAATAATGATTAGAAATAATGTTTTTTAGAAATATTATCCTTACCTTGATTTAACCTAGTTAGGGTTTATTTCCCAAATTTTTATTTTAAAAAAACCTTGAAAACAATTCACATATATTAATTGGAAATTATATAAATTAAAAATAATAATAAAATAATAATTATTCAAAATAAAATACATATAGACTAAAAAAAATTATAAATTAAACTAATGAAAATTATAGGGAAAAATAGAGCATTCCAAACAAAAAAAAATATAAAATACTAATATGATATTCTCATCAGTATATAAATATGGATTTTAATTTTGGTTTCAAAAATTAGAAATTTTTTAAAATAATATTGGGTTATAGATATTTCCTAAAATAAGATAGAAGATGTGTGAACATGTTCACACATATGATGCTGGTGAGGAAAAATCAACGGGGTTCAAGATTCTTGTATAGATGGAATGGAAGCGTGAAACCCATTCATGATTACTTTGTAACTCACAAACTAGAGGTCTAAAATAAGTTCATTCTTCAAACTAATTATTTTATAAAACCCCCTCCTCATTTTTATCATTATCCCCATCCAAATTTTCACCAAATCTCTCATGAATTGTTTTCCATATTACACAAGATATTAATTGCTTCCTTCAGGAAGGTAAAATTGTTTTTCTTTTAAATTTAACTTTTTAAATTAGTTTATTCATTTTGTTTTCATGATTTATTTATTTAAATATCATGATTTTATGAACACATGGTTTAATATTTATGTTATTTTATGATTCATATTATCTTAAATGATTTTGTAAATTTAAATATGATGTTAGGAAAATTTAAATTACATGATTAATTTGGTATAAAATAATATTATTTAAATTTTGGAAAATATAATTTCATCTAAAAATGTTTATACATAATTATAATTTAGAATATTAATAATTATATTTAAATAAATTTATATGAAAATATATTATGATATATTAAATTTAAATTAAAATAAATTTACCAAATATTGTTGGATATAAAAAATTATTCTATGTAAATATTTTTTAAAAATTAAATTACTATAATATTTTGTAAAATTTCTATTCACATTATTTGAAAATATTTATATATATTTTATTATTTATCATATTTATATTTAATTATATTCTCAATTTAATATTAAATAAATATAAATAATATTATTAATTTGAATGAAATTAAATAATTTGATATTAATAATTTATTTTAAAAATTATTACTTCTAAAAAATTAATATTATTAGTAATTATTAATTAAATTAAATTATTTATATTATGGAAGATATAATTGACTAAAAATATATATATATATAAATTTATGTGACACATTTAAATTATGAACGAAGATAATATTTTATTTGATAAAGAAATAAAAATAATTTTCTTTCATTAATTAAATTAGTATTATAAAATTAATAATTCATAGTATAGTTGATAATTAAAATTTACATTATTTTCTAATGTATTATTATTATTTATATTTTTAATTATTATATCACACAATTATAACAATTTGTATTAATTAATTATATCTTATTAATCAATAATAAATGTTTCAATTAATAATTAATATTTTTATTTTTTGGGAAAGGTTAAGGATCCATTACATTTAATAAAAATAAAAAAACAAAGTATATGGGATGGTAAAAAAATGCAATGAATCCAACCAAATTCAAAGTGGAAACCCAACAACATGAAGTGATACCCATCTCATTATGCAGAAGACCTAGAAGATGCACTAGAAAGATGTATCATGAACTATGATAAACATGAAATATCCCAAAAAGTCACACAAAATAATATTCTTGAACGAAAATGTAAAATAGTGGTCTGATACTGAATCCAAGATCCTATTGAAAACAACTAAGAAATAAAAAGAATAATGAAGTAGATTGAGTAATCAAATCCTAAAGTCAAACGCCCATGTTTTGAGGTGATCTGTGACCACCCCATCATGATACAATCATCTTATTCACCAATTTTTAGGGTGGTTCCAAGAAGTATCTTTCTCATCATAATCCACTTCTATAGGTGGATCCTCATTGTTCATAGTGATAACCACCATATCAGTAGAAACCACATGGTGCAACCCAAAATTTTCAGAAGTCATTGTGACTTTTTGATACATAGAAATATCCAATGATTAAAGAGTATAAAATGAGTTATATTTTGAAAAACAACATTTTAAAATTCCTTTATTTGGTTAAAATTAATCTAGAAATACTATCTTATTAGTTGGAAACTTTCGACATTTAGAAGCTTAATAATATGAAGATCCATGTTTAGAGAAGATTTTTCAACTATTTCCTCATAAACCATTGGAAAATATAGTGAATTAACATATAAATTCCTATGAGGAGAAACAATGTCCATACACTTATCAGATGAAATAATAATTTTAAGAATAGACTCATGTGGTCATGTTATAGGAGTAGTTGGTCTATCCATAATGGAGAACCAACCTAGATTTCTGGATGAATCCCTTTATTTTTTTTTAATAGAAACTCCTTTTAGTAGTGTCTTTATTAATTGTAAAAGGTTCTTCAGTGGAACTTGGATAATTCAGGGTTTCTACAAGTAGTTCACTGACCAATTGTTTCCACCCAAGTAGTGCTTCGGGCCAATGGGCCATTGGGCATTTGGAATAGCTCCCCATATGCTAAAGGATTCTAACTACCAGAGAGGTAGTAAAGAGGTGATCGTGGGGAGGCTAAACCCTCTAGTGATGATAATAATAATTTTCTATATGTATATAACAAAGTGGGTGAATGACCATAAGAAAAAACATGCAACCTACCATAGTGAAAGAAATAAAATGCAATAATAGAAGAATAAACAAAACGTACTAGTTTTAGACAACATGCTCATAATACCATTTATATAGTAAATAAATTTTTAGAAATTAAGAAAATATGATACCAATTATAGAATAATTAATAATCAATAGGTCATACATGAAAATAAGTGAAATGGTATCCCATGGATGACCAATGTACATATATATAATAAGCATAATCATACAAGGAATATAAGAATGAAATGTAACTCTACTTAATGTAGGAATCCAAAATCCTTTCCATCCATCCCATAAAAAAGGTCTGATCACTAAGGTAAACCTCGTGATCCCGAACCCTTATTTGATAAAAAAAATTAAGTCTACACACATCCTAAGGATCACATGTAGGGTTTGAGAGTAATTATAGTAGGCCACCACAAATGCATGCCTAATTTATATCTTTCATACAGTAGGTGTGTACTAGAATAAATAAACAACACATGCTCAACATATATTATGACCTACTCCCCTTGTGTTCAATATCCACAAAAAATAAATCACCTTATTTATCTATCAACACTATGACTACATTGAACATGATCCTTACCATAAATCTCATTTCATCCCTAGATGCAAAAGAATCCTGGTGAACCCTTAGGTTCCACCACTAATAGAATCACCCGAAACCTTATTCCAACTAACACATTGAGGGTGATGAATTTCAAGTATGCTATATGAAACACCATTCAGGTGTAGGTAAAAAAATTAATGAGAGACCCATTTATAGAGGCTGTGAATGAGGTTATGAAAACCAAGGGAAATTTGTAACCCCTTGGGTTATTAAGTAAGAAAACTATATTTGATAGCATATGTGATACCAAACACCTAACCCAAATGAACAATGGTTATTTAAATATGTTAATTTTAACCAACTTAATTTTTTAGATATGAATTTTCTTAACTACTAGTATATATATATATATAGATGTTCCAAATATATCGATAAATGCAAAGCAATGATGTAATCAATTTTTGGTAATGTATTTTTTTCAAAATATATTTTCTTTAAATTTTTTATTTATATAAAATTTAAATAAATTTATTTCATAAAGAAATTCTGTTTTTGATTTCAAAATATATAAATTAAGATAGGGTCAAAATTTTGGATTTTTTTGAAAAATATTGATATTTATGGAATGGTGAAAAACACTATTTTATGTAAGATTGCTATTTATTTTGGAAAATTAAATAATTTAAAAGTACGGGTTTATTATTTTAAATATAATTTAAATTAATTATAATTTATTTATATTTAATTCAATTAATTAAATTTAAATAATATTTATACCAAATTTTTATATAAGTTTCTTTTTAGTCTTAAAAACACATTTTTTGGAAATAATTTTAAAATGCATAATCTTTCTTGATCTTAATTAAGTATAAATAACCCATACTAGGAATGATTTATATTTAAATTGTAGTTTATATATCAATATTTATAAATCCAAATTCATATAATTATTATTTTTAGTTATATAATTAATGTAAAATAATAATTTTCTTGAAAAATGAATCTTTCAGAATTAAGTTTTGCATCGAACTTGAATGTTTTATATCAAATTAAATTAATACACCTATGTGAATTATTTTTTCTATATTTAATCCATATTTGGAATCATCAGAATTAATATTATGAAATAATTTCCACTTAATTTTTGAACAATATGAATAGTAACCACAGTAAATATTTATTACCACAAAACTGGGAAAATATGTTAATTTAAGATAAAAATAATTTTATAAGAATTAGAAACAGATTAAAACCAATAGTATGAATATATATATATATAAATTTCAATATAATAATGATTAATTTTTTTCCTTTACTATATAAAGAATAAAAATGATTTTGAAGAAATTTGATTTTTGATATGTTTCAACATAAATTGTATTTGGGGTAAAATGTTATTTTAATCAAGAAACTAGTTTTCATTAATTTAAGATTTATTAAAATAAATGTTTGAATTAAATTTTAATATTAATATTATATATTAAAAATAACATAAAATATAATTATTATGAAGTGAAAAATGTATATTTTAAATGGTCGAAAAAAATGTTATTATGAAAAATAAGTATTTTTAAATCAATGGGAATTTAAATATAATAGTATAATTTTTAATGATTTGATGATAATTTTTACAAAGAATAATTTTTTGAATCAGAATATCTAAATTATCAAATGGTGTATTTTTTATAATTATATAATACAACATAATTTTCAGGTAAAAATTTAATATGGGATAAATATTCAGGGAGTATTATGACTTCATAATGACACAATATTGATCTAATAAATGACATATAAAGTATCCAAGATCATATTTATGTTTCCTTTTTAAAATAATTTGACTTTATGTTTCTTTGAATAATTTTATAAAGCCTTTCTGAATCTTCCAAAACATACATTGTATTTTATGGTTTTAAAATAATTTCATTAAGAGAATGATTCACTTTAACATCCACAAGGAAATTATTTTAATATGTTTGAACCTTTAAATTATAAAAAAAATTGAATCTAGTGCCCTTTGGTAGAATAAATTTGAGAACTGCATGTGAAGGTTTGTGATTTTGAATATTTTTTTTGTATAGAGTCCAAAACCTATGTTTGAGAATTAATAAAGAACTCCCCTCTATTTTCCTATATTAACCCATAAATGGTCCCATTTATATTCAGTAGAAAATCATGGAGTACATTATAATTCTTTTCTATCCTCTCTATATTCGTCCCAAGGTTCTCCCAAGATATCGAGAAGCTCATCCTAAACTTTAGGAATCACCATCTAATGGTAATGGATTTACCTCTTCTTTTTATTCAAGAACCTATTTTATGTTATGCGACTTAGTTTCATTTTGTGGTTCATTAGATATGTTTCACTAAATCTTTATTAATGAATTTTTAATAAAATGTGATGATATACCACTTTTCACTCTCATTAATACCTCCCATGAACCATTATGAATAACCATTACCATGCCTAAATTTAATAGGGGATCTTCCATTCTCTTCTTTTTGTCAAGCACCACTTTAATGTTATGTCTCATAATTTCCATTTTTTCAAATTTAGATATATTCTTCCATATTAACCATAATTTCGATTTGTTTTATAAATAGTTACACACCCTTTTCAATCTCATTAATCTCCCCAGGAACCTTTATGTACACTCGTTAATATGAAAAAATTTAGTAAGGGATCTTTTCCTTCTCCTAATTATTCAAGTATTTTTATTATCTTATGCCCTCATATCCATTTTATAATTTCTATACCATATCCCTAAATACTTACCATAATATTTATAAGTAATTATAGACCCCATCTTATCCCATGAATCCCAAACATGTACATTTATACACCCCTGTTATGATGCCAAAATTTCACCATGATTTTCTATGCAAATAAAATGTATAGTGAATATCCATAACAATTTCCTATCAATGGGTTTCAAAATTTATGAAATTATAACTCTTTTATTGGGTACATACATGAATTTATTCCACACTCCTTTATTATTGAATAAAACGTGATGATAAATGATTCCCTGTTTTATGATCCATGTGGCACACTTAAGCATCAGAATGATATAAATGTTATGGGTGTGCTCAAAATTATATTTTTCTTTAATGTATTGGATAATGTTTTAGACTCACAAGACATCATGCAAGGAACTAAGGACTGAACCTAATCAATAGAAATAATTTTTCCATCATGATACCTTGGTATTTTTCCTTGAACTATGTTTATGATGTGGTGTTTTATGTTGTTTCCACATTTCCATGTTCCCCTTATTTTATTATTCTATATCATGCATATTTGTTCATGATTATGATTATAACCACTTTTATGTCTCAATGATATTACATTTTTATAGAATGTAACACTTTCTTTATGTTATTACATGTATATTACCTTACTAGATTTTATAGCTCACCCCTTCTTATGGATGTCCTCAAGTTATCACTTGTAGTTTGAAAAGATATGGAATTTTAGAAGCATGTTAAAGAAGTTTTCAAAAACATTGATGTAACCCCTGTCCAAGATGTTATGAAATTTTACCTAATTCCCAAATACACTATACTTCCCTATCTCATGGGATATATTATGTGCAATCTTATGTAATAAATCAGGAATTTATGTGAAATAAAGATAATGGTTGTCATAGTTGGTTATAAGAGAATGTTTATTTATTGTTGTTATTAGGATTAGAAAACTATAGAGAATGGTTTAGGGATAATAATAAAAATAAGAACACATCTCTAAATCTTGGTAAAGTATAGTGTAAGTAGTTTCCAAGAAAAAACATCCACTTATGAGTAATACAAGGGGATGTGGATCTAAAAAAATGTACATTAGTGTAAACCCCGACAATAATGTGTTTTCCTAGACTTAACCATGAACTGGTGCATTACCACGAGCCTTGATGTACACCCAGTTTGAAATTATAGTAGGTTACGATTTTGTAATTTCTAATCTCATTATAAACCATCATTAAGAAAATAAAAATTCTTATATGTGTATATGTTAGAAAATTATAAATGGATAACATAGATTGAATACTGTTAATATATATGTTTAGGAAATAAATTATACCATTAATGTTATTTGATTCCAAATTATATGTTTTGTAGTTTAAAAGTAATCATCTCAAAATCTACACATATTATATAATATTTATGGAAATAGTATGAACTAATTCATTTCCCTAATGTACGGGTTGACCTTTATACTATAGAAGAACTTATGTTATGGAAATTATATTTGCTTTAGAATTAAATTGTTTATGTATTTTTATTACCGGATTATGCATAAGTATTATATAAATAATACTCTATATATAATATTCATGATAAATCAAAGGATTGTTATAGAGTAGTTTTTATTTATGGATATCAAATATTTTTGAATGGTATTGATAACCTAAATAAGTGATTTAGTGACAAAGTGACGATTAAGGGCATGATAGCCATTAGTAGGTGTTTGATTTTCAGATAAACATAAAGAGTCTTGGGATTAAATGTCTAATTATAATCATTAGATTCATTGATACCTCTTTTGAAGATTTATGTCATGAGACTTTATCATTATTATGGATTTTTTTTAGAATCATATTACATGATCAAAACGTATTGATTTTTTTTGGTGAATAATGGTATTTCGAGAGATGTTTTATTCGATCAAGTTATATATATCCATCAGATTTATTTCAGAATAATTCTATTATGTTTTTATAGGTGAAAGATGAAGGATATGATAAAACCTTTATAGATAAAACATTATTTAATTTTGAGGTTATTAATGCTATATGTGGGTATTTTTTTAAGGAATGATATATGATAATCTTATGGGATTATCTATGTAATTTTTGAGATTAATATATTATGGTTTATTACTTTTTTAGTATTATCCTACATTATGCTTACAATCATGGATTTATTATAGATAACAGGATTACATTGTTTTTATTTGTTGGATTATGTGATCCATTATGATTTTATTCTAGTGCTTTAGGCATAAAACTAATTCATATTGACTTGTCATAATTTAAAGAAGATGATGTGATTATAGTGGAATTTAATTTTAATTTTTAGGAATGTATATTTCTTGATGTTCCTATTCTAGATAATAAAATAATCCTTTTACTCAAGGAAAATAAGATTCAAGTAAAAATGTTTTCATATTATGATAATTTCTGTTGAAATAATGATCATTTATCAATCAAAGATATATGGTTTTTTGGTCATTGAAATTCTATTGGACATGTTCTCTTTCAATATCTATTAGTTAGTTTCTGTTAATTTACTATTCTAGGTCCATCTTTTCATTTCCCACTAATATTCTACTACTTGGAGACCTAGTTATGTAATGAGTATTATAATTCCCTCTTATTTATTTTAAATTGGATGACTTATTAACCCTATTCAAATTATAGGGTTTGAATAAATATATTTTCAGGTTTCAAAACATTTCATACCTAGATAAAGTTTAAAATTTAAGGACTAAATTTATTAAAGTGGGAATAATTTAATGCCACGTTATTTTAAAAGAGAAAACTATATTTGATAGCATATTCGATACAGAACACCAAAACCAAATACAGAATAGTTATTAAAATATGATCTTTTTAACCTCGACATTATGTTTAATGATACGAATAGTCTTAACTAATTTATGATATACATATATATATATAATATATTAATAAATACTTAGTAATGGATCAATCAAATTTTGGTATTTTATTTTTGTTCTTCCAAATATGTTTTCTACTAAAATGTTTTTTATTTTTAGAACATATAAATGAATGTATTTGACAAAAAACTCCACTTTCATTATTAACATATCAAAATTATATATGGTTGAAAATTTTGGATTTTTTTTGAAAATATAGATTTTTTAATGAATAATAAAAATATAAATTTTTGTAAAATTTTTATTTCTATAAATTAATTAATTAATTAAAAAGTCTAATTTTTATTTTAAATTTATTTAAAGATAAATAATTGTTCATTATTTATATTTAATTTAATTAATTTAATAATTTCATCTTTATACAAGATTTTCCTATTAGCTTACTTTAAAAAAATTGAAAAAATATATTTTTCTGAAAACTTTTTTAGAAAGCTTAATATTTCATGATTTTAATTTACTAGAAATAAACCTTAATGATACTGATTTAAATTAAATTTATAGTTTATAGTTAAATATAATTTAATTATAATTTATATAATCAATATAATTTTTTATAAAATTATAGTAAAACAATCTTTTACTTTAAATATTCATATATCAAAAAACCACTTTTCCTCGTCCTTTTGTGTATTATATTAATTTTAATTAATACACCTATTTGAATTGATTTTGAAAAAATGGAATTAATATTTGGAATTGTAAAAATTAATATTTGGTAATATTTTTAACTTAATTTTCAAACAGTATGAGTAGTAACCACATTAAATATTTTTTACCATGATTAAGTAAAATATGTTAATTAAGCGTAAAAAAAATTTAACAATTATTACAAAAAATATACATAATATTAATATATATATATATATATAGTTTATTTTAATTTTAATATAATAATGATTATATATTATGTAGTTACTTTATATTGAATTAAATAATTATTTTGATAATATTAGATTTTTTATATATTAAAACATAGATTGTATTTGTGGTAAAATTTTATTTTAATCAAGAAAATAAATTTTATTAGTTTAATAATTATTAAAATAATACTTTTAATTAAATTTTACTACTAATTGTATATATTCAATATAAATTATAATATAATTTCTTTGAATGGAAAAATTTATGTTTTAATGGTTGGAAAACAGTTTCTATCAAAATCCAGTATTTTTCAATAAAATATGATTATAAATTAAGAGGTTAATAACTCATATTTAAATAATTATTTTTATAATATTAATATCATTATTTTAATAAGAACATTGAAATTTTCAAAGGTTCATTTATTCATAATTATTTATATAGTAATGTGTTTGAGTAAAAATTTAATACTGTATAAATATACAGTGAGTATTATGACATCATAATGACCCAAAGTGACATAATAAATGAAATATATGGAATCCAAGATCAAATATATGTTTTATCATTAAAATAATATGTTTTATCCTTATTTAATTAACTTTATAAAGCCTTTATGAATCCTTTAAAACCTATATTACATTTTACTATTTTAAAATCATTTCTTTAATAGCATGAGTCACTTCCACATAAAAAGTCTAGTATTTTATAAATTTCAGCCCTTACATTAGAAAATAATGGAATTCACTCCCATTTGGTAGAAACCATTCTAAAAACAATGGGAAGGTTTGTGCTTTTCATTATTTTGTTGTATGGAGTCCAAAAACATTTTTTGAGAAATAATAAAGAACCACTCTCTCTATTCCTATATAAACCCACCCAATATCCCATTTCAATTCTGTAAAATCCCATGGAGAACATCCTTACACTATAATACCTTCTCTATGTTCCTCTTATGGTTTCCCCAATGTCTCAAGAAGCTTCTACCATGATTTTGGAATCACCCTCTGAAGGTAAGGGATTAGTCTACTCTTTTTATTCAAGAACCAATTTTATGTGATGCCTTTTAGTTTCCATTTGTGGTTTTTTGAGTATGTTTCCATAAAGATATAGTACATTAATTTTAATTTCCATGTCATTATATACAACTTTAACTACCATTAATCAGTCCCATAAACACTTATTAACACCCATTACCATGCTGAAATTTAGTAATGGATCTTACACTCTATTCATTTTATCAAGAACCACTTTTATGTTATGTCAATTAATTTTCATTTTTTCATGTTGGGATATATTTTCACATATCCCATTTACAGTAAATTTTCTCTATAAATGATTATAGGGCCCTTTCACCCTCATTAAGCCCTCCCATGAACCTTTATGCACACCCATTACCATGTCGAAATTTAGTAAGGTATCTTTTCATTCTCCTCTTTATTAACGTATCTTCTTTTTCATATGTCTGTCTTCTCCATTTTATATTGATAGGATATGTTATTCCATATCCCCATGTAATTACCTTATTATTTATATATAACTATATACATCTTTCTCTCTCATAAAAATCTCCTATAAACACATATATGCCCCTATTATGCTTCTAAAATTCCACCATGATTTTCCATTACAAACAAATGTATACTAAATACACATACCCATTTCCCATAATGGTTTTTCACCATTATAAACTATTTTTTCATTGATTTTGTACTAAAATGTATATATTTTACACTCTTTGCTTATGGAATAAAATTTGATGATAAACGAATTGATTTTTTTATCTATATGGAACAGCTAAATAGGAGAATTAAATGAAAGTAACAACTAAACCTTAAATAATACATCACTCCAATACATTTATTAATGTTTTAGTCTCCAAAGGCTCCCCAAATCTGATTATAGAGTTTTCCTAATCTATTATGGGACTTTTTCCATCATGATATCTTGGCAGTTATCCTTTACATATGTTTATAATGTTGTATTTTAAGTTATATCCACATTTCCTTGTTTCCCTAATGTCATTATGCTATATCATACCTCATTGTCCATGTTTATGATTATGACAAATTTTATGTCTCATTGATAATCCTATTTTCTAACATGTGATAATTTCTTCATGTTAGTCCATGTTTATTCACATACATGGATTTATAGCTCACCCCGGTCTTATGGATCCTTAGGTTATCTTTTGCATTTTTAAAAGCTATTTAATTTTATAATAATGTAATGGAAATTTTAAATAATGTTGTTGTAAACCATGTTTGAGATGTTATAAAATTGTACCAAATTTTCATTTACACTAGACTTCTAGATCTCCAAGTTTCTATTATATGTAATTTTATGCAATAAATCTTGAATTAATGTGTTATAATGAGTGGGGTTAGCATACAGTGTGATAAAAAAGTCGTATTTGAGTCTATTGATAGATTCATGGGATTATAACAATGATGATTCAGATAGAAAAAGTTAGACTAAGTGGAGTCTTAGTTGGTTATTTAGGTTAGAGACTCGATAAGACCACTGAGGAGTGGGTCAATGATGACGTGCTTCCAATGCAGGTAGTTGGGACCTGTGTCCATGTAGTGTGATTGGGCACTAATAGAGTCTCAATCATGCATATAGCTTTCAAATATCAATAGGTTCTGTAGGATTACTTCATGAATAATTGATAGTTATGTACCAGGGAAGACTTGTGGCTCTGAGGTCATACTGGGAGAAGTACCAAGAGCAAGAATCTGAGATTTTGCTTCACATAGAGGTCATAACAGAGAAAGTGGGACCCAAAAGTTGGTTCAATGGCTAGTGGCTAGTCTATCACTATAGGGATTCCATACTTTAGGAAATTGGTCTTTATTCTAGGTTTATATGGTTGAGCTACCAAGGTAAGAGTGGGATGTTGAGCTAATGATGGTTAGAGGTTCTTTGTGGGAATTATCTAGTACCTTTTTATATTAGTATGGATTTTTTTATGCATGTCCAGTTTTGGGTGAATGAGGTGCACATGTTGTTTTTGTAATAATGAGATCTCGGTTAATAGTTCAGAATAATATCAGATGTGTTATATATACCTATATATATGAGGTCCATGGATCTATAATTTATTATGTGAATTGATAAAATGAAGTATTAGTTGTGGTGAGTTGGCATTTGGGTGTTAATGTGATGCGAGTTTTGTTGAGGTGTGTTGGAATCTAGGAATCATTGTGATGTATGATTTATGTGAGGTTCATGGCACAAAGACTTCTTACATAAATATAAGGATATGTGGGACCTCATAGGTTTCATGTGAGACATGGGTACGAGGTGGGAATTTGATGATATGTGGTACATGGTGAGTGTCAGGTATGACACTAGCATGTTTAAGAACTTGAGGAGGTGCAAGAGTGATGATGTGTCACATGTAATCTTTTTATTCCATCAATGATCAATGGACCATCAGTTCTATTTTTGTATTTGTTCATGAAGAAAACAGGGTAGGTAAATCTAATTGTGGTGTGTTCCTTGAGAGAGTTGACCTATAATATCATTGAATGGGGTTGATTGTGTTGTATTGATTGAGATTGGTATGTTTGGTACCATATCTGGGTAATGTTTTATAGTTCAAAGATGTTATATATTAAATTGGGGATATTGTAACATACTCGGTTTTTGGAGCTAGTCAAGTTCCTCAACTCATTTGAAATTTTGGGATTTTGGTGGTCATATATGTTCTTTTTTATTATCAGAACCTAATTCTCTGTGTTCCATTTACTAAGGGCATTATTTTCAGATGTGTTTAATTCTTGGTATGTTCCTCGTATTTTTGAGTGGGGTTTGGTTTTGTTACAGGAAAAAAGACCATATTTTTAGAATGTAAAAACTAAGGCACATGTATGGTAAAAACTATGCCTCTCCTAGAGAGGATTTTTTAGCCATGCAATGTCACTAGATATGGTTTGAAAAACCTTGTGGGTGGGGTAATATACCTATGTGAGAAAACACTATTATTTTAGTAGTGGTTCACATTGGGTAGGATCATGGTTTTTAAAACCATATGGGACATTCTTATGAGGAGCGGTTTCTAAATAGTGTCTATTATATAGTTTTTTCATAGTTTTACAAACTGTTTGGTAACCATGTGGCCTTTAAATAGGGGAAATTGTAATTTTTCTCTTAATTTAATTCGGTGGGCTTCCCCTCTTCTTTCTCCCTCTCATTAAATTTCCTCCAGGAAACTATGGGGGATCTCCTCTCCCTCCCCTAGGTGTTGATCTCATTTATTCATATAAGCTATGATCTTCTTAGTATTGGGTCGATCATAATTTCATCAATAAGATCACTAATCCTTTTTCTTCTCTTTCTCTATACTCTCTCCAAATGTTGCACTAAATATGTGTGAGCCTATTTACCCTATTTCCAGGGCGTTCATCTAAAATGTTGATTTCTTTTGATTCATCTCTAGTTAGGAGAAGATATCAAGTGAGACTATATCTTCAACTATAATGTAGGTGGTTCTAATATTTTACTTGATTTACCTCATTTTTTGGGGTGAATTCTTGATATATTAATAAAGTTTTTCGAGAGAGACCCTTCAAATTAAATGCCTATATTTTATTTAATGAATTGAATCTATGAGATGCCTATGGAAATTCTACTCCATATCTATAAATGTTATGATCCTGGTGAGAGGCTTAGGACCTTGATAATATTAAGATAAAATGTTTATTTATTAAATTAAAATTTTTATAATGATTATAATGGTTCTAATGGAATGAGATGGGCTTGGACATAGGATTGAGGTGGTGATGGTCACTTGGTTTGAGGTGAAATTGGTCATCAGGTTGGGTAAGGCTCAAATTCTTTGGGTGACTATGATTACAGGCTGGGTGACATGGTCATTGTATCAAGGTGATGATGTCATCAGGTTATGGGAATGGATCGTGTGATAGTGTATTGTGATGACAATTATGTTTAGTGACATGGTCATAGGGGATGAGGTGCCATGATGATTTGAATTTGGTAATTTTTGGTGATTTTTGCTCATCATGATTGGATTGTAGACCATTGGAGTCGTGTATACATATATAGGACTCAGTTGATGAGGTGGTTTTGACCACTCTTGTGGGGAGAGTCCTTTGTTAGATGTATATAATATGGTGTTGTCCATCATTATGATAGAGTTTCTTTTCATAAAAATCCAGGATAATCTGGGGGATCAATCAATTGATTGAGTTGATACAATTAGTTTGTGGATGAGGATTTCCATATATTGAGGTTATTTTCCCGAAACTATTTGGGAGGATGGAAATCATTGTCCCTTAGGATGTCATCTATTGCAAAAAAGGTGATTATTATTTTGAGGGTATACAACATTGTGACTTGGATATTGTGATTTGGGTCAATGGTGATTCTATAAAATGAGTCCCATGGGACCAGTTACTTTCTCATGAATGCTTTTAGGACATCAATGATTGTTTGTAAATGAGGTTTCAGTTGGAAGAAGGTGTTGGGTGATTCTATTAGAGGTGGAACTTGTGGGTTTACATGGAGTGGGTCATCGATTGTGTGTTTCCAATGTGGGTACTCACGAGATGTGTAGACACAATGTGATTGGGAACTGGAGGATTGTGAACCATGCTGACATGTTGGGAATCTTGAGACATCATGCAGGTGGCGTTATTAGAGAGCCGAATGACAGGGATCAAGGCAGACTCAAGGATATGGGGTCAGACTGGGAGTGGTATACGGAGCTGGTAATTGAGATTCAACTACATGTGGAGGTCATGGAAGGTAAAATAGGTCCCAACAGTGGGGTCAGTGGACTAAAAAATGTTAATATTTGTTTTATAATAGTATGAAAAACATAAGAAGGAAATTACTAATATAAAAGTAACTTTTGCTACATTTTTTCAAGTGAAAGAATAATTTTATAACATATTATCCATTATCAAAAAAATAATGATAGAATAAAATTTGGTAATAATAAGTAGATACCTAAAATAAATATAATTTTTTTCATGAAAAGTATTATTGGATGTATATATAATTTCATATGTTTTAGATATAACATAAAAATACATTATACAAATGAATGTTCATTGATATTTACTCAATATTTAGGTTATACTAAAAAAAATTCCAATAATTTACCTTTTAGATTACCTAGTAATAAATTTATTAAAATATTTTAGGTACCTATAAACTTTATTACTAATCTAGGTTGTCCGAAAAGAGAATGGGCACAAAAGAAACTATATAATTGATTTATTATCTAGAAAAATTATGTTAGATCACTAATGGTTTTTTCCAACTATAGAAGATATCATTAAAATATAATTGTAATGAAGAAGATTCCATATCCATGTTTATTTTATTAACAAAAGGAAGGTATGGAAAAGGAAAAGTAAAATAAAAGAGCATTGGGGAACAATGGGGGTATGAAATTGTGTTGAAAAATGGAATCCCCTTGGACTATGTTAGCCCCTTCATATGGAAATGAGCCAAATCTTGGGAAACATATGACATGTAAGAAAGCCTTTGATTTTAGGAAATCTACAACATTATTTCCATCGCTCCATGTTTGTAGGATTTAAAAAAAATTAGTTATGATTCTCTTACATATGTGGATGTGATAAATGATATTCTAGGGTGCACTACCCATCCCAAAAAAAGAGTTGTGAACTATTTTGGAATCAATTCCACTACTTCCAGATAATTTTTTTTGATAAAATGCAACTCTAGAAACATCGTCATCAACCTTGATTATACATATAGTGAATCTCCACAACCAAAGGATTCATAAATTCGGAGAAAATATACCATGGGATGTTGTGAAAAACCCTTCCTCCATGCATCATTCCCATACTATAAGAACAATCTGTAATGTGTTCTATTGAAAATTTTTGGGGGTGCTAGAGGATCCACCAACCCATGGGACTATTTAAATCATTCTGATAAGGCCTAATATTAGTCATAGACATCAGCAAGGGGGTCTACATAATGTTATGAATGAGAATAATCATGTCCAGTAACATCCATTACACTTGAAAAGAAAGGGAAAGTATTGGGAAAGACATACCCTCATATCGAGCATTGTTTTTGGTCTCCCATATACTCTAGCAGCATATTAAAAGGATACATGCTCTATCCTTCAACTATAGTTTGATATTCTTATCACCTTGGAGCCATCTTGTTTTAAAATATTCATCAAATGAGGCCTATTATTTGAGCCCTGTGAATAGTCCAAACATCTTACACACCTCCTAATCCTAGTCTCTATTAGTGAAATTTTTTCTTAGAGTCACTTCCTGATGAATTTCACAACAAGAACACTTGAAGAAATATGTATACCGATTCATTTAACATGGTCTTCAATGGGTAACACATCATTATAGATGTGCCACCCTAGTAATTTTAATTTTTTTAGGATATCATTGCACTAGAGATATTCTCCACAATCACCTCATATAATAGAAGAAGATATGATCGTACAATACTCATTGAAAAAAGTGAAAAACCTCAAAAAAATCTATTTGGTTTGGGGGATAAATCAATGAGGTTGAAGAGGGATAAATAATCCTCAGTCATCATTGCTTGGGTAAAGCCCACATGATTTTTGGCTTTCTTGAACGACATGTACAGAGTATGGTGGCTTGGAAATCCTTGAATAGTGCATGACCAGTTCTAATTACAGAAATTTAGATCTCATAGGAGAACAATATAGTGAGAAATATGTTAATGTTTCTAGATATTAGGTTTCACAACAATAAATAATAGAGATGGAATTTTGGGCACATTATTCATTCAATTTTCATATTTTTTCTCTATATGGTGCCCCTATAGAGTATGTCCCTCTATTAATGACCAAGAAGTATTTCCATCTTTTAATAAATTTGATGTATGATATCTCAAATTTAACACCATGATATAATATAGGTTTGAGTTTTCAGAGAATTAGGCATATTTAAAAATGTTTTTATTTAAAATTTATTATATGTTGAATGAATTAAACATAATTAAATAAGTATATCATTACTTTTTGATGATTATATGATTGTAAAATTTGAAGAAAATGCAATTTTTGTTTTTAAAGACATATCTTTTTTATTTTATACAAATAGAAATGGTAATATTTATGTAATCAATATTTTTCAAATATCATATAAAAATTTCACGTGTTTCAATGATGTATAAATAGATGATATTATATGGAATATGATTCTTAGAGAATTGCATTTTTAGATATTTCATTAATTGGAAGATCATGTATTTTTTTGGACCTGGACAAGTTAAAGGTAAGTATACATAATATAAGCGATTAATGTCAAATGGTATTAAACTTATAGAAAAATTATGATATATAAATAATGTTAATACTATAAAACTATTAGTAATGTTGTATATTGATCTATTCTGATTACTGAAAATTTCTAGTTCAGGTGGTAAAAAATATTTGGTTGTGATTTTTGATGATTTTATTTGTTATACAAGGACACATTATATGATTAATAAATATGAAACATTTACTAAAAAAATTTGTATAAAAAATTAAAAAATGAAAATAGAATTTTATTTTTTATAATATTTGATAAAGCAGAAGAATTTTTTAATCTCTTTAATTTTCTTGAGGAACATGGAAATCTTAATAATTAATACACCCCTAAAACACTATTATAGAATGGTTTTATTGAAGGAAATAACTAAACTATTCATGTAATATAATGAACTATTATTAATGAATATAATCTTCCTATATTATCCTTGGATGATTTTCTACTCATTGTTAAATTTTAATGAGTTTATTTATTATAACACTATTACATAAAAACCCTTATGTTTTTTAATGTGGGAAATCCAAGAGTTGGTCACTTTAATATAGTTTGGTGTAAAATTTTCATTTTAAATAAAAAAGATAACAAAGATACATTTGAAGATAAAAGTGAAAAAGGTTATTTTCTCAGTTTTTATAATAATAATAAATCATATTATACATATATTTAAATAGCTATATCAGTTGAGGTGTCTGTAATTGTATTGTTAAATGAATACACTAATAAAAAGAATGTAGTTTTGAAAAAATTTGATGGAGAATATAACAATTTTATTTTTTATTAAGAAAATTAAGATAACAATGCATTAGTCAAGGGGGTAGAAAATCCCTATTTAATATGATTATAGTAATTGGATTATTTATATGGATCACCCCATAGAAAAAGTCATTGGAAATAATGAATTTTGAATTAATACAAGAGAGGCTCTTTTAATTTTATTTTCTTATTCTGTATTTTTTTCAATTTGATCCTAGTAATACTAGAAGAGATATGAAATATTTTTATTGGATTATTTAAATAGAATAAGAACGTTACCAATTTTAATGTATTAAGGTTTGAAATTAGGTCGAACCCCAAAAAAGAAAATATATCATAAGAAATAATTGGATTTTATAGTTTAATCGTGATAAAATTTTCAACATAGTAAATTATAAATAAGTATTATTTCATAAATAGTATTCTATCGAAATGGGAAATGATTTTTTGAAATTTTAATTAGTTTTTAAATTTTAAGCTATTAAGATTTTATTATCATTTTCAAGTCCAAGGAATATAATTTTTTTGAATGGAAATTAACAATGAATTTTTAAATGGTGTAATCACTGAAGTAATTTATATTATCCAAACCTATGGATTTGATAATTTTATGATTCAAATAATTTTTTATAATGGTTTCATGATTTATATAATCTTAAGCAAGATCTTGGAGTTTGTATGAGAGATTAGAATTTTTTTCATTGAAAATCATTTTAATTGAGAAAAAGTTAATCCAATAATTTTTATTAAGATTATTTCAAATAAAATTTCTGGTAGTGAAAATATATGTTGATTACATTGTATTTGGATCTACTAATTATTTTATTTGTAATGAATTTTCAATGTTAATTACTTCTCAGTTTGATTTGAAATCAATGACCTATTTCAATCTAGGTTGAGGAATACACATTATATAGACCCTAGTTCCATGTCTATGTGGTCCATGAACATAGCCCAAAGGGCCATGTGAAGATTCATTCTTTCATATCCAACCTGTATCACCAGGACTACTTCATGCTTGCATTACCACATTCTTCCATCATTCCTATGTCACCGCTTAACCGCGTCATGCCTGCATCATCACCTACATCTTAAATACCTAAAGGGGCATGCTATGATTCATATCATCGTCTTTTAGATGAAGAGTAATGAGGTTTACCACTCAGGTGGCACCCCAATTGCATAAATTTTATATGAGTTTAATGATTTATTTGATGTTTTTTGGTTATCAATTTAATAAAAAGATCATATAATTTTAAACCAACTAAAAAATGAAAAATATACAACAAACATTTTGGGACTTGAATATTCCATGTCAATTAAAACACCTATGATTACTACTTTTATTTTGGGCTTTTATGAATCTAGAAAAAGGTTTGATGTTACATTTTCTTATAGTATGATATTAAATCCTAAATTGCATGACTACATTTACAAATGGTTTAAAATTTTCAAAAAGTTTATATGATAGAATTCATTCTAATCATAAAGAAAGTCCTATTAAAGATGTTAAAAGAAAATTAGGTAAGTTAAAGGTAATATAAATATTCGTTTATTTAATTCTAATTAATATTTTTTAGACATGATATATTATTCTAACTTTGAATTTAAAGGTTATTGGATTTAAAGAAAGAGCACATCAAGTATGTGTTATTTTATTCAAAAAAAAGTAATGTCATGGTGATATTAAATGTAATTATTATTTTTATTATCCATATTTAAAACAAATAATTTGGTGGCTATAATTTTTTATTCAAAAAGTATTTCAATTAAATATACTTAATGTAATTTGTATTTTTATTATCATAAAATATAATTTATTATGACATTATAAACACAATTTTGATGTGCAAAGATTATTTACAACACTCTGGAATGAAACATATATATATTTGGAACCCTTTTATTTGGGTCACATTAATAAATAGAATAATATTTTCTAATATCCATAAACCAAGAATTAACAAGATGATATTGTTTATAAACCACACAATATTATGAATTATGATAAAAATAATTCTAATCGTGGAATTTTTGAAGTATAGTTTATTTCATTATGTATGATATATTATTTAATTGATTTAATCTATAAATAGTTTTATTATTATAAATTTCTTTAATAAAATGATTTTATACTAATATACAAACCAAGAAACATGTTTGAAAATTTGTTTTATTTTATTTATAAATTTATTTGTGAACTACTAGTTTCTGATAAATTTATATCTAATGATAGATTATGGTTAATTAATTTGAATTCTTCATGTGTTTTACAATCTGTAACATTTTTGAAGAATTAAGCCTTTCTGTTCTAATTTTACATGAGATTATGACATGTATATTTTTTTATACATAATATAATGGGGGAATTATTATTTGATAATTTATTAAGATCCATTGACATGTTTTTTTATCAAATATATATATTTTAAAATTAGTTTTTATTTAAAATTGATTATTTCTGTTATTTAATTTTCTAATATTGTTTAGCCATGGAGGATTTTTATTGTATTTTTTTAAAATAGTGATCATTTTTATATATTCCAAAAATGGGATAGAGAAATTTATAATGTAATCTTTTTAAGTATATACCTTGTGTATATAATGATATTTGTATAGGGATTATTGCACTTGGATCTAGTTAGATGTATATGACCCCACACCTGCCACATCTTTATATATTTCAATCTCAAAATAAGAAACTCAAGTTGTAGTTTAAACATTATATGTATTGGATGTTCTGACTATAATTCATATATATTTACTCTCATAGACCATAACACTCATGCACATCCAAATGCAGTAAGAGCACAAGTTGGTTCAATATTTTTTCCTCATATAAACAGAAAAGATTCCATAAATGCCAAAATTTGTAATATATTTTCTAATCTAGGTCTGTTTTTCGATAGTTTTCCACAATAGGGTGAGTTTTTTCACGAAAAAAAACCATCATCATATTTTCTTTTATGAAATCAGTTTTTTAGAATGGTCCTTCTTGAATATTGTTCATGGAAGGTTCATTCTTTGAAATCTACCTCACTTCCATTTTTTAAAAAATTATTTAAAATATATATATATAAATAAATAATTAAATTTAAATTCTATTTAGATATTCTTAATTTAGTATTTCAAATAACAAATTTTGAGAATATTAATCAAAATCTCACCGAATCGTCCTTTTAATAAGGGTAAATCTCTTTACATTTTTTCTATTTTTTTAATATGGTATAAAACACCTATTTTCCAATAATAAATGAATAATGTATTTTTTATAACAACAAATAATGATAAAAAAGTATGATAGGGATATGGTGTTTCTCAAACCCGTCCCATGGATATTTGGTGAAAATTCTTATCACACCATTTGATCGTCATTTTATCATGTGATCTATCATTCAATCATTTTTAAGGGAATGGATAATTGTGATCAATCTTTCAAATCCAAGAATTCCCCTTATAAGGGAGTCAACTTCACAAATTTTCTATGCACGTGGAATGTTACTACTGGAATCACTTCAGGTGTGTCGTGTGTCACTAGATCTAAATTTTGTTGATTCCTAATCAAGGTAGATCAAAAAGATTTTTTGGAGAGGCTTGATTATTCTATATTATCCTATGTTAGTCATCTGATTCTATAAAAATATGATAAACCCAATAATGGGGAAAATCACAAATTGAAGATGTCTTAGATAAGGGGTTTTGAAAAATAGAAATTAATTCTAATATTTATTGGATATTTTCATATTGTTTTAAAATAAGTGGAGATGTTTTTGACTGCTTGGGGCATCAGTTTTTAAAACCACTATCATGTAATCAATAGGGTTTCCCAACATGAAGTTAATTTTAACCCTTTACTTCAAAACCACACCAATTCCTAGATTTGGGTTAAGATGTATGGTCTTAGTTGGGTTTTTTTGAATCTTATTATTATTAATGACATCTTATCATGAATTGGTTCTCCTATGAAATTGGATAAAAGTACCATTGGTTATAGGTTTGGGTATTATCTAAGAGTGATGGTGGACATTGACATGCTGAATTCGCTTCCCATTAAATCCACTCTAATTGGTAATGAAGATAGGTTTGAGGTTGAATTTTAGTGTTAATAGATTCATCAATTCAGCGATTTTTGAAAGATGTTTCAGAATGTGGTCTCAAGTTAAATACAAGTTCAAAATATAACGGTCATGAAGGTAGCTCCTACTAAGAAATGGGATAATGTGAGAGCCAGTTCCTTGCTAGATCTTTCATCATCATTAATGAAGGCTATGGGGGGGCATTCTATGAATCTGTATTCAAGGGTCCCAAATTATAAATAAGGCCATGACTATTAAGGAAAGATAAGCCAATCACATAAACTATAAAGGTAAATATACACATGGAATGAATATTTCAAGGTCAGGGACAATTGGAATTAGGTCTAGAATGACTTTATTGATGAGAAACTTCTTTTATAGTAAGTATATCACTCTAAACCAAGGATATAAGACTATAATTAATACTACATTAGCTGGGATTTCAAATGGGATATTAATATCATGTGATACTATGGTGGAGGGGAATCTAGATTCCCAAAATACAGGAGATGGATCTGGACATAGGGATTCTTAATGCGAGTTTTCTACATAGGTTGAGATTTCCATGTAGTTGGAGCAAGAAAAAACCATACAACTTTTGATAATAAATGTAACAAAAATGATATTGTTGATTCTCAAAGAAATTCAAAATATACAAATTGAACTTCTTCAAACAGGGGGTTCTTGGATAAATCACAAATAAAGACCACTAGTTCATTTGAATTAATCATGAATACATTAGAAGTTGTGATCACCTCTAATTATGAGATAAATTACAATAAATTAATTTTTGAACCTTATAAAGGAACCCATTTCTAATTGGTTGTTTGAATTTTATAGATATAGGAAACTGTACTTGAAAAGTATATAGCATATAGGAAATGATTGGTTTCTTCGGATACTCAAAGACCACCATATCCTAAATGTTTTCTTAACATTATGAAATATATTTGTGAAAACTTTGTAAAAGAAATAATTAAATAATGTGAGAATTCAAGGGAGCATAATTTGGATAGAAAAATCCTTTTAGTGATTCTTTAGGGTTAAAGGATTCCCCAGGGTATCAGAAAGGACATAGAAGAATAGTTTAGGCTTCAAGTTGAGATAGTCTTTACAAACAGGGATTTTGAATCTCTCAACAATAACGAATATATTGATTTTCTTGAATTTATTTCCATCAAAATTGAAGTAAACATTTATCTCAATATCGATATTGAAATTTGGGGCCTTTCTTGAAAAATATTGACTATGGATCCTGAGCATTAAAGGTGGTACATTGTCACCATCCACAAAAGAGGAGAAAGAACCTTGCAAGAGAGCTAAAACATGGTGATGTGGCTATCATCCACCAGTTTAAGGAGCCTACAAAGGTCATGGATGAAGGTGATGAATCTTTCATTTTTTATCTTGGTTATTTATGACCTTGTAATTAAAATTGGACTTATTATCCCCACCCTCCATTTATTATACTGATTTTTTTCTTTTAACAAATGGAATGGACAATGGGTCCTCCAAAATTTTCAAACAGTAATGTTAAGATATAATTTATCACAAAAAATTCTTAATGATTTATTAATATTTAATAATTTAATGAATAATAATTAATAATGTAATTAATTTTAAATTAAAAGAGTATTAGTTATCAGTAATAATCTATTTAACAATAATAATAGATAATATTATTTATATATTTAATAATAATATAATTAAATAATAATAATAAAGTAATTATTAAAAGAAAATAATAATCATTAATAATTAACACTATTAATATTATAATTATTAACCAAAAATATATTGTGTCATGGAAACTCTTTTTTTATAATATTAATAATAATGTTATTAATTAATTACGGATACATATGCACTCACAAACAAAGAAAATTTAAGAATCGAAGGACCTAACCCTTAGTTATAAAGTCATGATAATAAATTCTTGATAAAAAATTATGCCACACTAATAAATGTGTGATACTAAAGTTAGGATAATAAGATTATTAATAATAAATCTATAAACCACAAGTACAAGGATCAAAAAATAAATGATAGTTAAGTAATGATAATTATTAAAAGATTGTAAAGTTATGATAATTATGCCATGATAATAATGTCATGACGATTATTATTAATGATATAATATACCATGTTTATTACAAATGATTTTAACAATCATATTACTATTAAATATTATTAATTAAAAATATAATTTTTTTAATTATTACTTTACAAATATTAAATATATAATTTATAACTATTATTGTTATTATCATTAATAAATAGACAATATTATTTAATAATAAATAATTAGTTATTTTATATTATTATTAATAATTCATATATTATTAATTATACGTAATATTTTCTGTTTATTATATTTTATATATTACTAATTTAATTAATATTTTGTAAAAATACATTATAAGCTATATTATTTTTTTAACCAATTGAGCAGAAAACCCTCATTTATAAATGATGGAGAAAAGAAATTATATTATTAAGTACATTATTAATCACATTAATAATTATATTATTTACACCATTATAAATAATTATTATTGTAATTATTTTAAATATTTAATAAAATTATTAATATTTATTGAAAATTTAATAGAAAATACTTAATAATAATTACATAAATTATAATATATAATAATAAATGAATTAATAATATAATACCTAGAATTTTTTGAACCATGGATTAAGATCCATATTTTTGGTTAATTTATTATTAGACTAGTACAGAAATAAGTAAATGTGATGGGTTTCAATGTTAAAAAGTGTCATAGAGAACACCACCAAAAACAAAAGCTCATTCAACATTCACCTTATTTTATATATGGAACCCCTTCCTTGGGAGCCACCCCAACCTATTGTGTTCCAACCTCTCTTCCAATATATAGGGTCTTTCCAAGTGTCATTTGACCCTAAATGATCATTGATTCATCATCCTCATCATGAGTGTCAATGCCTCCAGTTCCATGAACATTTCCAAATTCATCATGAAAAAACATCCATGATGTTTGATGTATTTAAAATTTCAATAAAAGAAATACTATTTTCTATGGGACTAGAGATTGGTTGGACAATGTCACCCTCATCATTTTTTTCCTTTACTTTTAGTGTACCACCAACAACTAAATCACCTTCCACATCCTCAAGAACTACTTCTTCATCCCTATTTGCTCCATTTCCTATAGGTAATTCTTATTGATCACAATCATAGATCATAGAGAAATTCTAACCAAACCTACTCTATAAAAATTTACTAGCATGGTAGATTATTTGGGACCTCATCAAGAAGAGGGGGTGAAAAAGAAGGTTGTGTACTAGATTTTCAATGGGGTTCCAGCTGAAATCCCTCATCATTAACTAAAATATATTTTCCTTTGTTAAAATGAAATTTATTACTAGACCAATCAACCATAGTATGGTCTATATTATCAATTCCATTACCCTCTACCATATTTCTCAACTATATCATTTTCTTATCCACTTCAT
This sequence comes from Viscum album, assembly GCA_963277665.1. Taxonomy (NCBI): domain Eukaryota; kingdom Viridiplantae; phylum Streptophyta; class Magnoliopsida; order Santalales; family Viscaceae; genus Viscum; species Viscum album. The sequence continues at coordinate 1,307,141,587 of OY728134.1, read as the reverse complement.
CTTGTATAATGATCACATAATTAGAAAATTTTATATTTCTAGTTAAAACAACTGAGTCAATTCCATGTTTTCCAAAGAAATTATCAATTATTGTTAGTAGATTCTTTTCATGTAATTAAATTTTTATATCAATAAATTATTTATTATTATTATAGATCACCCTCTCACCTTCTCCATTATAAGCCTGATTGAGATTGAAAACTGCATCACCAATTCCAGTGTTGTTGGAATTTCTTTTCCACGAGACCCCTTCCACAACATCAAACAAAAAATACATTAATGATCTCGCACACCAGACCATGTCAATGAGGATCGACAAAAACACTCTATTTAAGGCTATCTTATTTGAAATAATATAATATAATACTAACTATTAGAAAAATTTTCTTCATTCCCTTCATTTTTTTAGTCATGATATCAGGGTCATCCCTGATTCCCATCATTGGAGGTACTAATTTTTATAAATAATTAGTGGTAATTTCTCATTTTCTATGTCCGGTATATCTGAAAACCCATGGTACCTAAGAACGTCCCACCTGTTGGCATCCCATACCACCACTGGTCATCCTACTACCATGAGAGTTTCCATCAACACACCAAAATTTCCGGCTAGATTATCCTCACCATCTTGGAAGGATATATTTTCTATATGAATTAAAAATAAATCATTCAACATATAAATATTAGTTCAATGATCTATATGATGAAATCCCAACTCGTGGTCAAACCACCCCTCCTAAACAAATACAACTCAGTCTTGAGATATAACCACTCTACATTATCATTATTGGCCTACCCCTATCTAGTTCACCACCATCCTAAAAAAAATAATCCCAATGAGAGACCTACTCTTTACAGAAATAATTTTTTCAATAGATATAAATATATTTCCTATAGTGACTCATCTCAAGGTCATCTCCCATTCTCCCGAGGTCATCCCACATCCAAATCTTGAGTTCATCATCATTCTCACATTCATAAGTCGTCACTAGCAAGCATCCCGCATATCATTGATACCATTACCAAATACATTATCACCATATAGAAGAAATCGTTCTATCTACTAGGATTTGAAAACCTCACCTCCAATACATTGTTATCAACATTGTAAAAAAGGTTGTCACCACCATTGGAAGCTGACACCATTATCTCTATTAAATAACCATTGAAAATGAAATTGGCCAATTTAGTCTTTAACATGACCACCATCCTCACCATCATGCATCCAAACACTCCACTATCACTAGGTGCACTAGAGATCACCATATCTCTATGAAAAACCAACATAATCTATCACCTTCTCCATCTAAGAGTAGGTGTCCAATTTCTTGATCTTGTCATAGGGGATGTCTACATCCATCTCCAATGAAACAAATTTCATCATCTTCAATGATTTTCTATGGAATATTCCATGTGTTGTACTCCTCCCCTCTAGCTAATAATAGAAAAACCATTTATCCTTCAATTGGTAAACCATCACTTACTTTCACATTAGGAAACATCCACTACCAAACATAATTATCAGTATTCTTTATTTATCTAATTCCTGGAAGTATACAATAAATAATGAGGTATGATAACTCATCCCCAGTCATTGTTTCCCTCTTGTGAGGTGTATAGGTGAATAAAACATAAATGAAACAAAAAAAACTCAAAAGGACCAAACTGGGGAGTTTTCACATATATGTTGAATATAAAAGAATAAAACATTCAAGTTTCATGAAATCAAAGAATGAATAATAAAATGATTATTTACGTTATTTAGTCCCATGGGAAACTACGTGCATGAGAATAACACCACCTAAAAAGTCATTTCATTAAGACCAAAAAATAAAATACAATAGGGCCAATGAAACCATAAAAAATATAAAATAGGAATATAAGTATAAATTTGTTTTGATATTAGAAAATAATTAACCCAAAATAAAATACTTATATAGATAGAGTGGACATAAATTTGGTGTTTCTAATCCCTTGAATCTTTTATAGGTTTTCGTAATATTCTTGTATTTGAGGACTCATTCTTCCTCTGAACGTTTGGAATAGTCATAATTAAGGTTTCAATTATTCCACTAGGGAAGGAATTTATCTCCACAGAAAAACCAATCATGAGTTGAATCTAAGGGAGGAAAAAAATGTAAGACTGAGATCCAATGAAGATGAAAGGAAATTGTGAAATAGATTTCGGCACAATGAACTGAGAGCCAATGTTGAGGGGATATAAATGATAAAATACTTAATTAATGGGGTACATGGCCATCATAAATCTCTATAAACCAATGAATAGAAAAAAAAATTAGTGGAGGACATGAAATAAATCCAATGAGACTACTAGTGGTGAATCAGATAAGACACCATATGTTTAAGGCTGAGGCCACATGGGTGACATGATACATAATGGGAAAGAAATTATCTTTCATAGATTATTGATTTAGTGGAGGATATAGAACATGCCACTAAATGGACAAGGAAAAATAAGAGGCCCACATGGTAAGTAAAATACACTGCAACATATAACAATTATTATTTTAATAAATGTAAACCATTTTTTTAATTCATTAAACAAATTGACATTAAATTGGAATAATATTTATACTTTGAAAATATCAATATAAAAATAGATTGATTGCAAATAATTTAGAAGTATCCACCATTTTCAATTGAAATTGGTGATGTTTGTTCACCTATTGTTTTAGAAGTGAAGGAAAATTCAACCTATCTAAAAAATTTATTTTAATCAAGTACATGAGATTAGTCAATCAAAAAGATGAGTTATTTTTAGTGTGTATATTATTAACACACATGGTTTCAGATTTTGTAATATCTTTAATGAAGTGTATTATAATATCTACATATTTTAATTTATTGTGAAATACTTAATTTTTGGACATATGAAGGGCATGTTGGATATTAGAATAGACATTGATAACATAATTGAAAAGGATATGTTCATAGGAAGCCCCATTGAGCCATAACATTTCTTGGGATGCTTCGATCAAAGAAATATTTTCAGATATCACGGTTGAAAGAGAAACCACATACTGCATATTACATTTCCAAGATATGATAACTCCCCATGTAGTAAATACAAATATAGTTTTGTATTTTCTTATTTTCATATTCCCCTCATAGTTAGAATTAACATATCCAACTATAGTTTTAGAGGTATTCAAAATTTTACCATAACACAATTAATTATTAGATATACAAGAAAAATATCTATGAATAAATTTGAGATAATACCAGTGTGGATTCATATGGCTATCGATAAACCTCATAAGGGTGAAGATTGTGTAAGATATGCTGGGTATAGTGAAAATCATACTATAAATTATACATCCCACAATGTTATCATAAGGTGTTTGAGATAGAAATTGAATACCAATAGAAACTATGGGTTCCTATGTTAATGATATATTAATGTTTTTCCATTAGGTATATTAATAGGAATGGGAGATTTAATCATATATCTCTTAAGAATATTTAAAATGTAAAATTTATTGAATAAATAAATCAATTTTCTGGGTGTATCACTAATTATTTCCACATCAAATATTTTATAATATGCACATAATTATTTCTATTCAAACATTCATTTTAGTTTATATTTTATAGTAATGATGTGACTCGTGTTTTTGAATGTGATAAAATACCATCAACATAAAGCATTAAGTAAAGAATAAATTTTTTTATTGATTTAAAATAGAAGCATCAATCATATTGACTTATTGTTAATTAGTTCTCTAATATAGAGGGATAAATTTTTTTTATACCACTAGCTATATGATTGTTTTAAACCACATAAATATTTTTTTTTCAATAGTCACACTAGATATAATTTGGGTTCTTGAGTAAACTTGATGAGGTTTCACATATATTTTATCATTTAAATAACCACGAAATAAAGTAGTTTTAACAAAAAATTTATTTATTATGTAGGTCTCTATAGGTACAAATGTCATGTCAAATACTAATAAAATAAATCTTAACAACATGTGATATTATTTCAGAATAATCAATACCATCTCCTTGAAGGAAAACCATAAAACTAACATTTATTTTTATTTTATTTTATTTCCAATAGTTTTTTCAAATTTTCTTGTTTAAATCCAAATGGATCCAATTAATTTATCATTGGGTAGGTTATAAAAAATAGGTGAAGTGTGATTTTTTCCTAAAGTGTGAATTTAATTTTCCTTTGAAAAGAACAAATTTTTTAATTCATTTTCATTTTGGTCTTGAATACATGTTTGAGTATCATCAACTCTCAGATCCTGGGCCATATAAAAAGCATAGGGAACCATGTCTTACAAGATGAATTGAGGAGGTCTAGAGACACTCCTAACTCTATATTAGGTCAACTGATACTCCTAAATAGTGGAAGAGGGTTTAGATAAATAATCCAAACTAGAACATGAGGTGGAATCAACATCTATATTAGGTTGGTCATTTGGTAGAGGGGGTGATCGCGTTGTCGAGCACGTCAAATTAGATGTTTATTTTTAACTAGAATTTCTGCAGTATAACAACAACCCTAGGTCATCTCTTGACGGAGCCTTAGATCATTAATTCAAAAATGTTGTTCTGATTATGAAGGTAAAAAAGGGAAATGGGGTTTTGTAATACTTGGGTTTGATGATTAAAGATGACAATAGAAAATGAAAGCTATAAAAAAAAGTAGAAATGAACAAGATTAATTAAGTGTGATCAACCCGGGGTACTCTCATGATGTTTATTCTTCATCGCTTCATGATATAGGGTTATGATCTTTTAATACCTGGTTTGTAACACCTAGAACTAGAATTTTACTGAGTTTATACTTGGATACCTCCTAGGGTTCAGTCGAAAACACACAATTATTCACCATACATCGCCGATGATTGGGTGATTTGTATTCGACATCATAACCGAAACTCACCAAGGCAACACACGAAGAACTCGATGTGCTATCCAAGTTTATATGTTATTTTATTTTGATATCATGAAATAAATGTACATGACCTTGAAAATGATTATGTGATTTCAATTGACCAATATGAACCACACAAACACCGCAGTTGGAAGCGGGAAAAGAAAGTGGTGAATGGTGTGTGAAACATCACATGAATGGGTACCTTCAAACATGATCATATGAGTTGAGCATGACATACCAGTACATAACTCAATAAAATAAGAATAGAGGATGATGAAAAGAAACACAACAACCTGTAATTCAAAAGATAATTCAAATATTACAAACATGAAGCTTGGGATTTACATCACGTTCCTCTCCGAGTGATCACAAGGGGTTTAGAAACCCATGGGAGAGGAAGAAGAAGAATATGTTGAAGTAGAACTTTCCATATCCTCCAAAACTTATAGAGATGTTGAGAAGACTTATTGGGGACTCCAAAATGGCAGAACCTTTCCTCCTAGCCAAACTTTCAAATGGGGAGCCCATGGTGCCATTTTATAGGAAAATTGGAAGGTAGTTATAGGCACAAAGATTTCCTTAATCCACTTGTACCATGTGTTTCGAACTTTAAAATTCCTTATCTCACTTCGGATAAAATAGAGAAGTTGTATCCCCACCTCTTGTATGTCTCCACCGAATGTTTGGAACCATTTGGACAACTACAGCTCTAGATATTGATAAACTACAAAACACCGCATTTGACCTGGTCTAGCTTTGATTCCTTGGACAGATTAGTTAGTATGGGCATCGTAGAGGCTGAATGGGGCTTTATTTCCTTCATATGAAATGTATCCCATCAAATTTTGGGGTCGTCCCACTAAATGGAAGCCCATTTGGAGGCATGGTTCTATAGCAGCATGCGGTTGAGTCCACTGGTGTTCTTGGATCATGTGTAGATTGGCCCATCTTTCTTGGACTTCATCATGGTTTCTCTAAATCACCTCCACCTTCAATATAATTATCAAAAAATGTAACATTTCCCTTTTTAAGATTGTTAAACACAAAATATTTGAATCAAACATGGAGTGAAATCTGTTATTATACTTGTAATTTTCAATACAATACCAGTTTAATACATTGGTATAAGGGTGAAATAAAATAGTAAATCGTGGTACGGTCACACCCCCACACCTAATCATTTGCACTCCTGGGAAAAGTAACATATCCAAATAAAATGATGCATATATATATATATATATATATATATATTTCCAACATCATGAAGATTTAACATTTGATGAAATTTTAAGTCACCAAAGTAATGTGATCAATGCACGAACCGCACCAATGAGTTCTTCCTAGTAAAAATAGAAAAAGATGTCTCATAAATCATATCATAGTGAAATTCAAAAATATTCATGATACCAAATTGATCAAGGAATTCATAAATAAACCATGACACTAACTCTCCATGTGTGTGTGTGAAAACTATTCTATTCTATTCTTTCCACTTTCTATTTAATAAATATATGTTATTTTAACATTTTTTAGCTTAAATGATTTTGTCCACCGAACCTACCCTACATCATTTGCAATCATATTCCAAGACCCACTCACTTAAGCATTCCCAAAAGTCAAACCATAAGATCCCGACCTAGATATCCCCATATGTTGCACATTTCATCACTCCCCTCATTTATTTATTTTTTAGAAGTTGCATTTGAATAAATCCCACACTCATCTATCAACCCTTGTTTGATATCCTCACGGCACTAATTTCAAAAGTTATTACCAGATCAAAGGTTGAGGAGGAGTGGTTTTTGACCTGGCCAAGACACAACCAATTTTGTTTGAGGGCGTACAACAGTCATACATTAGGTACACACACATAGGTCAATCTGGTATAGTAATGAAAGAGATCGGATAAGGAACAAACATTTGGAAATATCATTTAAAGCTGAAAAATATTAACCCAACATATATTTACCTTATATTAAGTATGAAATATTAACACTTCGTGGTTTGGTGAAAAATTTTATTGAGTTATTAGTGACAAAGTTTTCCCAAAACCTACTCACACAAAGGGCATCAATCATCTCAAAGGTTCTACATAGATACAACCATTTATATCATTGACAGAAAACTAATTCACTAAAAATCACTCCCTGATGTTAAATTCATACAAATACTCTTTTTAACCATTCTTTATGATGTTTTTAATTTCCCCACTTTATGGTCACCGAATCATGGAACTTTGAAATTTTTTATGGGGTAAAAATGAAAATACCATAAAGAAGGCGAAAAAGAGAAGAAAGACAATGGAAAACCTAATGAACTCAATGAGATAGGGAAAAGTGAAAATACCATAAAGAAGGTGAAAAAGAGAAAATGATGAAAATTCCTATCTAACCCAGGAATGTACCCACCCCCCACACCTAGAATGTGCAGTGTCCTCACTGAAATAATTGAGAATGTGAGAAGGAAAGTTAAAACCTAGTGTGTTTTATTGGTATGATGTGTCAAGAAGGTGGATTACCTCCACCAAATTATTTGGAAAATCCTCATAGAAGTGTTTAAGTCACTGCCCATTGATGGAAAGACTCCGTCCACTCTGCTCATGCAAAATCTATATTGCACCAAAAGGGTAAACATAAATAACATTATAAGGACTGAGCCTTCGGGAATGAAGCTTACCTGGGTGGAGCTTAAGCCCAGAATTGTACATGAGGACATTCTCACCAATATGGAACTTCCACTGCTGAATAATGCTTTCATGAATAGCCTTTTTCTTCTCTTTATAGATTCGGGAGTTCTCATATGCATCACATCAAATTTCTTCATACTCGTGAATCTGCAGATTTCTTTTCTCACTTGTATATGAAAGGTTCATATTACATTGTTTAACAGCCCAATATGCACGGTGTTCTACCTCCACTGGGAGGTGACAAGCCTTTCCAAACACAATTCTGTATGGTGACATTCTGATTGGGGTTTTAAAAGTTGTACGGTACACCCAAAGTGTATCATCTAAGCATAAAGTCCAATCTTTCCTATTGGGTTGTACCGTTTTTTCCATGATTCGTTTAACTTCCCGATTTGATATTTCTTCTTGTCCATTAGTTTTGGGGTGATATGTAGTGGAGACTTTATGATCAACCCCATACTTACGATGCAAATTTTTCATGTTGCGATTGCAAAAATGTAAACCCTGATCACTAATGATGAATCTTGGTAAACCAAACCTACTAAAAATTTGGGACATCACAAAATCGACAACCACTCGAGAGTCATCGGTCCTGGTAGCCTTTGCTTCCACCCATTTAGAAACATAGTCAACAGCTATTAAGATGTACACAAAGCCAAATGAATTTGGAAAAGGCCCCATGAAGTCAATGCCCCATGCATCGAAGATTTCACAGAATAACATGGGCTGTTGGGGCATTTTATTCCTCTTGGAGATATTACCTGTGAATTAACATTGAGTAAATGATTTACAAAACCTATGGGCATCTCTATACACTATTGGTCAATATAATCCTGATTCAAGGACCTTTTGAGCATTACGTTGAGAGAAAAAGTGGCCCCCAGATGCCAATGCATGGTAGAAGGTCAAAACAGAGGTGAATTCATGGTTAAGGACACACTGACGAACTATGTGGTCATCTACCACATTCTCCACCCCTCTCTTATCTATAATATCAAGGTCAAACACCTGGAGGAGGAGCATTTACCGAATGAGGCGGGGTTTGGCTTCTGGTTTCTTTAGGAGGAAACGAAGGGCAGCATGATCAGAGAAGACAATGATTTTTGACCTGAGAATATATGAACGAAATTTTTCCAAGGAAAACACAATAGAAAGGAGTTATTTTTCAGTGGTTGTGTAGTTTACCTAGGTAGGGTCAAGGGTACGTGAGGCATATGCAATGACATGAGGAGCCTTCTCAACCCTTTGTGATAAACCCGCCCCAGCAGCAATGTTAGAGGCATCACACATATGTTCAAAGGGGAGATCCCACCTTGGTGGTGGGATGATGGGAGGTGATGTAAGACTCTTTTTTAGTGAATTTAATGCATCCTCACAATTTTTATCAAACAAAAACTCATAATCTTTTTGCAATAATCGGGAAAATGGAAGTGAAATCTTACTAAAGTCTTTAATGAATCGGCGGTAAAAACCATCATGACCCAAGAATGATCGCACCTCACGAACACATTTTGGATATGGAAGGGTTGAAATTAATTCAATATTAGATTTATCAACATGAATTCCCTTATTTGAAATGAAATTCCAAAGAACTATCCCCTCCTTAACCATAAAATGGCATTTTTCATAATTTAAAACAAGATCTTTTTCAGTGCAGCAGTGGAGGACAGAACCAAGGTGTTCCAAAAAATCATCAAAAGAAGAACCATATACCGTGAAATCATCCATAAAGACTTCCATACAACTCTCAAGGTACTCAGAAAAAATACTCAACATACATCGCTGAAAAGTACCCGGAGCATTACATAGACCGAATGGCATCCTTCTGTATGCAAATGTGCTAAATGGATAGGTAAATTTTGTCTTTTCTTGATCCTCAAGGGCTATATGGATTTGGAAATAACCTGAATAGCCATCAAGGAAACAATAATGAGACTTACCAGCCAATCGTTCTAACATTTTGTCAATCAAAGGTAATGGCAAGTGGTCCTTCCGTGTGTCTTGATTCAGTCGACGGTAGTGAATATAGACTCGCCAACTGTTTTGAACACCTGTTGGAACCAATTCATTCCTTTCATTAGACACAACTGTTATTCCTATTTTTTTAGGCACAATTTGCACTGGGCTAACCCATTTACTATCAGATATAGGATAAATGATCCCCGCAATAAGTAATTTACTGACTTCCAATTTTACCACTTCAAGGAGAGTGGGATTCAACCAGTATTGATATTGTCTTATGGGTTTAGCCTCATTATCCAAAAGTATATGGTGCCTACAAATAGATGGGATAATCCAAGGAATATCAGCCAATGTCCATCCTATTTCCTTTTTACACTCTCCCAAAATTTTGAGCAGTTTCGATTCCTGTTGTAGAGAGAGGTTATTGGAAATAATGATGTGTAATTAGTCAATAACCTCAAGATATGCATATTTTAAATTAGAAGGAAGTTGTTTAAGTTCAAACACTGATGGTTTTTGGATTGAGGGAGGGGATTTAGGGGGAGTGAGGTCCATTAAACAGTCTATCTACTCATGTTTATTCTCTAAAGATAGAGAATCTATAGAAATGAGATTTTCAGAATCATCGACGGTCATGGGTACCTCAGAATGAACACACTCATCAATTAAAACAAAAAATTTACACTTTTTAGAACCCACACAATACTCAAAACATGAATCAAAACTCAAATCATACAAGAGTGAAGAAAACAAAAATGAATCAGAGTTTGGGTTGAGGAGATAATTGTATGTGTGTGCATTGTTTGAGAGCACTTCCATTGAATAGATATGAAGAGTGGAGTGCTCTTCAACGGGTTGCTTCATAGCCTCAAGGATGTTAAAACTTACCTTTTATCCTCCGAATTCCATGGACAGCATAACTTTGTGAACGTTGATGGTCATCTTTACTGTTTTTAGGAATATCCTCCCAATTATGAGAGGAGCATGTCCTTGTATTTAGGTATCTTCCATCTCAAGAATGTAGAAATCAGCAGGGAAGATGAGATTCTTCAATCGTACAAGGACATCCTCAATCACTCATGTTGGTTTCATTGTACTCCAGTTGGCAAGTTGCATGACAATTTCGGTTGGTTGAAGCTATCCAACCTACAGAGAAGTATAAACAGAGTGAGGCATTAAATTAATGGAAGCACCTAAATCTATCATAGCATCAGAAAAGAATGTATCCCCTATGGTACATGATATCGTGAATGTGCCCGGATCCTTGCATTTGGTTGGCATTGCTGGTTGAATCAAGGCTGAGACATTCCTACCCAATTTGACTCTCTTATTCCCCTTCAGCCGTCATTTATGGGTGCAAAGTTATTTATGAAATTTGGTATAACGTAGAATTTACTTGACTGCATCCAATAAAGGAATATTAACTTGAACCTTTTTAAATGTATCCATTATATCATTATCAATATCATTATCATAATTTTTCTTAGATTTAGAGAGTCTTTGTGAGAAAGTAAGAGGAATTGATTGTTCATTTTAATCATCAATGATAATTTGATTTCCCTTTTTATTTTGTTTTTCATTACATGGAATTTTTTAGGGTTGGGAAGGAGTGTTTTCAAGAGGGGGACATACCTGTTTCATCGAATCAGTAGAAGGAGAAGATTCCTTACCACTACAAAGTTTAATTGAACATACATTACCATTGTCCTTCCTATTGGAAATGGGTTAGGATGGTAGTTGTCCAGACCCTTGCATCTTAAGATAACCGATGGAGTTTTCCAATTGTCCCACTTGAGTTCGTAGGTCTTGAATTGCCGATTGTGTGGTCTGTTGGAACTGGAGGTTCTGGGTTTCCATTTTCTTCACCATATACTCAAGGCTTGGTTCAAATTTGGGAGGAGGAGGATTGTTTTGAGATGATGATGGATAAGAAGGTTGCATACCTTGTCCTTGTTGATACCAATTCTGCTTGGAGTAGCTTGAGTTTCCTCCTTTTTTGGTATTGGGGTTGTGCTTGCCACCCTGGATTTGGATTTGGCCTGAATTGTTCTTGTTTGAAGGGAGGTGCTTGTTGGAATGGATGCCCTGGGAACACAGGTGCACAAGACTTGGATGAATCTTGAAGTTGTGGGAACTGGTCAGAAAAATGAGTGTTATCTGAACAAATACCACAATGTAATGGAATAGAAGTAGAGTGTGAATTACCTTATGCTTGTGCTAATTTCCTTAAAAGGGTATGCATCTCATCATGTTTAGTATCTACCTTTTGTTATAGGGCTGAATGACTTACCTCATAAACTCCTCGGGTTGGTACAATTGATCGTGTACCAAATTGTTGTGCATTTTGATCCATGTTGGCTATTATGTCACGAGCGGCGGAAGGAGTTTTATCAACTAGAAAACCACCAGCTGCAGCATCAATCATTCCACGATCCATGGGGATAAGTCCCTCATACAAGTACTGGATTAATCATTGTTCACTAATCTGGTGGTGGGGGAAACTTGAACAAAGTCTCTTGAATCTCTCCCAATATTCATGAAGGGTCTCTCCTTGTGATTCCCTAATTCCAAAGATTTCTTTCCTAATTGATGTAATTCAGGAGGCAGGGAAGAACTTCTTTTGAAAGAGTCTTTTAAGGTCATTCCAACCCCCAATTGTGGTAGGAAGATAGTATATCCAGTCTATGGCTACACCATCAAGGGAGAAAGGGAAGGCCCTAAACTTAATTAGGTCCTCAGAGACATTTTGGGGTTTCATGGTGGAGCACACTATGTGAAACTCTTTGAGATATTTGTGAGGGTCCTCACTAGGAAGACCATGGAATTTAGGAATAAGGTGGATGAGACCTGATCTCAGCTCAAATTTGGCTACTTCCTCGGGATATTGGATGTACGCAGGTTGGTACTCCACATCAAGGATGTTCAGTTCTCTTAATGTTCGATTATTTGCAGCCATGTTTTATTAGTTTTGATTGGTTCCAATTTTGAATTGGTTTAGAACCACTTGAGGTTCCAAAATTGGTTCCTCAATGTTACTTGATTTACCTTCTCTATATGCCTTGATTTGTGTGTGAAGTGACTTTTCAATTTCAGGTTCAAATTCAAGTAGTGTTTCTTTACCAAATCGGGTCATGCAAATAATTTGTGAAGTTTGTTTGTTTTTGAATATGAATAAAATCACTTAAGAATGGTGAAAATAGAATATAATGTTATAATACAGAATTATAGAGAGGGAGATGGAGAAGAAGAAGAAGAAGAATAGAGAGAGAGAGAGAAAGAAAGAAAGAACACACCAAAAACAACCAAAAAAAAGACAAAACCCAAAACAAAAAAAATCAAGTGGGGGTGGGGTATTAAAAGGAGTAATAATTGATAAGTAAAATAAATAAATAAATGGAAATAAAGAGAGAGAAAATGATCTTGGATCCCCGGCAACAGCACCAAAATTTGATCGCGTTGTCGAGCGCGTCAAATTAGATGTTTATTTTTAACTAGAATTTCTACAGTATAACAGCAACCCTCGGTCATCTCTCGATGGAGCCTTAGATCATTAATTACAAAATGTGGTTATTATTATGAAGTTAAAAAGGTAAATGGGGTTTTATAATACTTTTTTTTATGATTAATGATTAAAATAGAAAATGAAAGCTATAAAACTAAGTAGAAATGAACAAGATTAATTAAGTGTGATCAACCCGGGGTACTCTCATGATGTTTATCCTTCATCGCTTCATGATACAGGGTTATGATCTTTTAATCCCTGGGTTTTAACACCTAGATAAAGAATGTTACTGAGTTTATACTAGGATACCACCTAGGTTTCAGTCGAAAACACACAATGATTCACTGAACATCGACGTTGATTGGGTGATTGTGTTCGACATCATAACCGAAACACACCAAGGTAACACACGAAGAACTCGATGCGCTGTCCAGGTTTGTATGTTATTTCATTGTGATATCATGACATAAATGTAAATGACCTTGAAAGTGATTATGTGAGTTCAATTGACCAATATGAACCACACAAACACTGCAATTGGAAGGGGGAAAAGAAAGTGGTGAATGGTGTGTGAAACATCACATGAATGGGTACCCCCAAACACGATCATATGAGTTGAGCATGACATACCATTACATAAATCAATAAAATAAGAATATAGGATGATGAAAAATAACACAACAACCTAGAATTAAAAAGATAATTCAAATATTACAGACATGAAGCTTGGCATTTACATCACGTTCCTCCCTGGGTGATCACAAGGGGTATAGAAACCCATGGGAGAGGAAGAAGAAGAAGATGTTGATGTAGCACTTCCCATAGCCTCCAAAACATCTAGTGATGTTGAGAAGACTCCTTGGGGACTCCAAAATGGAAGAACCTTGCCTCCTGGACAAACATCCAAATAGGGATCCCAAGGTTCCATTTTATAGGAAAATTGGATGGTGGTTATAGGCACACAGATTTCTTCAATCCAATTGTACCACGAGTTTTGGAATACAGACAGCCTTATCTAGATTTGTAGAAAACTAAAAAGTTGTAGCCCCACCTCTTGTCTATCTCCACAAAACGTTTCGAACCATTTGGACAACTACGACTCTAGATATTGATAAAATACAGAACACCGTATTTGACTTCATCCAGCTTTGATTCCTTGGACAGATCAGTTAGTATGGGCATGGAAGATGCCGAATGGGGATTTGGTTCTTTAATATGAACTGTAGGTCATCGAATTTGGTACCGGTCCATAAAATTTCATCCCATTTTGATGCACGGTTCAGTAGCAACATGCGGTTGAGTCCACTGGTGTTCTTGGATCATGTGCAGATTGGCCCATCGTTCTTGGACTTCAGCATGGGTTCTCCAAATCATCTCCACCTTCAATATAATTATCAAAACATGTAACATTACCCTTTTTAATAGTTTTAAACACAAAATGATTTAATCAAACATTGAGTGAAATCTATTATTATACTTGTAATTTTCAATATAATACCAGTTTAATACATTGGTATAAGGGTGAAATAAAATAGTGAATCATGGTACGATCAGGGGGATAGACATTGATCCCAAATTGGGCTACAAGATCAGTATCAATGGTCTGTTCAAGGGATGAATCAGTATTGCTAGATGTGGAAGTATTGGGTTTGAGATAATACAACTCATTGAACACCACATCCCTACTTATAACACATTTTTTGTTGCTGTATTTATATAACCAAATCTTGTAAACCTTATCACCCTTGAGATACCCTATAAATATGAAATTATGTTCTCTTTGATCTAGTCTTACAATTTTAATATGAGCGTTAAAATTAAAAACAATGACCCTTCAGAAGATATAAGAGGGATACTTACAATTCAATAATTCTTCAACTATTTTAAATATATTGATGGATGAAGGACACTTAATAATGAGGTAGAAAGTAGTATTGGATGAGTCTACCAAAAATTATTTAGGGATACTTAATCATGAATGCATGACTTAAACTCTTTTTAATATATTCATATTCATTATATCTATAAGACCATTTTTTGGACAGTTTCACTAATAGTACTATGATATTTAATGCCTTCATATTCACAAAACTGAATAAATTTCAAGGATAGGTATCAAATCCAATCATTTTTTTAAAGGTTTTAACTTTATTACAATTTGATTTTGATCCAATATTTTCAAGGTTTTAAAATTTTTAAAAAATCATATTTGGTTTTTAGAATTTAAATATATAATTTTCTAATGATGTCATATACAAATGAAATAAAATAGGAAGCTCCAATATGAGAGTTTTTCCTAGATGATCCACATAGATCATAAGGAGTGTATTTTAAGGGGTAGGTTACTCTAATAGTAGACCTATTAAAGGTTCCTCTCTTAGACATTCCCATTACACAATATTTACAAAAATGGATGATTTCATGGTGTGATATTAGTCATCAAATCTTGCATATTGAGTTATTCTAGATCCTTGGAGACTATATTATCCAGTCTCCTAGGCCATTGATGGTCGTTATTAATGGTAGTGGAATATGAATTTCCCAATTTTCTTGAATGGGTCTATTAAATGATGACATAAATCCCATTATTAAGATATGCTTTTATGATGGCACTAGAGACGTTGGAGATCTTTAAAGATTATAATTTAGACCTAAAGGTGAACCCCTTTTCTGTCAAGCCCCTAAGTAAATCAGGTTTCTATGAAGGTTTGAAGCCTGTATAACATAAAGAAACTTGATTATGGAACGATCATCTAGTTTTAACAAAATTGAAACTATTTACTATACCTTACAAATCATATTACTTCCTATGTAAAAATATCCATCTACACATTCCACCAATTCTAAAAATGAATCACTAAAAGGAAACATACGCAAGTTACAACATAATTCAAGGACCCACTCTTGATTGAGTGCATGGATGGAGAAATTTTGGTCTTTATTTTATTCATAAATAGAGTAAACCAGAAGATACTAGTTAATGGGATGTTTTGATTCTAACCCTTTCTTAGGTTTCCTAAATTTGGGAGTAGTGTGACCACTTTTACCATAATGGGAACAAAAGAATTTTCTTTCTCTATAAATTGACCTTGATTTGGGTTATTTACACTTATCATTTTTTATCTATACTAAATTTTTTTATTTTTACCTTTATAACAAGGTCAACCACTATTAAACAAGCTCTTAAACTCACCATTAATTCTAGGTTTGGAATGAAATTATTTGGATAGAAGGGAATACTTAACCTCATTAAGGGTTACTAAGTCATGGCTATAAAACATGGTTTCTAGAGGGGTGTCCTAAGAATTATCTCAAGATATTAGAAGTATCATTTATTGATCCTCATCATAAATATATACATTAATGTTATATAAAGTAAACAATTTTTGTATAAATTCCTATAAATGGTTGTTAATTGAATTTCCATGTTTCATCTTAAAGGTGAACATTTAGTGTTTTTTATAAATAATAAAATCTAAATTAGATGTATTGTACAATTTTTTCAGTTAAAACATTATAACAACCATGTTAGATTCATAGAAAACATCCCCAAAAACGTTCTCTCCTTATGAAATCATGATAAACTATGTTCATTAACTTAAACATGAGGAGAAACATCTTAATATTCATTGATGGTCTACCTAGTACCATATGCTGAAAAAACAGGATTCTTTATCCGACGTTGGGAGTAATTTAAGACCTTATGAACTATTAGGGATATTATATTATTTTAAAAAAGGATAAAGTCATCATCTTTATCTAATTTATCAATTTAAAATTTAGTTGTTGACATTTTTACCTAATGAGTAGATTACAATTTCATATAGATAATGTTTTTCAAACAACCCTAGTAACCTACCAATATCTATGTAAGACAATGATTATATAAAAGGATTAAAAATATAGAGATATTATTAAAGGGAAACTGGATCTAAATAAATAAATTACAATGATATTGGAAATTAAAGAAGAGATCATAATACAAAAATTAAAATAAAAAAAATTGTTGAAACAAGATGCAGGATTAAAAAAAAAGTAGAAATAATCAGTCTCTCATACTAATTTGTGAGGGGTAGAGGTTAACTTAACAAAAATGTAACGGACAAACCTGAAAAGAAAGGACAGGGGAGTTTTTCCCTATAATCCAAATATAATATATTTGAACATTAAATAGTAAATAAATCAATGAAATAATAAGAACCTAATTATTTCGGTGCTTCGGTCCTGTGGGGACCTACATGCATGGGAAGAACACCACAAACACATGAATTTTATTAATCTCAAAGATTACAATGATAAAGGGTAAAAGAAACCATCAAGAAAATGAAACAATAACCAAATTATACAAGATTTTTAATCTTTAAAAGGAATGAAACCAAAACAGGATACTTACAGAGACAGTGTGGAAATCACTCCAACGATGTTGATCTCTTGAAGATGGTATATGTGTGGGTGATATTCCTAGACTCAAGGACACCTTCATGGAATCATTCTCCTCCTAAATTTATATAATAGTTAGAAACAAGGATGAACATATTCAACTAGGGGAGGATGTAATTTCAACCAAAACACTAGCCGCAAGATGAATCTATATGAGAAAATAAACTAGGGCTAAGTTATGATGAAGTTGATAGGTGAAGGTGAGCTAGGTTTTCACTAGAGGGAACCAAGAGCCAAAAATGTGGTGAGAAGAATGATTGAATACTGAAATTATAGGGTAAAAGAGTCATCAATCCCTGGACATCCTAAAAAACACAACCATTTAGAGGATACCATGAAACAACACATAATAAAATTCTAATGACGTATCAAATAAGACACCAAAAAGTGTACGATTGAGATTACATTGGTAGTTTTATGGATCTACAACTATAAAATGATACCACAAAGATCAGTGAGTCAATAGAGGACAATCAATGGGACCCCTGAAGGTCAAGGCCCATGTAGAGGCCTGTGCCGGAAGTAAAAGGTCCAACAGAATATCACAAATTAGTATTTAAATAAATGTAGATCATTTTTTTCATGTATGAAACTAATTGAAAATAAATGGGAATAATATTTAATCTTGGAAAATATCAATATCAAAAAAATTAAATGAACATAATTCACACATATTCTATGAAATAACCTAACACAACTCAATTCTAGTGTATAGGTAGTAAAGGGATAATAGTTCATTCTGCCCAAGTACAAGGAAAGTAGTTTGATCATCCTCACTGACACTTGATTTAGAGGGATCATGAAAATTATCTCCATAATATGATAGAGAAAGAATATCTCCTCATGTGAGAGAAGACACCTTACTATCCTTCAATAATAATATAATTTAATAATTAATTAAAAAGTTATTATTTTATGAGTTTTTGTTTATATTCAATTATTAGCAATTTATACTTTTATTATTTTTAATTTTTATTCATTATTTTTCAATACATTATTATTTATTAAAAATTATAATAATATTTTATAATTAATTATTCTATTAATATTTATTAATTATGTTAATACTAAAATATAAATCCATCAATGTATGCCCTCTTTGTAACATATTCATTTTAAATTTCTTTTTATTAATTCAAGGTGACTAGACATGCTATGTACATAACATTCCAAAAAAAATAATTTTATTTTTATTAAATATTATTAATTACATTACCAATATATGTTAATTATATTATAATATAAATAATAAAAACTATTACAATTTAATTAAAAAAGTATTTCATAATAATAATTTTGTATATACATATTTTGAAATGTAAATGTTTTGTATTTAGTCAATAATTTTTGTGTCATGTATTAATTTTCTTATTATATTTATGAAGTTATTTTTATTTTAAGCTATTTGTTATTTGTTTAGTATATGTTTTATGTTTTGTTTTTTTATTTTGGGGTCAGAGATTTTTCTTTATTAAAATAAAGGAATCTTTTTTTTGGGAAGAGGAGACTCATAACATGGCTCTTAGGACTGAAGGGATTTAAATACAATTATAAAATGGCCCATCAGTCTTGGAGAATGGAAACCCAAATTTTATCCCCAAAGGACCATTTTTTTGCCTTAAGGCCCCTCCAGTTAATAATACTTATATAATAACATGTCTTATTTTGTACATTCTAAATTACCATCCCTGCTACAAAGTCACAGTCTCCCCGCCTCTATAAAGTAATTTTCTTTCAAAAAATAACATAAGGACATCAAAATAAGTATGTAACTCTAAAATATTAAAAAAATATTAATTATAAACATATTTTAATTTGAAATTATTACATGGACTTAAGAAAAATAAAATATCTTAAAATGAGAATGATTTCATAAAAATATAAAATATAAAATATTATGAATTAATAATAATATATGACTTAATAAAAATAACATAACAAATTAAAAAATTAAAATTAATAATTTATATTTATTAATAACTATAAATAATTTTATTGTTAAATATATTATTATTAAAGTAATAATTATTCATATTATATTAATAAATAATAATAAATAATAATAATTTGATTATTTAATTTTTTTAATAATTGTATTATTAATATTATTTTTAAATAATAACATTATTATTATTATCAAGAATTTAATAAAATTTAATTATAGTGAATTTATTATCCTGAATTTATCAATTATGTAAATATTCTATTATAGTGACAACGTCATTATGACATTATTATATTGAATTCATTATCATTAATTTCCTATTATTATATATATTTTTCAGGAATTACTATCCAATGATGGAGGGACCTATATTTATCTAATAATTGTTGTGCCTTTATGGAAGGGGATGGTGATAAAGGGGGTCACTAAAGAATGTCAACGAAATTCTAGCCTGCATCAATGGAAGAGGTGACGATGAAAAGTGGTAGTGCATATGATATTGGAGGTAACGTGAACAACTGATGCAAGAGCCCCAAATTTATGATAGGTGTCAGTGATAGAGAAGACCATAGAAACAGATCGACAAATATAGTGGTCACCTAGACATTGGGGGTAAAAAATACAATAACAATACATATAGAAGAGGCACTGCCTATAGTTGTTGATGATAGGGTGCCTAACATTGTTGGAAGACGAAAAGGACCCCCACCCCATGACAAGGAAAAATGATGGATGATTCATGATAGTAGAGGGATGGCGGGAAAGGCGATCTAATAGAAATAAGAGAAAATGAGAATTGACAGCTAGGAATGCCTCACTGTGGATTCACAGCAGACCAATGGTTGTAGTGGGAAAACAAAAAATTTTATATCAAGGCCTTCAAACTAACATCAATTGGGCCTACTGGTCATGTATTTTGTGGCACCTATGGGCCATGTAATATGTTAATGCAAGAAAATATAAATATAAAAGGTATTTTTGGGTTGGTTATCCCTTGAGGGATTTGTCCTGTCTTTCAGGAATGTGAGTGCGGGGTATGCGTTTATGTATTTTTTTAATTATCCCCCCAAGGACTTAATATATATACATATATAATAATAATTCTATAATTAATTATAATAATAATATCATAATTTATAAATTCATGAAAAATAAAGTAATAAGAATAAATTAAATATTTTTATGAAGTCATAGTAATTAATATATTATTTAATAATAATAATATTTAATAATAACACTATTATTTACTTTATATTCATTTTTACTATTAATATTTTTACAAGTAATAAATATAAATAATAGAAAATAACCTATTAGGTAGAAAATATTCTAAGTTAATAATTAATAATAATAATTATTATTTTTTAGTATATTATTATTAATTGAACTAATTATATTATAGTATAATTTATATTTATTATACAAATAGTTGTTATTAATTATTTATATATATAATTGTATAAATTATTATTTTCCAAAGGTGTGCAGGTCAGTTGGTGGCATGCACCAGTGTATAACATCTAAACAGGTGTGGAGTCCAGTTCGACTCACACATGCTGCAGGTTTCTACCCCAATTTGGGGGCTGGCGATTTCATCTGCATGCTCTTGAATGGGAGGCAATGGATTTACTAGTGGGATGTCATGGTTGGGGTCGTGAAAACACATCCTATGTGGGACATCTTGGTGTGTGTGGTGGTGGTGTCTCTGGTGGAGCATCATGTGATATGATTGGGGAGGGAGCTTGTGGTGGTGGAATCATTGGTCAGTGGAGTGACATGTAGCTGGCGGCGGATAGTGTGAGCGGGTAGAGTGCTCATGGTGGTGGCATATCTCATGAGTGCAGCGGTGGGAAATGTGATGGTGGGCCTATTCATAAAAAATGGTCGGCAATGGGTCACATCGATCTGTGGTGGGCGTGTTGATAGCGAGGGATGCAAGTTGGCCAGTTGAGGGCTTGGGATATTTTATGCCAGTCATGTAATGGGTTTCATTCCAACTATGTCTCCCGACCAAGTACATTTTTGAAGAAAGAAGGATAATATTAATGACGAAGATCAGCATCCATACATAAGCAGAGCCATGAAGGGAAATTGTCCAGCCATAACTGGTTGACATCGAAGGGGCCTGAGGCCGCCAGCTGATGGACCGCATTGTTTCCTTCACTTTTGGTAAAAGAGAAGGTGCAACAAGGGAAGCCTTGGCGCATCGAGCGAATTTTCCTGATGATGAAGTCAAAGGGCTGGAGCCCGACATCCTTTTGGTCAATGGAATTGATGACAGAGAGGCAGTCAGACTCAATGATGACATCTTCCCATCCACGTTCCGCAGCGAGCATCATGCCTTCAAGGACGGCAGAGGCCTCAGCAACTACAGGTTCCCAGAAAGCATGATGGGATTCTTATTTTGCTACAATAATCTTCCCCAGATGATTTCGCGTCAGGAGGCCAAGATCAATGGGCCCATCCTTGGGGAGAGAAGCGTCCACGTTAATCTTAAGACTCCCTTCCGGTGGGGAGGTCCAATGAGGGGGGCGGGAGGGGGTAACACCTGGCATAACATGTCATTTACGGCCCTTCCAGCCCTCAATCCATGAAGTAGCTCATTCAATCCAGAACCCGGGAGGTTGATGAGAATGGTGGATGACCGAGTCATTACGAAGAACCCAGATGATCCAGGACAAGTTACAAAAAGAGCTTTAATCTGCCGATGAAAGAGCAGAGCACCAGTGCATCAGAAGTTGAGGGAGGTCAGAGACATGGTCCGGAAATGCATCTGACACCGGGCCCCATTTATTCCAGATTTCCTTTGCTCATGGGCAATGGATGATGGTGTGCCATGGATTTTCCGGAATATTCGAGAAGAAAGGGCAGGATGCAGCACTGGCCATGTGTCGAAAAACCAGGAGGCTCATTGTAGGGAGGGTGCCCGTGCACACCTGCCACCAAAAATGGCGTATTTGGGGGGGGGGGTCATTGAGCTTCCAAAGCGCTTTCCATGAACCCTGTCACGGTCGAGAGAGTGACTGCCAAGAGCTAGTCTGTACCCGAATCTCACCGTGTAATCGCCTGAAACATCATTGGTCCAAAAACAATGGTCGGGGTCCGCATCAGAGACACATGGGATGCTAAGAATAATTCTTTGGTCTCTTTTACTAAACCAATCCTAGATCTTTTCCACACACCACCCCGTCCCCTGGTCCGAAAAGAGGCAGTTGACAGTGGCGTCTTCAAGACCTGGTTGGATGGGGGATGTGGCTCATGTATCATCCTTATCGACAAGCCAGGGATCGGTCCAGATGTTGACAGATGATCCATTTCCAATCCTCCAACCCATCCCTTTCTCCAGAAGATTTCGAGCTCCCCAAATACTTCTCCAGAGGAAGCTAGGACAGAGGCCAAGAGAGGAACCAAGGAAGTCCGTGTGGGGAAAGTACATTGCACGGAGTACCTGTGCACACAAAGATGATGGGCGATTCAAAAGGCGCCAGCCTTGCTTGGACAGCAGTGCGTCATTGAACATAAGAAGGTTCTGGAATCCCATCCCCCCCTCCGACTTGGGTTTTAAGAGTTTCTCCCAGGCCAATCAGTGGTGTCTATTTCTTCCATTGTTTTCCCCCACCAGAAGTTGGCAGTATGAGAATAGATCAGGTTGATGATGGCCATCGAGATCTTAAACAAAGACATAAAGTAGCTCAGGATAGACTGAATGACTGCTTTAATGAGGGTTCCTTTTTGAGATTTGGAGATGATTTTTGGGGTCCAGCCTTGAATTTTTTTCTCTATTCTGTCAACCAGAGCTACAAAGATTTCTTTTTTGGATCGGCCAATCACCGTAGGAATTCCAAGATATTTTTGGTGTTTATCGACTATATGGATGCCTGTAGAAGCACAAAGCTCAGCTCTCTTGGCAGGAGGCACCCCTGCACTGAAGGAGATTTCTGATTTGCTGTGATTGATAGACTGTCCCAACGCCCACTCATATTTCTGGATCGCGTGGCTGATCACCCGACACTCATTAATAGTGGCTCTGGAGAAAAGGAGGCAGTCGTCGACAAAGAAGAGATGTGACCCTTGTGGGCCCTCACGACAGACCTTTTCTCCGTGAATAGACATATTGGAGGTCACCTTGGAGATAAGGTTAGAGAAAACATCAGCCACCAAGATGAAGAGAAAAGGGGAGAGAGGATCTTCCTAACGCAGGCCTCAGGTTGGGGTGAATCCTATGGTGAGCTCCCCATTGACATTTATTCTAAAGGAGACGGTCGAGATGCAATGCATGATGATATTAGTCCATTTAGTGCAGAAGCTCATTCTCAGCATCACAGATCTTAGGAATTTTCATTCCACTTTATCATTGGCTTTTTTCATATCCAGTTTCCAGGCCATGGTTCCTTTTTTCGTAGTAGAGTGCATTTTCATAGAGTGAAACACTTCATGGGCCACAATAGCATTATCAATAATCAGCCGCTTGGCCACAAAGGCGCTCTGGTTTTCGGAGATAATACCAGGAAGCCAATGACGCAGAAGATTGACAAGGATTTTTTAGAAGATTTTTTAGGAGACATTACAGAGGCTGATAGGTCTAAAATCCGGAATCGCCTGAGGTTTCTTGGTTTTGAGGATGAGGACGAGGGCAGTTTCGTTGATGGAGGAAATACTTGTATTCCTCACCCAGATGTTTTTTTTATCATTTTGCAGATGTTGGGACCAACAATGTGCCGGTATTGTTTAAAAAATAGGGCATGAAAACTATCCGGTCCCAGGGCCTTAGTGGGGTAGATTTGATTCATAGCCAGGTGAATCTCATCATTCGTCACATCTTTTGTAAGCTACCGGTTAATCTCATCGATGATCACGGGTTTGATGCATTCTTCCACTTCAGCTGTCATGAAAGGTGTACCTATGACGAAGAGGTTCTGGAAATATCCTACCAAAGCATCGTGGATGCCGCAGGTGTCAGAAACTTTGCTTCCATCAGGTCGAGATAAGCTCATTATAAAGTTTTTCCGATGCCTAGCTGATGCTTTCAGATGGAAGTACCTCGTATTAGCGTCTCCCTCTTTAATGTGAATGTCACGTGCCCGCATAGCCCAAAATATTTCCTTAACACGAAGGGCCCCGTCCAACTCTCTTTGAGTAGCACCAATCCTGGAGATGTTTCTATTGGATGGGGGTTGCCTGAGTAAGTTGTCCAATTTCTTTTCAAGGGCATCACAATGTCTATCAGGTTGGTGGAATTTTTTGTAACTCCAAGATCGCAGACCGCAAGCAACCTGTTGGAGGGTGAGGTCAACATCTTCGTGGGAACTCTTCCAACATGATCGGACCACCTCTTCGCATTCCTAGTCTTTTGACCAGAAGCTTTCAAATCTGAAGGGTCTGCTGGTTTGTCGCTTACGTTCATCTTGCAAACACTTAATGAGAATTGGGCAGTGATCCGAACAGTTAAGGGTCAAGTGGCCCACATGAAACATGTTGAACAGATTAGTCCAATTAGTAGAGCCCAGGAATCTATCAAGACGCTCAGCGATGCAGGTGCCTTCAGTGCTGCCGCGAAACCATGTAAAAGGATTACCTGTATACCCTAGATCAACTAGG
Source organism: Viscum album (assembly GCA_963277665.1). Classification (NCBI taxonomy): domain Eukaryota; kingdom Viridiplantae; phylum Streptophyta; class Magnoliopsida; order Santalales; family Viscaceae; genus Viscum; species Viscum album. The sequence continues at coordinate 1,307,116,542 of OY728134.1, read as the reverse complement.
TTTTCTCTAGTGACTGCATCCTTGAAGTTAGACATCGATGTTGGGTATCGAGTCATTCCACCTCGCTTTTCCTCATGGACCATGATCTCTTTGGAATCCCCTTCAAAAAGGATAGGGAAAGGTAAATCATGTCGTAACTTGCCCAGAAGGTCCCATGACTACATCTTATCAGCCTGGGATGGCCATCTATATAATCCCACAAACATCCAGGGTGGGTGCAAGGCAGTTTGAATAGTTGCAGCCACATGATGCAAAGAGAAAGACAAAATTTTAACGTCAATGTTGTCTTTCCAAAAGAGACAAAGGCCCCTAGAGTGGTCTTGCCTGGGCACCGAAAAGCAGCCTTGGAAGCCACACTTCAGAGCAATACCATTGGTGTCCTTGTTTTCCAGTATGATTTCGGACAGAAAAACCATATCGAGACGACTTTGAGCATAATTGTGTTGAAGCATACGAACTGTTCCTGGGTTGTGAAGCCCACAACAGTTCAGGCATAACACAATCATTTCTCTAGGTGGGGTTGGGTCTCTCCCGCCACCGCCTTTGATTCCTCCAGACATGTTTCGCCACTTATCGTTTTCCCTCTCTTGGTGGGACTCCTCCCCAATTGGCCTGTTTCAGTTTGTCTTTTCCTGACTCTGGGGATAGGGTCTTTCGCACGATCAACACTTCCACCACGTTGCACCCTTTTCCACGTGCGACGGGTGGTTGGGCCCATCATTAAAGTTCTCATCATTCCATGGGCCTCTGTTGGTGATATGTTAATTACAGACGATTGTGGACCAAGATCCGGATCCGGATCTGGTGGTTCGAAGTGCATCGGCCTTATCGTTGCACATTTCCTTGTTGGTTCTTTTTGTTTCGTCGCCGACCATGTGGGTGATTGATTTTTGTCCTTTAGGGGGTTAGGATGAATGTCAGCTTCCCTCTGAGTGGGATAGAAATCTGGAGGTCCCAGCATAATGACTTGTCCCTGTGTGGGTTCCCTCCGACTGGTATGTGCCAATGTGAGACGGTCACGGTCCTTTTGTTTTTCCATTTCAGGGATAATAGCAGATTTATTCGTTTTTGCATGAAGACAAGGACCATATCGTAGGGTGATGTCACCTGATCCATTCTTAGGTTTGGTGGAGCACTTTCTTTCCTGGTGGCCAAAACGACTACAGCAAAAGTGGCATAAACAGTTCTCACGACCCCACTGTATTGGGTCTGAGAAATCCCATTCAAGAAAGTGGCCTAAACAGTTCTCAATTTCCCTCATTATGCGTTCCATTCTTGCATAGAAGGGGATACCTTTAATTCGTATCCAGAAGGGGGAGCGGGTTAAATTCACCTGCCGGAAGTCGTCTACCCCTTTGAATTCTTCTATGAGGAGGAGCTGGTTATCGAAGGACCACGGTCTGTCACACAAGATTTTGTCCATGTCTCTCTCGTTAAAGAACTTGAATATGATGCGATTGGTTCCCGCCTCCCGAATAGTCACTCCTGCATCGAGTTTCCAAATGTTCTGAAGAGTGTTTTTGAGCTCCTCCTGATTAACTGAAATGTTTTCAATGAACTTTTCCACAACGGGCAGAGACATGCATTTTTTCAAAAGTGGGTCTTCATTTTTCCATGCCTCAATCGCCGCTTTTTCTTTATCTATCAGGGACAACCTCTTTCATTGGTTGACAAAATCAGCATCCATAGAGAAAATCAAATGTTGAATGCACTATCCGCCTTAGGGGCTGACACCATTGCCAGTCCCAAGCCACCGTCACAGAAGCTGAGACTCGGTCCAACAAACAGGTCCAACCCACCTCTCGGCCCCAAACGCGGATCACCCTCCTTGGACAGGCTTCCGTGGCAGGAGCTTCACGGAACAGACACAGAACGAACCCAAAAACGCCATAGCCTTCACGGCGGATGCTTTGCGAAACCACCTATTTGTGAAACAACCTCTTCGCGGCAGGTGCTTCGCGACATCGCCTCTTTGCGGGCACACAAAACCACAGTTCTTCGCTGAAAGAACTTCTCAAACCAAGCTCAGTTGTGGTCACGCAGCACCTATGACCTACGTTTTGGGTGTTTCGTGAGTCGGCCTCTTCGCAAACTCACCTCGCAAACTAGCAAAGGCGCACACCCTCACCACCAAAAGCCACCGCGACAGCAGCTTCACGAATTAAACACAGCAAAGACACACAGCGCCGCAACCTTCGCAGCCGATTATTCGCAAAATCGTCCCTCTGCGAAACAACCTCTTCACGTCAGGTTTTTTGCGCCTCAACCTCTTCACAGATGATCAATGTCAGTACACCATCGTGGGGGGGGGGGGGGGGGACCCTAAAACTTCGGACCTTCGCACCAGCGTGGAAGCTGAGCCTTGCCCCCGAACCTCCCCCCATCTTCGCGAAGCAGAATCAAAAGGCGGCGGGACCTCCGACCAGAGAGCGGACTGTCAAAATCTCGGATCCGTGAGGAAGGTGAAGCTTGAAGAGAAAACGAACTGTAAACGAGCTCCCCCTCGCAGATCTGAAGCCCAAAAGGGATGATGGCGCCGGGAGGGTTGCACGGTCCCGAGGAATGCCGGATCTGCGCCAAGGGGAGAAAAGATGATCAGGGAAAGACCGGGAGTCAACCAGTAACAGATGCTTCGCTGCGCAAAAAGGAGGAGCGGCACAGAGGTGGGGAATGCGTTCACAGAAGAAGAAAAGGAAACACTGCAACCATGGGAGATCCAAGCGAGCTGGATTGACGTCGCAGACCAAAGCTCCGAGGAAGGAGACGCCGACCCTAGGAGAACCCTAGGAAGAAACTCTCAGCCGCGGCGAGAGACTTGTCCCGACCAAGTACATAATAAATAAATAAGTCATGATACGTGGGTTGTCCCCTTGGTGGGCTATGACCTTCTTTTGAAGCTTTTGTGTGTGGTGTGTGTCTATATTTAATTATACCCCAAACACCATATTTATATTTATATTATTAATTTCATTATTTATATTCACAATTATTAATTATTAAGAATTATATTTTAATTGTTGATTATATTATTGATCACATCATTGAAAAGAAATTTTTTATTATTAATAATATTTTTAACAATATTAATGACAATATTAGAAATCATTATTATCGTTTTATTGGTTACCATTGTCTAAACTATTAAAAGATAACTACTTATTAAAAATGTGTTATAAAAAATATTTTTTTTATAATTAATTCATTTTTCTAAATAATATATTATTTATTAAATGGTGGAAAAGTTGTGTTTGAATCCCATATCAAAAACCTAAAAAAGTTGTTTAGTACATCACCATTATAAATGGTGACGTCATGTGGAATTTTATATAATATATTCTAAATACCTTTCTTAAAGTAATACCAAATATAAAAAATATTAAAAAATATTTAATTTTTAATTTGTAATTTTGTTATATATATATAGGAAAACATTATTATTACTAAATGCTAGAGGATGGGTAAAATAAGGAGAATCTCTCTCTCTCTCTCTCTTTATGGCTACTAAATATGAACTTCAATGGGATTTGATGTGGATATCTATTTTGATCCACCTGATGTGTTTGTTTATAATATAAAGTAGGTGGATGATGCGATTTCCTTGATCAGGGATAACCTGATAGATATTGGTGAACTTGATCAAAATGTTTCTCACCATAGAGAAGAATTTCAAATTTCCTCTACCAAAAAAGATGATATGGTTATATTATTCTTTAACATCAATAATTATTCAATAAAGATTAAAAAAATGGAACTCTATCCTTTCTTGAGTCTGATTATTCAATTATATCAACACAGATAAGGCCCTATCAACACTTGATCATCACTTAGGTTACACCTCTCTTTCCTGACAGGACATGGAAGACTAGAAGGATTCATAAAAATCTCTCCCAAAACTTGGGGTTTGTGGGTTGGATATTGACTTCAAAAGGAAATGGATTCATTCAAATCATCTTCCCTTTAGCATATTTAAAATCTTGGGCATGGGGGTGAAGATTGGTATCCCAAAACCCTAATACTCTTCGGATCTAGAATTGGGATCCACTATTAAATCCATCAAATAATAAGAATACAATTACCAATATTTGGGTTCAGATCAATGGAATAATTTGGTTCTTTTATAATCCAATGATACTCTGGGATATTGCTTCGGTGGTGGGTATTCCCATCGATTTTGATAGAAAAACTAAGAGATCAAGTTTTGGTTACTTTTTGGATACTCGTTTATGTTGATATTCATGCCACACTAACAAAAATGATAATTTTTATGAACATTGATTTTATAATTGAAATTTAAATTTATCTGGAATAGCTTCCTAAATTATATTACTGGTGTTAAAAAAAGATAACCTCATTCAAAATTGTCACAAGTTTACAAATTTCACAACTTATAAGAACACGAGTAACTCGAGTAACCATTATAAATTCTAGTATTGAGTCACTATTGTGGATGATTCTTTTGAGGATGGGAAAGTAAAATTCATTAATACCGCGACTACATATATTTTAGGTATCCATATATATATGGATCTCGGGACTCATAGTGTGGGAAAAGATGGGAATCCTCTCTTTTATTCCATTGTGGCTAGAGGGTTTTCTAGACATCCTAAGGTATATTTCACTCCAATGGAATGTTTTTCTGGAACAAAACAGGATGATAGTAGGGATAAACTCATAATGTAATTGACCATGTCACAATCTCTAATTTGGATCATGATAATCACGTCCTTGTGAAATGGGCGAATCATTCCTCTCAGGTTGTCAAGATACTGAAACAATTTCCCTACAATCTGAGCTTCGCTATGTGAAAATTCATAAGATATTATCAAGAAAATTCCAAAATGATTTTGGGACATCAATAAAGGGTGGGATAAGATCCATAAATACAAAATGAACCATGTGTTTCCCTAAATCCAGTGTAGGGGGAATGAATTGTCAAACATTTATGATCCAGGTGTTGGGGATTTAGAGTTGAATGAGTTCATTGGTGTTGTGTGGGCCTCTGCTTCTTCAAACCTTCATAGCCCTATGATGGGTGTGAAATTAGGTTATTTCATATTGGTTTTCATAATGAAATTTCCTATTGATAACCTACAATTTCAATTCATTATCTAAAACATAAAAAAATGATTTGAATTATTTTATTTTTTTCGATTTTTATTTTCTAGACTAATTCTGCTGTGATATATTTTTAGCACATGTGCCTCTATCAAGGGACATGGCCTTATATTGACCTATCATAGTTTTTCCCATGGAATGTTAAACATTTAATTTCCACCATGGAAATCAATGATTCCTACTCTGTAGACAATTGATCATTTTGGGTGCCCATTGTATCCCTATTATTCATCTGTCATGGGTTGTTTATTTGTCCTTATATTTATCTATTTTGGAAGTTAATTGTGGCTATCTTTGATTGGGAATTTTTTAGTAGGCTATAAACTATGATCAAGGTAATTTATCTCCCCCGATTCCCCCAACTATCCGTGTCAATTCGGGTTTTCTCAACTGCTGTTTACTCTCACTCTCTTGTTTAGCTATCTTGAACCCTATCTCTGATGTTCAAATTCTTGGTGGTGATTGTTCACACCTACCATTATTTTGTGTACACTATATGTGTTCTACATCTGGTGGAGATCTGACGATGACATCCACAAAAAAATAATATTTGTGGGAATATTATTGAGTAAAGATCAGCAGAATTATGAACCAGGTGAGAACCACATCCTCTTCAATGAACTAGGATGACTCCATTTACTTCTCGATGACAACATCAAGATATCTGAATTGCATGGTTACTATGTCCAATATTATAATTATAGTTTAATTTATATCTTTCTAAATGTTGAAATTATAATTTTCAAGCTTCTATTGCTATTTTATTTTCATATTAAGCTATTTTATGTATCTATTATCATTATCCATAATAAAAAATGTGAGTCTAGGTAGTGTTCATGATATGAACTTCGGCCCTAAAGGGACTAAATCACATAAATCCTTATGTTCTTTTACTTTTTTCATTAATTATGGCACCATGAATGTTTAATTTCTATTTTATTTGACCGCTATAAGAAAAATCCCCAATAAAAACCCTTTGGGTTTGATTTTTTCCAACTATTAGTACACCCAAACCCCCTCACAATATGTTATCATAACCATTATTGTTATCTTTCTTTGTTGAATTTGTTTCTTTCATTATGTTCTAGTTTCTATTTAATTTCTGCACTGCAATCTCTTCTCAATTCACCTATTTAAACTTATGTTTATAATTAGAGGAACCTTAACCTCTATAATATCTTCAAATTATCATTCTAGTTTGATAACCATTGTTTACCGATTGATATTGGCTAGTAATTTTGGGGTGTGTACTTCACTTATTTTAAAAAAATTTGAATACCACATTTGGGTAAACATGTAAACAATCGAGATTCAAATAGAAATGTTTTATTGTGAAAATAACATTATTGTTTGGTGAAATATGATGAGTACCTTACTGGTGTAGAAATGAATAATTGATTCCCTGTATGGGGCTAGGAAACCAATTGTAACAGTATTTTAATCTTGACAAATTATCAATGAATATAATGTTTTAGCCCTTGATATTTGTTTAAAAAAAATCTCGTAGTACTATGCTTCATTCATTTAGAGATAATATATAAAGGGAGTCTTCCTAAAAATCTACTGATACTGGTATGTGGCATAAAATTAAAATATTATACATGAAAACATCTTTATATGGTATGATTTATAAGATACACCAAGTTTCACATTTAAGATGGAACCTTATATTTCAATTAATTCTAATTTATAAGGTATTAATGAAATTATAATAGATATCTACAACATAAATGTGACAATTGATGATGAATATAATTAAATGATCCATCTAATTTACATTGATAATGGATAAAAAACTTTAGTATAAATCATTATGTACCACTATGAATCATTAACCTATAAATAGGTGATGTCTTCCCTTCTCTATAAATAATTACATTAAAAAAATAAAAGGAGTGTAAGAGAGTTTGTTAACTAGGGGTAGAACATGGTCTAAAATTAAAAAGAAAGGATTTAATAAGGATAAATTCATGAATAATAAGTAACCCAAACTAAGGTCCAATTATAGGGAAATAATTGTTTTTCTTTCATTATGTTAACTGCTAGAATACTAAGCCCAATTATAGGAAGATTATAAAATAACTTGAGAAAAAACAACCCACTGAACAATCACTTTTTATTGACTCTGGTTATGATGCAAGTGAATTGTAAAATGTTTCCATCCATGATATTATTTATGAGTTTATCCTTGATATATAATACTCATTCCTCATGTTTCCTATAAGACAGTTATTCCAAGAATTGGTAGAAAGAGTGGATGGAGATTTTCTATTAGGTAATAGAAATAGGTATAAGGTATTGGTATGAGGTTCTATTTTAATATAACATGAGGGAAACTTCATCACCACATTTATTGACGATAGTTTTGTTCCCAAACTCCATAGAAACTTTATTTTCATAATTATTATAGACCAATAGTGGTTCAATTTTAGGTCTGAATCAAGATATCTAAAAATCACCAATGTCTTTAAGTACAATGATAAAGGCTTCTCTCATTAATGGGTTTTTTTTAAGGGAAAAAATAAATTGTTATAGTTGAGTAGTTTTCATACTACTTATACTAGTAAATATATATTTTGGAAAAGGATATTCGGGCATGTAATTTCCAATAGTCCAGAATAACTCAACAAACAATGGATGTTGACTGATATCACATATAATAACCTTCGATTTTGTAAAGATTTTGTGGTGGGAAAAAAATGACAGTCACCTTCAATATGAAAAATTTAAATCTTCATACCTCTTAGAATATATTCATTCTAACCTACTAGTATGTTTTATGAATACCTCCCAAGGTGGAGGCTCTTATTTGATCACTTTTAAAGATTAATTATCAAGAATGATGTGGATATACATTGTAAAAAATAAATCTAATGATTTTTTTGACCTTTAAAACTTGGAAATTAATAATTGAAAATAATATTGGGGGAAAGATAAAAACCATGAGAATATATAATGGATTAGAGTACCTATATATTATATTTACTCAGTTTTGTTAATATATGTGTATTAAGAGACCCCAAACTGTTAGGGAAACTCCCCAAGAAATTAGCATTATAGTGTATAAAACTATTTAAGAAAATTACAAAACATAATTTCATGAAAAAGTAACCCTATATCCATATGGAAAGAGTCCACCCAAACTAAAGTTTACCTTATAATTAGGTTCCCTTATTATTCCAATACAATTGAAACCCTAGAAGAACATTGGAATGGTATGACATCCTCTTATAATTTATTATGAGTCTTTAGCTAACACTGCCTTTAAAATTTTAAAAACTTATAACCTTTAACCTATATCCATTAAATATATATTTATAGGGTACACCAAGATTATTAAGAGATATAAAAAATATCTAGTTAAACATGGTTACTATGAATTAATTTTTATTAGGGATGTGGTGTTCCGGGAGTCTCGTTCCCCTAACTCCAAGTTTGCCACACCTATCCCAATTGATCCGGCCATATATGAGGCTAAATAAATTGATCCATGATTTAAATTTAATGATTATATCTATAAAAATTTACCTTATACATAAACTATTTCATAGGTGGTCTCTAAATCAATTTCTAATTCCAAAGCAGATGTTAGTCCTCTAGATAATGATATTAATTATCATTTGATCAGATATTGAGTTAGGAGGGTCCTTAAACCCCCAGGTAGATTTATCCAGTATGATATGTCCTTTTATTTCATTCATGTTTCCCCGGATATTTTTGATGATAAGCATTAAATGTATAAGAAATTCCTAAATGAAAACGACTCAAAATAGTGGGTCTTTTCCAAAAATAAATAAATATATTTATTAAAGCAATCAAAGTTGGTCTATTATAGATAAACCACCCAATTATAATGTAATTAGAATTATTTTGATTTATAAAAGGGTATAATATAAAACTACAAGAAATAAAATTTAATATAATAAAATATTTGCTTCTTATTGGTTCTTTCAAAGAGAATGAATATACTCTTCAAAAAAATTTATCCAGTTGTTAACCATTCTTCAATTATTTTACTTCTTTCTCTTGCTACTAATAGTAACCTTCACATTGAACAACATGATATTAAAACCACCTTCATTCATGGCTGTTTAAATGATAATCATTTCATGAAGCCTCCATATGGTTGCACAAAATAATTCAAATTTAACCAAGTTTACTGTAAAATAAATTTTTGTAGAGTTTGAAGTATGATTAAATAGAATTTTATAAGAAGTTTGATTCTTTTATTTTTGATAACCTGTTTTCAAGGAGAAAATTTGTGTCTTGTGTTTATTTTAAATCAATTAAAAACTATACGATTTATTTTCTGTATTATGATGATGATATGAAATTTATTTGAAAAAACATGAGTCTCATTTCTTGTGTAAAATCTCAATTAAAAGGGATGTATGAAATTATGAAATTGGAGAAGCTAATAAAATTATAGTTACTGAAATGGTTAGGGATACAATTACTAAAATTTTGTTTTTTCTCAACATTAATATGTCTTAATGATTCTAAAAAGACACAAGTTTAAGTATCACAAACCTGTTAGTGTACCTTTTAGATAGAACTTTTAATTTTATTTGACTTAAGATCATATTACATTTGATGAAATTAATTTTATATATAAAATACCTCATACTAATTTTGTGGGATGAATAATGTATTCCATGATTTTCACTAGGACTGAAATTGGCTTTTCAAACTACACCCTTAGAATATTTATGGACCCTCAAGGGATGCCAAATTAGCATGCCTTGAAATGGCTAATTTATTATTTTTTGGAAGCTAATTTTTTTTTCATTATGTTATAGTAAAAATATTTATAATTATGAATTAATATTGGGATATATATATTTTTAATATAAATGGAATGATGATACTATAAAATCATTGGATGGTTATGTTCTCACTACTTGTAGATGACACATTTCTTGGTAATTTAACACATAGTCTATCGTTTCCATTTTAGCAATATAATATGAGTACATAGACTTTATTAAGGTAGTTTAACTCAATATTTTTAATTCACCTATTAATTTTTATAGTGATATTCAATCCGCATTAAATTTATCCAAGAATTTAGTATTCAATTGTAAATATAAACACATTGAAATTAGACTATATTTTATTTGAGATATTATAGATTTGGAAATTTTCTGTGTCAATAAGAAACACACTGGTGATAATCTGACTAATATATTTACTAAATCCATAGTATTGTGTAAAATCAAATATTTCCTATATAAAATATATTTTTTTCCAATTCTATAACCTTATGTAAAAGAAAATAAACAATTTAAATTGAAAATGGTGGTGATTTGTGAAATTAGGATCTTTAATATTGGTTTTAATAGTAAAATTTAATGCTTACAGTGTATGATTTAAATTATTTATCTGTATACATGGGAAAATTATTTGAATTATTTTATTTTTCTCAATTTTGGTTTATTGGACATATTCTGTTGGGATTTACTTTTATGACATTGGCCTTTTTCTTAGTTCATGGAGTTTAGATGACTTTGTGATGGTTTTTCCCATGGTCTATGCAAATTTTCATTAACATTGTGATAATCCATGACACATACTATACTGATCATTAATCATTTGTGTCTCTTGTTGTATCCCTATCATCCATCTATATTAGGTTATTTAAGTTTGATAACGGTTTTATATTTTATTGTGAACTCATGGATCTCTTTTAATGGGTGTGTTGGTGTGTGTTGTAGAATGAATTAAAGGGAATTGATCAACCCCCATGGCCCCACTCTTAGGTTCAATTCAGTTCCTCTAACATAAAGATTTATCAAACTCTCTTGCTTTGGTATCTATAACCCTAGCTCTTATTATTGGATTCTTAGTGTTAATTATTCACACCTAATACTATCCAATGCATACTACTATTTTACTACTTCTAGTGGAGATCTTATGAGGGAATCATTCAACAACAAGATGTGTGAATAGTTTCCAAAGTAAATATTGACTGAATTATAGACTAGGAGAGTACCATCTCCTCCTTAGTGAACTCAAAGGAATACACTAGATTATTTGTCATAGTATCAATATCTCTGGTCACCGAGACACTACATCTAGTACTATTGGTTTAGTTTACTTTCATTACATTTCATTCTCCAATGTATATGTTGAGAGATGACATTTCATTAATCATTTTTCAAGTAGCCTATTTTAGTATATCTTCTTTTATCATAATAAAACACATGAGTTTTTCTGGTGTTCTTTCCATCCACATAGGCCCCAAAGGGACCAAAGCACATAAATCCCTATATTCCATTATCTTAATTCTTTAATATATTATGTTAAATTTATATTTCATTCAAATACTATAATATGAATAAACAATATCATTCCTCATGGTTTGTGTGTTCTTCTTGATGTCAGCGTACCCTTACCCCCTTACACATGGCGTATATGAAACTGGTCTGACACATTTTTATCTATATCATGTTGAAGGATCTTGGAAAGATATTGAAAAATAGGAGGAGTGGAAGCTTGCAAGGAAATATTTTAGTAATTCTCATGTTATGGGTAGAAAGTGTGATCATACTTCTATAAATGATGGTCAATCTGATGAATAATTAGTTTTTGTAACTAAATTTGATGAGGAATTTTAGTATAATCCCAATATTTATACTACTAAATTGAAAGGAAAAATGAAAATGGTTTGTACTATTTCAAAAACTAGAAATTTCACTCTCTCTAGATCTTTCTAGGGTGAAAAGATCATATGATCTACTGGAACTGCTGCTCTTAGAATTATTGAGTTTGATATCCCAAAACTTAAGGAAACTAGTAGTATTGAAAAATTTATTCAAACTCCCTTGGTATCATATCAGGGTAAAAATAGAAAGACTAATACCTCTAGACCTCCAGTACAGACAATTATGAAGGGAGTGGGTGCTTTGGCAGACAAGACATAGATCATATCTAACGAAGCACTACATAAGAATATATGCAAATGAAAAAGTGATTACATCTAATTTATTTAATGCACTCAACTTGTTAAATTTTCTAGAAGAGATATGAGGTAGAGAATATAAAAACCCTTAGAATTTAAAAATAGATTTAATATAGAATGCATGAAACACTGAGTCTCTAAAAAACACCACTTTGTTATAACCTATCCATGTAAACATAATTTTTCTACATCTGTGATTTTAATTTTAAAAAACTGACATACACAGTTGTGTTTAGTAAGATATTTAGAGTTTGATAAAACAAACATAATTTTTGGTGAATAGTAACATACACTAATGAATAGAAACATATCATTATGAATACTAATAACTATTAATTAATAGTAAATCGTCCAAGAAAATAGAAACTTCACCCATGAATGTATAAAAAAAATTTAGACATCTTAAAATTAAAAAAATGATTGATATTTTTGTATGTCATAAATATTTTTACTACCATTTTCTAATTAATATAATAATTTAAAATGAAAATCTATTTTCATAAAATTTAATCATAAATTGTTACTTTATTGTCTTATGGTTATAAGATAATTTTATTGGACCTTGATTAATTTCTCAAAGTGTAATATAATGATTTATAGTTTTAAATTTGTTTTTTGGAATAAGTTATGATTTTATTTAAAAATTTATTTAAATATATTTAGAAAATTAATTCCAAAAAATGGATTTCCTTTTAAAATTCTACATGTCAAAAAATGGTTGGGGTGAATTTTTGTATTTCTCTAAAATACTTTAATTTTTTATGAATAGTGAAATACACTAAAATATTGTATATACAAATTATCTGTTAAATAAAATATTTATGACATCATGAGTGATTTAAGGCCCCTTGGTTAGAACTCAAATGAACTTATTACTATTAGGGGTCAAATTAAACAACACTATTGGTTGTATTGTTTTAATTAATAAAATAATGAATAAAATATTCAAAATTTACTCCTCTCCTCCACTATAACTCCCCCCCCCCCACTCCTTCTTCTCCTCAATCCTCTAATCCTTGATTATCCACAAAGTTTGGAAAAAATACCCTCCCCTAGTCACTCTACACTTCCATGAATATTTTGGTTTTTAGAAAAGACTAAAACCCCTTCCCTTAATTCAAGAGGTAAATTCCTCTTTTCATTTCATTTATTTCAAGTTCTCTTTTTTGTGGTATGTATTTCAGGTCTTCATACCATGTTCTTATTTCGATTTCATTCATTAACACTACTATTTTATGAGTATTATATGAATGGATGACCCCTTTACCATATTTTTTAATGGTTTCTAAAACCATGTTGCATAGTCATTATGCTGCAAATTTTTTATCTCCAAATCTCTATCTTTTTCAAGCACTCTTATTATGTTATTATATTTTAATTTAAATTTTCTTATTTTGGGATATGTAATTATATATCCCACTTTCTGTGTATATTATTTAATAAATATGAGATACTCTTTTTATATCATCAATATATTTTATGAATTTTTATGTGATGTTGTTAGGCCTTTGGATTTTCGTAAGGGATTTGTCAACTTTTCTTTTTATATAGAGTTCCTTTATTTTTCTTTCCTCTCCTCCTTTCTTCAAAATGTTGTAATGAATATATTATATTACATGTAATGTAATGTTTTCAGGATAAAGGAATAATTTTTCATCATATATCCTTTCCCATTCTTTTATACTAAAAATTAAAACACCACCCGAGATGTGCTATCTACCATATTCATGAAAATGGGTTTTCAATTTCTATTATCATATTCAATTATGGTCATGAAACCATTAAATTGGTTGAAATAGACTATAATATATGTATTATATCTCATATATGGTTTTTTAATCTTTATGTACACATGGTTTTTATTCAATAATCAAAATTGATTCATTATGTTCAAAAACCGCTAATTAACCCTAACAATTTTCATTAAATGATTTATATAATGATTCATCTTCACTCCAAGCAACCAAATGAAATTTATAACCATTTTACCTTCTATATATTCAATAAATAACATATAACATCATTTTTGGACAACCATCCTCATTTTACATGATTCTCCTTTCATGTATATATGTATACCGATCATGAAGAAAATGCTCCCAAACAATAAAATTAAACCTCTTAAACCCATCAAGAAAGACATGAATGAACAAAATAAGTCTATAAAAAATCAATTATAAAAATAAGTGGTTCTATAAATATTAATTAATGAATTTAAATTGGTTATCCAGGAGACTTAGATCAAGTGAATAAAACAATCATACTTAAGGTAAGGGGTTTCTTCATCTCACTCCCATTTTTGTGAGATATTACATATTCACTACTAATACCTGTGTATGGTTTATGTATACTTACCATTGATTTTCCACATCATTAATCTATTTACATTCAGGATAATAAATTTATCTTTTATGATTTTTAATATTTGGGCATACGATTCAATTGATTAAAAGGTTTTAAGTATATTCTACTCGAACCTCAATTTTCATACAGGTTTCTCTTATTCTTTTCTCACCTCAACGGTATTCTTATTTATTCTGATGTACTAATCATATATTTGGTGTGAATGTTATATATATTTGTACCAACCATAATCCTACTTTCATTTATGGGGAGTTATATGTTTTAAAAGGATCTTTAAAAAATTTTCACGAAATACAAGCTCAATTCATAGAACTTCTCAGATTTTATCTTATTTTGAAGTTCAATTTAGAATCTGTTTTAAGCCAAATTTATCTATCTAAAATCACTAATTTTAAAGTTAAAAATATATTTCTATTTCACTTATTGTTTTATGAAATCAAACATGCCTTTTCACTTAAAAATCCTTTAATATTTTCCTTAAACCGCACCAAAATTGTTTATTTCTAAATCTACATTAAAAACTCGTTCTACATGATTTTACCACAATAAGACTTTATTTTTGACTCAAATATAATTTCAATGACCTTAAATTTGTTTATTGGATATACATGTTTAAAACCTAATTTAAAAAAAATAAAAATTATTTTTCAAAATAACCCCCTCTTTCAAAAGTGAAATGGATTTTTCTCATCTCACATTAAATTTTATGAGATATATGCCTTGTTCACAACTTATTTATTTATTGTGTTGTATATACTACCCTTTGGTATATCATATCAAGATTCTCATTATTCTCATGATATTCTAAGGGATTATGATTTGAATGTTTGAACGTGGTATGAGACACTTTGGAATGTTTAAGGATTATTTCTTCAAGGATTTTTCACGAGTCTCATTTAAATGTATCTTCATCTATGTTAACATCTTTTGTTGAATATTTTACATCATTTGGGTTTATCTCTTATGATTTACCATATTTATTTTAATGGTTCATGATTAGTTTGAATGTTGATGTGCTATCCTAAAACCATTCACCAATTTACACTGAATGGTTAGTGTTTACTCTTAATGTTCAGGGAAAGTTATTTACATTTCATATGTTAGTATTAATATGAATTTATATGTTTTATATGATTATCCCAATTCATATGAGGATTGCAATGGAAGTAGTATTTTTTAGTTGGGGCCCACTATTGCTCCTCAGTGCATTGGTAGGTCTCATGAGACAAACTACGGTCTTGGTACAAGGACTTGAGAAAATGATTATATATGGTCTTGGAATGAGGCCTTGAAGATATAGTTATGATGTCCCACATTATTCATTCCCTCATTATGAAAATATTATTGATTGTTCATGGGGTTATTCGATGAGTAGAATACCTATGATTATGAAATTATTTATTCAGCTCTTATTCCTGCCATAATGTGTTCAAGTTTTTGTTAAAGGAATATGTTTTTATTTATTCAATATGTCTAATGTTTATGTTTTGGCATCTTCTGCTGTATTTTTTACCCTTACTGAGCATTTAAGCTCACCCCTTTCATTTTTTTCCATCCCCAGGTTATAAATTAGTGATCATTTATTATGTTTTCAAGGATGCAGTTTATTATCTTTTGTTATGTATCATATTTTGTTTCAATTATAAATGTAAAATGGGTCCTATGTATGTATCTAGTTTTTTCAAGACTACTAAACCGATCAGTCCTTCGGGATTTGATTCCTTGTAATCATGCCAGTGTATTAAAATAATACACTGGCTTTGGGCTTTTGGAGTATGAGTGTTACAGATAATCTTTGGATAATATGACTAATACCCCAATAGATTGGTGTAGAAGCAGCAAAGACACCTTTATCAATGAACTCACCGAGAAGGAAGATATAATAATATATGTCAAGGAGAGTGACTCGAAGAATTCAGGTGATCCTATTGCACTCTATAAATGTGTAAATACATAGAGGATAGGTATTCATCTAAAATTTTGTGTCCATTGAGGTGTTAAAATTAATTGGGGGGCTCAACACAATGGGAGTCTCTATGATCAGGCTTATATTACAAAAAATTGATGTCTAAATTTGTAACTAATGACATTAGTCTTACTGTCTTATCCCATAAACCTCCATGATTTTATTTTATATTATAATAAAGTTTCTTGGAGCAAATAATTTTCTAATATATATATATATATAATAAAAACTTTAAAAAGTAAAAATGATGGTGAATTCTGAGAGAACACCTTCTTTATAAAAGTTATGAAGAAGGAAAAAGTGCCTTATTTGTAATATTTTTAAAGAAGGTGGTGTCTTGGAAAGAACACAACATTTAGTTAAAACCCCTAGTTTCATTAGTAAAATTGGTAATTATTTTTTCAATATACCACTCTTAGGGAATTTTTATTATATGATATAATTTTCCACCATGAAATAAATATTTTTATATAATTCATCTCATGCCCCCATTTATATCATTCGGTATGACTACACTTCCAACACACTTCATACTCTTTTTCATAGATGTCTGCATAATTGATCATGAGAGTGAACTCACAATACTATATATTTGGGTTTATCTATTGGTAGGTAAAAGCATTGATAAAGGATACCTTTATCATCACCAAAAACTGCAATGATAAAATATCACCTTTATCATAACTAGTAAAACTAAAAATTAAATTAATGTGATCCAATATTACGAGTCCACATCAATATTTCATACATTATACCACTTCTTTGTATATAATCGCACAACAATACAACTTTAGAAAAATTATTGTGGGATAGCCTCTGGAATACAGTTCGTACACTTATAAAGGGGCTCATGTTGACATAGATAGGCCTTTGCAATCATTTTCCCACCCTATTCTTACCACACATTGCATGGTGCACTCTTCAATTGGTTGAGTGTGATTTTTTTACCTAAAAATTATAAATGAATTGTTGTAAAATTCCAATAGAATTTCATAATTTAATTCTTATTTCATGTATAAAAATATATATTGACATATATATATATATTATCACACTATTTATTAATCATTATTTAATATATATATATATTTTAAATTTAATAATTTAAAATTTTATTTGTTTAGGTTTATTTTTTATTTTATTCGTTTTTAATATTTATTCATAATTATTTTCATATTTTATATATAGAAAAATATATATGTATTTACAAACAAACACAGAGAGTATTTATTTCTTTTTAACTGATATATATATATATATTAAATTTATACATTTATAATTTTTATTTGTTTAATTTTATTAAATATAATTTGTTTTTTAGTATTTATTCATTGTTAAATTAGTATTTCATATATAGAAATATATATTGATATATATAAACACAAACTATTTATTTCCTTTTTATTTATATATATATATTTATGCATTTTAATTATTTCATTTTTATTTTTATTTGTTTAATATATTTTAAAATCAATATTTTCTTACTAATTATTTTATTTATTTATTAACATTAAATATTTTCATAAATACTGTTTCAATCTACATATATCAAATTTGTAATACATTAATTTCACACATACATATTTAATATTTTCATAAATAATATTTTTATAATACAAGATATGTATTTTTAAACTAAATAAGTCATATATTTATAGAAAGTAGGTTTATTAATAAAAATTAATATTAATTAAAAACATTGACTAACTATATTGAGTAATGAATATTTAAATAAATTTTTTATGTTTTTTCTATTTAACATATATCATGTAGCTGGTGAAACAATTTCCCTTAATGCTAAGTTATTGGGAAATGATGAAAAGTCTAGTTTTGATGGAGTGGGAAACCATGAATTGATGGTACCCTAAAGGGAAATGTTGTTAATAAAGCCATAGATGACACATTGAAAGAAAAAGATGGGGAGAGGGTCCTTCCTACATAATGATTGATGATACTATATATTTATAAATGATAATTTCTTGCAACTAAAGTATATAGATTTCATGTGGGAAGTGAAACTACGACCATTGTTCCTAACACATCTGATTCATGAATGCTAAAAAAGAGCATGAAACTAGATTAGACAACTAATAAAATGTATGATGTTGGAACCACCAAATTGATATTGGAAACTACATCAAATACCATTTGTGTCCTTGAATAATTAATCAAGGAGAATTAATGCGATAAGTAGGGTGTTAGATATATGGATGAATTCTAGAAGGACCATACAAGAGAGGAGATCAGGTCTGATGATGTTCAGACCCCCATTGAGAAGGGAAACAGTAGTGGTGAAGTGAACTAGGTTTATGTCATTGGAATTGATTCTTTGGATGGTCATTATGGAACTTGGAAAATAGTGAGAACTTTGAGGAGGTGTCATTTTCCAAGAAGACATGGATGCATGCATAGTATAATTAATTGAAGTTCGCTATGTGTTAAGGAACTAAATCATTGTATTAAGATTATAAAAAAGATGGGCATGTTACATTTTATATATGAGGAGGGTGGTTATACTTTTTATAATCCCATTATTCGTGATTTTTATTGTTTTTTATCATTTAATAAAAATGGATCATCCCCTACATTAAAAAATAGAATATTTTTTAATCTATTCAATTGTTAAAAATCAATTTAGAGTAATATGTATTTACATGATATATTTAATATGTATTATTTTTCTAATTAGTAAATTTTAATTCTTTTATTTAATATATACTATTTAATAATTTTTAATATCTTTTATAATTTATTTAATTTTAATATTATCCAATAAATAATAATATGTTTTTTTTATTTTTGGAATTTATGATGTGTAAAATGTTTTTTAATTTTACCAATTTTTAATATTAATTTATACTTATTTATTAATTAACATTTAATGTTTTTATATGTTTGAAATGCATATAATAAATATATATTATTTTTCATTGATATGTGTTTCTAAATATTCTTTTTTTTTACTTTTTATAAATAATCTATATAATTAATAACACTTAATAATTATTAAAATTTATTCATTCTTGTTCTTATTTATTACATTAATTTTTTTTAATATTATATAATTAAATTTTATAAATAAACACATATCAGACATGGGTTATATATACACACTAACATTAATTTCACACACACATTTATGTAATTAATGAAATATTATATAGAAACACACACACATAATATTTAAATAATTAATAAAAATTTTAATGTTCATTTTAGAATTTCATTAGTAACATAATATATTTCATATTTTATTTTTCAAATCTGTAAATTTTATTTATTCATTTTTAATATTATTTCAGTTAATATTATTCATTCATTTTTATTATTTATTAATTTTTTTTAGAATATAGTAATTTTTTAATATTTATATATACACATTGATTATGATGTTTTAATATTTTCAATATATATTCATTTTCATTTATATATATATCCATACAATCTTTTAGTAATAATTTTTATAATTAATAAAACTAATCATTTTTTATAATTTTTTAGTCAATTAATTTTTAATTATTCAATTTCACTCATTTTTTAAAATCATGCATTTAAGATTATATATTCATTAATAATGATAAAAATATATTTATAAGAATAAAATTTTAGATAAATATTTATAAATAATAGTATTTATATTTTATATAAATATATTTATAAATTTATATTTACTATATTTATAAAATTATATATTTATAATTATAAATATATATAAAATTTTAATTGAAATATAAATGTATGAATGAAACTTTTCTCTCTAGCTACATAGTTCTTTTCTCAAAGTCATTCCTAGGGTTTTGGTTCTCTAATAATCTTCCAAGGTTATGCATATATGTGGTTGTTCCTCATCGACGCTGGCCACTTCTTGTGCAGTGGTTTGGAGAGATATGGAACGTTCTATTGAACTAATGGTGGGGCCTCTTCCTATCAAAAAATGGAAAAGGATCCTATTTCTATGATGATTAATGAAGACTATTCTTGTTCATTGGATGGGTCTTTTTACAATTGAAAAAATTCATCATCAATCATCCCTTTAATTTGATTGCTTTGTAGAAGGTGTTAAAATCTATATGAAATTTATAGGATTGTATAGCAATACAAGATGTTGGATAGGGGACTTTTTCCTTTGAATTCATTAATGAGAGAGATATATGGAAGGTCCATCTGGGGAGGCCTTATTCATTTGATAACCACATCATTATAATGGATAGTCTTGATAATGAGGAATACATTGAAAAACTATCCTTATCTAAATCCACATTTTGGATTCATCTCACTCACATTATATTATATAAGATATTAGAGTGTGTTATTAATGAAACGAAGAACCACATTAGAAATTTCATGTAATGGGATTGATCAAACCTTACTCTTTGGGGTATCTCGGTAAGGATCTGGGTTGTGGTTGAAATTGATTCCATATTTCTTAAGGGTATGTTCCTTTCTTTAGAAAATGAAAAGATTATATTTTCACGCAAAAATAAAAAAAAAATCCAATTTTCTATTTCTGTTGTGGATGCATTGGACAATCTTAGAAGGATTGTGCTATCAAGAATGTTGACGAATATGTTAATATAATTATACAATTTGGACCTTTCTTATATATTGAAAATCACTAGTCACCATTTATTTTAGACTAAGAGAGGTTCAAGGATAGAGAAAAGCTCACCAAATATCTTACTGTGCATACAACCATTGACCATAATAATGTTATAATGCTGGGTTCACCATATCCTCTTATAGACAACTTTAATTCTACAAAAATGATAAAAAAATTAATGATGGTTCACCCATTTATACATATAGTTATTTCAAATATCCTTTTAGGTGGTAATAATTGTTCTATGAATATGATAAAAGAAACTACATGGATGAAATTAGGGTTTGAGGATTTGTTTTTATCCACCACCAAAACTGAAACACATTTACTCTGACACCCCAGACCTTGTCCTTCCACATTGTGAGGACTCTATTATGCCTCTCTCTGATGAAGGAGATGACATGCATGGATTGAAAACTCCAAAACAAGAAAAAATGAATCCTAGAAGAGGATAAGTGGAGGGGAACATAGCTCTGACATCTCTAATAAGGTTTTTTGTTTTAAAATATTGATTTTATGCCTAAAATCTAGTGAAACTTTATCCTAAATGATGTAATGGGGTAGGATATGGATCTCTTCTTGAAACATCATTGGAAAAAACTAGTTTGTACATGCACTGCCAATTTTGTTGAAAAAAATATTCTAAAACTACTATGGGATTGGAAACTGATGTTTAGTTTGGATGATCCAACACCATTACACTAAAATCTTCCCTGATATGATTTTCTTATCTAGAACAATATTGTAATTAAAGGACATGGTTGGTATTTCAAGAGAATACAACTTATAGTGATACATACCTATCTCTCGATAAGGTCATGTGAGTAGAATCTTTCTTCTATAGATAGTGGTGGTGTATTTACAAATCAAATCCTTTTTTAATAGTCACATTGCCACTTCCATAGACCTCAAAATTATGCCAGTATGGAAATTTGTATTATTCTACATATGTATATCATTAGGGGATTAATGGAAGTCATGGAATGTGATTAAGGTCCTACTATAGAAGGCCCATGGTTATCAACTCATTTTTTGGGGAAATAAATGAAATATTATTCTAAAAGTATAATATGGGGGGGTGCAATCTAAAACTTTATCTAATGATGTAATTTAAGAAGGATACCCATTTTTTGCATCTTGAAAATCTTGGGATATATAGAAACACTCATACATGGTTCTAAATAATACTAAAAAATTTGATTTGAGGAATGGATGGATATATACTCAGTGTCTAGATAATGGAAACATATTATCATATCCATAAGGGTTTCTCACATAGCTCTAAATTCATCAAACTATTTCCCTATCCTTATCAATTTCCTTTGAAATTAATTAATCTAAAGCATAAATGACTTTTTATTTTTCAAATACATTGAGAGAAACATAAGGATTTTTAAGAGTTAGCACATTAAAAAGGGGAAGTGGGGGACCCTATAATATGGGAAGTATTATGAAAAAATGGAAGATGGTTTATTGCAATGAAGT
Source organism: Viscum album (assembly GCA_963277665.1). Lineage (NCBI taxonomy): Eukaryota > Viridiplantae > Streptophyta > Magnoliopsida > Santalales > Viscaceae > Viscum > Viscum album. The sequence continues at coordinate 1,307,094,048 of OY728134.1, read as the reverse complement.
AATGAAAAGTACCAGAAACTAGATTCTCATTGTTATTTCATTAAAAAGAAAACTGGTAAATCGTAACTCTCTCCCCCACTCTGAAAATTTCCATTTTGGAATTTAGGTTTCTGTAGTAGAGCTGGATTCATCCCTTAAAATCATGAAAATATTTTGCTAAATAGGATCTCATGAAACCCATTTCATGGAATGGGATTCTAATACCTCCTATTTCCATCATAAGGATGTTAGAAGGAAATGCAATAATTCCATCACATGCCTGAATAATATGGAAGGTGTTGTGGTTTCAAATGATAGGAGGATCTATGATTTTATCTTATATTTCAACTACAGGCATTACAAAATTAGAGAATATTCTATCTCTCCCAATATAATCTCTTTAATTCAACAATTGGTAATAGAGCTAATAAATCATTCACCTTGAAGTTATTTTTAATGAGGATATTTACTTTGATATCAACCAAATCCATTCTAAAAGGTCTCTGGGTTCGGATGGTCTTTATGACCATTTATTTAAAAAATAATATAATATTATTGGACATTAAATCTCTGACATAATGAAATATATATGGTAATTTAAGGCTAACATCAATGAGATGAATAAAACTGGAATTACTTTGATCCCTATGATCAAGAAAACTATCATTTTTTAAACACCAGACCCCTCATTTTATTCACTTTTCTCTAAATTTTTTTCAAATATTTTGCTTAATCATATGGATCTATTGAATACTTCAATTATTTCTGAAAATTATATTTACTTCATCCCCAAGATTCAAATTTTACATAATTCAACTATCTCCAATTATTTGTTCATTTTAAGGAAAACCCTATCTATTTCTAAGGTAGGAACCATGGAGTGGGGGTGGGATATGAGAAATACCCATGATAGATTTGAATAACCCTTCCTTCAGATGGTTATGTGAAAAATAAAATTATTCCTCTAATAGACTAAGACATTCATGAAATTTATTTCATCTATTTCGTTCAAAATTAAACTAAATGGTGGCTTTCTGAATGTTTAACACCTTCTAGAGGTCTGTTCCAGGGAGACACAATTTTTTCTTTTCTGCTTATTATTTTATATAATGTTTTTTCTAATCATATTTCAGATATACCCTTTGATAAAATGATTAATGGGGAGAATGTGTGTAGAAAGAGTCCACCAATCTATAATTTTTCTTTGATGATGATTTATTTCTCTTTTTATGGGAAACTATTGAAGAATAAAATTATATTCACAACCTAATTCACATTTATGAGCATGATTCTAGTAAATCTATCATTCTTGATATATTATATATTTCTATTACCAAAGGTGTTCCAGGGAGAAGGAAGGAGGAACCCAACATTACCTTTGGTATTCAGGTTGTTTACAAACATAACAAATATCTTTTAGTCTCTACATTTTTTAGATGTTCTAAAAGGGATATGATATCAACTAACCTAGACATAATTGTGAAAAAATTTAGGGATGTACCTTTAAGTAAATTTCCAATGTGAGGTAGGAGATTCTTATTAAGTCACTGGAACATGTGACCTTGAATTATGTTATGATTTTTTTTTATTCTTGGGTTTTTCATTGATAAAATATATTTATTCCTTTCAAACTTCTACTGGGTGCTAAATGGAAGGGGAAATAAATTGCATTGGGTGGTCTGGGACAATGTATTCTGCATATAATTTATAGGGAAATGGGTTTACAAAATTTAATTCTCTTCAATGAAGAACTTCTTGATAGTAAATTCAGGGTATTGAAACATAATAATAATTTATTTTTCACTTGGATCCTTTGGTCCATCTATCATCCCCAATTACATGTCGTGGTCTCTACTCTTGGACCCCATAATTGTTTATTTTGGAGAATTTTATGGGGTTTTAGTGGGCTACTTAGTAGGGGTCTTTATTGGAAAATGATAGATGGTGACACTATTAATATTTTTAGAGACCAATGTCTTGTTGAATATGATGGGATAGAGGTCACTTCTCTTCTGGTACTAGGGTGGGAAGTTGAAATAGTTAACTCCATGTAGAATTGTTTTATAATGTTTGGTTTCCTATTAAATTGGAAGGCTAGTTCAATGATATTCAACAAAGAGTAATTTTGAGAATACCATTTTTTAAGGACTTGGGGTAGGACAAGATTTATAGGAGTTGGGAGAGCTACAAATTATTTTTGGTTAAATCTGTGTTTAAATTAACACTAATATCTTGATGTCTTGTGGAGAATCGTTTATAGAAGACTATTTGAAGAATTGCATTTAACCCTGAGAAATGTTATTTTGGGAGGAATATTTATGATGAAATTCTATCCATCAAGGGGTTTTCCCTATTATATAATTCTTCCAAAACAACTTAATGTACTTCAGTCATGACTGGGTCAGAATCCACAGTGAATGAAATTTTATCTTGTACTATTTATAGGGCCATTTTCATGCCTAAGATTATAATTCTGATCTCCTGGTGTACATGGGGAATGATCTTACTCCCCGTATACTAATGTGTCTATCATATCTCTTTTTTTATAAATTTTAAACTCTCTACATCATCCCCTCGTTTATCTGGGTTAGAAGAAATGCTTTGGATGTCAATCAGATGTTGATACCTACATCTTTCTAGACCATTCATGTCGTGTCATGGTTGGAAACCTAGAAACATCCTATGTTTCTATGGGAAACATCAAAAAAATATTTCATGAATGAAATCTTGGGACCCCCTCCATTGGATACATTGAAGATTAATTTAGAATCATCGATTACAGGCGGTGGATCATTCATGATTTCATTGGTGGATCATGAATCCCTCTGACGTTTGGTTACAACAAGTCAAAAATATTTTCACACCTATTAGGATCCACCAATTTTTAAATATTAGGATATTTTTTAGTTTTTAAGGTTTTAAATTGAGAATGGATGTAACTCAATCATCTTGTAATTTTGTTGACTCTCCATTATTAATGCAATCTATGCATCGGGGGATGGATTCTAGTCTTTTAGTATGCTGGTTCTTAATATCTTCACACATACCACCTCCTTCTTAGAATGAATGTTCTATTTCATGGCTAAATAATGGAAAAAGGTGGATCATTCTTTGGAAACCCATGTTCATTCAGGAGAGTCTCATATTTGGTTGATTGACTTTCCTCCTTTGTTAATAAATTTTGTATTACCTAATCCTTGACTGATTTATTCAATTTTTATTTTTTTCCAAAAAATTAAATTTTTAGAAGAAGTATTAATATAATTGTAAACTTATAATAAATATATTTAAATAATATATATTTATATATATTAGGTTCTTAGGCGTACAATTACATTAAACACAAACGCTCCACACACTTAGGCCGGAAAGGAATGCCTTACCCCTCCAAGGCATAACCCACCCATAAAGAGAACATTATTCATTAAATGGACCAAATGTCTATTGGGAATATAGCCCACTACATAGCCCAAGGGCCCACAGTGTAGCATGAAGGCCTATTTATATATCATGACTACATCATACTAGATAAATCACTAGGCCTGCCTCATGCTTACATCACCACCTGCCTATGACATCCGTCATACCTAGGTCCCCACCTACCTGCAAAAATTCCCTCCCACTGGAATTTGAACCTGAGTCTCATGAATGATTACTGAGATTCATTACCACTTGATTAATTCCCACAACCATAAATATAATTTTATAAATATATTAATAATTATTTATAAATATTTATAAAAATATTTACAAGTATATTATTTTAAAAATATAATTAATAATTTATATAATTATATTCATAAATACATATTTAAAATTATTTTAATATAAATATAAATATAACTAATAAATCATTATATATAATTATATATATTTAAATTTATTCATTATTATATTTACAAATACATTTTAAAATTCATTAAATATATTTATATTATATAATCATTAATTTATAATTATATATATTTTTATTTGTTTATAATTATATATATATATATATAATTTTTTAAATTTCTACTAATTATTTTATGAAATTTTAATTCTATTGGTTTTTATTAGCACCTTTATAACATTGACAATGGAATATCTTTATCATTGCTATAATAAAAAAGCACTCGTCAAATATAACTTTATTAATGCTAGCATTCTTGCATTGATAAAGATAGGCATTTGTCAGCATCACTAATAAAGAGAGGTTTTTATCGAGGCATATTATTTTAGATTTGATAAAACCCCTCTATATTAGGGATTTTTTAAATTCATTAATAAAACCCTTCAAAGACTTATAAATTTAACCCCAACCAAATCAATTTCTCTCATATCATTCAATCTCTAAGAGAATATCATCTAATTCACAACTGTCCTTAAATTTCTTTCAAATTAATCATCCATATAAAATCCTAAGGTTTGTTATTACTTCTACTCCTATATCTTTTATTGTATTATTTATACTCTCCTTATCATGTGTCATCTCCCTTGCACAAACTATCCACCACTACATATATCCACCTACAATGTCCCTTTCTTATAGGACGCCTGAGAGGAATGATTCTAGGGAAATGATATTATTAGGAGGGATTGAAATCCATTTCATCTATCAAAATTTTTAATTTGTGATATTCTATAGTTTTATGTTTTCCACTTGCCTTAGTATGTTCCATATCATAAATAAATCCCCAAATGCACCATATATATATATATATATATTTATAAACTTATTTTAAAATAATTCACCACTCAACATCAATAACTTGGGAAATTATTAAAATTTTACCAATCCAATATGGATTCCTAATATATTGATATCATTTATTTTCACAATATTAGTGTTTCCATTCAATGCAATGTGGAATTATTATAATAACTTTCAAATAATTGCACTATTTTACTGGGATATTTATGATTTTACATTCACTTATATGTTTTTATATAAGTACATATAATATTTATCTTCCCTAACACTAAATAATTTTTCTAAAATATTGTTTCATACTTGTTTACTATAACATCCAAAATTATTCCTAAAACATGCATCCATATGATTTACTACAACCATGAAATCCATTAATTTAATATTATATATGTCAATGTGAATAATTATATTGAGGATAAAATATAGGTTTTTTAATAAAATGTATATAATCTCTTGATTATATCATATTCATTTCAATGTTGACTTACTATAACTTTACAATTCTCTAAATTCATTAATAGATCAAATTATGATATGAATTTTTTAAAAGACTAATAAATAAAAAATATTTCATTTTCCACATTTTTTCATAGTATTTATGATCTATAGTGGAAATATCCATCTATTTTTTAGAAGAATTTCAATTTTTGAATAAATTTATAGATGATCTAAGAAGTTGATATGGTAATTGGAATCATATATTCTCAAGTGAGAAATAATAAATTATACTAATGATAAAATAGACATATAATTAGTGAAGATAATAAATGAACATAAGTGGTTAAGGATATATTTAGAGCATTCCCACCTACTAAATGAATTATTCTCATTTGGATTCATTAAATATATTGAAGATTATTATTATCCCTACAAATAAAAATCTATTGTGATTATTTTCTTCAAATTTAAAATCAAAAATAAAATTTACTAAAATTAATTACATTATAGTTGTGACCAAAAATAAAAATAATGAAAAACTAGAATTAAAAAAATAATCATTAAATATTACATTTATTTTATGTAGTTATATGGGTAATATATTTATGAAATTAGAATATATATATTCATTTTAACCATGGTTCTAATTAGTGGGTCATTATTTTTTACTGCATTATTTATATTTTTCCACATTTATTCATTCGTACCAATATTGTATTTTTTTTATTCATCGGTATTTTAATATTTTGTCTAGTTTACATTATACGACCATCCAATTTGGATTTCCCTTTTGAACATTATATTGGTATCATGAACTACATTCAAAAGAACCATATCCTCTTCCATCTTGTTTTTTTCACTCTCCTAGATTTCTCGTTGAAATTTTTATACAGATAATTCTCTCTATTGGGTCCACTAAGGTTATGTTTTGTTTTTTGGTGTTAATGGGTAGTTGATATTATATTATAATCATTTTTTTGATATAAGGATTTCTACTGATCCAACTAGGAAACCTCTACAACTTGTACTAATGTTGATTGTTTCATGAAGTGATAAAATATCATCAACTTTGATATATAAGAACCTTTTTAATGAAACACCATATATCCCACTACATAGTATGTCAAGAAATGAATAAACATTAACTTGTCCTTATTATTGGACTCCCACCTTTAAAAGTTAGAGAAACCGTTAGAGAATTGCATCCTTTTTTCCCACACAACATCAAATTGGGAACCTGGACCAATAACAAAATATTTACCCTAGGTTGTTTCTTTTTAATTTCACCCTTGTTTTTAAATGATAGCCAGTTTGGAATCACCAGAAATAACATTCAAATGTTGGGTTCCATTATAATAATAATCTATAATTTTATCTGTTGATTATTATTATCTTATATGTATTTATTTTAATTACAAAATTATTATTTTAGGAATCTAATAGGATGGATATTAATAAAAAAGTGGATCTACATTTATCGTATGAAAAAATAGTATGAAGAAGGAGTTAAATATTTCATCAATTTTGCAATGGGACATGCATATGACCCTTCTCAAATACTTTATAAGGGTTTATATTTTTTTAAAGAAAAAATAGTATGGAAGATTTGGTATAAATTTTAATTTTTCACATAATAGATCAAACCTATAAATATTGGACTAAACAAAGGGAGTAACTAAATATACAAAATGATTGGGATGATACTATTTTTTATGTATCATTTGATATGAATTATAATATAAATGATGATGGAGATTGTATGGAAGAAACAATAGTGGAAATTGAATATGAAATTCATGATTGCATATAGTCCTTTGTGAAGTTAAATAGTTGTGCTAAGAGACCATTGTATACCAGTTTTACTAAATACACAATATTATCAAGTGTATTAATGTTATATAATTTTAAAGAAAAAATAAAATGGAGACATACCTACTTTACAGAACTAATTAGTCTTCTAAATGAAATTATACAAGAAAAAAATATATTTCCTTGTCGATCATATGATGATAAATGAATTCTACATTATATTAGAATGATATCCAAAAAATACATGCATATCCAAATGATTTCATTTTTTTTCATAGGCACCGTGAATCAATTATAAAATGTGTTAAGTGTTGTGAAAATAATTCCAAAAAATGATGAATAAATTACTTTAATGTTTTATTGTACTTTCTAATCATTCCACTCTTAATAATGCTATATGGATGACAGAAAATATTGAGACAATTGACTTGACATAAAAATAAAAGAATTAATGATGGGAAAATATGAAATCTAACAAACTCTCCTTAGTGGCGGAATGTTGATTATAAGTATCTTGAAATATTAAATGAACGGAGAAACTTTGGTCTTGATTAATACACACATGGAATAAATCCTTTTGGTGTATAGATTAATACTCATAGTAAATATCTAGTTATGTAGGTAAATTATAAATTTCCACCATGGATATTCACGAATCACAAATATATTATGTATTCTCTTCTTATATAGAGACCAAAAATACATTGTGTGATAATGATATCTATTTTTCTCAATTGATTGAAGATAATAAATTTCTATGGGATGTAGGTGTTAAATTGTATGATGCATACATAAGTGAATATTTTACATTGAGAGCCATTTTGTGTGGGATGATAAATGAATTTCAAACTTATGGAAACATTTCAAGATACAGAATTAATGGAATTCTGGGGAGTCCCATTTGTGAAGAATGAACACAATCAGTTTAGTTGAAACATTCCTAATATAATATGCTTTTAGGACATCAAAAATATTTAACTTGATGAAATATATGTTGATCCTAGTTGAGATAATTCAATGGGAATAAAAAACAAGGTATAACACCATCTCCACTAGTAATTGATCCACAACTCAATAAAGTAAATGATATTGAACCTATTTTTGGAAAATGCTTTTAAAAAAACCTTATTACTTTTGGTTGAAAAATAGATCTATTTTTTTTGAATTTCCATACTAGAATTGTTTGAATGTCAACTAATTTTTTGATTTCATTATTTTAGAAAAAAATGCATTTGATAGTCTTATTGGAACATTTCTAAATGTTTCTAACAAAAAAAATATGGAATGAATGCTAAGTTCGCATGATTGACATGGTTATATGGGAAAAGTTGGCATTGGTGAAGGATGAAAGCAGGACCTTTCACAGTCCATCGTTGTACACTATATTCGGACATGTAAAATTGAAATTTTTATATTTACATAATAATTTATAAGTTACATAGGGGAACTCATAAAATATCATGAATGTCATGCCAATAACTACTTTGATGTTATAGGGTCTAAAACAAAAATAATTCTATATTTTGATGCAAAATTTTATTCCCTTCACATTACATTTCTTTCCACATAAATATGTATGACTTACATTAACCAAACTGTACATATTTTTCAAATCTATATGGATTAATATTTTAGACCTATAGATGTTCAAAATCTTGAATAAATGGTCTGTAGTCATATTTTGTGAATTAGAGATATTTTTCCCATCATAATTCTTTTATATAATTGTACACCTGATGGTATACTTAGTTAGAGAAGTTAACTATGTTTCTCTATCAATTACAGATAGATGCACCCTATTTTAAAAGATATGATGATTTTGAAAGATTATATAAATAATTAGAACTTGTATAGAAGTATTTATAGTATATAAATAAATTTTTAAACAATATTTTGAATTTTGAATTGATTACCTTTCAGGTGTTGATATCATCAGTCTCCCAGAGTAACATTACAGGAGACATATTTTCGGTGATCTATCTTTCAAAAGATATGTTGTTAACATTATTTTTATAGAGAATGTACAATCTCACAATTTCATTTTACATTATAGTAAAAAATTATTTCCATATATTGAATCCCACAAATTAATTATTATACTTTTTAATCCATCAAGGGTTGAAGTATGCATATACAATAAACATAAACAAATGATTATAGGATGGTTGAATAATTATATTTATAAGGAGTTATCTGAAAATATAATTTCAATTTCAAAACATATTTGACAGATAATCATGGGAAAAAATCAAAAGTTATATCTTAAAGTGGTTTTTTAATTAATGGACATATGATTTATACAATGGATCATGACGAACATGGTTAAAAAAATAGTTGAATTTTGCTTCTAGAAAAAATTATGCATTCATCCAATTTAAATGATTGAAATGCAATTTAGGTAAATATGATATATTTCTGAATCATTTAATTGATATACAAGTAGGATTTTACAATATTTCATGAAATTATTTTCCATTGTAAATGTATTAACAATAGGAATGAATTGAATTTTGATCAATTGGAATTTATGAATGTAAATTTCAGTTTGTAAGGATATAAAGATGAGATTTTCATAATGGAATAACATGTTGTACATGTACTTTATGTCATTGATGTATAAAATAATAATTTTACAATTATTCTATTGGAAAATAATACAACTACAGGGTAAGAAGAATACTCAATTGAAGATGACCCTTTCATTAAGAGATCCAAATCATTTCTTGGAAGTCCTAATGTCGATAATTCTGTATAAGTTAGAGGGGACCATAAATATAGTATTTAGAGAATCAATGGAGGATCCAAATCCCTTCAACATTTAGAGAAAAAAAGAGTTCAATGAGGTAATACATGTTTTTATATACTATGATTTTCCTTATAATATTATCTGTTTTCCACCACATTTATATAATATAAATAATTTTTTTTGACTATTTATGATGTTAAAAACTTCTATACATGATAATATTAAAAATTCTAAAGAATAACAACATATTGATGCTAAATCTGCAGAATTATTTATGGATCAAAAAAAGTTGACGTAGAAAAAAATAATGATTTAACATCACTATATTAAATAAATTTACGAAGGAAATGATTAAGGGTATAAAATTTTAGTTTGGATAGAATTAATGACGAAAACCTATTGACCCCAATAGGTCAATGTTAATTAGTTATGATAGGGTCTCAATGAGAATGAATATTCCAATTGATATAGATACATGGAACCATGTCTAGCCTATGATTTAGGAAACCATTGGGGATGATATTAATTTAATCTTATAATATATTTTCCTTCTTTTATCAAATATTTTTAATGAAACATTGATTATATTTTCATTTTCCCATGTTGAGTTCAATTATTTTAGATACGTTTTTATGGAATATTTCTTAATGACCACAAGAAAAGTGCATAGAGGCTTCTAGAAACATTGTACATAGAATTATCTTGGGGATTCTGTGGGGAATGTAATGTATGAAGCACTGGTTAAATATGAAAACATTATAAAACCAGATACATGGAAAACATTCATTAGTCACTGTGATATGAAATACTTATATAATTAAGTTACTAATATTTTATTTGATAATATTTTTTATTCATTTTTAATTAAAGCAGTTAATTTGTGATGTAGAAAAGAAGTGTAGAAAATAAACAACATACAAAAAAACTAATGCGACTGCACTGAAAATCACGGATGGGATGTGTTCAACAAGAAAATAATTTTTATGTATTTTATATATACAATAAAAGTTTCATGTGATATGAAAAAATAGACTTTATTTTTTTATATGTATATTCATGACTCAAAATTTGAATCCATTTACATTAAAAATATTGTGTTATGGATGGAGGACCAAGTAAATGAAGAGGGTAAAATAGTTGATAAAAACACAAAAGAATTATGGGAATCAGGTGTATATATAGCATAATAGAAATTCATTATGATTTATAATATTATTACATAAAAAATATCAATTTATGTATTTATATTTTTATATTTGTTAATGAAAATAATCGGCATTGAATGTGATTTAATATAATCTACATTTAGTATCCTTGAATCATCAAGAATAATATTTATGTGTTAATAGTACACGTTTATAATTTTCACCTTTAACATATATTGAGATGGTAATGCTACAAGGAGATACATATGAGATGATAAAAGGACTGAATTCATATATAGGATATAAAAGATTTTATTATTTGGTTTGGTTTGGTGGATCAATGTATGTGAAAAGTTAAAATAAAATTGGCAGTGAAATAAATAACAATATATATAGATCCGAATGACCCCACTAGCTTTGAAGTGGACCATTCCCCTCAACCACCTACTTTACAAAAGGTAATCAATTTTTTCATTACTCTTTCCCCTAAATGTGAATTAATAAAACACCCCGAAATATTATAATACTATGATTATTTATGGATATTTTTTATTTGAATTATAAATATATATCAACACCCATGCATCACCTTGTAGTAGGGGATATGGTGTATAATATCCCAAGATACATGATACACCCCAAATATCTCCCAAAATATCACATGTTAATGGGGATTGAAGTATCTCAGGATCTGATTACTAACTTGCATATTCTACCTATTGATCTGGATATTACCATGGTAAAGGATATGGTTGTAAATTTCACAACATGGATCTATAATCTTATAAATTTACAAAAGATATGTCCTTAAAAACATTCAAATGGGAAAAATAATCTTTGATGAAAATGTCTAAAATGAGATATTATATTGTAGAAGGATAAAATGATGTTGAAATGTAAAGTTATATCAGTAAATTTAAGTAAATAACCCATGAAATAAAAAGGAACATCTAAGAGTACCTTCTCAATTATAGTTCCACTTCCAAATATATCAATATTAAAAGATCATATAGACACAACTATAAAAAATGATGATATCCCCAAATTCAATATGAGGAATAAATAATAGGAAATGTCATCATATATGTGGTTATTCTGAAGATTATAAATTAAATTATCATTTTGGAATAGATGTATGTCTTAGTTGTGAATATATACTTGATGTACATTTTCATAATCCATTTTTGAAAAAACTGTTCTTTGATATTCATTAATGTTAATACCTATTCTTGTTTTCTATAGGAATTTATATTACAACTATATAAAGGTAAATCCATGTGAATCACGTTTTGGACTCATTAATCCCTATATAATTTCTGTCCATGAACTGTCTATTGATGTGAAACAATTGATAAGAGAATATATGAACTTTTTGAGGAATTTTAGTGGAAATTAATAAATGAAAAAAAATATTCTTGATGAATACAATGTTTGGGGTAAAATAATTCTATATAATCATATAAAATATTTTTTTAGTACTAACTTTTTTGGAATCTATAGATGTTGATCATAATCAATATAGACACCAAAAATATTTATTTTTTTGGATCCAATGAATTCATATTCATAAAAATGAATGTACATGATTACTATTGAGAATTTATAATGCACTATAATCTAAATTTTATAGATAAAATTTGAATTATATAATTCATTTTTTATTTTAATGAAACTTTTGTCATAATAGGGTGATATATATATAGGCTAAATAATAGTATAATTTAATTGAATGAACATATGAAGCCTATTTATTTATAATTATTGAAAAAGATTATGGTTTATATAGTATGATTTAAATATCAAGATATATTTCAAAAAAACTGAAAAAAAATTGGTTAATTTTTATATAGTGTTTGAAGTAAGATTACAAAAACTATTCTTGATATTAAATTTGAAAAATATTAGAGATATCATATACCATAAAAATACTAGAATCCTTGAACTTATAATTTCTTAGGGTAGTTAGAAAATCATTAGAAATATTTCTTAATTGTTTTTTATCTAAATTTTCTCAGTACATCAATTATTTCCAACAATCTACACACTCAAGAGAAGAAGTAAATTTATTTAGAGATGATTGGGAAGATTTCATGGTTTCAGAATGTTATGAAAAATCTAATTTATGTGATTTCCAATAATATTTCTAATATTTTATGGGTTATGATGGTAGAGATACATTTGGGTTGTGAATCATTATTATTTTATTTCTTATATACCATTTTTACCTTTTTTTCAAAGGATAAGAATAATAGAAGAAATAAATTTTTTATTAATGTTTGGGGAAAATATATAGTGTAATTTTTTATATATAGGACATGAAGTGGTTACTTCCAAATACATAATTATTTAATTTTATCATCAATTAATCTAATTATTGTGTAAATTTCCTTATAATTTTTATCAAATAATTGTTTTTTAATTTTCATAGATATCTTGAAGAATAGATTTATATACAATTTTTTTTAATTCAATAATGTTGAAACACACCTATACTATGATTAGGAACTCAATGAAGATGTTTTACTCAAGGTGATTTACTTTTCAACTCATTGTGTAATGCAGTAGACATTTTAGTTTATCTAAAAATAATATTGTTAGATAACCCAAAATATTTAATGCATTATAGAATGAAAAGAGATTTTTTGATGTGTAGGAATCAACTGTACCTCAATCTGATACACAGTATTCCCAATATGACTCTATGTATATGATTTTAGTTGAAAAAAATATCACATACTCGAAACCAAGTATTGTTTTTTTTGATACATTAGAAAAACTATTCATACGTAGTTTTTTACATGTAGGAATTAGTTGCATCTTAATCTAATAAAAATGTGCCCTGGTATTACTCAAAGTATATGTTTCTTGTTTTGAATTTACACATTAGTTCAAAACTCACATCAGGTGATCAAAACCAATAAAAAATAATAATAATTTCTATATACTATCGGCAAATAATCTAGAAGTAATTTTTGATTTGTATGAATTATCCACACATCAATATGATACCGGATATGACTGGTATGTCTCAAAATTCCATTTTTTTAAATTTAATTTGATTTAAAAACTTGTGTCACTTGCCAAAAAAACTAATAAAATTTGATTCTATTGTCCCGATACATTATGAGAATGATCATAATGTCTATTAGGATACATTGGAATCAACAAAATTTGAATTAGATTAACAGTGTGACCGATATGACTCAAAGTGTGTGTATTTAATATAAATGATTTATGTAAGTTAAAAACAAATATCACAAAAGCAAAACAAAGAAAAAAATATCATATTATTTTATAAATTTTGGAAGGTGATCCTTAATTCCTTTATGAAAAGTTAGAATTTACCAAAAGTCAGTATGATTCTCCATGTGATTGGTATGAATCAAAGTTCATGTTTCCAATAAAGATATGTAAATTTAGTTTTAAATACACACAACATAGACAAAACTATGAAAATGAGATCAGATTATTTTAAAAATTTAGGAATTCATTATATATTTCATTTATGACACATATGAATTGAATGGAAAATAATTCAGCACATCATGTGGACACTATGACTTGAAGTACATCTTCTTAATATAAAAGTGTTATGTAAGTTTAAAAATATTCACATAGCTAAAACCAAGAAAATCATAATGGATTTTTTTTTCCTGAGTAGAATGATTCGTAATTTATTTTTTACAAGTAGAAATCAACAAAATTTTAATTTGACACATGATGTGACTGATAAGACTCAAAGATCATGTTTTCAATATAAAAGTGTACTTTTAGTTTAAAACCTACATCACTTTACAAAATTGAGAAAATGATATTGGCTTATTTTTAGAATTTAGTAAAAAGATTCATATGTCATTTGGGACATATAATAATGGAATAAAATACAATTTGACACACGATGTGGTGGTTATTACTTGGATTGTGTGTTTTCAATATAAAAGTTCCATTTTAGTTTTAAATGTGCACAATATAGACAAAACTATGAAAATGAGATCAGGTTTATTTCAATCAATATAAAAATGATCCACAATTAATTTTTAATGTGTAGAAATATACAATACATCAATCTGATAGATGATGTGTTTAGTATGACCTATCATGTGTGTATTCAATATAAAATTTCCATTTTAGTTTAAAACACAAGTCACATACCCAAAACCAAGAAAAAATCATATATTTTTTTCAAACTTTAGGAAAAAAATTGATAATTCATTTATGATGTGTAGGAACTGAATATATATCAATATTATAGATGATGTGATAGGAATGACATAAAGTTCATGTTTTTAAAATAGTAGTGTCATTTTTTCTTAAAATGCATTCCACATCACTAAAGATGAGAAAATGACCTACGATAGTCTCCAAAATTTATGAAAATGATAAATAATTCATTTTTGATATATAGGAATCAACAACACATCAATCTAACACATGATATAGATGTTAAAAATAAATGTGTGTGTTTTCAATACTAAAGATCCATTTTAGTTTTAAACCTACATTGAATAACCAAAACCAATGAAAAACTATTAGATTATTTTCAAGCATTTTGAAAGTGATCCATAATTTATTTATGATGTGTATGAATTGACTGCATGTCAGTCCAACACATGATATCATTGGTACAACTCATAGAGCATGTTTTCAAAACAAAAGAATCATTTAAATTTAAAATTCATGTCATATCACCAAAACTATGTAAAGGATCTCATATTGTTTTCAAAGATTAAGAAAATGATCCATAGATAAATTTTAAAATGTATAAATTGACCAAACCCCAATATGAAAAATGATGTGGTCGATATGACTCAAAACATTTGATTGTAGTATAAAAGTATAAATATAGTTTAAAACAAGAATTAAATAGTGAAATTTGATAATGTGAGTTAATATTGCTTTAAAACATTAGAAAAAAATTTATTAATCATTTGGGTTGTATAACAATTGTCCACATGTTAATCAAATAGATGATGTGGTCCATATGACTCAAAGTGTGTATTTTAAATTTAAATGTGTCATTTTAGATAAAATGTGTGTCATTAAATAAACCAAAAAAATAATCTCAAAATATTTTCAAAACATGGTTAATGTATCCATAATTCAATTTTGACATTTTTAAATCGATCACTTTGAGTTATAGAAACACCCATACATGTAGGGAAAATATCAATATTAAGAGAACAATTGTTACACGTTCCTTAGTTTCCAGCATTAAGGTACAAAATGCAATACCCCCACAAAAGCCCCTATAGATAAAGTGTTTGTCTCTTTAGATGCTTCAGAAAGATCCTATGATTATTCTGACTCAGATGCGTCATCTAGTGAGGATGATGAAAATGACCCTACATATAGGGATGCCTATGTTATTATGAAAAAAAATATATTTTCCAAATGAAATTTACTCATGGATGGAAGATAATGATAGAGCTACATTTAGATAGAATAAAAATGTGTATATGTTAGCTGGCACCCATCTTGATCTTAGGAAGAGGATTTTTATCAATGAGGTTGAGGAATTTAAAAAGGATCCAAGATTAAATTTAAAGGATATCCCATGGAAATGGATCTTTGTAGTGGAAATCTAATTGCATTATTTTTTCCTGATTTGGTTTCGGGAGGATCTTCTTTGCATTTGGTTTTCTGGATTGCTTTCTATCTCTTATGTAGATATGTTTTTCGTTTCATTGGAAGTCCTTTTCATTTTTTTTGTAGCACACTATTGGTCTTGGCTTGTTGTGGATGGATATTCTCACTGCACATAATCTAGTTCCATCTGGTCCGAATAGTTTTTCTAGTGGATGGAATAAATCTACACTTGGGGGATGCCATTTTCGAGCTGTAGCATCCCCAGATGAGACTGTTTCATGATGTCTTGGAGTGAAAATGAAATAGGTTGTAAGCTTTTAATTTCTATTTGATTATTTATGTCACATTATATTGTTTCTATAGTTTTATGATGGTATAAGTGCATTACACCTCGAGCAATATTTTTTAAAACTCATTATTTAATAAATTTCTTTGGGCATTATTTGGCAGACCAATTCATGTCATAAAATGTCAATCTCAAACATAATGTTTAGGGTGTGAGTTGAAGTGCTTTTTTTCAATATATAATTTTAATTTTAGTTTATAACACACATTTCATATAAAAAACTAAGAAAAAAATCGTATTATATTCATGATTTTGAAAAATGATCCATTATTCATTTTTGAAGTGTAGTAATCATCCACACAATAATCTAACTCAGCATGATACTAATATAACTCAAAGTGCATGATTTCAGTATAAAGGTGTTGTTTTATTTTAAAACATCAATCACTAGAAAAAGATGAGAAATATTGAGAATGTTATTTTTGAAGATTATAAAAAGTATTAACAATTCATTTTTTATGTGTAGGAATTGACCACACATCAATCTGACCCCCGATGTCATTGATATGACTCGATGTGCATGTTTTCTCTATAAAAGTTACATTTTTGTTTAAAAGAATCTAATATCACTAAAACCAAGAAATTGAGATCATATTGACTGCAAAACCAAGGAAAACGATCCATTAATAATTTTTTACATCTATGAATTGACTACACAAAATATTAACAAGATGAGGTTGGTATGATTCGAAGTGCTTCTTTTCAAAAAAAAGTTTCATTTTAGTATAAAACATGTATCAAATTGCCAAAACTAGAAAAAAAAGCTCATATTTTTTTTAAATATAGTATAATGATCATTAATTTATTTTCGATGTATAAGAATCAAGTGAACATCAATATGACATATGATATGGAGGATATGGCTCAAATTTCACGCCTTCAATATAAAGGTATCATTTTAATATAAAACATTAATAACTATAATAATCGAGCAAACAAGATTATATTATTTTTAATCATTATAAAAGAATTCCATAATTCATTTGTGATGTTTAGGAATTTAATTTAGGTAAATATAACACACAATGTTTCTAGAAAGACATGAATGTCATGATTTCAATATAAAAGTTCCATTTTAGTTTGAGAAGCATGTCACATCTCCAAAACAAGTAAAATGAGCTCAAATTGTTTTTAAACATTAGATAAATAATTTGTAAAAAACATTCATGTGTAGGAATTTACTATATATAAATATAACTCATCATTTAGTTTGTATGGATAGAATAGGATGTTCTCAATATAAAAGTTCATTTCAGTTTAAAAAACACATCAAATAGAAATAACTAATAAAATAAGATTATATATTTTTTCCCAACAATAAAATAGAAGTCAATAATTTATTATTGATGTGTATGAATCGATTATAGGTCAATCTGACACATTATTTGACCGATATGACTCAAATTGATAATATTAAATATAAACATGTCATTTTTGTTTAAAACACACGTCACTAACCAATAATACAAAAATGATCTTGAAATCATTTAGAATATTTGGGAAATGATTCAGAATCCATTTTTGATGTTTATGAATTCTCCAAACATCATTCAAATACATGATGTGGGCGTCATGACATAGAGATAATGTTTTTAATATATATGTGGCATTTTAGGTTAAAGAATTCAACAAGTAGAAAAAACTATGAAAAAATAGCAGTTTATTTTATAATCATTTTATCTATTATTGTTTAGTTAAATTCCTCATTATTTTTACCTAATAGGTATTTAGTTAATTTTTAGATGGATAGTGCTTAATGTCAAACATGAAACTGTGTGACATTTTCCGTCTTATTGTTCTAAAAATGAAGTGCTCTTGAATTGGATCACATACATGGTGAGAGTTTTTGTATCACCATATATGTGATCGAATTATAGATCACTTGATTTTAACAACAAAAAGAAATGGTGTGAAATGTAGGAATCAACATCAACTCAATCTGAAACACAGTTTTCCCGATATGACTCAATATATTTATTTTAACTTTAACATTTACACTCTATGTTTAGGTTATTTATTTATAGTATTAATAACATAATGATTTTTTATTATATAGGGGAATTATTTTTCATGAGATAGGGTGGTTTTTTTGGTAACCGGTAGCATGTATGAGCTCTTTTTAGAGGGCGTTGGGGGGCAAAGACAAAGGAACAATGCTATTTTAAAATATCTGTGATAAATTTTACTTACTAATGTAATAGTACAAACCAATGTTTGAGATGTCTATAATATAGTGATTTTTATTTTATTCTATTTTGTGAATTTTATTTCAATTAAATTTTGTATCTTCTCCATGTATTATTTGTTGTAGTGTGTTTTAATTTTTAATACACACTGCATTAGTATGACCCTTTATCAGCACTAGTAACAACATAAATAAAATAATCCTTTATCAACATGAGAAAAAGAACTTATAAAAGGGCACATTTATTAGTTATTCTTTTTAACACTGATAAAAGGACCTTTTATATATGGTATTTTTAGTATAAATTATTCAACCTTAAATAATCACTAAACATAAATCAGTGATGAAGGGGTTCCTATATTAACCCTGATAAATGAGGCCTTTATCAGTGATTTTTAGCACCTATAAAGTTTCTCCTTACCAAGGATTTTATAATACAAATAAAGGACTACTGATTTTGAAAACTATCCTATTACCACATGTTTTTTACTAACAATAACACCCAAATATTTTTGGTATATATATATTATTAAATAAATTCAATTTATTCAATAGTTTATATTAAAAAAATGAACCATGAAACACTATAAAATATTTACATAACCATCAAAATAGTAATTTGACCATTTAGAATAGTAATCTATCGAAAAGAGTTGTACCATCACCTATAAAAGTATAACTAAAAAGTATTCATCTTTTAAATGCAAATATGATATAATTATATCATAGTATAAAAAATGAATTTTTTAAACATGATATATTTAGTGTTGATATTTTTGTAATAAATATTTTTTTTTAATTTTATAATTTAATAATGATTTAAAAGTAATTTTATTTTCATAAAATATATTAATAAATTAATATTTTTTGTCATGATATTAGAAGATAATTTTATGAGGCATTAATAAATTTCTCAATGTTTCATAAAAGGAGTTATATTTTTAAAATCAGTATTTTTTTAATAAATGGGGTCTTTAATTAGAAATTAAATTTATTAAATTTATAATTTTTTAATAAAATGGAGTTCATTTTTTAATTATACACATTGAAAAATGTTTTGGGTGATTTTTGGTGACTATTATAAAATAGTTTAATTTTTATTGAATAATGAAATATATTAGTTTATGGTATTAGAAAAATACCTGAATTATTGAGACATGGATGATGTATGGATGATGTAAGAGCAATGTTTTTGAGCACACATACTCTAGTTACTATATTTAGTCACATGAATCATCAATATTCATATCCTTGATAAAAAATAATATTTTAATGAATAAAATTATCAAAAAACACCCTCCTCCACTATAAATATCACCCCTGACCACCCCTTCTCCTCACACTTCCATAGACTTGAAGATTATATAATTTCTACCCAATTCAACTCCTAACCCCTCTCCCATGTCCTGGTACTTCTATTCTCACCAAAATATCATTTCTTATTTCCTTAAGTAGGTTCTCAAGGAGAATAATTCAAGGGTTAAAACCATTTATCCTTCCATTTCAATGTCTATTATTTTATTTTATTATATTATCCTTCCCTTAAAACCCAATATAA
The DNA here is from genome assembly GCA_963277665.1 of Viscum album. Lineage (NCBI taxonomy): Eukaryota > Viridiplantae > Streptophyta > Magnoliopsida > Santalales > Viscaceae > Viscum > Viscum album. The sequence continues at coordinate 1,307,073,563 of OY728134.1, read as the reverse complement.
TGTAACATGATAACTCCAATATACTTTATATAATATAATTTTATTATGTTAATGGAATATCAACAACCAATTCTTTTCATTTCCTCCTTTTATTCTAAAAATAAAAACAACATCAATGAGGTGTCGATTCACTGCCTTCATAGATGATGAGTTTTTGTTTTTCAATTTCGTCTTAATGGTGTTTCATAAAATCATTTTATGGTTATAATATATATATAAATATATATATTAAAACTTATTTAGTTTTATGAAACTAGTAAATATATATATAATATAAATTCATAATACAAAGCAAGTTTTTGATGATCAAAAACCCTAAAATAATCTAAATGGTTATCATTTGCATTTTATCAAATGAACTATACTCATATTTAAAAAAATGATACATAAGACAATTAAATATTTGATAATTTCTTTAATAACATATAATTTCAATTGTGTATGACTGTTCCCATTTTAAATATTCTTTTGTACGTGTATAGAAGTGAACAAATCGCGAGAATTCACCAAACAAACACTCCCGAATGAAAAAATTGAATCTTATAACTCATAAAGGAGGCCATAAATGAACTTAATAAAATTATGATAAATAAAATTAATGTTTAATTGATTTTGAATGAAATTATTAATGAGTGAAATTTCATTATCCATGATATTAATTACTATTTCAGATCACTTTCAGACATATGGTAAGGGATTCTCCCTGAACCTCCATTTTTCTTTTGGGTTACAATTTCTCTCTCTTAAACCCAATTTAATTCTTAATTATTCATATGTAATCCTCCTTAATTCTATGGTTATGATCCATAAATATGTACCTAGATCAATTTTTATTTATTTTATTAGGAAATATATGTTTTATATGATTCTAATCTCAATTCATCCTCATAAAAAACCAGATTAAAGGGAACTACCTGATTTCATATCTATTTTCATGTGACATCCATTATATGTTTTAATATACAATCAGTTTTATAAAATTAATCATTTTTATAATTAATAACTATCTTATTTATTTTATAGTTTTACAAAATAAATTATTCTATTTCCATTTTAAAGTCTCTTTAATATTTTCCATAAACCATCCCTAAGTGTCTCCTTTTTAAAGTTTCTTAAACACTATTTTTACTTGTTTTCACATTATATAACCATAATTTTTCATTATTTCTTCCTATTTCCACTTATTAATTTACATTTTTTAATTAAATTCATTATTTCATGAAAACAATTACGATAATTCCTTTGGTGGTTCCTTATTCACCACTTATTCCATGTTTGTGGTGTATGTATACTTATAATTTATTTATGGGCATCATCCCTTGAATATTTCATTAAATATACAAATTTATTATAAATAATGATTTGGACATGTATTTATGGGTGGGGTATGGTTATATATATCCCATCGATGCATCGACATGCGTCATGTGACAAAATAGTTAGCAAAAAAACATGTCGTATTTGTTTCCAAGAAGTATCAGATGGATTTTTACCCACAAACTTAAACTTTTTGGATAGTATAATGGCTAATGTGATCGATACATGATGTCCAAAATAATAATTCTCTCCACTCACTATTCATTAATTACATTCCATGATATTTTCACTAGGAAAAACTCTATGGATGCATTTTCATTCTCATTTTATGGATGACATGTTTTTTCACTTATTTACCTTATGATAATTATTATGCATTGTTGAATTTTATTCAATTATTATTGATTCACATAAACATTACTGAGAATTTTACATCACCCTTTATTTTTTTTTCCTTACACAGGTTTTGAATATGTAATATTTTAAAAAGTGTCAAGGAAGATGTTTATTTATCTTTTGTTATGATAAAGGTATAACTACCAAATATGGAAACCATGTATGAATATATTTCATCAAGAATACTAATCTAATTGATCCTTTTTTATGTTATCTCTTTTATATATTCCATTATATTAAATTAACCATCAATTCTAGGCTATTAGGGATAAGGTTGTTGCAGTGGGTATGAAAGGGTGTTTAGTAAAACCCTTAGGAACTTGATGATAAATAAACATTATAATTAAAATAATTTCATATAGTTAATTTATGGAACAATAATTCTTATGATAATGAGATAACTTATCATTTTTCATTATTTAATTATAGTGCTTAATAGATGAAATTGAATCAATATTAACAAACAATGCAGGGATTTCCCGACTGAGCAAGTCAGCACAGTTATTGTTGGAGATGAGAAGATCATGACCATATTAGGATAGATTACATAGGTTATGATGAATAAACATGATACAACTATGTTGTATCATATAATATGAAATAACCCTTCATAATTTAGTGGGACTACTATTCTAGTGGTAGTTGAGTAATGGAAAAATTCCCTTAAAAATATATATCTAGAATTGGTTTGTAATGAAAACAAAAAGGTAGTACTTAAAGTATATTGTCTCGAAGGATATGCTAATCAATGGTGGTCATTGATCTAAAATACTAAGGTGGAAGATAAAATAGAAGACATATAATGGTGGACTATTAATGAAACATACTTTAAAAAATATTTCCCCAATGACCAAATAACTAAAATGAAGAGAAAAACCTTAAGCTTAGAGAAAAGGTAAGAAGATAGTTTTCAAGAGAATGTGGCTACCTTCACATGACTTTGCATGTATGATATATATTATATATGTGATTTGTAATAAAATATTGATCATTACATTAAGTTTCATAATCTATGTCACTAAAGGTCAATGTATTCTCAAAAAATTTCTTCATATGTGTAAATAGTATTAACTTCCATGAAAATAGATAAGGAGTTTCCTAGATCCCCTATGATCAAGGTAAATGAATAGAGGAAGAGGTATTATGATAATCATGGAAAAGGAAAAGAAAAAAAGAATAATACGGTAATGAATAAATTCAAATTATTTGAAAATTATGGAAATAATTATATGGGGAAATTCCTGAATGTCATGGGAGTTTGTTATAAGTGTGGATAAAAGGGTAATCAATATAATGAATTAATGGGGTTAAAACAAATCAATGATGATAAAATTTTCAACTCCAATGAAATGTGTCATTATTCAAATCAATATCCCAAACATCAAAAAAATATACCACAAAAGAGGCCAAGTGGTAATGGCCAAGCTTATACGATCATGAAAATTGAAGTAGAAGTACCCAATGATATGGTTGTAGGTACATGGATACTATATTAAAATATATAAAATGATATTTTTTATTCTAGATCATATAACTCTTTTATATTTTTCTACTTATACAAAAAATATATATTTCAATTTTCATTTAATAATACATTTATCATTCAAAACTCTTAAGGGAATTCTTATTGAAACAATGATGTGTCAGGTTGTCCCTATTATGGAATATAATTGTGACTTAATTTATAACCTTATCATCGAACATATGATTTAATTTTATATTATCCGTGGTATGGATTGACTTTTAAAATATGTTTCAAACATTTATTGTATGAAGAAAAAAATTATGATTTGTGTTCAACATATAGAATATCTTATCACTATAATAGATTCATCTTCATTGGATTCTTATTTAAATCCATTCACAGTAGATATAATGAATGAAATTATTGCTGTGGAGGAGAAACAAATATAAGGATTTGGGAAGTAATCTTCAAATTGAGGATGTACTGATAATAATAAAATAAATTGATGTCTTTACTAAAGATTTAACTGGAAACCCCCAGTGTGTGATGTTGAGTTTACTGTTTATTTAATCTATTACGAAAGACCAATATCAAATAATACTTATAGGATGGAAATTTTAAAATTAGTAGCGCTAGAGAAATAACTATATGATTTGAGTAATAAGTGATTTATTCACCCTAGTGTTTCTCCTTGTGGAACCCATGTTATCTTTGTAAAGAAGAAAGATGTATCCTTGAGGTTGTGAATTGACTATAGATAAATCATAACTATTATAATAAATAACAAGTAACCTATGACTTTCATTGAAGACTTATTTGACCAACTTCACAGAGATAAATATTATTCAAAGATTGACCCCCCATTCTAGATATTATCAATTGCATGTAAAGAAGGGATATATTATAAATACAACATTTAAAACTAGTTATGGAAATTATATGTTTACAATAATTCCATTTGGAATGAATAAAACACACTATAATTTTAAGGATCTAATGAATATAGTTTTCATGAAATATATTGATAATATTATTGTTGATTTTATTGATGATATCTTGGTGTACAACAAATGTTATGAGGACCATGAGAACCACTTAAAAATTGTTTTGAAGACTCTTAGGAGAAAAAAACTATATCATATGTTTATTAGTATTGATCTATGAATTCAGATAGTTTCATTTCATGGATATATTGCATATAAGGATGTAATCTTAGTTGATCATGTGGGGAAAAAGTAAATCCATGAATGTCCTACAACAATGAACATAACAAAAGTACATAATTTCATTGGATTATAGGGTTAATATCGGCATTTCATTCATATTTTTTTGATTAGATACCCTTTAACCATGCTCACGCATAAAGGGGTTAAGTTCATAAGGATAAAATAATGTATACAATATTTTGAAGAATTGAAAAAAATATTATTCAGTACTCTAATCTTGACTCTTCCATCAAAAAATGATTGGTTTGTGATATACAATGATGCGTTAAAGAATGGAATGGTTTTTGTCCTTATAATTATGGATAATGTTATTTCATATCAATAAAGGGAGTCAATGATTCATGAACAAAATTATATAACTCTTGATATTGAGTTAGAAGCCATAACCACTTCTATGAAAATATGGAGACAAAATATCTATGGTGAAAGTTGTGAGATATATATAGTTCAAAAAAGTTTGAAATACATCCTGACACAAAAAGAATTCAACATGTGGAACAAGTGTTGGATTGAGTTACTCAAAGATTATGATATCTCAATAAGCTACCACCCAAAAAAAGAAAAAAGGAAGCAAGTGAATTAATCCAGAAAGATCATGGACTTTAAACCTAAATTTTTATTGAGAATGATCTTATGTTCATGGATTTAGAAAAAATGGATATAGGAATTTTTAATAAATGGGAAACATAAATCTTTTTTCAAATGATTTCTAAACCATTTTACTGAATAAGATAAATGTCTCTATATCTGATGATGAAAATTTTCAAAAGAAAATTAAATCCATTATGGATGAAATATTAGAAGAATTCATGTATGAGGATGGAATTCTAAATTTTTTAAAGATTTTATGTGTTCCATCCATATCCAAGAGAAAAAGAGGACGATTAGATGATACACATTACTCAAATCTCACTATATACCCAAGTAGTACCATGATGTATATAGATCAGAGGTAACATTTTTCGTGGGATAATATGAAACATGAAATTGTTGACTATGTGTCATGGTGTCTAGTCTGTCAATAAGTGAAGCCTGGGAGATAACATAATATAGAAGTCATGAAACCTCTAACATCTCTTATGTGTAAGTGGGATAACATTACATAGGACTTTTTCAGAGGACTACCAAGGGAACTTAGAAGGAATTATGTGATATGGGTTATTAATCACTATCTAAAAGAATAATCATATTTTGATTCTATAATAGAAGATTAAACTCTTGATCACCTAACAAGAATCTATAATAATGAAGGTATAAAAATTCGTGATGCACCACTATCGATTGTTTCTGATCAAGATACCTTTATCTTCAATATTTATGATGAGTCTTATGAAAGATTTGGATACTAAGTTTCATTTGATCATAACCAATCACCATCAAAGATATGGATAGTATAAAAGGACAATTCAAACATTATAAGACATACTTAGATCATGCTCAATTTAAATTCATGGTATTTTGGATCTATATTTACCTTTTATTTTAATTTTACTACAATAATAGTTTCCATCATAGAATTCAAATTGGTCCATATGAAGCATTATATTGAAAGACATGTCATACTACAACTTATTGGGATGACATTAGTGAGGAAAAAAATTTATTCTAAAAACATATTTAAGATAAAAAAAGGTAAATACAATTCAAAATCATATTAAATCATCTCAATTTAGGCAAAAGAGTTATGCTGACAACTAGAGAAATGATTTCAAATTTCAAGTGAAAGATCATATAGCAATGCCACTAAGTCTCTCCAATGCTCATGATGTGTTTCAAATAACATTGTTAAAAATGTACATGACCCACCCAATACAAGTAATCAGCTACTATGAAATATAAATGAAATGAAAGTTGTCTTACTACGAATATCCTATCAATATTCTTGACATTAGAGATAAATTATTTAGAAATTAGAGGTCTTGATTAGTAAAAGTTCATTAGAGAAATTATAAAATGGAAGAAGCAACATGGGAACATATAGATGTTATGATGAAAAACCACCATTATCTATTTAGAAGAAAATATTCAGGAAATATTTGGAGGAATAAATTTTTAAGGTTGGGAAGAATATAACACCCCAAAATTTTATGATGTTTATCATCTTAAATAAATTCTTTTTCTTTGATAGTTTTCATTGTGCAATTGAAACATGATACAATATTAAATATTAACATGTCCTTTGGAATAATAATGTGAACATTGGGAATATTTATCCGGCCAATAGAAGATTATTATCACATATAAAAGTATAAATAAAATTTATTCAACTTATAAATGAAAATATTTAATAATTATAACATTAAATAAGTAAATAAGTTTTCTAAAAAATGGTAAATTATGTATTGGTATTTTTGTAAAATATAAATGTTTATTTAAAATTTTATAATTAATATAATGATTCAAAATAAAAATTATTTTCATAAAATAAATCCATAAATTAATAAATTTATGTATTATTATTATAAGATAATTTTATAAGTCCTTAATTAGTTTTTCAAAATTTCATAAAAGTTGTTATAATTTTAAAATCAGTATTTTTTGAATAAATGATAATTTTAATTAAAAATTAAATTTCTCATATTTAGAATATTATTTTCAAAAAATAGAGTTAATTTTTTAGTTCTAAATGTAAAAAAATGGTTAGGGTGATTTTTTGATATTTTTCTAAAATAGTTGAATTTTTTGAGAATAATGAATTACACTAATTTAGGCTATTACCTAAATATATGATTTATTGAGTCAAGATTGATGTATGGATGATATAATAACTATTGGTATGAACTCTCATGAATTATTTATTGTCTTTATTCACATTAACCATTACTATTAATATTTGTGGGACAAAATAACAATCAAATAATAAAAATAATAAAAAACACCCCTCTCCTACACTATAAATACCAACCCTCACAACCCATTCTCCAAAATAATATAGATCCTTTAATCATCTATAAAATCTAAAAAATTACACTATTAATCATATCCCTCACTTCATGGACTTTTTGGTATAATTAAATTACTATTTTCAATTCCCTCAAAGTGGTTATCAAGGAGAAGAATTTAAAAGGTAATACCCTTAATCCTTTCCTTTCAATTTCTTTTAATTTATTTTCTTCTCTAATAATTATCTCTCCTCCCCTATAAAAAGTAACATGATAAATCATGTATAATTTATTTCTTTTAATGTTATTATGTTCTTGTTATATCAACTTTCAATTAGATTATCTTCATCTTTTTAATCTAAAAATCAAAACATCGTCCATGAGGTGTCGATTTACCGCCTTCATAGACAGATAGTTTTCGTTTTTTGAATTATGCCTTCAAATATGGACATAAAAACAATTTTATGGTTTAATAAGACTATAATATATGTATTAAAACATATTTAAATTTTTTAAATATTATATATACATAATATTAATTTAAAAGGTAAAACTAGTTTGTGATGATAAAAAAAACACCAAAATAATCTAAATGGTTATCATTAATGTTTTATAAAATGAATAATCCAAATATATGAAAAATTATATTTATAAAAATAAAATATCTTTTAATTTCCTTAATAAAATATAATTTCAATTCTATATGACTATTCCCATTTTACTGGGTCATTCGTACATGTATTTACGTGATCCAATCATGGAAACTATAGAAATGAACACTCTTAATTGATAGAATTGAATCCTATAACACAAAAAGGCCACAAATGAAATTAATAAAATTATACTAAATAAAATAAATGTTTATGTGATTATTAATTAAATTATTAATGAATATAATTTCACTATCCAGGACATTATGTACAAGTGAATAACAATTTTAAACATAAGCTAAGGGATTCTCCCTAACCACCATTTTTTATTAAGGTTACACTTTATCACTCTTTAACCGAATGAAATTATTAATTATTCTTATATAATCATCTTAAATTATTAGTATCTGTTCCATTGATATTTAACTATCTCAAATATTTCTTCTTTGATAAAGAAATACATGTTTTAGAAGTTTCAAATCTCAATTCCTCCTGATAAGAAAACCTGATAATAGTGAACTACCTAATTATGTCTTCTCTGTTTTAAATACTCTTTAATATTTTCATTAAACCGCACCAAAGCGGATCATTTTTAAAGATTCTTAAAAACAATTTTTACATATTTCTAGATTAGTTGGTCATTATTTATCATAGATATTCCTATTTAACTTAATAATTTCTGATTATTATTTAAATCCTTTCTTTCATGGAAAACATTAGGATATTCCATGTGGTTCTGCCTTATTCACCACTTATTTCTAATGTGTTGTGTATGTATACTTCCCTTTTAATTTATGGAAGTAATTATTTGAATATTTAATTAAATATAAATATTTATTTTATCATGTATATAGATATTGCCTTATCCTTATACCAATATGTATATAAGGTGTTTTCTTTGAATATTGTCTTAATTGGTTAAATATTGATAAATCCATATTTACTACTCAATACGGGTATTTTCATAAGTCATGTTGTTCATGAATTAAAATATATTTAAGAATAAATCTTTGGATATGTAGTGATGGGTGGAGCTCAGTTATAGATAGCCCCTTGATGCATCGGGAGGTCCCATGAGACAAAAAAGTAGGCCATTACCCTTTGTGTTTGTTTCAAAGAAGAATCAGATAGGTTTATACTCACAGAAGTAACCCCTCTTGATGGTATAATGGTTCATGTGATAGATACATTAAATCCATGTTAATAATTCATTTAATTTTCTATTTATTTATTAAATTCCATGGTATTTTAACAACTAAAACAATATATTATTGCATTTTCATTCTCAGTTTATTGATTACATTTTTTTTAATTTAGCTTATCATTATGGTTATTAATTATTGATATTTATTCACTTATTATTGATTCATGTAACCCTAAATGAGAATTTGAGATCAACATTTCATTTAGTTTCCTTCCCTAAATTTTTAATATGAAGTCACCGAATGACTCTCAAGAATGAATATTATTTTCATTTTTTATATTTAATGTTTAATTTCCAATTTAATAAAGAAACCATGTACAAATATTGTTCTTCAAGACTAATAAACTCATTGATACATGGTGATGTGACCTCTGGTATCTATTCTATTTTAGTAAAATAACCACCGACTCTTGGATACTTGCGTTTGGGTTGTTACACTGACGAGGGATAATTATAGTTCACTTAAATGGCTTATGTTTAGTAGTGCCATACTTGATAGGAAGCTCCTTCTATAATTAGTCTCATGATCGTACATACTAATGGCTATATAATATGTTTCATTTGTATTCTATAAATTCAAATTCCAATTAAAAAATTAATAATGTTGAATCCATAGGCAAAATTTTTGCACGTAGCTTTTTTTATTTTGTTAGAAATTTTCCTGGTTTTTATTTTGATTTTTGGGAATTTTGGACTCTCATCTAGGTGGAGGGTGTCAATTAATATGATGCCCTCCTCTCTATAAAAACAAACAATTTTATTTTTTCTTCTTCATATATATAACAGAATATATTATTATCTAATATATATATATATATCCATCTTAAAATACCAAAAACAAAATTATAAATGGCACTTAAAATATTTCATTTTTATTCGAAATTATCCAAATTTATCCAAAATATAACTCAAATATCCTCAATGTACACCCTTTTATAGGGGAGAGGAACTTAAAATCCCTTATGGATTTTTCTGTATGAATTAGTTTCAGTTTTATACCATTCTAATAAAAATATATTAATAATAAAAATACCTAAATAAAAACTTATTATTAAAAATAAAAATAAAAATAAAATTTATCATTAGTATAAATAATAAATAATATTATAAATAATAATTAATAATAGATTGAATATAATTAAAAATAATTATGATATATCATAATTAATAAGAAAACTAAAGTAATTATTAATAATTAATAATTGATATTAATAATAGTAATAATTTAATAATAAATTATAATCATAAAAGTTTGGGTTCCAGGATTAAAGAGTCCTAAAATTTATTAAAAAACATGAAAAGTGTAGTGGATACAAGGGGTTATATAGTAGAATTATGGGACACTCATATATCCATTAAAACTAACATTAATATACAGGTAGAGAATCCAAATTATCAACCACTACGTTAAAAATCATAATCCAAAAAAATAAATGATAAATAATTATAATTATTAATAAATAATAGTAATAATTATTAATAATTAATGAAAAATAATTTTTATGATTAATTAATAATAAAAATTATTAGACATTATCAATAATTATAACTAATTATTAATAATTATTATTCAATTATTATTTAATTATTATTAATGATTAGTTTTTTTAATTATTATTAATTATTAAGAATTATTAAAATTAGTAATTTTTATTAATTGTTATTAATTATTACTAATTATTAATTAATAATTATAAATGATAATTTATTACTAAATGTTTTTTAAATATTTATTATTAATTAAAACAATTTGTAATTATTTATTATTATAAATGATTAATTATTTAAATAATTATATTATAAAATATTAATTTTTTAACACTAAAATAAATTATTAATTATTAATTATAATTTTCTATTATAATAATATTAATAATTAATAATATATTATTATTTAATATTATAAAATACATATTTTGAATAAAAACATAATGATGATAATTAAAAATAAAAATTAAACAAACCCATTCCAAAAATATCTTAGAGTTGTACCTTTCAATCCTCCATGAATCCATGAAGCCACAGAGGTGACCAAAATCTTATTCTTCCTAAAATTATGATATGCATCCCTAATTTATAATGGTGTACAATATTTCTAATAAAATATGTATAGTTTTCTATTTGTAGAATATGTGCCTTTATATGAATGTATAGGAGAGGTCACATGAAATATTTGAAAAGTCCATATAGTATATGGTGCATTCGATGAAGTCAGGATGTAGAATACTTATTGTTCATAAGGAGTACATAACAAAAATATAGTGATGAAAATGAAATAAGCTTCAATGTATGAATGACTATTTATTATCACTATGAATAGTTCTTATTCGCTATGTTGATGATATATAATCTAGCCTCATAAGACGCTGCAAAGCTAAATCTACTCCTACATTGTGATTCGTATAATATTTATATGATTTTTTATTTATGTTATAGAAATTTTGTAATTTTAAATATACAAAATGTTTTCAATTATTTATAAAAATTGGTCGCAAGATGTGCGAATGAATGGAAATAGGAAACAATATGCGTGAACTCCATTAATGTATATTTCTCCAACAAGTAAGCATGAAAGGGGTTCACACTTCCTTTGTTCAACACCGGAAAGGTGAACCTCATCCATACTTCCTTTGTATTCATGACATATGAGGCGTGGACACGGTTCAAACCTCCATTTTTAAAAAAAGAAACTTTTTTTGAAATATGGTTATGTTTAATATAATTTAATTAATTATTAATGTACGTAATTAAATATTTAATTAATAATATAATAAGTAAAAAAATTAATTAAAAAATTACATAATAACCAATTCATAATCCACTAAATAATCATATAAAATTAATAGAAGAAACTTTGGCATGTTAAATTATTTTATTTAGAAAAGGGATCATCATAAAGGTTATATGAATCCTGTGTTTTCTAATAAGGATGTGATTAAGGATCGACATCAAACATTATGGTTTTGAATCCAAGCATGACAAGTTCTAGAAAACAAATGTGTACTTATGATCTTATTTGATATATTTCTTCCATATGGGAAATCACTAATTTGAGATGTATCACCATTGGTAAATATTTTTTTCATATTATTTTTCAATCCCAATAATTCAAACATAATTCTTGTGGTTTTTGTTTAATAACCTTTAAAAATGGAATTCTAAAAATACAGGATTATGATATTTGTTTTAATTTTTCTGGAATTATAATTTATATATATCATATATATATATATTTAATTTATTTGATTTATCAAGATTTTACATCATCCCCATATCCATTTTTATAAAACTTTTTCAATTGGTATATCCATTAACATGGATTGGGTGAAAGAATATTCTCAATGTCGATATGTTTCTATAATCATTGTCAAAGTGTATATGAAATCTATTTTGGTTAAAAAGGTTATCACATACATTGATGAATGTTAAATTGATCTAAAACTAATATTTGAGAAGGTTCCTTCTTGTTTTGATTTGATAAAACTATTAGGAGCATACAAGTTAACTGATTCAAAGAAACTTTATGTTCCTTTGGTTCCCTAATGGAGCATGATGAATATATGTACATTAAGTATAGAATAATTTATTATAGTAATGTTTCCAAGAAATAATCCCAATAAAATGATAAAGGTACAAAAAATGATCAGGTTAGTAGTTAGGAGTAGCCTTGTGATGATATTATTGAAGATCGATTTGCATCTTTAATTTCAATTTCTATCTATAATAGTCTAATGAACTCAGAAGTTTCTAAATTATTTAAATTAAATAAAGAAAATTCCTAAATGATTTTTTTATTTTTGGGGATAATATTAGGGAGATGGTAGGGGATTAACACGATATTACAATTAAATTTCAAGATTTTAAAAAACTAGTGATGAGAGGAATCATCCCTATCAATTTATATATTCTTCAATAGAAGGAATTAGGGTGTGTCCATGAGATGATGATAATAATGATTCTCATACTGACATTTTATTGGATGCAAAAAGGGATTTTGAAAGTATATTTTTCATGGGTCATAAATTATTCCCATAAAACCATAAGGGGAAATTAAATTGTAATATTTAATTCTAGCTAAATTCATGAAAACCTCTTCAAGTGATGCCAACATTGCATTTAAGAAAGGTAGGTACATTTTATATTTTGGTATTAACTTAGCTTATGGTAGTGAAACTATTCCATTATGTTTTTTCAAAATGTTTAACATAAAAAGGGGTGTTTTGATGAGAAACCCACATCTATCTAGCACTATGAAGGTCCCACGCAAGCTATGGAGTGTATAATTTAGTGCCCCAAATCTTTTTTCAATCCAAATAGTGCTCTGGGCTAGAGGTCTAGTGGGCCTTAGGTGCACCTCCTCATAGGACAAAGGTATCCAACTAACACTAATGGTGCAAAGAGGTGATAGTTCGAGCACTATACCATTTTTTCATGATAATATTAATGTATATATTTATATAAAACAATAGAAGAAAGAAAAAAAATAGGCAAGTTAACCACAATTGAAAAATAAATAACTTGAAATAATGGAAGCATAAACAGAAAGTAGCAATAATATAAAACATGATCAATATGTCATCCAAATGATGCATAAATCCAAATTTTATCCCATCCTTAACATGAAAAGGCATGATGACCATGGTCCATCTCTTGGGCCTGAACCCTTACCTGATCAGAATGGAATAATGTCTACAAGCATCCCTAGGGTCCATGTATTGTGTGAGAATAATCCCATTATTCCACTACCAATGTATTCTTAACATACATATGTGACAAAGATGGTGTGTAACAGAATAAATAGACAAAAATTCATAGCCCATAATAAAACATTCTCCCCTTATTCACAACATCTATAAGTAAGAAATCACATTCTTCATCCATAGTTGATATAACATTAGTGAAGATGGTCCTTAGAATAAATCCCAAGGAATAAATTGATGAAAAACAATCCACTTGAACACTTGGATTAAACATGTAATTGAATCAACCGAAGCATCATTCCAACCAACACCACATTTCCAAACAATAACTGATATCCCAAAGTCATTCCCAGGTAAGTACCCATTCCCAAAAATCTGATCTCATAAAGTCTTTATCATGTTGATGCCTATCATATAAGGTAAAATGATGTGTTTCATCCAAATAAAATGAACCATTGGATAAAAATTCAATGTTCCTATGAACAATGATATATGTCCTCCAAAATAGAACAGACTCAATGACCACAAAATATGGTGAGCCTTAAACCCAAACTTATGGTCCCACCACTATGAACTGATGGACCCTCACTATCACTGTGTTACTTTATGGAAGTACATTCAAGCATACTGATGTTTCACACTATCATAAGCCTCATATAATAGAGGCATCTACCAAAATTAGTGGTCAGCACAACCTCATGATCTGAGTCCTATCTATGCACACACAGCTGAAAAGGTGTTTTGACCATTAATGGAGAGAATAAATCACCAAAAAAGTGCCCAATCAACATCATCCCATCCCCTTGTTCCCCTGAGACTATGTTTCTCAATCTGATGGTCAGCACCATCCGCTGTCACATGATCTATGCTCGTAACATGAAAACCTTGTCACCTCAATCTGAGGATCATGTCTCCAAACTAGTGATCAACATCACACAATGTATTCAGGCCTCACCCAACATGATGATCATAATCACCTCAAGAAAGGTGTTCATCACCATCTCAGTCCTAAGGAATATCCCATCTCATTACATTGGAACCACCATATGATTTATAAACAATTTTATTTAATAAATAACCACCCCATTCTACACTACTAGAAAACTAACCTATACCAACGGTTTGGAACTGTTGGTATAGGCCTCCAAACCATTGGTATAGCCTATACCAACGGTTTGGAGAACCGTTTCCAAGTAAGCCGTTGGGATAGGTCTATCCCAACGGTTTTCCCAAAACCGTTGGCATAGACCTATCCCAACGATTTCCAAAACCGTTGGTATAATTAATATGAAAATCTATACCAACGGTTATGGAACCGTTGGTATATGTATTTCAAAAAAAAATCACTGGGATTTGATCCCAGGACCCCTGGTTTATTATTCAACGACTTAACCACTAGCCTAACATGACTTTTGTGAATATAATTACATAAATATATATATGTATTCTCATAATGATTTTAAATTTTGATTTATATAATGTTCTGGGTAAGAAGAAATGATAAAAAATAAAAGGATATATACCAACGGTTGTCAAAACTGTTGGTATAGGCCTATACCAATGGTTTTTACAACCATTGGTATTGATTTTGATTCTGGATTTTGATTCCACGGGAAGGTTGATTTGTGGGGGACCTTTCCCAATGGTTTTAGCAAATCGTTAGGAAAGGGTATACCTATCCCAACGGTTTGCCAAAACCGTTGGGAAAGGTGGCCAAAATGTGGGCTTTCGCAATGGTTTGGCCAAACCATTGGGAAAGGTGGCCTCAAAGTGGGATTTCCCAACGGTTTAGCCAAACCATTGGGAAAGGGAACCAATACCAACGGTTTTTACGAACCGTTGGTATAGAAGTGTTGGGAAAGGTCATATTTCCAGTAGTCCTAATCTTTCCATGGTCTGAAGCAACTCAACTGGCTCATACCATTTTTATATATGGTGGAGCATGGCTATAATAATCCCATAGGCACAATTCAGTAAGTAAAAGGAAATAATTTAATTTATAGGTCCACTCTTAGAAAAACCAATGACACGCTCAAGAAGACACCCCCAAAATAAAAGATAAGTCAAATAGAAATCTAGGAAAGACCTAGCTCATTGTAGAAGAAATAATATCACTCAATATCAGCCTCTAGATCAAGATTAATTGATGAAATCATTATTTTAGATGAACACTTGTAAAATAGATCAAAATGGATCCCATGTACTAATCCCACCATATGATGATAAAAAAGAGAAGGAGATGTAAGAGGAATGATGTTGTTACCAACATGGTTCCAAATCACTCAATGAAAAGAAGATCAAAGCTCAGATGAAGATATGATCTCAACACATAGGGGAGGGAGAGGTGATCCTCTACAACTACCTAGAGGAGATCCCATGAGAAGGATAAATAAGCGGGGAAACCTTTTAAATAAATTAAGGTAAAATGGTAATTTTTTTCATTTTTTAAAGTCAATATGGTTATATTAGGGTTCGGAAAATCATGATAAATCCAAGAGTTATTCACTGTTAATGAATTAGAGCTCACACGGTTGGCCTGCATAGTTTTCTAAAACATGATGCAACTGTTTATGTCCCACCAATAAAAACTATAGAGTACCCAACATGGTCATGCACCCCCTATGGTATATTTTGTTAAACCAAATCCAGGGACACTAGTGGGATGTATAGTTTCCCCTAGGGGTTGCACAACTTATCTCAACCAAGATCCTTAGTCTACACACCTTGAAAAATTGGGAATTCTGCTTTTCATGCTCCTAGAACCCACTTGAAATACTAAAGCACCTTCCAAACATTTAAACTAATCGTAATAAAAGAACTTATGTCAATTAAAATCTCAAAATTTGGTTTTTGTAATCAAGAAAACAGTTTGTTGGGCCACTAATATCTAAAATCTCAATCGGGTTTAGGAATATGAACCTCTCCAAGAACCTAGTAAATTTAAATATAACATAATACATTTTTATATAATTTATAAGTCTTTCATTTTATTTACCTAATTCATCATTTGTAAATACTTGAGAATATTCTTCATACCTACCACCTGAATCGATTTCACTAGATACCTAATTTACATCTATATACATAAACAACAGGTTGACATACTCTTTATCACATTTAAAACTATGGAATAAGTCTGATTCATTTGTTTAACTCCATCTAGTATTATATTGTTGTTTTGATTCCATATAATGTGACTTTTATTTCCTTTTGTGATGCAATATGGGACAATCTGATCTGATACATGCCTTACTTATTCATTCATAACATGTTAGTTGAGAAACACTAATTTTTTTATTAGTATCACTTTTATTTACTTTTTTACCATACTTCTTATTATAATTATTAGGTATCTCCTTGAACCATTACATTACTTTACCTATGTTATATGGAAAACATCTTATATTAGTTATAAACTCATTCATACACTCATGAGACTATGAATCAAAATATTTAGAAATAGTTAAATTATAATTGAATGATACAAAAGTTATATTATATAAGGCTTAATAATAATTATTCTTAATCTCTATATCTTACAGAAAATGGGATATTATCAACTCATCCATTTTATTTTTGGTAAAACTGTTTCATTCCCCAATTGTAAACTTTGAGTTCTATCTTATTATGTATATTTTCAAGAAATAATTTGATAATAAAACTTTTCATCAAGGTTTATTCAAGAGTAACTATGTTTCTTACAATATCAGTAAACCAATGGTACATATCATTGATATTTTATCTATCACACATTCTAAATTCTTGAACTTATACCCGTGAATTCCTAACTTTTTTCTCCACACCTTATCGGTTCCTTACTGAGTGACTTTTAAATTCTTTTCAATTGAAGTTGTAGTTTTATATGATGAAGTATTGATATAGACATATCTACTAAAAAATATAAATAATTCATATTTTTTTAAAATATTACTAATACATGTAAGAGTATATAGATCTACTTTAAGTAATTTTTATGTTTTTTCATAACAGTTCTATATTCAAGGCCAAATTATTTTAAAATACATATATTTAATCCTCCTAATATAAATAATCATTTATATTGAAGTGAGGTGGATTAAGAGAATTTGATTATAATACTCACTAACTTTCCATTGTGGGAAATAGATATTTCCTTAGGATGTTAGGTCTAGAATAGTGTAACAATATGAAATAATAATTAAAAAACTAGGTCTTTATCCATTAGTGGAAAAGGGTCCTATACAAACATACCTATACCAATGGTTCTAAATAACCATTGGTATAACTAGTTTATATGAAGTCTATATTCATAGTTATAAAAAACTATTGGTATATAGTAGTCTATACCAATGTTTTAAAAAACACCATTGGTATAGCCTTACCACATATAACAAGTGCATGGCCTCCCCCCCCATCTAATTCATATCAACATTCTACCCTATAAATGGATGAACTTTAATTTTATTCCCCACTAATGTAAATATTTCCATAGTTATTATTTTAATTATATTCATCATAAAAATAAAATTGGTGAGTTACCAATCCTTTAACTCTTCTATTAACCATCATTGAATTTTTTTTCAGTTGGTTGATGATAAAAGGAATATAAGTCAACATTTGTTATTCATTTTTTGATATTGTAGTCAAATGGATAATTTTTTGGGGGGATTACACTGCTGTACTACCATAAGTAGAAGTAGTGTGTCTGGATATTTGATATAAGGATACCATTATATCCTGGTTTGGAAGGAATAATTTCATGATGAAGAAATCATGGTGTAGTTTTATAAAATTTTATATTATATTTTATTAAATATAATCTATTTCTATAGATGTAAAATTTTACCAACTAAAATTACAAGAAAAATTCCATATTTTAATGAATCACTTCATTTTTTTGGATTTAGGGGTGGTAGTGATTCTTATTTTGAAATAAGATTCTCAAAGTTCATATGAGACAGATAGAAATGTATATCAAACCATGAAGGGAACGGAGAAAGAGAGTATACTTTTATTAATGTTGTTTGATCATTTTATCAAATAATGAAGACTGATAACTTCATATTTATGGTAATGTTTTAGTTTTGAAGATGATAGTTGATTTAATTGGTTGTATGATTCTGAGAAATTTATTTTTATCTACGGTCAATAAGTGATTAATGAATTTTTTTTATTTGATGGACGGACAAGTCATTCAAATGTAGTAGTTTAAATAAAAAGAGACCATTTTGGTAGAAAATACTCCATGTTTATTGAATTCATATTTCTATACATTAAATATAAGAGTACATGATATGTAATGATATTCCATTTGTTATGACTTCTTGATCATACACATATCAATTTTATTCACCACCTCCTTCTACAAGATCTTGTTTTGATGAGTGTTTATGTTTAATTCCAGTGATGTTTTCATTTACACTAGATTGATTAACCATATAAATAATTATGCCTTATTTTTTCAGTTATTTGTTTCAATTATAAAAAAATATTAATAATAGATATTATTTAATATTATCAAATAATTATAGATCAGTTTATATTCTTAAATAATATATATGGAAAATAATTTACTACTTTCCCCTACAAATAGTGAATAATTTCTCAATGATCTTAATCTAAGGACTCCCCAAAAAATCATCTTTGAAGAAACCTTCCTGAAAATTAATCAAACAAGGTGTTTAGTAACATATTAATTAATTTTTATTCACACAAACACAAATTTATATATATTAAAATTAATATATATATTGAAAATATTTTTCCACAAACATCAATTCCATATCAAATTCTATGACTTTGATCATTTCTTGTCTACCATGCTATATCAGTTCTAACTGAATCCCAATATCCTTAGAGAAATCTAAAAAGTTACAAAAATTGATTCACATCCTTCATTACATATATAGACTTCTTTAGTAATCATTACATTAATATTCCATTATGAACATATTTTTTGAGCCAAAACCAAATTATTTTTTTCGAGTATCCTTGAAAATATCTTATTAATATTACACACATTCAAACTCTCTAATATATTCATTTTATCCCTATCTCCACCATAACTCATTCTAGATTCCATAATAATGGAAAATAACCTCCCATGAAATGATACATTTCACATAATCACTTACGCATAATTTTATGACTCACATAGTTGATTGGCATAATTATTCCATAATAAAGACAACATTTAATCCACAACATTATTGTAAATATAAAAAATCATTTTTGCCAATGTGAATTCTATATTAATCTATTTTTAAACTCCTAAAATAATTCTAAATCCATTATGATTAACCTTTATTTGTAAATATCAATTCCCACCTATAAATTCATTATATCACAAAGTCAATAATCTCATAAAAATAAAAATATTTTAACCACACTTAATAACAAAAAACCCAATGTTCAATAAAAAAGCTCTGTAAATTCACATATATAAAAAATCTTATGTAAACAAAGTCCATTAAATAATATCTAAATATGGGTCTTATAATTCTCTCCATCATATGAAATTGATTCAACAAAATATCAGCAGGTGATTTCTCCGTCAAAAAGATATGTACACTTTCCAATATGTGATCTTATCTTTCGCATGTCTCCTCTTGATTTAATTAATGTTTACATAGAATTATAGTAAAATGAATAATATATTCCAAATAAATATTTTTACCTGATTCCATAATCTGAATCATTGTTTCCATATATGATGTATCAAGCTTCTGCTCAACCACTTCCTAATTCAATGAATGTGACACTTCAATCAAGCTAGTATTTAGTTGAGAGAAATTTAAAGTGTTATGTATAACCATATAATTTTGTAAAATATACAACTGGTGCACTATATTAATAATCCATAATATGATCTCTGAGGTTCCTATATGCTATGGAATTGATGTTCCCTGTTTCCCCAACCGTCAATGTCTCACATTTTTTTTATTCTCAAAAACTTGTTATCCAAAAAATAAATCTTCAAGGGACATCATCAATGATTTATTTAATATTTCATTCCACTCTAGTTATAATATTATAATGTTATTTCACTATATCTCCTTTAATTTTCTAGATAATTGGTACTTATTAATTAAGTCAGGTCACTTATTATTTCCATTTGGATTAAATATAAATTATGAATTTATAATGTAATCTATTTTTGTTCAAATGTAGGAAATGAACAATATTAAAGAGGTGTGAAGAAAGAGGATGTATGAAAATAATAATCCCATTAGAGAGAAATTAATTCATCCTCTAGTGCCTATTGTAAGTTTTCTATTTTAAATACATTTATCAACAAAATATAATTACATGTCATTATTTTTTTGAAAATTTTAATCTAAAACAACCTCCCATGAGAAAATTATTATTTGACCAACCTAATGGAAGTTGTAATTATCTAGATGATGTGATACGGTGGTACTAGAGCTACTCTCACCAAATTATATACTCGATCACATGATGTACCTTCATTAGATATTCCATCGAGAACACTTTCTTAACCATCAGTGTCTTTAGAAGAACATAAGATATTTAGACTTCATTAACATTATGACCATTTAAATTTTATCCTTCTTGTATTTCTTATCCTTATCTAATGATGGATCTCACTCCCCATCCATATTACACTTTTCCAAAATTGTCTGTTTCATCTTTTTCCCTTGTAATTTTTTCTCTCAATAATTTTACATTCATTCCCTTCAACTTCTACTCTGACACATTTTGAGCCACATGAGCAAACATTAGACCCCACCTCTACTTTATAAGTCCAAGATCCATCAAATCCTAGGGATACAATGGTACCCATTGACCTTCCATGATAATGTATTTGTATAGAACCCTAGTAATTTTTTTTGACAATAATTTATTAACATTATAATATTTATTTATATAATGTTTGTCAATTTTTTTGTTCACATTTTCATCTAAAAATAGGAATCATAGGTCAACATACATCAATGAAGTGTGGAAATTCCACACATAGTTGGTGTCTAAGTACAATGAGGATAATCTAATGATTAGTAAAATAGAGGGATAATGCATGTGTTTTTTCTGGTGGTTCTTCCCAAATACCCCGACATCATTTACATCGACCAACTCAGCTAAAGAAACCTTCAAAATGAACTAAAGGATAATTATTGGGAACAACTTATTTTAATAAAATTCATTAGATTTAATTTTGTATTAATATTTAATTTAATAGTAATTATTATTTTTGTAGATTATTTATTATAGTTTTCTTAATGGTGAGGCTATGAGAACTATATGGCTCAGGGAATTAGGTGTGATATGGATAGAATAAATGAATATGTTTTATAATGGTTAAGTTTCTAGATTTGAAACTGATTTAGAGGCCAAACATATCAATATTGAGTTTCCACATGTTATCTAGAAATGAATTATACTTGTAAGCGTATATATCTTAATGTATTAAAAACATTTATGATTTTTAACTGAAAATTATGATGATTTACATTAATAAATTGTTATTTATTATCAATAATAGTTTTTTTTATGAATCAAATAGAAATAATAATAAAATAATGGTATGAAATAACTATAATTGTTTGGGTGCAATCAAATTCTGTAACATGAGAAGAAGTATATGTATTTCATCAATACTTTATTTTAATTAAGTATAAATTCTAGTATTCTATATTGGTTGTCATATTACGAAATGGTGAATTTTAGATCATCGATGTATAGATTACATATTGGTCTCATTGATGTATATTTTTGGAAATTTCATAATATTTTCAATGGATTAGGAAACACTTTAATCCAACATATTTAGAACATGATATCAATAAATATTAGAAACACACATAATATGGAAAACTATTACAGGATAAAAACATTACATAATAAAGGTTTAGTGGTCATATTTATAATTTCATATGGTAGGATATTAGTGGATTTTTATATGGAAACATTAATCCACCATTGTGTTCTATTTTTATAATTTATTTCTTGATAACAAAATAGTTCTTTATTATTTTTTATACATGGAAATTTATGATTTCACAGTCATATAATTTTTCTATTTAAATAAATTAGGGAATGAAAATTTCATCAAATGAAAATTATAAATATTCATTAAAAGTTTAAAAATTATATTAATGTATATGTTGATTTATAAACATTTAAATATATTAACGAGAAAAAATATATTATTAATGAGTTTGGTGATCATGTAGAGGGAAAATATTAGTGAAACCATCATGTTCATTTAGAATTTTAATGACTCATTTTGAGTTTTTTTTATTGAAATTATATAAAGCAAAATCATATTTTATTTACAGATTAAAATATGAATTTGGAACGATATTGAGTTCAATTATTATAATAGAGATATATTTCAAAGAATACTTGTAAGATAAAATGATCATGTATGGATAAGGCCATTTAATTTCTAGATTATATACCTAATGAGTGATTCTAATTTATAATTGTTTATGATAGCTCATGTTTTATTATATTCTAAACTATGTATAATAAAATTGATAATAGAAAACATAGAATAATAACAATTAATATTAAAAAAAGAAAATATTGGAATGAGTTACTTATATATATAAATATGTGTGTTAGGGAGATCTCCCAATTATAATAAAGCATCACAAAATTAAAGATACATATAAGAATATTACCTTTAGGAATAACATTGATTGTTTGAAATTAATCCACATTTAATATTCAAATAAAAAATATATATTATCTTTAAGTAAGCATTATATGTGGGATTTTATAAAATTTCTAAAATCTTCTAAGCAGTAATTACTATTGTGTATTTAGTTTTGGATGATTTTACATATTGAAATCTATCAAATTCTTATTTTCAGTTAAATCTAGTCATACAAGTAACACCTCAAGGTCTATTCCACATCCCTTATCTATATTTCTTTCCAATTTGAGATCATTCTTTTCTTCATGATCTCTAACAATAATTCAATTTATACTAAAGTCATCACCAACATTATCAATAACATCTCACTCACGAATTTAAAACAATAATCCTTGAAATAATGAATCATATCCATTGTTAGTTTCATAAATAATTAGAGTAAAAATATCATAATCAATGTTGTCAATCTATTTTAAAAATAAATTATTTTCATTTTGTTTGAAAAACTCTATTTCAGACTATAATATTCATTAATATATTTATAATTTAAATTATTATAATCATTTTAAAATTAAAATATTATTTTATCAAAGACATCAACATCATATAATTTTCTTTAATAATTTTCAACTATAATGGATTCATTACTATCGTATTTATTCTTCATAATTTCAATCCTTTATGTAAGAACATTTTGATCATAAAAAACATGGATCTTTCATAATTTCTAGATATAGATTAAACCTCTATGGTAGCCTTTACACCATTGATATTTTGTTTAAAAATAAATCAATCCAATTTTATAGATCTCCCATTTCGAGTAGATATTCAAAAATATTGTATAAAATTTTCAATATACTCCCCTAATTAGGGTATTATTGCTAATATTTTTTATAGATTCACTAACACTTCATTTATTTTCATTAGGAATCCTTCTATATTATAATAATTATACAATTCAGCTTCAATGACATCAAAAATATTCAACGGAACCCTCATTGATTACCCATTTACTTGAGAACTCCTCCAGATTTATTTAATTTATTTTTGGTTTATTATAATACCATTTTTATTAATACTTCCTTTATTAAAAAACAATGCTAAATTTTTAAAAAATAATGAACAGTTCAATATTTTTCTACACACGATAAAGGGTTTCATAAAAATTACAATGTATTTAATCAAATTAACTAGATTTTCATTAACCAACACGTGCATTAAATTTATATATTAAAATAAGACCTTCTTAAACTCTCCATAATTTCATGAAATTTTCTTTTGTAAAAAAATTACCCTAAATTTTTTTTATAGTTAAGTAATCTATTAACTTCATGTCCAATAGAATAGTTACAACTACGAAAAATATCATATCTTGAGATTTTATTTCATCATATTCCACTAAATTTTTATTAAAAATAATACTACTTCATGGAGAATTTGAATAATAACAATTAAATAAATATTTTTAAGGTAAAATGACTATCTGCTTTTATTTGACTTAAATATATCCCCTGTACACCCACACTCAAATGAAACATTATCCAAACATTATTCAAATTATATTCAAGTGACATAAATCACTTATAAATTTTTAAAGTGGATAAAAAAAGATTAAAACGTGATGATATTTAATGACCAAAACATTCATGATTTGATTCCACTTGAATTCCTCTAGAGTTACTAGTGAAAATAATTTTTACCCTTTATTACCACCTCTAATAGGGTAAAAAAATTAAACTTGTGGGGAATCAAACTCTCTCATCCCATGAATGAGAATAAAATAGTAATAAATACATAAAAACCACAAATAATATTATCCAAATAATAAAAAAAATATAGAATGTGTGTTATGTCATACAAAACCATAAAACTATATATATATATATATATACAATAGTCAGCATGTTGATAATCAAAAACTCCCACTGGAAAAAACACTTATAACATCCACTGATAACTAAGGTCACGTTCCAGTATGTCATTCCATGATCTAAAACAATACAAGAAAAAAATATAATATATATTTATATAGAATAAGGGGTATGAATATAAATATACTTAGTAGGTTCCTATCAAACAATTTTCTTGTCACTGTGGAAGAACAATATTAAATATTCTACAAATAAATACTAAAATTGACACATTCTCAATTACTAGATAATTCTACCAACCTATTTCACTATAAATATACTCTCTAAAATCTTATTATGTTGCATAAATAAAATTAAATCAAGTAATTTTAACTATGAAGGTACCACACGACCACTTTCCAACCAGTTTAGCCATACACATGTCAAAATGAAACATGTCCTAGTACAAAGATCCTTCCCTTGTCCATATACAATGTCATTTTATAACCATAATCTCATAATAACATAGCCATATCTTATTTAACCTCATACCAAAACCACATGATCAGATAACCATTACTATAACTAAATTCAAGGATAGAATGTATAGTAAGTAATTGAGAGTATTTAATTATCCATATTCACCAAATTAGGTATGATGGTGGTTTACATAGTACCCAAATCCACACACACAGACACAAACACACACACACATATATATGTGTATACATACATATATATGGTTTAGGTGTCTCAACATAAGTGGTTTCATGTATTTACAATGAAACATACATTGATATATAATTCTAAATTGCTCTAATCCAATGTACTACATATTACAATTTAACTTATATACCCATATCATTGTATTCTTTTTTACTACCACAATACTACCATACACACCATAATATTCCCTTTAGAAATTTTCACAGGAATTATACAATTTAACATTATCAATTATACAAAAAATACTCCCACTAATTTATCAATTAAAATTTACAACATATATTAACTACCACATTAATTAATTACTTCTATCACATCATTTATTAATTTTTTATGTTAATATATTTCCATGAAATTACAAGTATTTTGTTTATTTATTTCTTCATTCCATATCAATGTAAATCCATAGTTTCCATTTTAATTATATAATCATCCCTAGACATATTCATTCATGTAGAAATACTATATACTAAACATCACAACACCATGATAAAATATCATATTTCGTTATGATATAAAAATAAAAAATCACAAATTCCATAATAAATAATTAATTAAATGATAATTATTGATAAATAATGAAAAATAGAAAGAGTACCCTCAAATCACCCACCTTAAGCTGATTCTCAAATAATTATTTCATCAAAGGATGAGATATAATTTCTAGACCCCTTATTCTTATAAAGGATTATAATGGATCAACTATTCATTATCTCATATAAATATTTAATCAAATCAATATGATGATAACCACCCAATTATAACCAATAATATTTAATGAAATATGAAATTATATAGGATTAAGAAAAATGTAACATTAATTTATGTAGAATATATGTGATGAGGGAAGGAACTAAAGAATTTATGAAACTGATCTCAAAAACCGTGAATTCTTTTGTTCTCATTAGTTGTCATTAAGGTGGAGTTAAAAACCAATGAAAATAGAGATGAGTAATAATATTAATAATTAAATGCTACTCAAACCCCATGATTTTCTTAACTAAAACATAGTGTGGTATATTTAGTTCTTGTTAAATAATAAAACCATGATAATTAAGTCTACATCCTTTAATATTTTTTTGGTTTTTTATTTTTTAGTTTGGAAACTTTTGATAAAAACAATGACATGAATTAATAACCCAAAGATTTTTTTTCTCATTCTTTATTTAATCCATTTGAAGAAACCCAAATTAATTCCATTAAATGCTATCATTTTTCTAACCTTGAAAATAAACAAAGACATTGTTTTGTCCAATTTTAGAAAGTAAATCCACCAAAATAAAACATTAAACCATAACCTGAACCAAGAACCATTTAAAAAATGTCTACAAACACCTAAACAAATATATATTTCACTTATCTGGGAATCTAGTCACAACATATTAATTTATCTTACAACTATGACACCACACCCCATAAGAATCCATATACCATGTAGAATCAAGGAATACGTGATATATTGAAGACCAAACCATGATGAAATTACTCCCATAAAATTGATTTCCACATCAAGATAGAATTATTATAATTCAAAATCTTTTGGAAATTATATTTACTTCAAAAAAATACCATCTCCTATTTTAAGAAAACATAAACAACAAATAAATTCATTAAAAAAAATCACTTTCACCACAAATATCAACTTCCAAACACCCACATAATCAAAATTATGAAAAAAATAATAGTTCTTATGAACCCATTTAACATATATAAAAAATAAAATCCCTCATTTTTATATATCATGAATAATTTGAATACGGTCACATGTGTCTGGTAAACATCCACATTACCTTTTGATTCACCATGTCTTCTAATATCATCATACAAGTCCTTGTATGTAAATCAATCATCTCTATCATCAAACAGAGCACATAAACTCATTTTAAAATATCCTACCCCTTTATATTTTGTTTATAATACAATTTTAAATAACATAACAAATTTTAAAAGTAATTTATCAAATTAAATGTATGGATTTATCGTGAATTCTAATTATTCATCCATTCTAAATAAAATAATTTTTTTTCATAAAATTTATTTAATTATATTCCCCATTCAGAAAGAATTTATTATAATTATATATTTTTATCTATACTACCCCTTAATTTTATTTTGATTGATTATATTTTCTCACATTTGGGGACAATACAATACATTTCTGTGAACTTTAATTATTATTTTGGATTTTAATTTCTAATTAAATATTGTTTAAAATTAATTATTTTTTAAAACATAATGTACTATGAAATAATGGTTTTCTACTTCCTATTCATTATAGAGGTAATTATTGAATATTCATGGATGTTTTCCTCAAGAAAAGTTTATTAACTCAAGAAGAAATAGGAATAATTGAATCTTTTTAAAATAACGAAAACAAAAACACATTGTATGTTTTACTTTGTTGATTTCTAATTATAATATTTATTCTATAACTCAATAGTTCATTTATATTTGTGGAAGTTTTCTTTTTAATTCCCTTAATGATTATGAAGATGGAAACAATGGTCCAAATGATAATTTTCACCAGGTATTAGGAGATGATCACCATGGGTGTGTACATATTCATAAAGGGGTGTGTATTGTCTCTACTAGATATTAACCCATATCAGGTGATAGTTTTGGTAGAAAAAAGTTGCAAATAGATTCTGTAGAGGGAGCACAATATCATATAGAGGTTGATGAGGCCAAAAAATACCATAAAAGAGTGTGAATAAAATCAAAAGTATAATGAAAAATTTATGAAAGTTGTAAAGGAATTATATCCACCACAACATCTAGATATCTCTGTTGTTTTAGTTATATACATGTTAATGATGCCTTTTTTATATAAATCATTGGGTGATGGTGATGATTTTCATACTAGTGGTAAGGATGATAACTTTCTTGGTGGTGGAATTTTTTTTTGTGTTGCTGATGATGATTTTGAGTATTATGGGGAGGATAATGATAATGATAATGATGGTTATGATGACGACGGTGATTATTTTAGGTTTGATGAGAGAGATTTTAATACTTTACATTTTGAAATAATTTTTTTGAAACATGATGTATGATGATTGGATAAGAATACATATCTTTGGTTTTTTAATTGTGTGTTATCAGTAGTTAAATGAATTAATTAGTATCTTGAATTTTGAATATTGGGTGCAAGGGGTTTGGGCGACTATTTTTTGGTATTGTTAGAACTTTTTGTGTTTGTTGATATTTCGACCTGGTAGGGGATGTTGGCTACCAATGTAAGTGATTTCTATAACAATGGTTTACAAAACCATTCATATAGTGTAAAACCAATTGAAGGATATACTAACGGTTTCAAAAAAAATAGTATAGTTTATATCCAGGTGACCTATTCCAAGATTTTATGTAGAACCATTGGTATACATCAATACCCATGGGCTTATTTCGAAGTGTTTTGAGAAACATTTGTATTGGATATACAAATGGTTTCCCAGACTATACCAATTTTAATGAACCATTGGTGTAAATCCATATTCCTATAGAGATAATATAAAATGAAATATGCTATGATACCAATTGTTGGTCTATGTGATGTAATGATTATGTATAGTGGGGGTGAATAAAATATTAAATCATTCTATGAAATTTAAAATTATAATACTTAATACTATATAAATATGCAGATTATAATATATTATTTAGTGAAATTGATATTACAAGGTATTATAGTAAAAAAAGTAAAATATGATTTTTGTGGTATTTTGGTTCATAGGGAACCAAAATATACTCTTCAAATCTCTCTACTCATTCAGAGAATTGGTACCCACTAAATCAAATAATCCTTAGTTTTGAAGTGTGTAAAATCCATTGTAATAACATTCCTTTCTATTTATCAAAGTATAACCAAGATGAAATGACCATTATTTTTATGTGATAGTCACAATTCATAGAATATGATCCTTTTGAGGTAGAGGTGTAACAAAAATCCAACATGATTTGGTTGGAAAATCATAAAATAAATCCTAAACACAAAACAAAAATAAATGAAATATAATTTTGACTATAATTGAACCATATTGAGACTATTATAGCTCTATAAGTCAATGAAGTATCATAATTACTTTTTTAAATTTAATGTCACATTGAATAAAAACCATAATGATCAATATAAAATAACACACATGATCTCAAGTGAACAACCTTTTAGTATATTGAGTTTCATATATAATTAGTTCATATTTTCATCTAGTTCCCTTGACCAATTTTTATAGATGAATTCTTAACGTCTAGTTCAATTGATTCTTCATATTTATATTCAATGGTAATCTTCCCAAATAGGTGTTTCCTAATTATATCATAGAAAATAATTATTACATGTAAAAAATGGAAATATTGTAGTTTCCTTAATTTAAAATTTATATGAAATCATGTATTAATAAATATGTTTTTTCCTTCAACAAAACATAAAAAAACGTCAAATAGTTTCACTAGAAATTATATGTATTAAAAAAATTCATTAAAAAAATTACATTGAACAAAAATATTTATATATTAAATAAAATTTCAAAATTAATCTTAATGAAATTATTGTAAAAAATTTATATTGTAATAATGAATTGATATAAAAATTACTAATGTGATATTCTCTACCATGTATAATTTGTATACTAACCATGATGTATGTGAATAATCCACATCCTAGTATAATGTGAGGGGAGAAAATTTTATTGGGTGAAAATGAAACCCACATCAATTTCCAAATGGAGTAGTGGAAAACATAAAATCTTGGATAGGATAATCCTCCTATCACTAATTGGTTTTAGGATGGAACCCTAGAAGGGATTATGTGTTAGTCCACAAACAACTGTGATAGGAATGAATCTCCTCCAACAAGTGGTATTAGAGTCATGGTGTAGATAGGTTGTGATGTATGTATCCTCAAACTAGTTTGCGTATGATAATTATGGATTGGTTTAGAGGTTGTGAATCCATTTTAGAAACTTGTATCGAGATTTTTTATGATAGTAGTGGGTAAAAAGAGTTTATAATTGGTGAGTTAAACCATAATAAATGTGCAAGATGAATTGAATCAGATGGATTATCATTGAAGGGATGACTGGGTTGTGTGGTCTTTGGTTTGAGGAGAGGATTGTTGGGTGAAAACCCAACCAATATCAATTTTTGCAAGGTCTGGTCACAAATATATAATATTGGATGGGATACTCTTGATATCACTAATTGGCTTTAGAATGGATCCCAATTAGGGAGTATTTTTATGGCCTAAAAGTTCTGGGCTAGCAAGAAATATCCCCGAACACATATATCCATTGAGTGGTGAATAAAAATATTGACATAGTAATAGTTATGAATCATAAAAATACAACACCCCAATTCATACTCTTCATTGTACTTCTGATAATAAATTTTTATGAAAATGATAATTTTACATCGCAGTTTCACCATATGGACCTCGTAGTGCATTGAAGCTCTGAATACTACATGGGATATATTTTATAAAGACATGTAAATGGGTTATTTCAGTAAAAATAAAGATGAAAATATTTTAACTATAGCTTTTAACACATCACTACCATAGTTTTCATGATATAAACAACTAAATTTTTACCTTTGTAAACATAAATCGCTGATAAAAGTGGACCCTTTATCATCTCAAGGTAATATCCCTAATAAAGGTCACTTTTATTAGTGACAAAAAACTAATGAGAAATCTGTACCCTTTATGAATGCATTTTTTATGGAAGATAAAGTTCCATCATTAGTAGTACTTTCTTAACGCTGATAAAACATTTTAATTAAAAATTATTAATATATTTAATTATCATATTTATATTCAAAAGTAAAGTTTTATAATATAAATTAAAAAAAATTGATGTATATAATAAGTAAAATCATGATATATTAATATATATATTTATTAATAATTTAAACAAATATATTTATATTAATGATGTATTGTTAGTAATTGATATTTGAATTTATAATTTTATATATATGTGAATGTTCATATATGTGTATTCATTATGTTGTTTGTGTGTTTTGTGTATGTATATATATACATATATTATGTGTACAGATGTAGGTATGTGTACGTATTGTGTATTTGAAAATGTATATTTAGTGTATATATGTGTATATATCTACATGTTTATGTATATATTCATGTACTTATTTCAAATTTAATTTATATATTTTTCTTTTTTTGATATAATTTTATTTGAATTTATTCATTTTTTATAAATATTTATATTTTAATAAGTATAATTTTTCATATATTTTTAATTAATAGAATTAGTATTTATTCAATTTTATTAATTAAGCTTTAAAATTTCTAAAATTTATTAAAATTATATAATTAAGTTATTTAAAATGTATTTTATAATATTTTATTCATTTATTCATTTTTATAATTCATGTAGTTAATCTGATATGAAATAATTTTTTAAAATAATTTTGTTTATTAAATTCTATAAATTCATTATTACTATTTCATTCATTTAATATTACTTGTTCATTTTTTAAATTACTTTATTTTTATATTTGTTGGAGTTTAATCATTCTATAATATTTTTTATACATATATTTATTTATTGTGTAATAATCTCAATATGTTAGTAAATTATATGAAAAATATTTTTTGGTTTTAATTTAATTAATTTTAATTTTGAAAATATTTTTAAAATTTATATAATTAATATATTTAAATGAATTCTTTTTATAATTTTGTAATTTAAATAGTTAATATTTTTGCCATTTGTTTAGATTTATTCAATTATTTTTAATATTATATCAGTTAATATTTTTAAAAAAATTATACTTAAAAGTTTTTGATATTTTGGAAATTCATTCATTTTTTAATATATATATAATATATATTATTTTAACATTTTTAATATGTATTTATCTTTATTTAAATATATATTCATTTTCAATTTTTTTAATATTTTTTATATTTAATAAAAAATATCCATTTTTTAATCAGAAAGGATCGAATCTGAGATTGAAGACCAATCCAAACCCAAAAGATATATTAGAAAATTTAATGTAGAAAAAGTGGAAGATGAGACAAAAAAGGGAAAAAATTCCCATAACATGACACAAATGATTACTTGATCCGTTCTATATGAAACCCAAATTCTAAGGATATCGACCACTATTCATTGGATGAAACCCCCTACAAAATGATGTGATGTGTTTATGAGGCAGGGTTTCATCCTCTAAGGAAGATTTAGATTGTTCATTTACAATGATAATACTCTTGTATTTACATGAAGGATCCTGAAATTCCATCCATTAATCAGATCGACAGAAAAAATCAATATTTATTTATAACAGCTGCTTGACTATGAGATTGTACTTGTAACAGAAGAAATTTTATTACATTTTAGAAAAATTAGATTCAAGATGAATATCAAACCAATTTTCCAACTCTTCTATAATTCCTTCGGAATACCTTTCCACCTCATAGTCCTTAGGATATATTTTAATGTTTTCCCTACAATGTTCTCACTCCTTGACTGAGTCTATTCTAAAAGTTTCATAAGATGTTTTTATAAGATTAGAGAATTGAGATGGAAATGTCCATTAAATATTTTCCAAAGAATTTATGTTACATCCACTCCCACAAGATCCACTCAATCCCTTCAGATGTCTTCCTCTCTTCACTGTTTATTGGTCTACCAAGATCCATCCTGATCATTGATCACATCATGGAATCTATTAGTATTCTCATCCAACTAAATTCTCTCATATATTAGAGTGTCCTCCATAAATATATCCTAAAAATCATGAGCATCATGTATGGGCATCCCACAATGAGATTCATCCACATAAAAATCCTCCCTAGCAATATCATCCCCTCCTGTATGCCTCCCAACATCCACACCTGGTTGAGAAGCAATCTAATCGCAGGTCACCCCCTAAAATAATTCTTCAATTTGAACCTAAGGGGAAGAATCATAGATAGTCTTCCTCGTATCATGTTATTATTTACATATTATTTAAATATGAGGAATTAGGTGAGAAACAAAATCGGGGACATGGCCTACTAGCTTCCTCAAATTCCCTAGTCTGGTCAATGAAGTCTTAACAGTATAATTGATAGGATAAGTTGATGAAAATAATCTATGTTTATAAGCTGGAACCCCATCATAAAAAACACTCAAAAAGTCCAATTATACTTGGTAATTCCTAGAGTATAAGAATCATACATCCCTTTCCCTATGGAATTCCTAGAGCCATTGTAATTTCTAGTAGATTCCATAAGAATATTCTTGTAGGATGGATATTTCATCATACTCTTAATAGATTTATTTTCACCATCAAATATGGGATTCTTAAGCTCATTCTTGTTGATAGACATGCCACTCCCCTCCACACCAGCCTTTCCTTTGAGAGATTTACCCCCATAGACCCTACATCCCTCATTGTTGGTGCTTAGCACCATGTACTTCTTATTCTCTACATCAATAGCATTCATACGGGGAAATTCAAACATAAAAAAATTCAACTAGATGGAAAATAGTTTTTCTGTTTTAAAATCTTAGGATCCTATGATGAATTTCCTTCACATGTCTAATAAAAAATTAATTGATAAAAAATTCAGATACATGTTCATACTCAAAAAATATTTATATATAAATTCAATAGTGAATAAATAGGTATTTTCATTCAACAGAGGCAGAGATCAAACTCTCCAAGTATTTAATAAAAGTGTCCAAATATTGAAATATCGGTCTCCATATCTATACTGATAGGATTCCCAAGGTAGAAGCAACATCCCATAAAATATTGGGATAAAAAAACCCAATCTCAGCCTATAACCCAAATTTATTCTTGAGTAGTTTAATTAATTACCTGATACATAACAATCCCAGGACCATAGTCTTGAAAATTACTGGTACCTAGCTTCAGGGAAATGTAACTAATGTTCCTAGATTTTAGTTTTTTATTTTTTTAGGAGAAAACTATATGGAAGAATATCATACCAAGTAATAGAACGCACTGGACTTCACATACCCATTCTAAATATGGTATTTCTTTGATGATTCAATCAATCAAGACATTGGGGCCTCACTATGGGGATAACTATGCCATAATGGAGTGTTTTCTTTCTATAATTCAAGCATAATTTTTTCGGTGTTTGCTTCAAAAAAATTCATATTACCCGTCCTCATAACTGTATTGAAGGGAATCAGATCTGCCTGGGTTTCACAGAAAAATTGAAAGCTATAATTATTCTTAGCTAGAAGGAAATCACTTGAATCATTCACAAAATCAAAAAACCTTCTTCCTCCTCATTAAAAGAGGGAAAAATATAAAGGATAGAGCACCATTTCATCCACATCCATTAAATAAATCATGGATTCACTATGAATACTATGGAATAGATGATCAAAAACAAAAATCATTTCTCGCACTGCATGATGATCCTTCTAGTTCACCCACTATGTAGATAGTAGAGAGTGAAGTTGGTACTACCTTTGACGAAGGATGATCAACTTTTAATGGGTCCATATTCACATTGTTCATACCATAATTGATATTAACCTTCCACAAAGGATTAAAAAAACATTCTCTAGATTGAAAAAATCATCTTCAATAGCCATCCATATAAAAATATAACCCTAATTTCAATATTTGTAGGGAGAGATATGGCATCTCATCCTTGTGCCTCACCATCATCTTTGTGATTTTATCCCATGGGGGGATATGGCCTACCTTTACGGCATGTTTTTCTGGTGTGTGTTTTTATTGGGATTGTAACACTAAGAACCTAATATATATATATATATATATATAATTATATAAAATTAAATACAATTATGTAAAAATATATAAAAATATTTACAAATATAGTTATTTAGAAATATAATTATAAATATATATCTTGAGTTTTACATATAAATAAATATTAAAAATTATTTTATTATATTTAAAATTATATAAATAATTATAATTAATTTGTTTTATATTTATTTTGACATAAATTCATTTAATTGTTTTAACAATGCTAATTATAATATTAAAATTTATTATTTATGTCTTTATCACCACCAGAAAAGAATCGATAATGAGGGGTCTTATCATCACATATTAGTTTACTCTTGATAAAATCCTTCCCAATATTTTAAATAGAAACATGTCAGATTTCTCCATCATCACATCATTCAAGATCTCACAAAACATAAACATTGTCATCCACCACACTTGAAGAACTTGGAAAAATCAACAATTTCCAAAGCCTTGGTATGTGACTTATGATTCATCATTATTTCATGGTACATTCTTGAACACTTCATAAAACATAAAGTGGTCTTGATTTTATTATTAAATTTTATATTCATTTCTCCCATTATATAAGGAAAAAACCCATATTTTGGAGTACTTTAAGATTCATAATGGGAGACCACCAGAGTGGGCTTTAATGCCAACACATTCCGCTCAATGTAAAATGTATAAAAACCCAATAAAGAGACTGTAGAGGCCAATACCCAAGTCCAAAAATTCTCAAAATTTACATGAAGATAGAGGAATTAAAGCTGAAAATTTATTCCAATCGTTACAATATCTAATTTTGAGTTTTAAATGGAGTTTTTTTGCATCCCAAATTGGAGATAGAATTATGGACCAAATTTTGCGGCCTAAAAAGACAGTCCACCAATTTAATAATATCATGAAAACAACAAATTCTATTGGGTTAAAATTTTACTGAAATTTAGGATACATCAAGGACATAATTTATGTATTATATAAACCACTCCAATTCATCCATTTATAAGGTCAACTAGGCTCATCTGTTCGGTGGATGCATGCTGACTGCAACATTGGTTAAAGGGTGGAAAAGTCTCCTCTCACTCCATTTACACCACCCTAGGCCTACCATACTCAAGTGGGATGCTTTTTACTAATGAGATATTTACCGAAGGCTTCAAAAATTCATATTTGTGGTAGTGGTGGTGAAGGATTTAAGGATTCATAGTTTTATTTTCATGTCTGATGTTATGCTTCCACTTTGTATTGTCATGATTGTTCTTTCACATGTAAGTTTTTCTCATTCACCTTAGTTTTATTATAAAACATATTCTTATTCACATTTTCTATTATTTTTGTTCTCACATTGATACTATTTCCCCACAGTTTGAATTTATTCACATAAAACCGTGGGAAACTATTCACACAACGGTGGAGTGATCATTTCTTTTTATTGTTTTCTTACTTCTTCAATTCCTTCCTCATGAGTCTACATCCCGCATCAATTAAGATCATAGGATCAATGAAATACTAACCCTATTATGGTTTTATCCAATGGAGTAGAAAGGGGCTGTATTGGATGTTATTTATCACTCAATTAATTTCTATTAACTTCTTTTAATTGAGATTTTTCTTTGATGAATTTAAAACTACTTCATCATTATTGAATTTTAAGGCCACACACTTCAAGTAATAATATGGAAAATTACCATGGAGTGCTCATAAATATGACCATCCAAGTGTATAAGTTATTATTATTAGAGTATGCATGTATGAAAACAGTAATTGGTGATATTGTTTGATCTTATTAAATGAACTCATATCAAAATTAAGAAAGTTAAATCACTAAAGAGGAATTTCATTCAATCCAACCTCTGTAATAACATAGGATCAAACCTTTCTCATTAATTGAATTCACTTAGGCACTTAGTTTTCATTTAAACCATCTTAAAACAAACGCAATTTTTCCACTTCATAGCCAAAAACTCATCTCTTAAGATTGTATGTCTATAGGTTATTCTTAGGACTACGAGGATTCAAAAACCCAAGCTACATTGCAACAGACCACTTATCCCTTATAACTTTGGTAAATTTGGGAGAAACCAAATTTTGGAACCACTTTTGAAGACAAAGTAAGATTCTTAGACAAAAAACCTTCTTTCCTTACCCCCATTCTTCTTTCCTCACCCAAATTCTATTATATATTCCTTTTCTCACTTTTTTTCTCCTAGACCCACGATAACTCAAACATATAAGTTAGGGTGGAATTTCCTAGGATAGGGGAGTCAATTACACAAAGGGAACTCTTTCCATTATATCATAATCTTCCTATTAACCCAAAGTCATAAAATGATCCAATTTCGATGGAGGGTCTTCAAAGAAAACAACTCATAATCCTAGGTGGGAACCAAAATGGAAATCCAAATGAGGTAGCCCCAAACTTGAGGAATGCATTCGATCAAACCATGAATGACTACCTTAATCCATCCTAGACAAATACCCCCTCGTGAATTTTACACAATTCCCTAGGATATTCCCACTACATATTTAAACTCCATGTCCTAATCCACCTTCCCACATTACAAGGAATTGAGTCTGAGGTTCTATACCTTCAAGTTAAAAAGCCCAATGACATTGTAGAAACCATGTGTC
The DNA here is from genome assembly GCA_963277665.1 of Viscum album. NCBI lineage: Eukaryota > Viridiplantae > Streptophyta > Magnoliopsida > Santalales > Viscaceae > Viscum > Viscum album. The sequence continues at coordinate 1,307,035,165 of OY728134.1, read as the reverse complement.
CCCCACATCAACTAGAATCAACTAAGATGAGTCTCTTTCCTTTTTCTTTAAAGGATCGAGCTAAAAATTGTATAAAAAAATTTAGACAATCATCCATCAACTCTTGGGACCAATTACCAAGAGAATTATACAAAAAATAATTTCCTCACCACAAAAACAATTGCACTTACAAAGAGATTCCCAAACTTTTTTGAAAAAGAGGGAGAGTCAATCTATGAAACATGGGAGAGGTTCAAAAGCACCCTAAAAATGGTTCCAAACCACTGTTTTTCTATTCATGAACAAGTGAGAATTTTATATGAATGGTTGGGCTTGGGGAACAAACTATTCAATAACATGATGTGTAATGGGACCATTAAAAATAAAGCCCAAAATAATGCTTTAGAGTATCTAGATATCCTTTCTGACCAAAACCAATCATGGGGAATGTCACCTTATTCTGAAAATCCTCAAAGATCTACTATAATTAATACACTTTTAGAATATGAATTCCTTATGGCTAAACTCACAACACTCATTAGTAAGGTTGAAGAGATAGACATTAGGAAAATACGTGATATCCAAACTGTAGACCCTATTTTCACAATTTGTGAAAACATGAACAGAAAATAGAAAAATTCCCAAACATTCAATCCATCAAGGATGTTCATCTAGTAAGACCACATGCTGAAGTCAATTCCCTAAACATCCAAAAAACCCAATACCAAAACACATTAAACCAAATTTATAATGACCACCTAGGCTTCCACTGGAAAGAAAACCAACAACCTTGGAAAACATAAGGACCAAACCCCTAGCCTACAACCCATTAAACAAACAAAGTATACTTTTGGGATAAACCAACCAACAAAATCCCCTTCCCAATCTGTCCCTCTCCCAATCCTTGAACAGTTGTGTAAACAGATGCATAAAATGAAATCAAAAGTATATTCCCTCAAACAAGAACTTCAAACTATAGAAACTAGAACGAAACCCATGCCTACACAAGAAATTCCTCACCAGACATCAATGGTAGAGTTAAGTTTCACTCAATCAACTAAAGGATATGACTATTTTATGAAGTGTGAAATCAATTGAGAAACCTGAAAAAACATTCAAAAATCATCTCAAGCTTCAAACACTAATAAATATTTAGATGAACCACATGATCAAACTGAACAAACTGATAACAATGTGAAATAAAAAATTCTTCAAAAAAATTCCCACAACCTTCACCATTTCCTCAATGCATGAGGGGGAGAACCAAGCCTGAATTTAGCGAAACATTAATAGAAATATACTCAAAATTAAATTTGATCATTCCAATCCTCAATACTATTCAAACCATTCCAACATACTAAAAATACCTAAAGGAACTATGTACATTTAAAAGGAAATTATCACATATGAACCAATTTCTTCTTGCATCAAATGTTAGCACAACAATCCAAGGAACGCCTCCAGTAAAGATGAAAGACCCGGGATGCCCTTACATCAATGTTGAACTAGGATAGAAATTTTTTTTCAAAGTCTTGTGTGAATTATGTTCTATTGTCAATATCATTCCCATTCATGACACTAATCTGACCATTTTTGTGGGAGAAACTTTTTTTCAAAAGAAACCAATTTTGTTAAAAAATGGAAAAGGAGACTGAGCTTGATACAAAGTTCCAACCTTCTTTCAAGAGTTTTAACCAATTTTATCTTGAAATTATGGTCCTACCATCATCGATCAAGTATGAATTCTTAGGGGATAATCAAACCTTTACTATATTCATTTCTTCATATCTTGAATCCAATCAAGATAGGATTCTTTTTAATGTCCTTGGATAACATAAGGAAGCAATTGGAAATACCCTTTATGACATTATGGAGATTATCCCACTCATTGGAACTAATTGGATCATTCTAGAATCTGACTCCAAACAATTTCATCAACCCCACTGAAGAATCAATCCCAATAATATGGATGTGGTAAGGAAAAAACTTCTTATGTTGTTGAAAGTGGGAATCATCTACACCATTGTTGAGAGTTAGTGGGTCAGCCCAATCCAAGTTGTTACAAAGAAGGCTGGAATCACTGTTATTACCAATAAAGATGGTTATATTATCCCCACAAGGATCAGTAGTGGATGGAGAGTCTATATTGACTATAACAAGATAAAATCATGCACCATGAAAGACCATTTTCCCCTAACATTCATTGATCAAGTTCTAAAACGATTGGATGGTCATAAATTCTAATTCTTCCTTGAATGATTATTAGGTTACAATCAAATTGTGGTCTCCTTAAAGGATCAGGTAAATAAACCTTCACCTGTCCTTTCAACACTTTTTCCTTCAAGCACACGCCCTTAGGGTTACGTAATTCCCTAGGAACCTTATAGCGGTTCATGATGAGAATATTTTTGGACATGGTGGGGGATTGTTTATAGGTCTTTACATATTACTTCTACATATTTGGGGATAATTTTGAGGGATAAATTATAAATTTTGATAGGGTTTTTTCTTGATGTGAGGATAAAAATCTCATTCTAAATTGAAAAAAAATCCATTTCATGGTAATGGAAGGACTTGTTCTAGGAAATATAGTATTTGATAGAGGTATTAATGTTGATAAAGATAAGGTTTATATCATTATTCACCATCCAACTCCATAAACCTGTCAAGGAAGTGAGGTCCTTATTAGGACATGCTAGTTTCTATAGGAAGTTGATTATGAATTTCATCTCTATTTCTCAACCACTTTGTGAATTCATGGTGAAATATATTCCATTTTATGGACATAAATCTATGAAGAATAATTCTTAACACTCAATTAATATCTTATCTCTACACCTATCATGGAATCATCAAATTGAAAACATCTATTCGAACTGATGTGTGATGAGAGTGAATTCACTATTGGAGTAGTCTTAGGACAATGGTGTGAGAAAACTCCATGAGTCATTTCTTATGCAAGTAAATCATTAAATGATTCTCAAATCAACCACACCACCACTGAGAAAGATATGCATGCTATTTTATTTTCCTTAGATTAATTATGGTCCTACCTCTTAGGATCACCAATCATCGTCATCACTAATCATTCAACTCTAAAATATCTTTTACAAAAACAATATTCCAAAGATTGATTGATTAGGTGGGTACTTATTCTTCTGGAGTTTGATTTTAACAATAAGGATAAAAGAACTGTTTAATATTTTGGGGCTGATCACCTCTCTAGGATAGAATTCAAAGATGAATCACATCATCGTTATGTGTCCGATTCATTTCCCGATGATCATCTATATTCTGTGAGTGATTTCCCATGGAATGCTGACATAGAAATCAACTTGGTAACAGGTGACATTACAAAATTACTAGGGACCCAAGATAAAAGGAAATTTCTTTTTTATGTCAAACACTATGTGTTTGATGACCCATACCACTTTATGTTCTATCCTGATCAAATCACTAGGAGATGTGTTCCTGATTCTGAGCAAGAGTCTATTCTATAATTCTGTCATGGAGTGGCTTGTAGAGGCCACTTTTCTACAAAGAAAACCACTAAAAAGGTTCTCCAATGTGGATTATATTGGTCCAAAATCAATAAATATTCCTAAAAATTCTTCCAAATATTCCCTCAGTGTCAATAATTGGGTTCCTTAACCTTAAAGAATCAAATTCCCCTTACTCCCATACTAATCATTCAAATCTTCGAGTGTTGGGGAATTGAGTTCATGAGACACATCCAAAACACTAGGGGATATCTTGAGATCTTATTATCTAATGATTATGTCTCAAAATGGGTTGAGGCCATTCCCACCAGTACCAATGATCATCAAGTTGTGATTCGATTCCTAAAAGAGAATATCTTTTCTAGATTTTGAATTTCGAGGGCTATAATCAGTTATCGTCGAACTGATTTCTTCCACCACCCATTTTATTCACTCAATTATATATATGGTGTTTTTTACAAAGTTTTCACTACGTATAATCCTCAAACCAATGTTCTAACCAAGTTTGGAAATTGGGAAATTAAGGAAATTCTTGAAAAAATTCCAATCCCTCCAGGAATGATTGGTCTAAGAAAATCTTAGATTCCCATTGGGAATATTGAACTACTTTCAAAACTATCATAGTCATTTCACCGTATAGGTTAGTTTATGGAAAATCATGCCATTTACCTGTTGAAATTGGATTTAAGGCCTTTTCAGAAATAAAAAAAGGGAACTTTCACATTTCATTGGCTGAAACAAAAAGGAAATTAAATCTTAATGAACATGTGGAACTATGGATGGAGGCTTATGAAAATTCAAGGATCAATAAAGTTAAACTTCAAGCCTACTAATATAGGAATCTAAAATTCAAACACTTTGAACTAGAAATCATGTTCTCTTGTATAGTTCAAAGCTTCATCTACAAATGGGAATGTTAAGGTCTAGATGGTCAGGTTCATATATAGTGCATCATGTGTACCCTCAAGGGAAATAGAGATTTAAGAACCCACTAGTGGTCATAATTTTAAAATAAATGGGCATTGGTTAAAACCATTCATTGAATCATTAAATAAACAAGAAATAAAGGAGGAGTTAATTGATCCAATCTATGAACCAGAAATAAATTTATAGATTTAGGGACTTTTTCGGGATAACAGCGTTAAACAAAAGCGCTGCACGGGTGGCATCCTGTGGTTTTCAGGATTCCAATCATTTTGAATAATCTTTATTTTTAAAATAGGATTAACAAATCCTTTTTATATTAAAAAAATTATTAATCAATCAAATATAAATATGATAATACGTTAGACTGTTCAGTTGTTCTTCTATTATGAGTACGGATGGGTATGAACGGGGAGCGTCGTATTTATCCGTGTTAGGTGGTGTGATCCCTGAGTAATACCTTACCAACAAATTTAAGAAGAAGAAAATTTATCATTAGTTTATATTATGTTATTTTTATGTGATTATAGGTTAAAATAAAAATACAAAAAAAATAATTAAAAACATTAAAAGGACATGTCTTAGGTCATGGGGAAAAACCATCACAACTGGAGAAACCGTGGGGACTTGAACCCGAGACCGAAGGGAGATAGGGGAACATGCTTCCCACTAACCTACAACTTATAGTGATATCTTCTTTTATAAATTTTTATATATAATTATATTTTATATTTTTTATATAAAAAATATAGATATAGATATATATATATATTGTTTTGTTTTTTTATTGATTTTTTATTTTTCCTTGTCTTACTATGGAACTCTACAAGTGACATGGATATCAAAGGATTAAATTGGAGTAGCAAGAACAATTACTTCAACCACTAAGTGACTTTATTCCATGATTATCATTTTAAATATACTCTTTGAACTCCCCTACTCTACCCCCTTCTAGGTTCTATTTTCTTTAAGCATTGGGGATAGTGTTATTATAAGTTGGGGGGTGAGGTGAAATGAAAGAAAAAAAATCCTTATGAAATAAAAAATGTGTGCAAATGGAAGGAAAAATTCCTTTATCATTAAACATGATAATACACATTGTAGACATTTAAACTGAATATTAAATAATTTAGAAAGCAATGATTCTAATTTTAATCCATGTATAATTTCATGAGATTATATTTTGGAATATATGGCTTTCTAATGTGATATTTCATCCTTTATATTTTTATCTAAATAAAAAACATTCACAGTGCATGTCCTTTGGATAGTGGGGTATTATTTTGAGTTTATGGGGCCCCAAATAAATAGCATAGGTTTGGTGATAATTTTAGTTTTAATATGAGTAATCAAATAAATAAATAAATAAATTTTCTCGTAGAGAAATTGAATGACATAATGTGTTGCTTTCAGAACATAGGAATCATGACTCCATAGTTGTCCAGCTCGGAGATTGGAATTTTATCTCTATTTGTGGTAATTTGAATTTATCTTTGATTGAGTTAACTTGAGATGATGCCCAATTATGTGAGCTTCAGTTAGTTCCCTAAGGTCATTGATCATGAGAGTCATTGGAAAAGTCGTGCTATAGGGGTTGATTCAATTGAGTTTAATTTCAATTACCATTGCAAAATCGAGTTCCCTAAGGTCTTTGATCATGCGTGTCATTGGAAAAGTCTTCCTACATGGGTTGATTCCATTGAGTTTAATTTCAAACACAATGGAAAAATTACAAAAAAAAATAAAGAAAAAAAATATACATAAAAAATTGTATTCTCATATTCAAATTAAAATGTGATTCCATCTAGTGCTTCAATCATTTCCCCTTGAATAAAGATGAACCCCCATGTCTATTGTAATACACAACACATAATCATGCTTAATTTATATTGGATTAAATATGTTGATGAATTTGAAAAAAGGAATGGGCTTGGGATTGGGATATTCTTATGAAACTATCTTTTATTAAAATATTTTGATTTGTTTCATAATTGTTTGGTATAAGGTTATTTCATGATCATGGTTTATTAAAATGTTTATGGAAAAGGGAATTCAAATTTCATATTTTTTTGGATACATTTTTCTCGGTACTTTCAAAATTCATGTTGGGGGTGTGGTTATCCAGAGAATGTGGCTAATATTAATTGTTTGTATTTTAATAATCATTCTCCTTTTTAATCATAAACACCATTTTTAGTACATTTTACACTTTGAATGTTATTTCAAATTAAGATTGTAATTTATTTTTTAAATTCTCTATTTCATGGTACATTCTTGAACACCTCAGAAAAAAATGGTCTTGATTTTATTTTAATATTTTATTTTTAGTTCTCCCATGATATGGGGAAAAATAATACTTTTTAAGTACTTGATTATTCAGAATGGAAAACCATCAAAGTGGGATTTAATTCCATTACATTCTGCTCAAAGTAAACCGCACAACAACCCAATAAAGAGATTGAAGTGTCCAATATCGAATCCTAATAATTCTCAAAAATTTACCTAGAGATATAAGATACCAAGGGGAATATTTCTTCCACAGGTGTGATGAGTTAATTCAGAGTTTTAAAGGGATTTACAAGCAGACCAAGTTTGAGATATATTTCTGGGCCATAATCTACAACCTAGACAAATAGTCCACCAATTTAATCTTATATAGAAAACAAAAAATGATTTTGTAGTGAAATTTTACAGAATGTTAGGAGATATCAGGTGATTAATGTTTTTCTATAGAACAGTCCAATTCGGCCATCTATAAGGTCATATTGGTGCCTCTATTCAGTAGATACAAGGCGGCTGCAACATCAGGTCAAGGGAAAAAAATTCTTTTCTTCCTTACTTTTCACCCCCTAGGTCTACCCAAATCAAGTGGGATGCTTTGAAATATTGATAGGTTGACCCAAGGATTCAAAAAATCTTATTTATGTTAGTGGTTGTGAAGGGTTTAAGGATTCCTTGTTTAATTTTTAAGTACAATGTTATACTTAAATTTTTATTGTCATTTTTTTCCTTTCACATGTATGTTGTTATAATTTACCCTAGATTCATTAGAAAACTTCTTCTTATTCTTCTTCTCATTTTCTGTTATTTGTTTTGTATCATTGCTTCCATTTCCACATGGTGTGAACTTATTCATATTAGACCGTGTGAAATTAGTCACACAATTGTAGAGTAATTGTTTTCTTTTTAATATTTTTTTACTTCTTCAATTCCTCCCTCATGAGTCTACTTCCTACATCCATTAAGATCATAGGATCAATGAAGGGATAACACTCGTATTGTTGATCCAAGGGAGTAGAAAGGGGATGAATTTTATGTTATTTATCAATCCATTAATGTCTATTCACTTCTATTAATTGGGATTTTTATTCAATGATTTTAAAATTTCTTCATCCTTATTGAATTTTAAGGCCACACAGTTCAAGTGATAATATGAACCTTTACATTGGAGTGATCATAAATATGACCCTCTAAGTGTATAGGTTATTATTATTAGAGTGTGTAGGTATGAAACCAGTAAGTGATGATTTTTTTATCTTCTTAAATGAACTCATCTCAAACATAAGAAAGTGAAATTGCTAGATTAGATTAATTCAATCCACCCCTTGTAATAACTTAGGATCAACCCTTTATCATTAATTGAATTCAATTAGGTATCTTAGTTTAAATTTAAAACATCTTAAAACAAGTGCACTTTTGCCACTTTATATCCAAAAAATTATCTATTTAGATTGTGTGTCTATAGATTCTTCTTAGGTATTTGAGGATTCAACAACCCAAGATGCACTACATGAAACCACTTAGCCCTTAGAACTTGGGGGAATTTGGGAGAAACAACTCACCTCAAACATCTTTCTGTTTTTTCAATTTTCCCACTGCATTTTAATGGTCCATGTGATCGATTTATTTTTCCTTAATCAACCTTACTAATTCTCCACATAATATACCTAACTTGAATCTATTTTTTTCTTAACCATCTCACATTCCCTCATGCTAAATAGGGATATATAGTATCCTATTAGTGTGTGATTTATTAGAATGAAAGAGTGTGATGTGTGGAAGATCTTGGTTGTTTTCTACTTTAAATATAGGATCCAGTGAGTATGGAATCATGTAGGAGTTGTGATTATGAAATGGAGTGGAAGTTATATATTTGTCTACTTTTCAAAAATTCATCATAATTTCTCACTTTAATTTCATAGATCATGGAGTTCCTAGTTGTTCACTACAAATATCATTCTACTTATCATGTAAGGTGGTAATAGTAAATGGTAAATTGGTAGTGTTTTTTAAAAGCAGAAATAGTAATCTAGTCCATGTTCCAGGAATCCATCATTCTACAATGGATTAAAATTAAAATATTACTCCCATTTTCTTATATTACCAGGAAAAAGAACAATATTCATTTTAATATGTCCTAATGTTTTTAAAATTTTTATAGGTATGAAATGAGTTCAAATTATTTTTCATGATTTTTTCCAATTCATTATATTTATATCATTTGAAAAAAAATTACTTCAAGATACTTTTGGTACTTATACTCACATACATAGACATAAATATAGATAAATTATTTCATATCTTTACACAATGATGTGTGAATATGTGAAATGATATGAGTGGTATCAATATTTATAAATTCATACATTTTTATGGTTGAAGGTTAATTAAGGAAATAAAATTATATTTATGGAACTTGGGATTTAAATGTATTTCATCAAAATGGGATTATACAAAGGGTATTTTCATTGGTTGGTAATAATTTCAAGTTAGAATGCTCCATTTGACTTTATTTAATTTCATGACATGTTTTATAAAATCTTATTTAATTGTTTAAATCCATTTATGGATGAATTTTTTTTATTATTATGCCTCTTTGGTTATTTAATATTTTTTTACTTTGATTTAAGAAATGTAATGTTTTAATGTAGCATATGGTGTTTAATGAATTGAATTTATTGTCATGTTTTATTGAATGTACCCATTGATAAAATGTGAACTATTTAAAATGGGGATGGAACAAGCAAACCTAGAAAGAGTCTTTTATTTAATATTATTTAAATTGAATAGTTTTTTCAAATGTTAAGTTTTCATGACCCTATTATTGGGAGGTATTCATGTTTTCATCATGTAAAAAATAAATTTCGGCTCCTATGCATCCTATCACTAAAAAAACCCTTGAATTACATATAATATATAATGAAATAAATAATCATCAATTAATCCCTCTTATTTTTCTCCCACCTAGTGATGTTACCAAATCTATTTTGGAGTTATTGAATAAAAAATGACAAGATTAATGAAATAAAATTCGTATGATTGAGGTGCGGGAATACTTACATCCATATAAAAAATTGGAAATGTGGCCAATATTATTTTGATATAAGGACTCTTATATATTTCTTTAATGATACAATCATACTTCCCTTCACCCTTAAAATTGGTATCTTGGCCAATATTCAAAAGATCCATATATTTTTTCATCTTTTTTTAACCTCACTTATAGTATCCACTCTATAATTTTTCCATAGTTGATTCTCTATTTTTCTTCATCTATGGTTGAGTTTTATTCAAATGTGATTAAAGGTAGTTGGTCTTATACTCTAATTATTAGCTTGAGATGAGGATTTTTGGTTTATTGGATTTAAATTCAATAGTTTCATTAAACATTGTTTTCTCAAGACCATGTGATTGTATATTGTCTTGAAACTTCCATGTAATTTTTTTTAAATATTATATGGAATTATTTCTAGAAAATATGCTCTAAAGTTACCTTATTCTATGGCTCGGTGAGCCCAAAATAGAATTTTAAACTTCTTTTTAGTTCATTTAAATAAATGTGCGAGCGAGTATTTCTAACGTTTAAACCGGTGCTCAAAAAAATATGGAGGTATCATTGAACACAAAAGGACTGGATTCTCCTAGAATATACCTAACCTTAACTAGATCATGTTGAGGGAAAAATTTATTTTGTGTAATTTTTAAAGAAAAAATTAAAAATAAAATAAACTTCTTTTATTTTATTTTTCTGAATTTTAAAATTGTTTCAGCAAAACCGCATATAATTGAATGAAACTGAATAAGTAGTTTCATAAATGAAACAACATAACAACTTTGTAACTGAATGTAACTAAAATGGTGATTCATGTTTCTTCCTTAAATGGCTGAGAAATCAATTCTAGATTATTAGCACAATCCTGGTTCCGCTCTGACGCTCTGGTGGGTGATGGCGATGAACTCCAACCCCCCTTCGAACGGATCTTCACCAATGACGATCGACCAATGACCATATAAAAAGGGTCACAAAACTAAAAAAGAAGTGATGCTTTTCATCACCAATAAATGATCCAAAAAATGTAAGGGTTTTCTTTATGGATTAAAGTTTCCATGTTCTTCTTTCTAAAACAACAAATGGGGATCAACCCATGATCATGTTGATACACAGATTGAATGTTATTGTGCGAGGGTTGCTGAATACAGGGTTTTTAATGTAATGGTAGATTCATTGGTTGAAATCCTAATACATCCCCTTTGTATATTTCTATTTTTAAATCCTAATGCAGAGGGTGTGGGCTAGCATGAACAAGGCCTGGGCCCCCAACCATGTGCATTCTTCATGGTTGCATTTTTGAAATGGAGGAAAGGTGATTATGAGGCCATAACAGGAAAGGTGTCATCCCATAGAGGACATAGGTGCATAAGACATGAGGAACAGACCATCGGAGCAGACCCAACGGTCTGCAGAAGGGGTTGTCGGTATGCAAGTGACGACGTCCACAGGTGGTTGGTAGTTCACCATGACGTCAAACTAAGGAGATTTCCATGGCCGGCAGAGGAAGCGGGCTGGAGGATGGTGGTGAAGGACACAACCACCCGACCACGTTGGTGGAGTGTCCCATAGCCATGGGCCACAATTCCATTGCTATAACGTGGTTTATCGACCACATGAGGGGAAACAGGGGTAGCTAGCTTAGCCGACTGCGGCGTACTAAATCGGATGCCACATGGCATCCAGGCTGAGGGAGGTTAGCCCGCAAGTTTTGGGCAGGACCGAGGAGCACTAAACAAGCCACTATACAGCTCGAGATGGAATTAAACCAAACCACTATTGCGGGCCAGGATGGAGAGATAACACATGGCCACTAAGCGTCCTGGTCTTATAACAAACTGACCAATCAGTTGTAAGCCGAATCAGATGGGACTGGGTCTCCGGGCGACCTGGCGGGCTGGACCCCGGTAGAACCGATCAGGGTCTAGCGAGGCCCAATGGGCCTGACCCACTAGCCAAGATGGATTGGACTATACCATACCCAAACCGGGTCAGTTCGGGTCAGTCGAACTAAGTCAATTCATGCTGGACCCTGGGCCAAGTTGGTCGGGTCAGTCCAACCGGGGTGGACTGGGCCCAGACATAATGAACCCATGTTTTCTAAAACACCAATATCTTTTAAACTGAGAATCTGATTGATGAGACGTTTGAGGATTTGGAACCCTCATGATGAGACAAATATTTTGGAATTCTATAAGGAATACTTAATAGAAGTTTAGACAAAAAGTTAGGATTTAGGTGTAGATTCTACTGGAATCAAGTGCGCTTCATGTGGGTATCTTGTGACTGGATGATACCAGAAGACTGCCAATGAGAGGCCCTATATGGATCAGCAACGAGTGACCCTCTGTGGGTCCACAACGTGTGACCCTATGTGGATCGACATCGAGATAATCTCAGTGGATCGACAATGAGTATCCCTTTGTGGATCAACAACGAGCAACCCTCCGTGGATTGTAAATGAGAGACCCTGTGTGGATTGGAAATGAGTGACCCTCTTTGGAATGACAATGAGAGACCTTGTGTGGATCAGAAATGAGAGACCCTCCATGGATTGGCAATGAGTGATCCTATTTGGATTGGCAATGAGGTACCCTCCCTGGATCAGCAACGAGCGACCCTGTGTGGATCAGCAATGAGCAACCCTTTATGGATTAGAAATGATGTCCTAGGTGTGATGGGACTCTTAATGACTTGTCAAAACCATGATAATAATCAATTATGAGTATCATAATAGTCTAAGGATTTCATTTATTCGGCTGATAGTCTTTCTATACTTAAATTATATTATACATGGTGTGAGATGTCTTTCTTTATGGTTTCCATTATGGTGTTTCTACTTAGTGGACTGGGGTCCCTACTGAGTATTTTGTTACTCACCCCTACACGGGCTTTGTCCGAATGTGTTGTGTCTTGTGTAGATGACCAACTCCTTGATGGAGGACTGTGTAGTCCAAGACTAGGTGGTTCCCATTGAGACACAACAGGTAGGACATGCTTTTATGGATTCTAGTAGCTACTCTACATTTACCCATTAGGTGGGGTTTTCAGCAGAAGTCTCTTTCAGAGATTCCTTATACTTTCTTGTTTTTAGTTCGTCTTTTTTTTATTCTAGCCCATTTTACTTACAATTGTTTCCTTTACTCAGTGGTTATTTAGTGACATTCATGTTAGCTTTCCAGTTTTTGGGATGTGGTTGTGTGTGCATGTGTATAGGTACTCATGAAAATTCCTCCCACTTGTAGGGTGATGCCTTCGGTAGTAGTCGCCAATTGCTGGCCTTAAGGAGGTAGGATTGTGGGATGTCATGTAATAGTCTTTAGGGTACATGTCGTGCCAATGTTGTATCAAAGATGGTTATTTATACCTCAAAAACCTTGAGTATATTGTTTTTATTTTTTGGGTGATAGCGTTAAATGTTTCGAGTTCTACTTCCATATTCAGGGAGACCAGTGTTTGTTTAGTGACCTATGTATCCATAGACTAGGACCTAGAATTCTACCTTTTGGATCTATACATGACGACACTGGTTTCATAAATCATGTAGGAATTGAGTGTTTTTTCATATAATATTTGAATCATAGTTAGCTCACTAGGTATAATCTTTTGACCTTGGTACACCTTGATCTTTTTTAGGATGCCTCCATACAGATAGACTTTCAGAATATCAATATGTGATTGTGAGGATAGACCGCCTAGTGATTAGGTGTTGGTTCAGGGACCAGTGCTAGAGATGGCCCCACTGGGTGGTGTACCAGTGCTACCACCACTCATTGGTTATCATCTACTACCTGCACTACTGGTATCAGATGCACGTTGTCTTAGTGCCCTACATGTGTTCCATAGAGAAAGACCTCTTAGGTTTAGGGGAGATATAGATACTTAGGTCACTGAGGATTTGTTGGAGGCAGTGACTCTGGTCTTCCTCTTAGAAAGGACACCACTTGATCAGATGGAAGTTCTAGCTCTGAGCTTTCTGCAGGGCTCGGTAGGGAGATGGTAGAGTTTTACCATCCAGACACTTGAGAATGTGACCATCTCCTAGGATGAATTCAAGTGAATTTTCTGGAAGGATTTCTCTCCCATGACCATGCGATCAGTGTACATACATGAGTTTCTTCACATTCAATAGGGAATCATGTCTGTGGTTGAGTACTCTACATGGTTCCCGGAACTCTCCCTTTACTCTACAGATATGGTATGTGACCCTTTCTTCATGGCCCATACATTTGAGAAGAGAATATTATGGGAGATCAGTGAATCGATGATTTCCCTCAAAATCATAACACATGCACGATTTCTGGAGTGAGTTCTACTAGTAGAGAGATTCCTCGTAGAGCAAGTATCGACGGTGGGAGAAACCACCAGGTGATTGGTAGTCAAGTCATCTATGGCATGCAGCTGAAAGATGATGCAGTGGTCCAAGTGGTCCAGATTGACCCTAGGTCAGAAGATCAATGGTGAGTGGCTACCAGGGTAGGGGAGTTAGTAGGGGAGCAAAGTGTGCTACTCGTGCGGCGGGTAGGGACAAATGGCTCGTGACTGTCTGACTCACCGCACAGAAGATCAGTAAAAAATCTAAGGGTCGTCGAGACAGCGAAAAATGTTTGAGAAAGGTTTTTCGTAGAGCGGAAGACGTGGAATGAGAGTAGTCTGAGTGGAAGCTGGTGGACGACAGTTCAAGGTACTACCACCACCACCCCCAGGTGGTCCACCACAGGCTCAGGGATCCAGCAGACTAGGGAGAGGGCAGATCTCGGCGATGGAGACCTATGACCACAGTGCTCTAGAGAGGATTAGAGGTATGACCTATGTCTTCTCCACCTTGGATGAAGTTCATATAGTCCCAGGTTCCAGTCACACTTTCCTTTCATGGAACTTGTTTGGAACTTGAAGATTCTGGTGGATCCATTGGCTCGATCCTTACAATTAGACACTCTTGTGGGATGATATTCAACGACTACTCACTGGTGGAAGTAGTGTGAGCTTACTCAAGGAGGTTAGAGCTTTGGCTAGGATCTCTATGTAGTGGCGTAGAGGGAATACAATTTCATCTTGGGTATGGACTGGTTATCCATAGTCTATGATCAGATCGACTATATTAGGGGCAACATATGGGGTGTCCGTGAGGATTGGACTAGGTTTTCCTTCACCGAAGAGAAGGGAAATCTTTTAGCATAGGATAAAAATTCTTGGAGTAGGGTGTAGTAGATCACTCCCTAGTTGGTTTTCCTCACACTCAGTGTGGTGGACAAGGGGAGTCTGAAACATCTTATAGCGGTGGACAAGTTTGAGGTCATCTTTCCTGAGGATGTTCCAGGACTATGTCCTTATAGAGAGGTAGTATTTGGAATTGATATATACCCTGATACAGCACTGATATCCACACCATTATATCATATGTCTCATGTAGAACTTTTTAATATGAGGGTAAAACTTGAGGACATGCAGGAAAAGGGATTCATGAGGCACATTGTTTCATCATGGACATCATTCGTTTTGTTTTCGAAGAAGGCAGAAGGGAGGATGAGGCTATGTGTGGAAATCTGGTGCCTGAACTAGGTGACCATAAAGAAGATGTATACACTACCAAGGATTGATGACCTATTCGATTAGATGAAGGGTGCGAGGTGGTTCTCGAAGATAGACCTAATTTCCGACTATCATCAGACCTGTGTACAGGATTAGGAACCTTTAGATGTTGGTATAGCCCCCATGACTTCTTGGGGATTCCATTTAGAATGACCAATTCCCCAGTAGTGTTCATGGAACTCATGAATAGGATATTCTAGCCTTACCTTGATCATTTCATGGTGTCCTTCATTGAGGACATCTTTGTGTACTCGACATCAGAGGAGGAGAACACCACACACCTTTAGATTGTCCTGGATACACTCGGAGAGCACCAACTTCACAGTAAGCTCTAAAAGTGTATATTTTGGAATCGGGAGGTCCACTTTCTGGGAAACATCATCTTAGAGGATGGAGTTGTAGTAGATCCAGCAAATATAGAGGCAGTGCTTGCTTGGGAGGCACCTAATAGAATGGCAGTGGTGCAATGATTCTTAGGGTTGTTAGGATATTACCAGAGGTTTTTGCCCGAAATTTCTAGAGTATGAGAACCCTTATCAGATCTATTGTGGAAGGTACATCCCTTCATGTGTATGGAGAATTTACAAAATATTTTCCCCGAATTGAGGCGAAGACTGATGAGTGCCACTATATTGAGAATACAATAGGAGGGAGTTGGTTACGTTGTTTTCTAAGAAAAATTAAGGACTAGACTAGGTTGTGTCTTGAGGCAGGATCGAGTAGTGATCGACTATGGTTCACAGTAGTTGAGGCAGCATGAGGAGAACTACGCAACCCATTACTAGGAGTTAGTAGTAGTGTTATTTGCGTTAAATATTTGTGTCACTACTTGATGGGTGAGTGGTTTGTAGTCTACTACAATGACCAGAGTCTAAGGTATATCTTCCCCAATAAAGACCTGATCTTGAGGCACTGATGATTCCTAGAGTTCATTCAATACTATGACTTCAAGATAGTTTATACTCCTGGGAAGGGGAGCATGGGGGTTGATGTTCTTAGCAGGATATATGGTTTCCAACAATTAAGCCAGGAGATAGAGCAGCTAGCGATGATGAGGATAACCTTTGTGGATAATTATGGAGCATATTACCATCATTTGATGACTATCACTCCCCCAATATTATAGCGAGTTAGGGAGGCACAACTTGTTGATGTTGAATGTGAGGCATGACTTTCTCAATTATCCTCAAGATAGTATCCCAATGGATTTTTGATAGGTGGGGAGCATGTTAACCTTTTTGAATGGAGAACTATAATACCAGTGGAATTGCGAGAGGTGGTGTTGAGGGAGTTACATATATCCCCTTTGGAAGTACATTCCAGTGTGGATAAGATTTTCCAGGACCTTCAACATTAGTACTGGTGGCTAGGGATGAAGAAGACAATAGTATAGTTTGTCTCAAGATGGATCACCTGTCATTAAGTGAAGGATGAGCATTAGGTTCCAGTAGGATTGGATCAACAAGTGGAGGTGCCAGCATGGGAGTGAGATTGTATCTCAATGGACTTTATGGTGGGATTACCATGCACATCCAGGGGCCATGATTTTATCTGGGTGATCGTTGAAGGACTCACCAAGTCGGATCACTTTCTACCCATATGGGAGAAGGGATCATTAGAGGGATTGGGGTGTCACTATGTTTAGAAGATAGTGTGGCTTCATGGGGTGCATTCTACGGTCATCTCAGACCATGACACCCGCTTCACATCCTGACAATTGAAGAGATTACAGGATGCGTTCGTGATGCAGTTGTGCATGAGGACAAATTTTCTCAAACATACAGATGGTCAGATGTAGTAGACCATATAGACATTTGAAGACATGTTTCATTCTTGCGTACTTGATTTTGGTTGTAGTTGGGAGGACCACCTACCACTAGTGGAGTTTGCGTACAATAATATCTACCACTCCACCATTCTCATGGAATCATTTGAGGCTTTTTACTAGTGGCCTTGCAGATCACCAATATGCTGGACAGAACTAGGGGAGTCAACACTCATGGGTCCATAACTGGTTCGGACTACCACTAAGAAGGTAAATATCAAAAAGGAGCAGATGAGGACTGCATAGAGCATACATAAATCTTATGCTGATAGGAGACAGATACCCTTGGAGTTGAAGGAGGGAGACCATATGTTCTTTTTGGTCTCACCACAACAGGGATTATAGATATTTGGTTGGGGAATGAAGTAATATATGAGGTTCATCAACCCTTTTATGATTTTGTGTAGAGTTGTCCGGGTGGCGTACCTCCTAGATCATCCCCCAAAAATTCACCAGGTGCAAGATGTTTTCCACATGTCACAACCAAGAAGATATGTTCACGATCAATCACACGTAATTGACTGGGGTGAGTAGGACATTGACGATGGGGTGAAGTTTACGGAGTTCCTGATAGAGATAGAGGATAAATATGAGTGGGTCCTTTGTGGATGGTCGACCCCTATTGTAACATCCCCAAATGATAAAGGGTTAAATGACTAAATGATATGACTCATGTCAACAAGGTGCACCTTCCTTTTCGGGAGTCTGCCTGATTAGAACTCCACAGTTAAGCGTCCTTGGCCTGGAGTAGTGATCAGGATGGGTGACCTCCTGGGAGGTTTTCCAGGGTGTGTGTGAGTGAGGACAAAGCACACTGGAAAGGACATGTGTTGGCCTGTGGGGACTGTCATTAGTCAGATGACCCGTTCAGGCATGTGGGTGGACCCTTGGGTGGGCCCCACATGTCTGTAGGGAAACTGGGGGTACCTGGTGGGCTAGGACCTGACGACCATGTTAAGGAGGGGTGCCTGCGCTGTCACCGGGACCCGGTTGTCACATTTGGTATCAGAGGAGGAACCCAGCCTTAAGTGCGCGGTGCACTGCCTGGGTTGAGTTATAGGGCCCACAACGAGAGCGTTGTGCTCTAAGGGGGGGTGATTGTAACATCCCCAAATGATAAAGGGTTAAATGACTAAATGATATGACTCATGTCAACAAGGTGCACCTTCCTTTTCGGGAGCCTGCCTGATTAGAACTCCACAGTTAAGTGTGCTTGGCCTGGAGTAGTGATCAGGATGGGTGACCTCCTGGGAAGTTTCCCAGGGTGTGTGTGAGTGAGGACAAAGCACACTAGAAAGGACATGTGTTGGCCTGTGGGGACTGTCATTAGTCAGATGACTCGTTCAGGCATGTGGGTGGACCCTTGGGTGGGCCCCACATGTCTGCAGGGCAACTGGGGATACCTGGTGGGCTAGGACCTGACGGCCATGTTAAGGTGGGGTGCCTGCGCTGTCACCGGGACCCGGTTGTCACACCTATTGTGCGCATTTGATGGAAACATGGGAATATCTAAGAGGTCACTTGGGAGAGGGAGGCTTAGATTCTTGCTCAATACCTCCATTTGTTTTTTAGACTTTATTTTGGCTTTAAGGGATGTAAAATCCCTAAGGTGGGGAGAATGTATGTCACCGGGACCCGGTTGTCACACCTATTGTGCGCATTTGATGGAAACATGGGAATATCTAAGAGGTCACTTGGGAGAGGGAGGCTTAGATTCTTGATCAATACCTCCATTTGTTTTTTTAGACTTTATTTTGGCTTTAAGGGATGTAAAATCCCTAAGGTGGGGAGAATGTAATGTCTGGAAAATTACGTTTAATTTTTGTTTTAAATTATATAGAATTATTTCGAGACCTGACACTCTGCTGAAACCGAATTCTAATGCCCAGTGAGCCTGGAATATAATTTTGAATTTTTTTAGTTCATTTAAATAAATGTGAAAGTATATTTTTTCAATTTTAAAATAGTGATAGAATCAAAAATAATAGCACATTGTTGAACTATGAACAATGAGATTCACCTAGAATGGACCTAACCTCAACCGATGCAGGTTGAGGGAAAAATTAATTTTTTGGACATTTTAATGAAAAAGATAAAAATATAATAATCTTGTTTTATTTTATTTTTATGAATTTTTAAAAGGTTGCTTCTAAACAGAATGTAATGCCATTAAACTGAAAAAATATTTCAAAAATGAAACTTGGTAACTAATTCATAACTAAAATTATTTGAAAAGTTGATTCGTGTTTCGTCCCTTAATGGACAAGAAAACAACGTAGGATTGTTAGCACAATCCTAGTTTAGCTATGAAGCTCTGGTGGGTGATGATAAATAATTCCAACCCCCATTGAATGGATCATCACCAAAGATGATCAACCAGAGATAGTAAACAAAGTATCTCAAAAAAATGAATGAAATGACACCTTTAATCACCCACTAATGATCTAACCCAGGTAGGGTTTTTTGTTTTTGGATTACAGTTTCCCCATTCTTCTTTTAAATAAATGATCATGGATCTACCAAAGAACTTGTTAATCCACAGATCATATGTTCTTCTAGGAGGGTTTTTGAATTTGAGGATTTGAATGGTGGGGTATATTATTTTGTGGAAATCCGAAGACTTACCCTTTGCAGATTTGTATTTTGAAATCTTAACGTAGAGGTTGTGTACTGACACGAACAACGTACGAGCCCTCCATGCCTTGTGTGCTCTTCGACATTCTTCATGGACACATTTTTGAAATGTCTTTAAGGGAATTATGAGGCCTTAGTTGGGAAGGTGGCATCTTGTGGATGATGGAGGCACAGAAGACACAAGTAATGGACCACTAGAGCAGGCCTGGTGGTCAGCGGAAGGGGTCGCTGGTGGTGGACTCTGGCAGTAGTCGCAGGTGGGTGGTGGCATGCCATGAAAGTGCACCAAGGAGATTTATGCGGCTAGTTCGAGCCACAGTGCAGTAGTATAGACTATTGATAGTGGGTGAGAGGCTAGTGGTGGCGGACACGCGCACCCAACCACATCAATGGAGTGGATGTAACGCCCCGACCCCAGTTACCCAAAGTCGGTGCATTATTACATAACATTGGCATGATCACAAAATATCAAGTCTCGAAAGACCGATTATTTTAGTAGCCTTGGAAGTACTAGATACATTTATAAGGTTTACATTACATCATTAAATGAAAAACTATGACAACATTGTTTTCATAGACCACACTTATATCCCCTCAGACTATCCCTTCAGGTAAGTCATAAAATACTTCTTCACATCCCGGGAAAATTAAAACATTGAAAGGGGTGAGATCAGATGCTCAGTAAGGATAACAATATAGCGGAAACTTTCATAAATAATCATAAACATTTAAGGAAATGTAAACTAAAACAAAATCATTTTAAACATGAACTTTAGCATAATATAGAAAAAATAAAATGAAATAATACAATTTACTTATTCACATGGTTATTATACTAGTCGAATAATCACATGAAATATCAATAACCACTTTCATAATTATGGAATGCATAATGCTAGACTATCATAACCACATAGTCAAGGCCTCATGCCAATACTACAAATAAGATTTTTCCAAGGCCTTGTGCCAAGACACTAGACTATCTCATGAGACCTACCGATGCATCGAGGAGCTATAGTGGGATCCACCCATCACATACTAAGTCCAATGCATTCCTCATATGAAAAGTTTGAAACATAACATAAACATTCGTATTAAATGTAGCATACAAAATGCTGATACTGTAACCAAAAACCTTGAATGGTATAAAAATAGCACATCCACAGTCAAACATAACTCATTCAATATGGAAGATTGTATTTTATCAGATTAACCTCAAACAATAATAATGAACAATATTGACATAGATGAAAATAATCATTCAAACTATTAGAGAGAAATATCCCCCTTTTTCTTGAAATCTTTTAAAAGTCAGACTATTTGTCAAGAAGCCATTTAAAAATAGATTTTTGAATCAAAGTGTCCCATACCACTTTGAAACTTTTAAAAGGAGTTTTAATTTTAAAACCTTAATGTCTATATAAATAAATCTTTTAACCCATTTTTAAACCATGGACATTAATGAGAATGATTTATAATAATAAATCATTAAAACATTTAAAATAATATTTTAGTTAGAGTTCCTAACCAAAAGAGAGACACTTGAATACAAATAATTGAGGTAATAAAAACTTTATAATATCATGATAATAAATGGATTCATGATATATTATGTCAAAGCACATTATATACACCATATAAAAGTGATTTGTTGTATAACAATAAAGAAGTCTCAATAGAATGTAAATTGTGATAAATTCTCTTATGAAGACCACATCCTTAGGTTAAGGCTAAACCAATGACATAATTATGTGTGACAAATATAAATACACTCAATATGATTGGATATTTAGTGTAAATCAATTAGATAGGCATTCACACATATTCTTGTAAAAACAACACCAATGAATTGGATATGTAACTCAACAAATGGAGATTGAGTTAAAATTACTCTTATCAAGTTTATATCGATGACTTGAGAATTTATAAATGGAGTGATTATGTGTATCAAAAGTATATCCATATAAATGGGAGTGTAAATTATGACATAAGAAAATGAATAGTGATTCCACACATAATCTTGGAGTAAAATAATCAATGAAGTATGCATAAAACCGAATGAGTGGAAACTGAAATTTCAAAATCTCTTATCAATTTGGTAACTTACGAAACACACAGCCATGAAAGAAGGATCATACAATGATGATTTAAGTATCCATAAATTAAATTATATAACACAATGAATATAATCATGGGCAGTACACACACCACATGCAATAAATAAGTGGTGAACAATGGAAATCTCATGGAATTAAAAGTGAGATATGAAACCCCTTACTTTGTAATTTTTCCTTGGTAGAGGGTAGGTTAACCTCCTGTATAATGGTAAAATAATTTTTATTTAATTATACAATAATAATATTCATTAATATGATATCATATATGATCTTTTAACATTTATTTGTTAATAATATCTTAGTATTATCATCGTTTCGGGTGTTAACGGATTCGTTTTCCTTTATATTATTATTATGCGAGCGATATTTGTTATGGATGGGATGTATATTATTCATATCAAGAATGATATCATGTATCTAAATATTATTTTTAATCATCAAATGAAATTTAGTCTTGAATGTATAAAATGGGGAATGAATCTCATCGCGTTCATGGAGACGGTAGTCCGTACGTACGCACGAGCGACAATATCATTCTATTGATATTAAAATAATATATAATTGGATGGTATATCATATATACAGAATAATTATCATGTTATATTTATTATTTACATCAATTACACATCATTATCATACCCATCCAACGAATAATGTGTTGAATAACAATTACACCACGACGTGGAGACGGTAGGCCGTACGTACGCACGTATGGTGAAATGTCATTCAAAGGATGGATAGAATACTAAATATGGTTATACCATATTTATAATAACATAAAAGTATATAGAAGATACCGTAGTTATTTTTTTATAATGGAAATAACAAAGAAAGAAGAAGTGGAAGAAGAAAGGAAGTTGAAAGTGGGTGGTGAAAACATTACCTCTTCTTCGGGTTCTTCTTTTTGATTTGATCCAAAGGGATTCATAGGTTGGATTTCTGACCAAAGGAGTGCCTCTAGGATGAAGTGAGATAAGTTGAGAGAATATTTGGTCAGGTTTTGGCTGAGCCAAAAGACTTTTAAGTTGTGAATTAGAGGGAAGGAGGATTTCCCTTTTATAAGAAGGGTGAGGGGTACCTTAGGAAAAACTAGACATATTATTTTATAATAAATTCATTTTAGGTTTATAAGGGCTCCAAAGTAGATTATTTAAATAATAAGGTGGGGATGGGTCGAAAAATAATCAACCAATATGTTTTAGACAGGTTTGGGTCACTATATTAACATTATGTTTTTTATTTAACTCTTAGTTAAATAGTTTGACATTTACCATGTCGCTTTGTATTTTTATATTATATAGTTAATGAACTTACTATAAACTTAAAATCGACCCCCAAGTGGTCCATTAATGATAAACCTGTCATTATATAAGTTCTTTGGCCGAACAATAGATTTTTAAGAATATAATATCAATTAATAATATAATATTTGTTTTAAATACTCCTTTAGGTCAATTTTAACACTATTTAATAATTGATTTTTTAAGGTCATAACAACTTTATTAATTTGAAAAAAATTAATTTAACCAATCCTAACATGTCATATTAACCAATAAAAGTTTTTTATGTCATAAAAACTTTCAAATTATATTTATTTTGACATTTCTAATACTAATTATTTTATTCTATCGTTAATAAGGAAAATACTACATCATTATTGTGTCATAAATAAATTTAACTATTCAATGTCTAAAAATTATAAATAAAATAAAATTATGTAGGAAATCGTTTTTTATTTCTAATTAATATTTATAGTCGAAAATATAACATATATAACCCTATGTAAAAATTCCTTTGCTAAAATATATGTGCTTATGTCATTTTTGTATTTACTTTAATTTAATTAATATAAAGTGTCATTATCACTTACAAGTGGCTCCATGGGGTCCCCAAATCGACCCAAATATATCCATGGTCGGACATGTATCAACCAATCAGGTTAGGACACGTTTTAGGGTAATTTAATATTATTATAATATTATTGTTTTACCCTTATTTACCGGATTTACCCTTTAACCATAGTAAATAAAATATTTACCGAAGTAATTATTCAAAATGTCTAAAAATAAAATTTAACTATTTACACAATTTAGACCCCGTGATTATAAATATGCAATCCATTTTTCTAAATTCAAAACCCAGAAGTGGTAGAAATTAATTTAAAATTAATTCTCGTTGTTAAAACAAAAAACATGTTTTTAAGAGATAATATCTATTAAAATATTGGCACTTTCTTATGTCCAGTTTAAATGTGAAATTATGTCCAATGACCAAAATTGGATTAAATGGTAAGAATATAATCTAATTATACTCTAAAATCATTCAAATTCATAATTTTTCACAATTAATAATTTCGATTAAAAAAGTTGTTTTTAATTAAAATTTAGTAATTTTCACTATTCATCAAAATATGAAAGTTATTAGAAAAGTACAAAAAATTTACCCTAACCTAATTTCGATATTAAGAATCCAAAAATGAAGTCTATTTTGAAAGGTAAAATGTATACAGTTTTATAAAGTGGGTATTACTATTCATAACGGCTAGTTTGATTGGTTGTGGTGTGTTAGAATCTCGAAGTCTCGTACAATGAAAGCTATTGCATTATTCAAAGGGAAACATACCGTGGATGCTTGCGATGTTACATTCTCCCTCCTTCAATAAATTGTGTCCTCGTAATTTTTAAAATTGGGCTTGGGAATATAATAGAAAGTCCCACATTGAAAAAAGAGTCAATAAACCTATCACTTTAAAAGAAAGAAAGAGAATTACAAAGGTCACCCAAGATAACCCATACTAGGATTCCATGTAGGAAAACATGGATATAGAAGATAAAATTAGTGTCATGTTCATATGGAGAGGGATAGAAAACAAGATCAGGAGAATGTTAACAACAAGAAAACCACAAACTTGTGATAGGACAAACGGTCATTAGTCTCCCAGTAGGAAAAGTAAACGGTCAACATTTTTTGTTTTAAGTTACATTACCTAAATAAGAGGAATTTATTTATGAGATTGACTAAGACAATAAAGAGATATACTTTCTTTTTAAGTAGAGTTTCATTCTTTAATAAATTTCTACCACTAACTAATTTTTTTTAAATTATGAGTATTCAAGAAGACTTGGTCACACGGGAAGAGCTAGAATAAACTTCTATAGAATCACATGATCCACGAAGGATAAACTATATATTTTCCTTGTCTTTAGAGATTAATCAAAACCAAAACGATTAGTATATGATCTGATGATCACCCAAAAGGATATTCCATTAGAGAAAGAAACACTAATGTTAATTTCTAAAATTAAACCCACAATACCCCAAAGTTAAATAAATACCATTCAAGAAATAATTGTCCTTAAATTCCTTCAATATAATCCAAAATAATATTGAAACCCAAAACATAGAAGAATTTGGTTATGTAGTCTTCCACGTTAAATTGTATCTCCAAATGACATCAATTACTCTTAAAGTCACATACTTAAAAGTAATTAACCTAATCACATATTCTTTATTATATGTTAATAATTTCAATAAATAACTCAAATCACTATAAATAAAAAATAAAAACATAGATAAAAATACACCACTACTCCTCAAATGAAATCCTATAGTATTCTATTTTCCTTGGGAATATAGTGTTCCCAACAAATATAACATCTTCCAAAATAACATTTATCACTTAATCACCAAATAATTTTCCTATACTAAGGGTATTCATTTGATAAGGAATAAGATCTGAAATCAACTTATTATTGATCAATAAAATCATTTAACTAAAAATAATTAGTCACACTAACCAGGGACTTCACGTAGTCCAGTGGTAGGTGATAAATCTCAATCGCACTTTGGTTGTGGGTTCGATTCCCAAAGCTTTGTCCGACGCGACGGGTTGTCACACAGTCTGCGCGCTGTCCTTTTTCAAAAACTATATTTTATAACATTACCCAAATGAGATAAATTCCTCAAAATAACAATAACATTATTTTAACCAGAAATTTTATCCCATACATTGCATTTTCGTCCCAAAATATAATAACTTGTAATTTCCTCAAAACCAATGACCGTATAAAACCAAATGATTATTTATAACTATATCCACAAGAGAAAAGATAATTCATCCTAAAATATAATTCTCACATGGAAAACTGTAGGGTTATAAATACAAGAGAAACTTATTCCAAAGTAATCCCATCAACAAGGAGCACTAATACTTTAACAAAATTTCCAACCATTTATTTCCACATAGCTTCTTCTTTGACCAAGAAAATATCCTATAGAATAAGGCATTCACTCGGGTATTGGCTAGGTCCCCTACATTTATGGAAAATGACTGTAAATAGATTCTTGGGACCTTTTTTATTTTCTTCCATAGTACTCTTCATTTTTCCTCAGCAATTCTTCACTTTATGTCCTTCTTTCCCACATGTAAAGAATTTATTTGTTCCATTGAGATACTTTCTTGGGTGTCTCCTTCCACATTTCCTGCATGATGGAAATTTATGATTCTTTTTTCCATGGTCTCCACTATTGGAGCTCTTATCATTCATCACCATTATCTTCTTTGTTGAGTCAAGGAGTTGGTTAATATATATGTTGTTGGTCATATTTTTGGAAAACTGATTTGGAATGAACATGATATCATTTACGCTTATCAACATTCCATTTTGTTGCTCATTTCCACCACCATTCCCACCTTTTACATCATTATCAAAGTTACTATGACTTCCTTGGAATACAGCCATTTACTAAAACTAGAAAGCATTGTGTGAGTAACAGTAGTCATAAAATCATTTAGAGAATATCATGTCACCATATTCTAAATTTGAAACACCTTAGGATTAACTAAGGTCATTTATTATTATCTTATATTAAAATAATTAAAATTGGTTTGTAAATAAAATTTAAATTATCCTAAGCATATCCCTCGGGAGTGTCGTAAACAAGAGTGCAGCAAAGCCTATTGTCGTGCACTAGTTCCCATTCGAGTCTAGCTCAAACCGGCATTTTCGGGATTTACCCCTAGGTATATTTGTGTCAGATCCACCTCTACCTGATCGTATCTAGAAAGATATGTATTTCTTGGAAAACTCAAAAAATATATACAATACCAAAATTGTAGGAAGTTCTTCTATACCAATCCTCAAAGTCTATCTTAGGGATATGTGCTCTATTCAGAGTTTATCTAAATATAATTTCCAAGGTTTGTACTAAACCTCCTCTAATACCAATTGAAACGCCCCGACCCCAATTACCCAGAGTAAGTGAATTATTACATAACATTTTCATGATCACAAAAGATCATGTCTCTAAAGACCGATTAGTTTAGTATCCTTGTAAGTACTAGATACAGTTATAAGGTTTATATTACATCGTAAAATGAAAAACTGTGACAGCATTGTTTTCATAGACCACACTCATATCCCCTCAGACTATCCCTATAGGTAAGTCATAAAATACTTCTTCACATCCTGGGGAAAATAAAACATAGAAAGGGGTGAGCTCAGATGATTAATAAGGATAACAATATTGTAGAAACTTTTATAAATAAGCATAAACATTTAAGGCAATGTATAACTAAAACAAAAGTCTTTTAAACATGAAATTGAGCATAATATGGCAAAAATAAAATGAAATAATGACAGTTACTTATTCACATGGATATTCTACTTGTAGAATAATCACATGAAATATCAATAACCACTTTCATAATAATGGAATTCATAATTATAGACTATCATAACCACATAGTCAAGGCCTTATGCCAAGACTACAAATAATATTTTGTCAAGGCCTTGTGCCAAGACACAAGATTGTCTCATGAGACCTACCTATGCATCGAGGATCTATAGCGGGATCCACCCGTCACTTACTAAGTCCAATTCATTCCTCATATGAAAAGATTGAAACATAACATAAACATTCATATTAAAACTAGCATACAAAATGTCAATACTTTAACCACAAACCATGAATGGTATAAAAATAGCACATCCACAGTCAAACATAACTCATTCAATATGAAATATTTTATTGTATTATATTAACCTCAATCAAGAATAATGAAGGATATTGACATAGATGAAAATAATCATCAAAACTATTAGAGAGAAATATCCCCCTTTTCTTGAAATCATTTAAAAGTCGCAATATTTTTCAAGAATCCATTTAAAAATAGATTTTTGAATCAAAGTGTCCCAAACCACTTTGAAACTATTAAAAGGAGTTTTAATTTTAAAACTTTAATGTCGATATAAATAAATCTTTAAAACCATTTTTAAACCATGGACATTAATGAGAATGATTTAGAATAATAAATCGTTAAAAAATTTAAAATGATATTTTAGTTAGAGTTCCTAACCAATAGAGAGACACATGAATACAAATAATTGAGGTAATAAAAACTTTATAATATCATGAGAATAAAGGTATTCATGATATATTATGTCAAAGAACATTATATACACCATATAAAAGTGATTTGGTGTATAACAACAAAGAAGTCTCAATTGAATGTAAATTGAGATGAATTCTCTTATAAAGAACATATCCCTAGTTTAATTATAAATCAACGACACAATTATGTGTGACAAGTATAAATACACTAAATATGATTGGATATTAAGTGTAAATCAATCAGAGGACATTCATGCATATTCTTGTAAAAACAACACCAATGAATTGGATATTTTAACTCAACAAATAGAGATTGAGTTAAAATTACTCTTATCTAGTTCATATCGATGACTTGAGAATTTATAAATGGAGTGATTATGTGTATCAAAAGTATATCCATGGAAAAGGGAGTCAAAATTATGACGTAAGAAAATGAATAGTGATTCCACACATAATCTTGGAGTAAAATAATCAATGAAGTATGCATAAAGACGAATGAGTGGAAATTGAAATTTCAAAATCCCTTATCGATTTGGTAACTTATGAAACATACACACATGAAAGAAGGATCATACAATGATGATGTAAATATCCATAAATTAATGTATATTACACAATGAATACAATCATGGGTAGTACACACACCACGTGCAATAAATAAGTTGTGAACAATGAAAATCTCACAGAATTAAAAGTGAGATATGAAACCCCTTACTTTGTACTTTTTTCTTTGGTCGAGTGTAGGTTAACCTCCTGTATAATGGTAAAATAATAGTTATTGAATTATTTAATAAACATACACATTAATATGATATCATATATAATCTTTTAACATTGACTTGTTAATAATATCTTAGTATTATCGTCGTTTCGGGTGTTAACGGAATCGTTTTCCTTTATATTATTTGTTATGTGAGCCATATTTGTTATGGATGGGATGTATATTATTCTTATAAATAATGATATCATGTCTCTAAACATTATTTTTAATCATAATCTGAAATTTATTGTTGAATGGATACGATGGGGAATGAATCTCATCGTGTTCGTGGAGACGGTAGTTCGTACATACGCACGAGTGACAATATCATTCTTTTGATATTAAAATAATATATAATTGGATGGTATATCATATATAAAGAATCATTATCATGTTATATTTATTATTTACATCAATTACACATCATTATCATACCCATCCAACTAATAATGTATTGAATAACAATTACACCACGATGTGGAGACGGTAGGCCGTACATACGCACGTATGGTGACATGTCATTCAAAGGATGGATAGAATATAGAATATAGTTTTAACATATTTATAATAACATCACAGTATATAGAAGATATTGTAGTTATTATTTTATAATGTAAATAACAAAGAAAGAATAAGTGGAAGAAGAAAGGAACTTGAAAGAGGGTGGTGAAAACATTACCTATTCTTCAGGTTCTTCCTTTTGATTTGATCAAAAAGGCTCCTTAGGTTGGATTTCTGACCAATGGAGGGCTTCTAGGATGAAGTGAGAGAAGTTGAGAGAATATTTGATTTTCTGTTTCTACTTGATGTTGGGGTAGCTTTTCTGGATTTTCTCAGCTTGCCCTTGCTGCAATATATCTATTTTTATTTTCCTATTTTATGGAGCTTTGCTACCTGTTTGAGATTAGATTATGAGTTTTTGCCTCTTTGATGGATCTTTGCCTATTATATGGACCTTTTCTACATGTTTTTGCCTTTTAGATGGAGCTTTGCTGCCTGTTGGAGTTCAGATTCCGAGCTTTGGCAAGATGATACTCTTTGGCTGCTTGGATTGATATGCTTCTCTACCGCAACATGCTGCGTTTATCTCTATTCCCTCTTTGATTTTGCTGATCTGGAACCTTTGTGTTTGCATGCACCTGGAAGCTGCTGGCTGAATCTTTAGTTTTAATTTCCTAGAGCCCTCCGATGTTGTACACCAGGTTCTTTAAAGCTGCAATTCTGTTTAGTTGTTTTCTTGTTTTCAGATGGTGTAAATTCATTGCACCTCGAGACCTCATTGTAAAATTTTCATTTAATAAATTCCTTCTGACACGGATTGGGAAACCAATCCATGTCACCTTCTCCAAAAAAAATTTAATAATATAATATTTGTTTTAAAAACTCCTTTATGTCAATTTCGACACTCTTTAATAATTGATTTATGTTAAATTATTAACAAATTTATTAATTTGAAACAAATTCATTTAAGAAATCCTGGTATGTCATAATAACCAATAAAAAAAATTATGTCATCAAAACTTTCAAATTTTTTTTTATTTTAACATTTATAATACTAATTATTCTATTTTTTTCAATAATAAGGAAAATACAGCATCATTATTGTGTCATAAATAAATTTAATTATTCAATGTCTAAAAATTATAAATAAACTAAAATTATGTAGGAAATATTTTTTTTCTTTCTAATGAATATTTATAGTCGAAAATATAACATATATAACCCTATGTAAAAACTTTTTTGCTAAAAGATATATGCTTGTGTCATTTTTGCATTTACTTTAACTTAATTAATATAAAGTGTCATTATCACTTACAAGTGGCTTCATGGGGTCCCAAAATAGACCCAAAGATGGCCATGGTTGGAAATGTATCAACCAATAGGGTTAGGACACGTTTTAGGGTAATTTAATATTATTGTAATATTATTGTTTTACCCTTATTTACCAGATTTATCTTTAACCAAGGTAAATAAAATATTTACCGAAGTAATTATTCAAAATTTATAAAAATAAAAGATACCAATTTACATAATATAGACCTTTTGATTCTAAATATGGAATCCATTTTTCAAAATTCAAAACACAGAAGTGGCAGAAATTAATTTAAAATTAATTCCTGTTGTTAAAACAAAAAACATGTTTTTAAGAAATAATAACTATTAAAAGTTTGGAACTTGCTTATGTCCAGTTTAAATGTGAAATTATGTGAAATAACCAAAATTGGATTAAATGGTAAAAATATAATCTAATTATACTCTAAAATCATTCAAATTCATAATTTATCACTATTAATTATTTCGACATAAAAAGTTGTTTTTATTTAAAATTTAGTAATTTTCACTATTCGTCAAAATATGAAAGTTATCAGAAAAGTAACAAAAATTCACCCTAAGATAATTTCGATATTAAAAATCCAAAAATGAAGTCCATTTTGAAATATAAAATGTATAAAATTTGAAAAAGTGGGTATTACTATTTATAACGGCTAGTTTGATTGGTTGTGGTGTGTTAGAATCTCGAAGTCGTGTATAATGTAAGCTATTGCATTATTCAAAGGGAAACATACTGTGGAAGCTTGGGGTGTTACAGTGGGCCACAACCATTGGTTACAGTTCCTTCAATGGAACACAGTCTAGCTACTATGTGCAAGGAAACAGGGTGTGGCCAGATTAGCTGCTCGTGGCCCACCGAATCGGATGCCACATTACGTCTAGGCTGAGGGAGGCCGGCCCACAGGTTGCAGGCTAGACCGGGTCATAAAAATAAGACCACTACATAGCCCTTGATGGAATTAAATTAGAATATTGTTGTAGGCCAGACCAGCGAGATAACACTAGGACACTGAGCGGGCCGACTAGGGATCAAACCGGCCTTCCAGATACGGGATGGGCCGGATGGGACCGGGTTGCTGGGTGACCCGACAAGTTTCACACCGGCCGGACTAGGCCTGGATCACTAGTCAGGACAGACTAGACCAGCCCACACTCGAACCAGGTCAGTTCATGTCAGGTGAAACAGGTTGGGTCATGCAGGACCCTAGGGACGGGTAGGTTGGGTCGGTCCTTTCGGGTCAGACTGGGCCCAAACACAACCATCCCCTATTTACTAAAATGCCAATATCTTTCAAACCAAGAGTCTGATTCACGATCTGTTTACGGAGTTGGAACACTAGATATGAGGAGATTTTTTTTTAATGTTGTATGCATACTTTAATGGATGTTGAGATAAAAATTTTGGCCTGAAGAGTAGATTATCTCAGAATCAAGTGCACTTCGTGCAGGAATCATGTGAGTGGATGAGATGAGAAGATCGCCAACTAGTGACCCTGTGTTGATAAAAAACGAGAGACTCTATGTGGATCAACAAGGAGATAACATGTGTGGATCTCTAATGATCAACCCTGTGTGTATTGACAATGAGAAACCATCCATGGATCTGCAATGAGTGACCATGTGTGGATCGACAAAAAGTGACCCTTGATGGATCGATAACGAGAAACCCTGAGTGGATCAACAATGAGAGAACCTACATAGATCAGCAAAGAGAGATCCTATGTGTATCATAAATGAGTGACCCTATGTGGATCGAAAACAATGTCCAAGGTGGGAAGAGTCTCTTAATTACTCTTCAGACCCACGATACTCATAAGGAATGAGTATACGAGCAGTCTGTGGTGTTCATTTCTTGGACTGATAGTCTTTCTCTCCATACTTTAGATTATACATTCTGTGAGCTATCATTATTTGTGGTTTCCTGGCATTTGACATTAATATACTGGGGTACCTACTGAGTATTGTGTTACTCACCCCTAAATGAGCTTTTCCATCACATATTGTGTCTTATACAGATGACCAATTCCTTGACAGAGTACTTTTTTGCTCGGGACCAGGAGGTTCCCATTGAGACACAATGGGAATGATGTGATTCATTGGCTTATAGTAGTTTCTATATCTGTACACATCAGGTGTGGTTTTGAGCAAACAAAATTCTTAGAGTTTCCTTGTACTTTTTAGTTATAAGTCTTTATTTTGTTGGGTTTTTATTCTGGCCTATTCTAATTATAGTTTGGGACTTTAATCAGTTGTTTTTTAGTGGCATTCATGTTACCTTTCTAGTTTTTGGGATGTGGTTGTGTGTGTGTGAATACTTGTACTCAGGTAAATGCCTCACACTTGCAGGTTGACACCTTCGACCCTAGTCGACAAACCCTAGCCTTCAGGAGGCGGACTTGGGGAATGTCATGGAATGAGCCCCAGGGGACAAGTCATGATAATTTAGGCTTATCAACATTTAAATCAACTAATAAATGATAAAGTTTGGCTCCTTATAATCCTATCACTAAAACATGACATGGTCCATTACATACCATGTAAGGAAATGAAAAAAAATCAACTCCAACATCTTATTGATTTCAATAACTCTCTATTTTTTCTAGATCATATATGCTTATTTAATGATATAGGATATCATCGAGTTAATCTTAAGTGAGATATTCTTGTTCAATTTCCTCACAAAAATTACCTAGAGATCCAGTTTAAATGAGGATTTGTAGAAAATGACTATCTCTGCATTGAAAATGTATACCCACATAACATGTAATTTTATGATTTTAAATGATAAGTATGTAAGTTTTTTGCAATGAATAGTTGGTAATATGATCCAATATTTAGGTATCCTTCTTGATCCCATGAATTAAAATGAAATAATTCTTCCAATTTTCTTCCATTACAATGTATAAAAACCGCAATCCATTTTATATTTTCATTTTTTTATAATCTATGAACGTAAACTTTCAAGACAGACCGTTAACCTAATGTTTAGTTAATAATCCATTCCTATAAGAATGATACAAAATATTATCATACATAGAATATCCTATCAATGGATGATTTAAAGTTAAAGTGTATGAGATCACATGATCAACATATTTTGATGCAAGATCTAATGGTTTTATCTTTACTTTGATTTTTTGCAAAAAAATTCATCATACATTAACAAATATCTATTTCTTTTTCAAATATATATTCAAAAAATATATTAAATTTTTTTTCAAACTATGTAGAAAACTTTTCTGTTATATGATGTGAATTAGAGATGTTCTCTCCACTAGAGTAATTTGATATTATGGTTCACATGATGTTTCAATTATTTTTAGAGATTAAAAAATGTTGTACAATACATTATAGATGGACGTACCCCATTGAACAATATATGAGGATTTTGAAAGGGTATTCCAAAAATCAAATTTAGCTCAAAAGTTTTATTTTGGAGTGATATATTTTTGTGGTGTCATTTTAATTTAGTACAAAATACCTATCCAATATAGAAATAATTGGTCTACCAAAATCTCATCACACTGAGCGGATTGTGGGTAAATATATTTATGGAATGGATGTTGTTGATATTACTATTAAAATGTGGGGTTATTATCACCTTTACATTTTTATAATATTTTAGTGGTTCATCATTTTTTTGAAACCCAAAAAAAGTTACTATGTATTTGATTTCATCAAGGGATAAAAGATAGATAGTAAATACACGGAATCAATAGTTTATAATATGATTTCGAGACCAGATTGTTAATGGGTTTTCTGAAAACATGGATTAAATTTCAGAACAACATTGATGACTACATAGATGACCAAGTTCTCATGTGTTATCTTATAATGGTTAAATCAATAATGGATATGCATTATATAAAAATAAACATGATGAACATAGTACCATGAAAAATAGTGGAGTTACACTTGTGGATAAAGTGATGCATGTATCTGGTACCAAAAACATGAATCTATGTTATGTGAACATGTCGTACTTTATCATCATCAATCTAAAATGGGAGTTGGATTAAACAACATTACATGTGCTTATTTTATAATGCATGATGGTTGATAACATGAGTTCTATTAAAATAAATTAATTGGTATGTGTGAAAGTGGATTTCAGTAAAGAAGGGTACAAATAAAAACTGTTTATAATAGAATCTCATGAATTAATTGTATTTTATGTTCTAGATCTTAGAAACAGAAAGTGGTGAAATCTTCTTCTATCAATCAAAACCACTAAAGGCTCAAATGCCAATTTAATTAGGGATGATCCTTCCATTGGTAAATCATAGTAATTTTTTAGCAGTCCTAATATAGATGGGGTCTTTTATGTCATAGGAGACCATAATGCAGGGGGTTTTCAACTCGATATGGGGCTTAAATCGGTTCATCCTTTAAAAAATAAGCTTCAATAATCAGGTTATATATTTTTTGTAATATATATTATTTCCCTAATATTATGTCTATTCACTACTATATTTACATAATCTAAATTAATTGTTCAACTACTTTTATATACTGTATATTCTACAAATGTCGATACTCCCAATGTATAGGAATAACAAGTTTCTCAATATGATGAAGAATAATATAGTTTTTGAAATTTTCATGATACCAATCTAAAATAACAACATAATGATGTTGTTGAATTAGTAGAAATAGAAGATGAATAATAACCTATTTCCAAAAAAAGAATATGGTATTTTGGTATTTTTAAAAGATTACTAATGTGTGAAAAAAGGAATTTAATTATAGGTTGTATGGAATGCATGTGTACATCATGTTAACCCCAACAAGGCTATGTTCAATAGGTATATAAGAAACACCAGTAAAATTCACATTTTGATTGATGTAGATTTGTGGAATAATGTTGATCTCAATTTTAAGACAATAATTTAGGAAGCTGTTAGGGTAAAATTATTATATAATTTATTAATTTTATGGAAAAATAAAAATTAAATGATGATTTATTCATCATTATTATTGAAGAGTGCATTTATAAATGATGAGTAACAAATAAAAATATGATTAATGCATGTGAGAAATGATCATAGAGTATTTTAAAAATTCTTGGAAAGTATCAGCTCAAAGATTCTAAAGGGAAAATAAACATTCACCCACCATAATTATATTCACACCTGATATTCCAAAAATCAAGGGATACACTTATTGGTCTTTGTGAGGGGACATATTTTCATGTACATTATGACTCATAATAAACTTTATGAAAATACATGTATTATTCACTTTGATTAATATTTTTTAATTTATAAAAAAGAAACATGGTGCGTAAAATAAGAAACATACCAAAAAACTAATGTACGCCTACCATAATGTAAGGATGAGGTACACTTCAGTCGGAAAAAAAATGTTATGTATATATATCTACATTAATAATTTTTATGTGACATGAAACACCAACATAATTATTTTCCATTGTTTATATAAAGATTGATAAACCAAAATCCAAAGCCACATCCTGCCCATGTCATGTTCTATGGAAGGACACTCGTGTATATAAATATGGAATACTAATATATGGAATCAAAAAAAATATTGCATACATTTGTATACATGACATAGTAAAAAACTATTATTCTTTAGATTTATATTACCGAAATTGGTTACTTATTTTCCTATTTTTTTTGTTTTAATTATAAACAAGAATCGCCACCATCTATAGTTGATAAACAATTACTATTAGTGGCCTTGAAGTGGAACAAATGATATGTTCATATTAGAGGTGTGGGTTTTGGGGTGTCACGTCAATCATATTTTGTGAAAATAAATGAACTGGGGGGAAAATATATGAAAATTAAAAAGATGTATACATGATTAGATTCTCTATAAGAAAAACATAATTTGATATCTGAATTGTTAGAATGTGTTATGGGAAGGAACTAAGACATGAAACTATATAACAACAACCACAATGTGAATATCTCCACCCTCACCTGCTTAGAGGTGAGCCATTACCTGAAAAGATCTATCTAATAAAATATAATCAATTTCTTCATAACTATTTTTGTGAAATATGAATTGGTAAGATAATCATACCATTAATGTAATGACATTCTATAGGGTGAAATTTATTTTTATTTATATCTATCAGCACCCACCCATATCCTTGTTGTAAGGGGTACAATGTATAATATCAAATAAGATGTTATGCATAACAAAATAAACCCATAGTTTATATGAGTATTATAATTCATTTATCTCCCTAGGCGAGCATCAATATTCATATTCAACATGGTGATGTGGATATTCATTTGGTCATGCTAGCTACTAGATATTTTTTATCACAAATGTTTGATATTATAAATATACATGTCAACAAATAGGTATTCCTTTTGAATTTATTTTTATAAATACCCATTAACAATTAATGAAAAAAGGTCTAATATGATGAATTTTATTACAGACTTGGAAAATTTGGGGGTGAAGTGGATGGTTGAATAAAAATTTTATAAAGGATAAATAATTCAATGAAAAGATATTCAGAATGTACATTTACCCTACTCATTTTAATTCCCCATTTACTAATATTAATGGTTTCTATGTATACAATGTTACAATGTGGTTATATGATCATAATTTATTCTGATGAACACATGTATAGAGGGGACATTATAGAGTATTTTGGTCTTGTGAATTTACATGAAATCCTCAAGCATGAATGACTAGGAGTGTCACTTGTAAATGTATTCATGATGTGTGTTATTATAATTTGTTTTTCTAATAGTTTATCTACTATGTTAAATATCAATAAATAATATTCATATTTTTTGGCATATATTTAAATGCTTTATTTATAGAAAACCCTAAGAATAAAAATTTCTAGTCATTATTCATCACATAACTTATTCATAACATTTCTCATTCATACAATTGTAATATGATGTAATAGTGGACATACTAGACACAATTTTTGAATAAATACTTATAGATTACACACTCTTCTTAATACACATTATGTATGGGTAAAACCCTACAATTTAATTATACCAAATAATGTTTCATTTCTTTTTTAGGACTCATTGGTTATCATTGTAATCAATTTGGATACTCTGATTATTTATAATCTAGATTCAATGCATGGATACTTATAAACACAGCCACATGTGATAATGTTTATAAATTTTTAAAACACTACCTAGAATATTTTTCAAGTAAAATTATATTAATTAATATTTTATTATGATTGAATGTAAAATCAATCATGATATGGGAGTGTTCAAATATCATCAAAATCATGGCCAGAGGATAGTCTATAAGAACATGAATCTTGTCAACATCCACAAGTATATAATTATTAGGGTATATATAATAATATTTCACTATAAAATAATATATCAAATCAATATATATATATTTTAATATTTTTTATGTGCTTGAAAAAACTAATGGAAATAATTTTGGTTATTATGTTTTTAAATTTATGAGAGATATCATATTGCATCAACAAAATTTCATTTCTAATGAGGTACTTTTTATGATAATTAAAATTTCAATTAAAATAATTATTAATATTTTTTATACTATTCCATTACAACTAAGACAATTTATGATCCTCATATTCAATAATGGAAATAATTTTATTTATAAATGAATTGGAAGAATATGTAGTGTTAGATTGTATGCAGTGGTGGTGTTAAGAGGTGTTATGGAGGCATGGGTGGAAGTACATGGTTTATATGTTGGGAGTTGAGTCATATTTTATGTGAATGAAACTAGGGAAGTGGAGATGGAAGTGGTAGAATGTATGGTGGCAGTGGATGAGAGAAATGTGTATAGGTAGAGGTTTAAATATTCCTTTTTCATACATCAACGGAGGATAGCTCACCCAACAATTTCCTAATAGAAATGGTCGCTAATCCTTGGTGATCGTATGAGTGAACTACTCTATTTTACATAATTAGCCCTTGTTTTTAAAGATTACTATTTTCTACCATAAATAAAATGAAAGGGGTTTAGTGTGATAGGTTTTAAGGTCATTTCCTCTGCTGTTTTTGATTTTTTTATTTGGGAAAGGATTTATATTCTTTCTCTACAGTGTGGTTCTTTTGAATCATTTCACGATTATACTTTACCCTGATAAAAACTAAATAAAAAAATGGAATGAGGTTTCTTTTTGAAAACACTGATTATATACATTCATCCTAAAGAGGTGACTTCCTACTAATTATGAAATATTTTTTATCACCGTTTCATCAAATATTTCATAGAAAATTTCCTTAAAATTTTTATTTGATACAAATAGAGATAATTTTAATAGATACGATGAGTAAATGACTTCATCTATAATTTTTTTGATCATCTATTATATTCTCTGTTAATAGCATAAAATGATAAGAAAAAAAGAATAGACGATGTATTGAATAAGAATGATGTAGTCATGTACTATGATCGTATACAGAACAATGATTATTCACTCATTATATTGCACATTTTTTTATCCCACAGTGAATTAAATAGTTCGGGTTCTTAAAAAATAATATTTTTAGAAAACCACAAATTTATAATGAATTTTAGAATAAAATGACATAATGTTCCATGTAATAATCAACCACACTTTATTCTAATACACATTATAAATAGTATGACTTGAATTTACATTTTAGTTCAAAACACATGTGAAATAATTAAGACCAAGAAAACACACTGAATTACTTAAATACAATAGAAAAACACCCTATATAATTTGTGATATGTAGGAATCTTCCACACTAGAATCTGATATATAGTGTTCCTGGTATGACTCAAAGTATATGTTATTTGTATAAAATTGACATTTTAGTATGCCACTCACAGAAAATTAATAAATGAATTCCAATATTTTCCTAATAATTTAGTTAAATTATTCAGAATTCATTTGTGAGGTGTAACAGTTAGCCTCTTTTAAAATAGTATCATGATGTAATCAGTATGACTTAAAGAGGAGCTTTATAGTTTAAATTGAAATTTTAGAAAAACATATATCTGGCATACTAAAAACGTAGGAAACGTAATCATATTTTCTTGAAACTTTGTAATAATAATCTATAAATTATTAGTGAAATGTTGAAATCAACCACACATCAATCAACACATCATGTTTCTAGTATGACTCATGATGTTCCTTCTAATTAAATTTTTTCATTTTAGTTCAAAATAGAGGTCCAATATTCAAAACTGAGAAAACAAATTTATATAGTTTCGATACATTATCAAAATGATCCCTAATTAATTTGTGATATATTAGAATTAACTATATTTCAATTTTATACCTTGTAATCCCAATATGACTCAAATTTATTTTCATTAATTTATAATTTACATTTTAGTTCAAAATGAGTTTCAAACATGAAAAACTGATAAATAATCCTTTCATTGTCTTGGAAAATTAAAAAAATGGTTCATAAGCCCTTTTTTACAAATTGGAACCATTATAATGTAAAATAGACACATGTTATGACAATTATGACTCAATGTGTGTTTTTTCAGTTTAATATGACATTACAGTAAAAAAGACATTCGAAAAACTCAAACCATGAAGACACATACCAATTGTAATGATAAATTAATAAAATGGACTAGAAGTCATTTTGGGGATGTAATAATAAACAACATGTAAATTTGATGAATAGTGTGACTAGTATGACTCCACGTGTGTGTTTTAATTTAGAATCTACATTTTAGTTCAAAACACACATCACATACCCAAAACCAATAAAAAATCCTTTATATTTTTATACATTAGGAAAATGATTCTTAAGTCATTTAAGATGTATAAGAATCAATATCACATAAATCTATCTTATAGTGTGATTGGTATGACTAAAAGTGTCGGTTATTATTTTAAAATTTAAAGTTAAGATCAAAATTGGTTTCACTCACTAAAAATCAAGAAAACATGATCAATCAATCCAAATAATTTAAGGAAATGATTCATAACCTATTTGTGACATTTATGAATCAGTGACACGTCAATCTAATAGATGATGTGACTAGTATGATCCAAAGTGAATGTTTTCAATATAAATTGAGTTTTTTAGTAAAAAAGAAACATCACATTCTCGAAACCAATAAATCAAATTTAAATTATCTTTACACATTAGGAAAATGTTACTTATTTTATTTTTGAAATGTTGATTCAACCACATGTCAATCTGATGCAACATGTGACCAGTAAGAGTCCAAGTGTTTCTTTTTAATTAAAAATGATGTTTAGTTTAAAACACACCTCACATACTCAAAATCATGAAAACACATTCTAACTATTTTGATAATTTAGTAAAGTGATCCATAAATCATTTGTGATGTGTATGAATTAGTCACATGTAAATCTGATAGAAGGTGTTCCTATTTTTACTAAAATTGTCTATTATCTATTTTAAATTGGGATTTTAGTGAAAAACACATATCACTCCCTGAAAATAAAGAAAACAAAATAGGATTTTCTTGATACATTAGTGAAATGAATCATAGGTCATATTTGATGTGTAAGAATCAATGTCACACCAAATTGAAAAATGATTTAAAAGATATACCTCAATGTGAATGTTGTCAGATTACATTGAAATTTTAGTAAACCAACATGACATACTCAAAACTGAGAATGTTCATTTACATTGTTTTGATACTTTAATAAAATGATCCTTAATTCCTTTCCCACATGTGGGAATAAACCCCACATCAATTTCACGCACCATGTGACCAATATAACTATAAGTATTTATTTTTATTAAAAATCGATATTTTAGTTAAAAACACACATTTCATATTCAAAATTGAGAAAACACATTTGGAATGTTTTGATACCTTATTAAAATGACCCACATGTCATTTATGAGATATTGGAATTAGTCACACCTCAATATCACACACAGTGTGCCCAGTATAAATCAAACATTGTGTTTTGATTTTTAAAAATTACATTTTAGTTCAAAACACACATGACATACTGAGGACTAAGAAATCACCGAATATTTTTTTAATACTTTATGAAAACAATCTATAAGTCATTTGTGATTTATAGGCATCAGTCGCACCTCAATTCGATACACAACGTTACATGTATAACTAAAATTATGTGGTTTTAGAATAATTATGAAATTTTATTAATTTATTGTTTCATATTTATTTTAAATTTATTTATTAATATCATTATAAACATATGTATTGTTTTTGTATCAGTGCATTCTTTTTCTTGATTTATGGTTGTTTTTTCAACAACTAATACATAGATCAAGCATTTTGAGTGGGGTTTGGGTGCCAATGACATGATACCATTGTTGTTTCTAAATGTTTGTAATGAATTATACTTGTTAATGTAAATTTAAAAGAAAATTCTTGAAATTCATATAATATACTATTTTTTTCTTTTATTTGTGATGTAATAATTATTTCAATATTCTTAGGAATTTTCCATATACTCTTTTTGTTTCTACAGCGTGCTACATTATTATTATCACACTGTAGCAGCATGGAGATTATCAGTGCTCATTTAGTGCAAAATAATTGTGTCTTTTATTATAGATAAACCACAGATGATAAAAAGTTTTTTAATAGTTTTATTTTAGGTCTAATAAAATATGTTGGATTTTATGGGTTCTTACATTAACAACTATTTTTTACACTAATAATTCCCCCTATGTGTGCTATTAAAGGGTACATTTTTGGTAGTGCATTTATAAATTTGGATTGAATATCATAAGTTTAACATGTGAGAGCTTCAGGAACCCTCACAGAGGATTCATTGATCCACAGAATGTTTAAGGGTATAGCTCCACCATGACACATTTTTCATATGGAATAAGATATTATTAAATAAAAATGATATAGGTGTTATATTGATTAGTCTAAATGAAACGAACATGATTACTAGATGATCTTCCTAAATATTGTGAGTTCACTCTCATGGTCAACCATATAGGTGTTCATGGAATGTAGTTGGATGTGTGTTTGTTGCATGGTCAGTCCAAATTATTCCAGCATGGGCATGAGAAGCATTTTTTATAAAATGTGGGTGTTTTGTCTATGATTTTGTCAGGGTGGTCAGATCTACATATTTCACTATCCCAAAATAACCATTTAGCTGTAGATTTTGTTTCCAATTAATGGTAGTTTAAACTACTGCTGAATTGGTTCACGATGTCTTGAAATACCATGGTGTAATGCGGTGTCATGAAGTAATTAACAGTGGTTTTTTGAACCAATATAGACCATTTAAATAAGGATTTCCAGTGGCTGTTTAAACGCTCTCTATTCATTTAGAAATAGTTTCTTAATTTATAATTTTATTATTTATGTGACTATTAATTTATTTAATTTTTTTCTAAATAATTATTAATAATTAATAATTAGAAAATTAGTTTTTTATTCTTTGTTTATCCTACCATGCTTGCATATGTCACACATATCATTCACAGATTGAACATATATATGAGTTGAGGGAGATTTGAACCTCTTACATCTTAGTTATTCTCCAAAGACTTTTTATCTCTACTAAGCACTTCATGTGGTGAGTTAGTAGAATTTAATTGATATA
Organism: Viscum album; assembly: GCA_963277665.1. Taxonomy (NCBI): domain Eukaryota; kingdom Viridiplantae; phylum Streptophyta; class Magnoliopsida; order Santalales; family Viscaceae; genus Viscum; species Viscum album. The sequence goes on along the minus strand of OY728134.1, from coordinate 1,306,991,753 downwards.
TATACACCCAAATAACTGCATATAAATATGTAGAAGTAGATAATAATATTATACAATAATAATGATATAAATAATAAAAAAGAAAATAATACCTAAAAAGTAAATAAAATAATAAAAATTAATAAAAATTAATAAAAACCAACAAATGATTAATAAATAATAATTACTATGAAATAAGTAATAATTAAATAAATAATACAGTAATAATTGATTAAAAATATCTAATAAGTATTAAGTAATAAGTTTAAAATAAATAGTAAATAACTAAATACATAATAAATATATAAATAAATAAATAATAAATACTAAATAAATAACAAAAAAATATATTAAATAAATAATGAATAATAAATAAAAAAAGAAACTAATGAATAATTTATAATGAATGAAAAATGAATTAATAATTAATTAATAATAAACTGAAGATAAATTACTAATAAATAATAAATCAATATTTGATAAATAGATAAAAAATTTATTATTAATAGCTTAAAAATATTTAACAAATATGTTGGATATATAATAAAAAAATAATAAATATTATGTTAATAATAAATTAAACAGAAATAAATAAATAAAATATAAAAAGTAAATAAGTATATAATAAATAAGTATTCAATAAATAATAAATCAATATATAATAAAAATGTTGTAAATAAATAATAAATAGGTAATAAAAAATAAATAAGTCGTAATTATTAAATAGATTAATAGTAAAAAAATAAATAAAAATAATTCGTAAATAAAAATAATAATTAATATTAAAAAATAATAAATAATAAATAATAAATATGAAATATATAATTATAAAAATTATTGTAGCAGTGGTGGTACTATAGCAGTGATGGTACTGTTGATCGGTGGGTACTGTAGCGGCGGCAGGGCAGTGTAGCAACGGCGGGTACTGTAGTAGTCGGGTAACTATTCACAGAATGGGTCTTAGGCCAAAAAAAATGGGCCTACGGGCTATATAATGGGCTACATGCCCATTGGGCCTTCGGGCTATGTAATGGGTCTCCCTCTACCCAGTTAAAAGAGGTCGTTACTTTGCTTTAAATAATAAAATGAGGCTTCGGCCCTAACCTTTAAAAAAATTACTAATAAAAAATTGTAAGTAGTAAATAAATAAATAATGGTTGTAAATAAATAATAAAACAAAAAATTTATAATTAATAATCAATCAATTAATAATAAATAAGTCATAAATAAATCCAAAATAAAAAAAATAAATATTCATAAATAAATCATTAACAAATCATCACTAAATAATAAATAAACCACAAATAAATCAAAAATAAATTAAAAATAAATAAATTAATATTTAATAAGTTCATAATAGATAATAAAAAATACATTCACAATAAATTAATAATTAATATACAGTTGAATAATAAATCAATAAGTTGTAAATAAATAAATAATAAATATTAACAAATAAATAATACATCATAAATAAATCAAAAATAAATAATAAATAGTATATTAATGTATAATTAATAAATTATAACAAAATAATAAATACATAAATAATAAGTAATAAATATAATATTAATAAAAAATTAATAATAGATTATAAATTAATAATATATAACATATAACATATAATATATAATAAAATACAATAAAAATTAAATCAATAAGTAACAATTTAATAATAATTTTCTAATAAATATATTATAAAAAATTAAATATTATTTGTTAATAAATAATTATAATATAATTTCATTGTATAACTTTTCATATGGTTTGATTTGACTAATTGTGAAGCTAAAGCGGACAATAATATCAAAAGTTAGGGTTATTTCATGTTAATGTTTGATTTTCAAATTATCTTAGAATTAATTTATATTTCAAGTAATTATTAAATAATTGTTATATATAACTAATAATTAATAATTAATAATAAATTAAATACGTAAATTATATGAAAATTGTTATAAAAAATAAATAATAATAATTAAATGGAATTAATATGTAATTATTAATTATTTGTAAATTTTTCTTTTAATTTTGAAGTAGTTTTTAAGAAACCACTTCTAATTCATGACTAATATTAAATCATTCCACTAAAACTAAATTTAATAATCCATAAAAAAAATTGATTTTGTTGTTATATTGAGAGCCATTTCAATTTTTTTCTTTAAATCCAATTTTTCTTGTATCGAGTGTTACTGTCTATAAGAGGATACTATTAGGTAGTGCAATCGATTTATCATGTTGTAGTGTAGTGAGATGAGTTGTTATAAACCCCTATGATATTTTTCTTATGTTCATAATATTTAGTTTGAACAGTATGAAACCACAGAAGGTGAATTATCCAAAATGATTAAATTTGAGAGAAATGGTAGTTTAAAAAACACAATTAAATATTAAAATTTATGATTTTTTTAAAATATATGCATAGTTTAATTTTTGTATAACAGGCCGACAACAATGCCCCTTTATTAAAATAAAAAATAGTGAAATATAGAGAATGGGGTCAATAGAAAAACATCCATCATAGAAAAATAAAAGGAACTAAAAATTTCCTCAAGATCACAAAAAAGTGTACAAATATTAGGACACACCATGTAAATTGAAATCACATGTTACCACACCTTGTAAGAAACATTTTGGTTACATGAGAGCGGGTTCTCACGCTATGATGAGAAAACCATCCACCCCAACCATAATGATGTCATCCCCATCTCTATGATTTTTCACACTACCATAGTCCACATCCAACATCAATAAATTCATCCTTAGAATAAAAAAATCCTCTACTTTAGAATCATCAACACATTTTTTTCTATCCTCCTCAATACTATCAAAAGAAAGAAACCCAAATGGATTATAAGTGTCAAAATTGCCTCTAGTCTGTTTAATGAATTAATTTTAAGGTCTTGTAACCATAGTAGGTGTATCAAATATCATTTCCATAATTATGCCTTGGAAAAAGAAATCAGAAAAATTAACCACGTTACTAGCCATATTGATGTCTGTAGTGGCTTCCATAATAGATTCTTGTTGGGTGACCCTATGAAAGGTAATCACCACAGTATCTTTCTACACTACCCCTAAAAGATTTTAGCACCAATTCCTTCCACTACTATTCCTATAAATGCTAAAACATTTCCTCCACCCTTGATTCTATGATTCAGAAGGACATATTTTTTACATTCATCAATAACAGTAGTAGAAGAAGAAACTAGCTACCTGTCAAAATTCTTAGTGGTGTCCATGTCACCAAACATAAACAACCGGCCACTATGAACCATTAATGTCCATGATTCATATGACACTACTACACTGATCATTGAGAAGGGTATTTCCACATAAATCATTAAGGTGATTAATTTTTTAGGATCATTAGGCAATGAGATACAACTTTTCTTGCTCTTGAAAATATTTACAGAAGTCATTGAGTCCATCATAATTTTTATCTTGGTTATCCTTTTAGAGATCATTTTGTGCTCTGTACATGGTAGTAGGTCATCTACTTTTTTAGTTTCAATATAATGTCTATTTTTTCATCAGCATCCCCTCCAATTACATCCATTATATCATTATTATTAAGCGCATAATTCTCAAACACGTGTTTTTCACCTGAACTAATATCATTATTCATGAAACTTCCTTACATGATACTACCTCCTAGAATTATTTCTTTTTCTTGATATTTTTTTAATTTACCAACTTAAGAATTCGAAATATAATTACTATTAACGAGAACATGTTTTGGATCTAGAAATGGAATAAAAAAATAGAGGTAGTATATGGGAACTCAGGTTCCTTACCTTCACCCTACTCCAAATTAGAGTCCATAAAGGAATGAACCTTATTTATCCTAATGTCCTCAGATAAATTTACTCTCAAATTAAAAATACCACAAACCATGCTTCTGTGATTGAATTCATTATATTTACCAACATCATTTGAATCCACACTATAAAGGGGATGTTTCTGATATTCAACATGTAAGTGAATATCATCACTATGAGTTGAGAGAATTACCTTCTTAATAAGGGTGGTTCTAAGGTCCACCACCACTATCATTCTATAAATAATGATCGATGCATACCTAGTCATTCTCTTTGTCAACTCTGATCATGACATCTATTTTTTGGGAAATATCATGTAGTATCTTCCAGTTCCACAAGATCCAATTTATCCCATGAGTCATGATCTATACATGAAAAAAATCATTTCTATAATTTGATAGGTTAAAATCATAGATCCATTCATTATAATGAAGGGTTCCAACCTAGAGATATAGGGATCCATAACTCTAAGCACTCTGTCTTTACTCATTTGAGGGAGAAATGTGAAAAAAAAACCCTCCCAATGGAAACACATTTTCAATCCAAAGAAACCCAAATTTGAGGAACACTATGAACTAAATCATTAACCCTCCATTGAATTTACCATTTGGGAAGCATAAATCTTGCGATAATAGAGATAATATCCATATCCATCCTTTCTAGAATGAATTTCGAGATAGCCATGATGAGAAATAATAACCATTTTTAAAAATCCATCATATAGAGGAATCCCAAAAAGAGGTGAGAGGATTCACATCTACTTCAGTTGTTTATTCCCTACCTTTATTAGAAGTCCCATGAGAGAATGGAGGGCTATCATGTTCACCAGATTCTACTTTAGCGATATCATATCTATAGTATCATGAAAATCACAATGAACTCCATCCACTACTTAGTACAACCCCTTCCTCCATCCACCCATATGCATATTTTTTTATATTTGCATATAATAAATCAATTTTACTTTTAAATATTTAAACATATTTACAAAAAATATTATTTTAAAATATTAATCCACTTGGAAATATATATTCATTATTAATTTTATTTTAAAAAAAATCATTCATTTTATTTATATTTATCAAATGAATTAATATATATACTTATTCAAGTACTGTTTATAAATTAATATATGTGTGTTAATTAAAGAATATTTATATGTATATTCTAATATATATATATATATATATGTATTATTATATGTGCATGTATGTGGGTAATATAAATGCAAATATGTGTACATCAATAGGTGTGTTTGTGTGTGTGTTCCAATATTGTGTAAATACATTATATATTAATGTTTTTAAAAATATATCACTATCATTAAATATAGAATATAAACACATTTACACTATATACTTATAAATATGTTATAAATTTTTTTATCTAAATATACGATTATATATTAATATGTATAAATACATTTGTAAATACATAGATATATAAATATTTATGTAATGTATTAAATTCATATCTAATTAATAAATATATTGACATATTTTAAAAATATATTTTAAAATAATTATATAATTCATATGAAATTGATTATTAACCATTTTATTTAAAAAATATCTAACCATTTCCTTTTAATATAAAAATATATGAATATCTATATACAATTGTAAAAATGTATATATAATCATTATATATACATGTGAGTGTATTATAAACAATTATTTATTTATATTTATACTCAGATACGTTTAAATGAATATTAATATATAATATACTTAAAATGAATACATGTATATATATATCACAAAAACACACGCAAAAATATATTTTATAATTGTATTTAAAAATAATTATATAAATCTAACTAAATATGAATAATAGAAGTAAATGTATATATATAACTACACTTGGTGCTAATACATTTTAGTCAACCTAAGAAAAAAATTAGAACCCCAAAATAAATGTAAATATCTTAACACATTCCAAGAAAATACATTGATCTATGGTTGTATTTCATCTAAAGTGATGGAAGGTGATATATAACTGAATATTTTACATAAGGGATTCTATTTAATTTTTTAATATATAATATTTTATTTTATTCTTCACATTTATGTTAATATTATATATTTTTTACATAATTAAATAATCTTTTGAGTTAAAATAATTATGCATAGTACATTTTTTATGTCATCTTTCCATGAATTCAATTTTGTTTATTTTATATGATCACGTTTAATCATTAAAAACCTATGTATTATATTAATAAATAAATAACTATGAAATAATAAATAAAATAAATTAGTGATTTGATCATGAGTGTTACTACTTTTTAGTTTATCAAGTGGTAGAAAAATAATCCTATAAACATAGGAAAATAACTCCTTGATTTAGTGCCTTGTCTTTAGTTGAATCATTCTACCATTAAATTTTCTTTTTACCTTGTTTGTCTCACTTAGTCTATCATCTTGAACTATATATCATCATTATGAGATCCATACATACAAATTCATGCACTCTTATAGGAGATGGGTACTAGGGGTTTTGGTTTACATAATATAAAGCATGGTAACAGTATACCATACATAATAAAAGTGGAAGGGTGATGTGTAAATCATCATATTTAATTTAATATAAAATTATCTCATTACACTATATAATATTAATTAAAATAAAAAAAATCCAACACATACATAGGTTGATCATTCTTATGACCAATCAGAAATATGAAATGACTATTCAATTATATTTTCTAACAATCATTTCAATTCATTCTTTTATTAGGATAATTTTACATGAATTAATAAATAAATCATAATTAACTGATTTTCTAAATATATTTTCCAAAAATGTTATATGGATCATCACACAATACTATATTAAATAAAATATATAATAATAAGTTTATTTTAAATAATTAAGTAGATGGAGCAGAATAAGGGGAAATACAGTGTGTGCCCTTATAGTATGATTAAATTCAGTACTAAAATAAAATATATACATGGAATATACTGGAGTCGATATTTTGTGAATAATTATATATTAAATTAAACCTATTTCTAGATTTTAATTTTTATTTGCCTTGGGGGTACAAGAAAATGAAAGAAATCGCACAACCCAAGGCCGAAAATAATATTCCACACCCCCCACCATGGGCTGACCAACTCCAATTATTACCCATTACCATTTTTATAGCTCAAAAGCCAAATATAGGATGGCATAAAGGCCCCTTCATATTGGAATAAAGTCCCCTGATGTTTTATTACATTACAGCTATATGTACATAGTCCAAAACAATTTTTTGTGTCATCATCTTTATTCCTACGTGGAATGTCATGATATACATGAAGTTTTTCCATCTTAGTTAATCTATATTGTTTGTGAAATGTTTATGACCACAACATATGCTAATAATATATTTTCTAGGAACTAGTAAAGATTCATGTAAAGAAAATTGATTGTGTAATGACTAAATATATCATTTATTTGTATAAATACAAGGATATTAATCATTAACCATTAATATACATTATAAATATTGATATTTACTTGGATTTTTTCTTTAATATAATACTACCTATTACACAATGTGTGTCAACTAAATAAATGTTGTGTACTGAGGTATCACTTATAATTTATTCATGATGAATCAATTAAAATGAATTCATCTATTTAATCAATACATTTTTTGGAACATGTTACCCAACATGTACATCCAACTAATTTTTTTTAATCCATTTTTAGAGACCAGTACAATATTCCTAGGGACATTATTTGTATTCCTTATGGGATAATTAGTGATACACATTGTGTAAATCCATGGACACACCATTTAGTTACTTATAGTCATGTTTCTTTAATGGAAGTCAATATATTTTGTGTAATGATTTATTATACATTATTCAAATTCCTTGTTATGATATATGTATATTCAATGACATGTGGGGTTAAATGGCATGTATGCCAACTACACATTGTTTCATCATTTTTAATCCATGTTATAGCAAGAAATGAATACAAAAAATATAAAAAAACATTGTACAAACCCAAACATTTTATATTTTTATTTTCATGACTCTCCCTTCTGTGGTTGGATGAGGGTACATTGCGCGTAATTTTTTGTTACACCCTTTTTATTCATGTCATGAGATGAACATATTTAGTTCCTACGATTGAGATATTTAATAATTCATCATCTATTATTTCCACATTACTGTTATATGAAAATAAACAACATTGTTATATAATCTTTTGGATTAAAAGAAAAAACAACTAAAAATGTAAACTAATAAACAATACCAAAATTGATCAAGTAATTGATAAATAATAATAAATTTTAAGTTGAATTCATTAATATCACATGAAGATTTCAAGACACAATGACATAAAATGGTCCTATTCTCAATAATATTTTCCATTAGTTTCTATGGATAATATATGGATAACTTAATATAGAGGAATCATAATAATTATAGATATAATGTTTTCACATTTTTTTATAATAAATTTAAAATAATAACCATACAATCTTGATTATTCTTCTAATTAAACAAGTTGTTTTCATCTCTTATAATACCATCTTTACTATTAAGAAACCAAATTTGGATCCCACTTGGTATATCACTACATGATCCAAGAATATTCAATCACAACTTTTGTATTCATGGGTCTATCATGGAGGAACAAAAAAACCTTATGTCATACATCATTGATCACAAAAGGGGTTAACACTTGTTCTCTTTGTTCTTGAGTGGGAGGAGTGGGATTATCTATCTGTTTTCTAGAGATTCTACTAGATATGTTCTATATAGGTCTTGAGATAATTCTCATGGGATATTTGTTTTGTTCCCAACAATTCTCACACCAATCAAAATTATAGACTCCAGAATATACATATATATATATAAGGATAAATAACTACTATTATCAGAAATTATATTTAATTATTTATTTATCTTATATAAATATCATAATAAATAATAACATTATCATTATTAATAATATATTTGAGGATATGATCTAAAATAACAGTTACTAAAATACAATTTTTAGAATAATAAATCAATATTTATTTAAATGATATTAAAATATATATCACTTTAATTAGGATCTTAAATTTAAAAATCAATCCTCATTGGATATTTTTGAACCTTGAATAAAAAAATATTTTTTCAAATAAATATTTTTTATTTAATATCCAAATAAACACCACATTAATTAAAAAAGGAAAATGATTTTTTAATAAATATATAGTATATTCAATAAACAATGTAACACATATTTATTTAAATATTCAAATAATTACATATATATTTATATTAATATATTCCAAAAACTATTGAACAAATAAATATTTATTTAGAACCTTGTGAATAATTAATAAATGAAACAATTCAATACACATATTCTAAACATGAATATTATCTGTGACTAAATTAATGTGATTGATAGTGCTTAAATAATAATTATTATATTATATAAGATAATATTTATTATTAATATTAAATTCAAATATAATTTTACGATTATTTTGGATACACATAGTGTATGAACCTCTACGATTCTTTTTTAGTGGCATTATGTGAACTTACCTAAAGTCTTAGATAAAAATCTAAAAGCATGTTCAATCACCCATAGATAAATAAGATAATGTCATAATGAAAAAAACTTCATTTTAACACTCCCTATGAAATATAATTTCTTTTTCCTAATATTTTAGAAAAACAGTTTGAATAATTGAGTAACCAATTAATATGAAATTTGTTTCTTTACTTTAACTCCTAAAATGAACACATTGATGAACTATTATTGAAATGGATTTAGTCAGACAATTCCATTACAATTAAATGGATATAAATATCTACTTCCATTAACAAAAAGGGATACATCATCTATTAACTTATTCAATTAATATCAAATCACATAAGACAGAGTAAACATATTCCACCTCACAATGTTCATACATCATCACAGTTTTTATCCATACATCATTTTACATTATTCATGATATAAAATAATAATAATATTAAGTCAAAGGATCAATAAAAACATCCATAAATAGGAATATCCAATGACATATGTAACATGTGGGAATCCAATATCTAATGACCCACTTATTCTCATTGTATTGAGAGTATAATGAAGCAATAATTTTCCTTAAGTGATATCCCCTTGATACTAAAGGATGAAAATAAATTTTGAAGGGTTTCAATACAAGGTGGGGATGATTTAAAATTTAATAATAAAAACGTTAATCCAAAAATACCTCACCAAAAAACCTCTATATAATTCATGAATAAATGAAAAAAACTCAATTGATCATTTATATCAATACAATACCAAAGTATACCATAACAGAAGGAAAATAAAACTTCAAAGTAAAAAAGAGGAACATAAATTAATAAAACTCCAAGAATACCATGACTCTATGATTCACAAGCTTCGCACTCTAGAATCAATAAATAGGAAAAGTATGTTGAGGTGGTGCTAAATATGTGTGATACTTTAGATTTACCCATTTCTCTAAAGATAGAATCTATGAAATAACCAATGTGCCAAAGAATGGGTGAGTATAGAACATAGTAGATTTTCCCAAATGAATCCCCTACTCATGACACTGAGATATAATGGTTATAAACATTTATATAAAACCATTTACGTAAATCAATTCTAAAAAATAGTATATAACATAATATAAATATGTTTCATAACCATTTATAAGATAATATAATCCGGTACTATTTTAACTAATATCCCTAAAAGACATATTTCTAGAAAAACAACCAAACAAGGCTTTAAAGCCATTTCATAATATCATTTTAGCATAACCATAACATTGTTCCCAACACACCCACAAAAGTATGTTTTTTTGCAAGATCCATAGTCATGAGCAGTCTCTCATGAATTCACATTATGTCATTCTAACACATGTTCCAATTCTAGTTTCATGTACCACGTTCCCCACTGGCACAAGTCCCTTATTATGGTAATGCTAACATGATCTTACAAGACACCCAATGTATGCCAAAACCATTTCAAACTATTTCAATAAAACTATTCTTTTATTGAAAAACATCATACAAACCAAATCTAATAAACCATTCCATTTCAATAAAAATATTTCTTTTATTTAAAAAACATTAATGATATGTATTTACCACAATTCCAGAAAAAATCCCATTTTAAAATCATCATTTTGAAATCATGAATCAAAGCACTTTATTCACGAACACTAATTTTCTAGGTTTCCTCAGACCATCAACCAAGAGGGTTTCTAACAATCAAAATGCATCCAATTATAATTAAAAGACACAAAAACATATTAATTGGAACCATTCCATTCAGTTTTACTAATATTATTCAACAGTGAATCCACCTACCTTGATCAAAATTTCAAAAATCGAAAACGGAAAAATAACGCATAAGAAACCGATTGATAATGTCATGAAATTGAATTAGATATCTTCACCTAACTTGATCAAAACCAAATATAAAATTATTTGGAATTCATAATCTTATATATAACCACATATAGTGTATATATAATATTCCACGAAGTGTGATGAATAAGATCTAAGAAATATGACAAGAGAGATGAAGAACACTGACATACCACAAGAATCGGGCTTCAATGCACCAAGGGTATGATCCAGATTGAATCCAAATCACTTGGTGGAGTTTATTAATCCTTAAAAAGAGAGTAATACTGAGTTAGAGATGTATAGGATTAAAAAATATAGATTTATATTAAAAAATGTGTGAGATCCACTTTTTTAGGATCCCATTTTGACCATGTACACAGTTAGTTCACACGATTAGACAAACCATGCGCTAATCATGTGTTAGCTACTATATGGGAAGACCTTCAATGGGAATCCTCACATAGTATCCCTATCAATTCCCCCACCATGATGAAACTACAATCCAACACTAACAAGGTGCACAATTTCTCTTAGGATTTTTTCATGGTTTAGACAAACTGTGCACTTCCGTTTTAGCACCCAAAATTACATAAAAGTTCCCAAAACTCTAAAAACCTTAACCATTATACATTATTTATATAAACAAATAAATAATGTTGTCATATAATAGAAATATTAGGTACTAAATTCTCCCCAATGTTGGTCCTTCTATCTAAAGAATGTGGAAACCATTATTTCCCTGAACAAGTTCTGGCTATCGCTCTTTAATTTTCTTCCCTTGTTCCCAAATATCTTCTTGAATACAAACCTTTTCTATAAATCCCACACTAGAATGACGATTTCCACATGAAAGAAGTTTTCCATCCTATCCAAAATCCACATCAGGATATGTACCAATGAAGAATCTAACTCCAGGATGAATTGATCCCATTTGAGCACATGGTTAGGATCAGGATGATACTTTTTCCACTGAGATACATTAAACACATTATGCACCAAACTGAACCATGAGGAAAATTACAAACAATATTCCACCTCTACTACCAATTATAGTATCTCAAAATGTTCTATTTATGTAGTATATAACATTCCTTGCTTTCCAAAATGACGATGTCTAAGCCTCAGAGAGATCCTTAAAGCACATGATCACTCTTCATGAATACAAATAGTCATTGGCGATTATCTGCATATTATTTTTGATGAATCTAACAAATCTCACTCCTCATTCTAATAAAATGAATATTCTATATCATCTCTTTGGAAAGGCTCGGTCCAATTGGTGAAGTTTCACATGTTTCAACACAATGAAGTGGAGAATGGTATGGATGATCATACAATGATTCAAAGGGATCCATATGTATCGAGGCCTGATAATTGTTAATATTTGAGAACTATAGTAGTGTAAAATTATCTTTCCATGAGCCACAAAAATACATTACACAAGCCCACAATATGTCTTCCAATGTATGTATCATCCTTTCAGATTGACCATCCATCAGAGAATGATACATCATACTCATCATCAACTGATTCCTAAGGTTTTTCTATATGGATTTCCAGAAATGAGTTGTGAACCTATGATCTTTGTCAGTCACTATTGGAAATGGTATTCCATTTCTCTTTACCACTACATGGATATAGATTTTTTTACAGATCCTCCACCATATGGGTTTCACAAATAGGGATGAAATGAGCCGACTTGGTAAGACAATCCACTACAACTCATATGTCATCTTGTTTTCAAAATATTTTTGGGAGACCTATAATAAAATCCATCGCTATATGCTCCCATTTCCATAGTGTAATAGGTAATTCTTGATACAAACCTACTGATCATTTATGTTCAGCATTTTCTTACTATCATGTTAATCCCATTGAATCAAAATCATCTACTTTTCATTTCATACAAATCCACCAAAACTGCTCCTTTAACCCCTTATGAATCTTTTGTTTTCTTGGATGAACTTCCCATATTGAGTAGTGGTAAACATGAATATGTTGTTCCTAACAAGACATAGGTACAAAGAACCAATTTCAGAACAAAAAAACTCCAATCAAGTTTCCATCCCACAATGGTCTCCCAACCATTGAGTTTTGAACTCATAACCGGGTTCTCTACATCACATGTTTATTCCTCTTTTACCATTATTAAAAAATCATGAATAATGGTAATTCAAAATAAAAAATGACATTACCTTGGGATTCACATTCCAAATACATGTCAACTAATACCAATATCAACAACCACTCACCTGAAGATTCCTTTTCCAGCGAAGCACATGACATCCAAGATAATGCATCAACAACAAAATTTCTTTCTAGTCTTTAAAACAATTTAATTTTAAACATATGGGGATATTACAACAATCCAATTTTCCATAGATTCAAATCTCATTGTGATAAAATAATTTTCAAACTCTTATGATCCATGAACATAGTGAATTTCCCACCAAAGAGATAATGTTTCCAAGTCCTTAAATCATGGATGACAATAACTAACACAAAATCATGTGTTGGGTAATTATTTTCATAAACTATCAACTACCTTGATCCATAATAAACCACATGGTCTTTGTTCATGAGAACATGTTCCCACCCAAATCTTAAATCATAACAGTAATGCAAATATCCTTATACGGATTTTGAAAAAATAAATATACGTGCTGATGTATGACTAACTTTTAGCTGTTGAATGGAATTTTTGAAATTCTCACTCTATTAGAATAGAACATTATTCTTTCTTAGATATGTTCTAGTCAATTCTATTTGTGATACATCATGAATAAAAAATCAGTAATAACTAGTGAGACCAAGATTTCTTCGTATCTCAAAGACATTTTTCAGTAGTTTCCATGGGATAACAACTTCTATATATTTCTGAATCAACTGAAACACGTATTTTAGAAATTTCATTGCAATGAAATAATTCCCTTATATAAATAAATAATAATTTTATAATTTTTATACAAACAATGATCAATCAAGATTCCCAAAAATATGGACATGTTTCACTCATCCTCGACCCTTATCATTGAGTACAACAATATATTATCTACAAACACCACAATAAAAAAATCTAGGTATCTATGAAATAACTTATTCATCAATTCCATAATGACTGATCGTGAATTAATAAGACCGAAAGCCATCATAAAATATTCATAATATCCATGTCTGCTTCTAAAATAATAATTTGGAATTTATTCTTTCTAAAATCTTAATTGGTGATATTCTAATTGTATTTCAATTTTGGGGAACCGCTTAGGTCCCCATAATTGATCAAAAAAAAATCACAAATTAATGGACTTGGATATCTATTATTTATCTTACCATGGTTAAGATTACTATAATAAATGAATTACCAATGTTTTCTATGTTATTTCTTCACAAACAAGACCGGATATGCTAATAGAGGCAAACTTGGATGAATAAAAACTTTGTTTTCTAGCTCCTCTACCAGCAATTTCACCTCACTTAATTCTGTTTCTTCCATCTTATAAGACTGAAGGTAAATTTGACCAGTCCCTAGAAATAGATTAATCATAAACTCCACTTAACTTTTTATTAGTAACCTGAATAATTTATTTGGAAAGAAATATGGAAATTGATCCATGAATGATGGGAAATTTATATCCTCAATCTCTTACATCGATGAAAATGTTGACACCACCAACTGGTAAGTGATCATTCCCACCGCTAGTGCCAACAGGCCATTTGTACCTCTCTTTACATCCCTTTGTCATCTGAAGAGGTTCTTGACACCATCTATAGTTGTGGAACTAACTATTATACTATATCAGCTAATGTGATCCTTGAACTATTCCTACCAATCCATACCCATTATTACATCAAATAAATCTATTTTTATAACTGAGAAATCCCATTTCTTATTACCTTAATCAACTATTATAGAACAATATCTATAAATAAGGATGAACATTAGCATTCACTATGAGGGGTTTTAATTTTTATCATAGAAGGCCTCATGTCACGTTTTAAAAATAGAAAAAAAATAGGAAATGAAGAATGATATGAACCAGTATCAAAGAGATCTTTCGTAAGGGTAGAATTTAGTAAAATCGTACCTCTCACTATTGATTGTCTAAGCTGATCATGTAAAGACCCATAAAATTCAAGGGAATTTTTTTTCTAAATTTTCTTAGGAATTTTACAAGAACGTCGTTTCTGACGGCACCTGATTCCGAGGCTCGGTGTGCCCGGAATCATTTTCCAAATTTTAGCTTGGGTACGTTCAGTGAACGAACGAGCGGGTTTTCCTAACTTTTGAACCGGTGCTTGGAATCAAATTCCGAGGACACCGATGGAATTGCAGCACCGGTAATTGATTAGAAACACCTTTTCCGGAGTTTCGTTTGCTCAGGTGTGGTTTTAAATTTTGGGGTTAAGTAAAGGAATAAAATAAAAGTGGTGCAACCAATTTTATTTTATTTTTGTTTAACCTAAGCTAAGTGGATGAAGTGGGACCCACAATATCCTACCCACTAGGTAGGATAATTGTGAGGTGGGACCCACACGAGTCCCACTGTTTCTTTTCTTCCTAAACCCCCTACTTTAATAAGGTAACGCAACCGCACCCCCATTAATTGGAAGTCAACCCTTGCGTTTATCTGTTTATGAAACGCCTCTATTAATTGGGTGGTTTAAATGTTGCAATTAATTCAATTAATTGTTTGATTCATTTTTGAATTTCAAAATTCTTAGCTTGAGAAATAAAATAAGACAAACTCTTATTTTATTAGAGTTGTTGGGTTGTGAGAGTACTGGGGAGAATTTTCTCAAGTTCTTGAAGTTCTTCGTTCTTCGTCGAAGAACGCGAAGAACGCACCGCCGCCAAAGAAGAACTCCGACCTCCAATGACAGAAGATGACGAGGGACGCCTTACTCAAAGATCAAACGCCAACGATCCACTCCTTCCATGATGCCTTCTTCCACGACGGTTAATTCCGCAAAGGTTAATTCCGTGATGGTTAATTCCGCGATGAACCCTTGCTCAACGAATTCGACGAGGTAGGGGATTTTGTTTTTTGTTCGGGATTACTTCCATTGTCGTTCTTCATGAATCTTTGACACTTGCTATCGGTTAACGGGAGGGGGCCAGACCACACAAACACGGCCGACCCTCCTCCCTTATCTTTGTGTTGTTGCGGTTTGAAGGAAAGCAGCGCGGTGCAACGGCACCGCGCGGGATCGTACGACAAGGGTGTGCGGCGCCATCGCGCCACGCCGTTGAAGTCAAACAAAGGCACAACACCGTCACACCGCGCCAGAGAATCATGAAAACACCGCGGCCAGAGCGGGGCCGCGGCGGAGGGGCGCGGCGCCATCGCGCCGTGCCAGACGGACCAAGGCTACGGCTTAAGCCGCGGCGAAGCAGGGACCGACGGCCGGTTTCGGGCCGCCGGCGTCGGAGCAGGGGGACCGGCCCATGCTGGTCCCGTGGCGGTAGCAGCCGGCCGGCCGAAGCGGGCTAGCTGGTCAGAGGAGGAGCTGGGGTTTACGACCCCCGGCTGGCCAGACAGCAGCGCCCCCCCCCCCCCCCCCCCCCACATGGGGGTCGCGGTTACAAACAGGCGGGGGGCAGCGCGCCCCCCCGCACCCCAAACGCTTGGCCGTTTCAGCTGAGCCACCTAGCCAGCATGCCAGCGCGCCGGGCCGGCTGCCCAGGCCGGGTCGGGCCGTGCCCAAGCGGGCCGACCCAGGGGGGTCTCGGGCCGGATCGGTCCGGGCCCCAAACCCCCACTTCTGGACCTCTTTCGGTATTTTGCCCATAACTTGGGCTGAGGACCTCCGATCGATGCACCGTCAGCTGAGATGTTATCCTTGGATCGAGATGGTCGTTTTGGTATATTACACTCAAGGTTTTGGAGAACTTTGGGTTTGGCCGGGTTGGTTTGTACACGAAACCAACCAGGCCCTCGGAGCGGAAATGCTTATAACTTGAGCTTCGGACGTTCAATTGACGTGCTGTTGACTTTGATGGATTCCTCTTAGTGACACGGACCTTTTGGCTTACTCTGCTTGTGGTTTGCATGCAGTTGGAGTATGGTCGGGTTGGTTTTGACTTAAAAACGAACCGGGCCCCTAGGACGAAAAAGCTAATAACTCTCAGACCGGGGGTCTGATTGACGTGCCGTCTATGACGTTGAGTTACTGTTGACGATACAGAACTTTTGGATACATCAAATTCAGACTACATGTTAGTTGATATATCATCCCCTCGGCTCATGGAGCAGACCCTCCCGAACGAGCTTGCTGTGTGCGGGAACCCTAGAGCTGGCTGCGACTGCGATGACGATGACGACTGTACAGAAATCCTCCGTGGATTCAACGGCGATGACTACAGCACTCAGCGATCCTACGTGGATCAGTGCTACCGATCCTATGTGGATCAGATCCTGTGTGGGTCAGCGCTCAGTGGTCCGGTGTGGGCCAGTGCCTACATATCCTGTGTGGGTCCGATCCTGTGTGGGTCATTGCGGGGGTTAGTACCTATCGATCCTTTGTGGGTCATTGTGGGGGTTAGTACCTATCGATCCTGTGTGGGTCTGATAGCTTAGATGAATCAGTGGCTACATCTGATCATCTCTATCATCTTACGAATAAGTATTCCTGTGTGAGCTGAATCTTGACTTTCAATCATTATCTTTGATATGATTGACTTGCTTTCCTGTGTGTATTGGGTTGTGATATCCTGTGTGGACGTGATCGAACTTGGGATCAGATATTGGAGCTGAACTGGAATTGATGACTTAGGTATATGTATGGGCATATACCTAAGTAGTGTTGGATGTTACTTCGTGATTGTAGTTTTCTTTTGTGGATTATCCTTTATGGATTTTGGGAGACCTTCGGGGGTCTCGGGGTCCCTACTGAGTAGCTTATACTCACCCCGGCACGGGCTATGCCCGCACTACATTGTGTTGGTTGCAGATGACGGACAGCGCTGATTGTGGTTGGGGCTTGCGGAGCAGGTCGGTACCTGGAGGTGGACCACTGGACGGGACGTACTCGGAGCGGACGGCTGGACCCGAGGAGCTGTGGAAGCTATCTGTACCCACCCTTCAGGTGGGACTTCCAATGGACGGATCGACATTGCGGCTTTACTTTTCAGTTTCTGTTTTCCCTTTCCAATTGTACCTTAATTTCAGTTTGGGTTTGTATACTGGCCCACTTACTTTACCGCACTTACTGTTGTATCCAGTTTTTACTTAGTGTTTACTTCTGCTTTCTTACTCTGTGTGTGTTTGTTTACTTACAAAGGCAATGCCTTCCCTTTCATCGGGAATTACGCCTTGGTGCTAGTCACCAGCCCCTGGCCTATGGAAGGCAGGATTAGGGTAGTCACGACACGGGCCCCGAGGACGGGTCGTGACAAATTGGTATCAGAGGGAGGTTCGGTTCTACTACAGAACTCTAGACTCTGATCTTTCTTCTATGTGAAGCAATGGTGTTAAGGGTATCGAGTGTGGTTATCAGTCCAGGGAGTCCAATGTTGGTGCGGTGGCCGACGTATCAGTACACCAGGACCCTGACTTCTGATTTCCGACTCAATGCACGAAAACATTGATTGCATGTGTGTTTCAAGTTTTCTTTGTGATTACTTTGTGTCAGCTCACCAGGTATACTGTTTGACCGTGGCGCACCTGTTTCTTTTCAGGATGGCCCCACGATGGTAGCCAGCTAGGGTTCCGAGTTTTGTATGTGACGACAGCCCACTAAGTGACAAGGACTCGGTACAGGGCCCTTTGACAGCAGAGGCACCGGCGGTACCTCTACCCACTGAGCCACCGATGCTACCATCCCCAGATATGAACAGTGCACGTCGCCTTACTGCACTGCACGAGTTTCAGTGTCAGCGACTGCCCAGGTTCCACAGGGAGACGGACACTCAGGCAGCCGAGGATTGGCTGGAGGTGGTTGTGCGAGTTTTCCGTTTGGTAGGGACACCAGCAGACCTCATCGTGATCCTTGCAGCGAGTCTCCTGTACGCTGCAGCAGGCAGATGGTGGAGCTTGATGCTCCAATTACACGACGAGGCATCACTCCTCTGGACGGACTTTGAGAGCCTCTTCCGCTCGGAGTTCGTCCCAGCCACCCTTCGTGAGGTGTGCATCCAGGAGATTCTACAGCTGCGGTAGGGCAGCTTGACGGTTGACCACTACTCGGCGAGATTTACAGACCTCTCACGCTATTCGACGGACATGGTACGGGTCCCATTCTTCCGGGCTCGGACCTTCGAGCGGGGATTGAGGCATGAGATCAGGGCATTGCGGATCTCCCTCAGCATTCCGACACAGGTAGGGGTACTGGAGCGAGCCCTTCTCATCGAGAGGTTTCTTGCTGAGTCTACACCAGCGGCGAGACCTATCGCAGGGCGGCATGTAGCAGAGTCTTCTGTAGCTGGCAGTCGACGGATGACACATAGATCCAGGCATACCAGACCCTCAGGCAGACGACCTCAGGACACTGGCTCAGAGGTGCGGGGTACTCAGCGTAGAGCCAGTCTTTCGAGAGGCAGACAGTGCTACGCATGCGGCGGGCAGGGCCACATGGCTCGTGACTGCCCGACCCGCCGTACCAAGGAGTAGCAGACGGTTGAGGGGCCACCCAGGCAGAGGCAGAGGGTTGATCGTGGTGGTCCGCTGGGAGTAGGCGGACGAGGCAGAGGAGCTGGTCGAGCGGCAGGTGGTGGGCGACGCTTTGAGGGTCTACCACCCCAACCACCAAGAGGTCCACCCCGACCACAGGGAGCTGGCGGGCAGAGACAGGCACAACTTCAGGCAGCAGAGACCTACGACCACGGCGCGCCCGAGATGATTCGAGGTACTATCTGTTTCTATTCCACCCTTTCTGCAGTTCTTATAGACACAGGAGAGAGTCATTCTTTCATTATCGTTGCCCTTGTTCGGGGCTCGGAGATTCTAACAGAGTTGTTGGCTCGATCCTTACGGCTAGAGACTCCTACGGGAGCAGACTCGACGATTACGCACTGGTTCCAACAGTGTGAGCTTACTCTAGGAGGCGAGAGCTTCGGCTCAGATCTTCTTGTAGGGGAGTCGAGGCCTTACGACGTCATCTTGGGCATGGATTGGTTATCTATAGTCCATGCTCAGATTGACTGTATTAGGCTCAAGGTGCGATGTGTACACACCTACAGGAGTAGGTTCACATTCACTAGTGAGAAGGGAGCCTTTGTAGCACAGGATGGACTCACGCAGAGGAGAGGACATCCCATCAATCATCAGTTTTCTAGCCTCATCCTAGGAGCAGTTGACGTGCGGAGTCCTGGTTTTCCTACAGTGGGGGATCAGTATGCGGACGTTTTTCCTGATGACATTCCAGGACTAACTCCTCATATATAGGTAGACTTTTATATTGACCTGTACCCTGGGATAGCCCCGATATCCACCCCAGAATATTGGATGGCTCCTGCCGAGCTTCGAGAGCTACGAGTATAGCTGGAGGACTTGCAGGGCAAGGGATTCATCTGACCTAGTGTTTCACCTTGGGCTTCCCCGATATTGTTCGCCAAGAAGGTGGATGGGAGCTTGTGACTTTGTGTCTACTATCATTGCCTGAACCAGGTGAAAGTGAGGAACAAGTATCCGCTACCGAGGATTGATGACCTCTTCGATCAGCTCAAGGGAGCATGGTGGTTCTCAAAGATATACCTCAGGTCAGGCTATCATCAGCTCAGAGTTCGGGACGAGGACGTGCAGAAGACGGCCTTCAGATGTCTATATGGACACTATGAGTTCTTGGTTATTCCCTTCGGCGTGACCAATTCTCCAGCAGTGTTCATCAGCCTCATGAACAGGATCTTTCAGCCTTACCTCGATCGATTTGTCGTGGTCTTCATCAACGACATTTTGATATACTCAACGACTGAGGAGGAGCACGCCTACCACTTGCGGGTTGTACTAGACACACTATGAGAGCACCATATTTATGGAAAGCTATCTAAGTGTCAGTTATAGTTACATGAGGTCCACTTCTTGGGACACGTCATCTCTGAGGCAGGAGTTGCGGTGGATCCTGCGAAGATCGAGGCAGTGCTAGATTGGGAGCCACCCAGGAGCGTGACGGAGGTGCGGAGTTTCTTGGGTCTAGCTGGGTACTACCGGAGCTTCGTTCCAGACTTTTCCAGAGTTGTGGAACCACTCTCAGCTTTGAAGAAGAAGGGAAAACCCTTCGTGTGGTCAGAAAGATTTTAGCAGAGCTTCCAAGAGCTGAGACAGAGATTGACCAGCGCTCCTATCTTGAGGTTGCCGGAGGAGGGAGTTGGGTACGTAGTTTACTGCGATGCATCAGGGACTGGACTCGGATGTGTCCTAATTCAGAAGCGGGCAGTGATCGCCTATGGATCACGTCAGTTGAGGCAGCATGAGCAGAACTATGCTACTCATGACCTGGAGTTAGCAGTAGTGGTCTTTCCTCTGAAGATGTGGTGACACTATCTGATGGACGAGCGCTTTACAGTCTATTCTGACCATCAGAGTCTCAGGTACATCTTCTCACAAAAGGACATGAACCTGAGGCAGCGGTGATAGCTCTATTTCTTCCAGGACTATGACTTTGAGATATTCTATACTCCTGGAAAGGGGAACATAGTAGCCGATGCCCTCAGCAGGAGGATGGGCATTCAACTACTTGGGGAGGCGACAGAGCAGCTAGCTGCTTTGCAGATATCCTTCGTAGATAGAGATGGAGCATCCTTTCTTTAATCACTCACAGTCACTCCTCCACTACTGCAGCGGGTCAGAGAGGCACAACGTGGGGACACAGACTGTGAGATGCGGCGTGCACAGATATCCTTAGGACAGGCACCTGATGGATTCTCTGTGGGAGGAGAGAACGTCATCCTTTTTAGAGGACGTACCATGGTACTAGCTTCTTTACAGTAGGAGGTACTGAGGGAGTTCCACACTTCCCCTTTAGCGGTACATCCAGAAGTGGAGAAGATGTACCAGGACCTCAGACGACAGCACTGGTGGCCGGTCATGAAGAAGGCTTTGGCGGAGTTCATTTCTCGATGCATCACCTGCCAGCAGGTGAAGGCAGAGCACCAGGTACCAGCAGGCTTGGTACAACCCTTGGAGGTCCTAGAGTGGAAGTGGGACGGAATAACTATGGACTTCGTGACTGGACTTCCACGCACTGCCAGAGGTCACGACTCCATTTGGGTGATTGTCGACCAACTCACCAAGTCGGCCCACTTATTACTCATCAGAGAGCAGGGCTCAATGGAGAGCTTGGGACGTCTCTACGTTCAGGATATTGTATGGATTCATGGTGTGCCATCATCTATCATCTCCGATCGAGATTCTCGCTTTACTTCCCAGCTTTGGAAGGGGTTGCAGGAGGCGTTCGGGACGCAGCTACGTCTGAGCACCGCCTTTCACCCTCAGACAGATGGTCAGACAGAGAGGACCATTCAGACTCTTGAGGACATGCTCTGTGCATGTGTCCTCGACTTTAGTTGCAGCTGGTAGGACCACCTACCCTTGGTGGAGTTTGCGTATAACAACAGTTACCACTCCACCATCGGGATGACACCATACGAGGCGTTGTACGGCCAACCTTGCATATCACCGTTGTGCTGGAAAGACCCTGGGGAGTCAGCACTTGTGGGACCGAAGATGGTCCAGGCCATGATGGAGAAGGTCCAGGTCATCCAGGAGAGGATGAGGATAGCTCAGAGCCAGCAGAAGTTATATGCTGACAGGAGGTGGAGGCCACTATAGTTCGAGGATGGCGACCACGTCTTCTTGCGGGTCTCACCTCAACGTGGATTACGGAGATTTGGCCGAGGCGGCAAGTTGTCTCCATGCTTCATCGGACCATTCCAGGTCCTCAGTAGGATTGGCGAGGTGGCTTATCACCTGGATCTACCACCTCAGTTACACACGTATCTCAGCTGAGGAGATACGTGCATGACCCGACGCATATCATTGACCATGGGGAACTAGATGTTGATGATGGGGCAACTTTTGCGGAGGTCCCAGTGGAGATTGAGGATCAACATGAGTGGGTCCTACGTGGATGATCGATTCCTCTAGTGCGCATCAAATGGAAGCACGGGAACCTCCAGGAGAGCACCTGGTAGTGGGAGGCTCAGATGCGTGATCAGTACCCACATTTGTTTCCCTAGTTTATGATGTATCTTTACGGGGACATAAATACCTGAGGTGGGAGTGATGTAAAGACCCGTAAAATTCAAGGGAATTTTTTTTCTAAATTTTCTTGGAAATTTTACAAGAACGCAGTTTTTGACGGCACCTGATTTCGAGGCCCGGTGTGCCCAGAATCATTTTCCAAAGTTTAGGTCGGGTATGTTCAGTGAACGAACAAGCGGGTTTTCCTAACTTTTGAATTGGTGCTTGGAATCGAAATCTGAGCACACCGATGGAATCGCAGCGCTGGTAATTTCTTAGAAACACCTTTTTCGTAGTTGTGTTTTCTCGGGTGTGGTTTTTAAATTTTGGGGTTAAGTAAAGGAATAAAATAAAAGTGGTGCAACCAATTTTATTTTATTTTTTTTAACCTAATCTAAGTGGATGAAGTGGGACCCACAATATCCTACCCACTAGGTAGGATAATTGTGAGGTGGGACCCACACAAGCACCACCATTTCTTTTCTTCCTAAACCCCCCTCCTTTAATAAGGTAACGCAACCGCACCCCCATTAATTGGAAGTCAACCCTTGTGTTTATCTGTTTATGAACCGCCTCTATTAATTGGGTGGTTTAAACGTTGAAATTAATTCAATTAATTGTTTGATTTATTTTTGAATTTCAAAACGCTTCTCTTGAGAAAAAAATTAAGACAAACTCTTATTTTATTAGAGTTAGTGGGTTGTGAGAGGATTGGGGAGACTTTGCTCAAGTTCTTGAAGTTCTTCGTTCTTCATCAAAGAACGCACTGCCGCCAACGAAGAACACCGAGCTCCGACGACAGACGATGGCGAGGGACGCCTTCCTCGGAGATCAAACGCCAACGATCCTATCCTTCCGTGACGCCTTCTTCCACGACGGTTAATTCCACGATGAACCCTCGCTCAACGAATTTGACGAGGTAGGGGATTTTGTTTTTTGTTCGTGATTACTTCCATTGTCGTTCTTCATGAATCTTTGACGCTTGCTATCGATTAACGGGAGGGGGCCGGACCGCACAAACACAGCTGACCCTCCTCCCTTATCTTTGTGTTGTTGCGGTTCAAAGGAAAGTGGCGCGGTGCAATGGCACCACGCGGGATCGTATGACAAGGGTGCGTGGTGCCGTCACGCCACGCTGTTGAAGTCAAACAAAGGTGCGGCGTCGTCGCGCCGCACCGGAGAATCATGAAAACACTGCGGCCAGAGCGGGGCCGCGGCGGAGGGGCGCAACACTGGCGCACCGCGGCGGAGGGGCGTGGAACCATCGCACCGCGCCGGATGGACCAAGGCCACAGCTTAAGCCGTGGCGGAGCAGGGACAGGCGGCCGATTCCAGGCCGCCGGCGTCAGAGCAAGGGGAACAGCCCATGCTGGTCCCGTGGCGGCAGCAGCCGGCCGGCCAGAGCGGGCCGGCCGGTCAGAGGAGGAGCCGGGGGTAACGACCCACGGCTGGTCTGACAGCAGTGCCCCCCCCCCCCCACATGGTGGCCACAGTTACAAACAGGCGGGGGGCAGCGCGCCCACCCGCACCCCAAACGCTCGGCCGTTTCGGCCGAGCCACCTGGCCAGCGTGCCAGCGCGCCAGGCTGCTGCCTTGGCCGGGCCGGGCCATGCCCAAGCGGGCCGGAGCCAGACCTGGGTCGGGTCACCCGAGTTCGGGCCAACCGAGGGGGGTCTCGGGCCGGATCGGTCCAGGCCTAACACACCCACTTCCGGACCTCTTTCGGTATTTCGCCCACAACTTGGGCTGAAGACCTCTGATCGACGCACCGTCAGCTGCAATACGATCCTTGGATCGAGACTGTCATTTTGTTATATTACACTCAAGGTTTCGGAGAACTTTTATTTCGTCCGGGTTGGTTCGTACACGAAACCAACCGGGCCCTTGGAGCGGAAACACTTATAACTTGAACTCCGAACGTTCGATTGACGTGCCATCGACTTTGATGGATTCCTCTTAGTGAGACGGAACTTTTGCCTTACTCCACTTGAGGTTTGGATGTATTTGGAGTACGGTCAGGTTGGTTTTGACTTAAAAACCAACCGGGACCCTGGGACGAAAAATCCAATAACTCTCAGACCGGGCGTCCAATTGACGCGCCGTCTGTGACGTTGAGTTCCTGTTGACGATACAGAACTTTTGGATACATCAACTTTGAACTACGTGTCAGTTGATGTATCAACCCCTCGGCTCGTGGAGCGGACCCTCCCGAATGAGCTTGCTGTGTGCGGGAACCCTAGAGCTGGTTGCGACTTGCGACGACGATGACGATTGTACATAAATCCTCCATGGATTCAACGGCGACGACTACAGCACTCAGCAATGCTACGTGGATCAGTGCTACTGATCCTGTGTGGGTCATATCTAGTGTGGGTCAGCACTCAGCGGTCCGGTGTGGGCCAGCGCATGTAGATCCTGTGTGGGTCCGATCCTGTGTGGGTCATTGCGGGGGTTAGTACCTATCGATCCTTTTTGGGTCATTGCGAGGGTTAGTACCTATCGATCCTGTGTGGGTCCGACGGCTTAGATGAATCAGTGGCTACATCTGATCATCTCTATCGTCTTACGAAGAAGTATTCCTATGTGAGATGAATCTTGACTTTCAATCATTATCTTCAATATGATTGACTTGTTTTCCTGTGTGGATTGTGTTGTGATATCCTGTGTGGACGTGATCGAACTTGGGCTCGGATGTTGGATCTGAACTGGAATTGATGACTTAGGTATATGTATGGGCATATACCTAAGTAGTATTGGATGTTACTTCCTGATTGTATATTTCTTTTATGGATTATCCTTTGTGGATTCTGGGAGACCTTTGGGGGTCTCGGGGTCCCTACTGAGTAGCTTATACTCACCCCTGCACGGGTTATGCCCGCACTACGTTGTGTTGGTTGCAGACGACGGACAGCGCTGATCGTGGTTGGGGCATGCGGAGCAGGTCGGTACCTGGAGGTGGACCACTGGACGGGACGTACTCAGAGCGGACAGCTGGACCCGAGGAGCTGTGGAGGTTATCTATACCCACCCTTCAGGTGGGACTTCTAGTGGACGGCTCGACATTGCGGCTTTACTTTTCAGTTTCTGTTTTCTCTTCCCAGTTGTACCTTACTTTCAGTTTGGGTTTGTATACTGGCCCACTTACTTTACCGAACTTACTGTTGTATCCAGTTTTCACTTAGTGTTTACTTTTTCTTGCTTACTCTATGTGTGTTTGTTTTCTTACAAAGGTAATGCCTTCCCTTTCATCGGGAATTATGCCTTGGTGCTAGTCGCCAGCCCCTGGCCTATTGAAGGCGGGCTTGGGGTAGTCACGGCACGAGCCCCGAGGACGGGTCATGACAGATCATCCAAAATCACATGCGTAGCTCCATATAATTGATCCATCATTTCACTTTTCTCCTAGTTTCCATGTGTTGATTACCCTTGATGAAGAGGCACTATCTTCCTAGAATAACCATGGCTAGCTCTACTCTGTTGGCGAGTTTCTTCTAGCTGACCTCATCCTATTGAAGCATACAATGCTTGTGACTCGTAAGAAGTGTCCTGATCACCTGACTTGGAAGCACTATAACAATAGTTTTGAGGATTCCTCATATTTTAGTAGTTATTACATGCAATAGGTTGTTCTATACACTCTCACTTTATGTATTCAAGCAATGCACTTTGTAAACAGTTAACTTAGCACTTGGGATGTGGAGAAACATTCACTAATCAATCCATCTGATTCTAATTCCCAATCCCACCTTCTAAATTGGTGTCCCTTTTATTCTTTCTTCTAGTATTTGAGTTCCCAACATTTCCCATAGGTATTATCATACTTATTTCTACCATATATTCTATGAAATATCATTACATCACCATTTCTCTGTTCACCATCTCGTATAACCCATAATACAGAGCACCACAATATTTGAGAGATCTCATGACTTAACCCAGATTTCAAGATGCGTTCCTTCGAGGCCACACTCAAAGCTACTTCATGTGAAAATCACACTAAGTTCATGAATTTAGTTTCATATTCCATGACATAGAGGTTTTCTAGCTTTAGGATGAATAAGTTTACTGTTTTCTAGATCCTGAAAGTGTGAGGATATAATTTATTATTAAACATCTCTTCAAAATTCTCACAATTAAGGCCTTGATCCATCTTATCCTGCAACTCTATATCCCACCACTGGTGTGGATGATACTTAAACATATATGTTTCTAGTTTGACACTGAAATATTCTACTATGATATTGAAATCGATGATATGATTCTTCCTATTGAGCCACACATATGCCTTTTTGGGTTCAGAATCACCACAGAAGATGGGTGGATTTTTCTTCATTAAATGGATGTAATGATACACATGTCTTGGTATATACCTATAGTCACCTTTTTCTATTTATTGTAATTCTAGGATGATACATTGAACTAGCTCTTGGTTAACCTATGTTTCAAGTGCAACCATATTCTCCATAGCTACTTCTGGTTGGTTCCAGCATTACCTAGTGGGTTCCATTTTCTAAAAAAACAACAAAATATGTAAGTATCACGCTCTAGAAACTAATTCTTTAGCATTTATAATTCAATCACATCAGCTATAACATCATTTCATCCCAAAAAATTCATTTCTATGTTTAACCAGTTTTGAAAATCCACTCTTGCTTTTGAAAATCAAAACATTTTCCAAATACATCAATCATTCACTTTTCAAAGTCATTCCTTTGAAAACAATTTTTATGTTTTTCTAAAATTGACATAATCATTCAAGTAATATGTCTTGACTCAAAATTAGATATGTAATCCTAGTAGGAATACATTCATCTACAATGAATTTCTTTCTCTTCTCATTGGATAGTCCCATGACATTGAGATTCCAACATCCTATAAGTGTTTCCTAAATACTTATGTACACCAATCCATGATAACGTGAAGTTTAACATAAAATGGTTAGTTACATCATTTTATGATATACATTTCAATTCCCAACAATCCTACTCCTTTCTATGATCATATACCCAAGGAATTGAAAATAAAAAATTTCAACTCGATGACATTGAAATAGAAGATTTCTTGATTGAAAAGGGATTAATGAAGCTGATATGATGTATCTTATAGAATCATTTGGATCAAACAAACAAATACCATTTTTAATGACCCAATTATTATCATTGGATTTAGTATAAAAATAGAGCATAACAAGGCCTTATGTGAAATCCCCATGACGCCAAAGGATGGAAATAAGTTCCAAAGGGTATCAATACAAGCGGGGGATGATTTATATTTTAAGAATAAAACCATTAATCAAAAAATACATCACCAAAAAAACCACTATATGATGCATGAATAAAATAAAGACAACTCAAAACATTATTTACATCAAAACCATGTCGAACTGTATCATAGAGGAAGAAAAACTAATCATTAATGTAAACAACATAAAAGCAAATAATAAAACTCCAAGATGACCAAGACTCCATGCTCTACTATATCCATGCTCCAATATCACTAATCATCGTATGTATCATTATGTGGTGCTAAATATGTTTGATAATTCACCTTCTCACCTCTCCTGGAATATATAATCTATAAAAACACTAATGTTCCAAATTAGGGATGAGTATAAAACTCATTAGGTTTTCCCAAATGACATCGCTACTCACACCAGTAGGATAGAAAGGTTATAAATTTTTTTACAATAACATTTACATAAATTTATTATGAAAATATTTTTGTAGTAGAATATAAAAATTTTCCAAAACCATTTATAAAAAAATATAAACCAATGCTATTTAAACAAATTTCCTTCAAGACATATTCCTAGAAAAGAAACCAAATAAGGATTTATAACATTTTCTCAATATCATTTTGACTTAACTATACCATGGTTCACAATATAACCATAGATGCATGCTCTAATGATAGTTCCATACTCATGAGCAGTCTCACTTATAATCACATTGTATCCTAATAACACAATCCCGTAATCTAGTGTTACGTACCTTATGCCCCACTAGAAAATTTCCCTTATTCAAGACCCATCAACATGAACTCACATAAAACCCAATGCATGGAAAAAACATTTCAAACAAATTCAATTAAACTGCTCTTACATTGAAAAATATTAAAAAAAAACAATTCCAATAAACCATTACATTTCAATAAAATCATTTCTTATATTTTAAAAAGCATTAATCAAATACATTGACCACAATTCTAGAAATATTCCATTTTAAAATCTTTATTTTAAATTCAAGAATCAAAGAACATCATTCAAGAACACTAATTTTCTAGATTTGAAAAAAACACCATGGAATAGGGATTGTAACAATCATACTGAATCCAATTCAATATCAAATCCACACAAAGTAATAAACTTGAGACCATTCCATTCAGTTCTACTAAGAGGAGTCATGTGTGAAGCCACCTACTTTTACCATTTCTTTGAAAACATAAATCAGACAAAGAACACACAAGAAACTAGGTAATAATTGCAAGAAATCAACTTAGATATCTTCCCCTAAGATGATAAAGAAAAATATCAACTTATTTAGAATAAAAAATACTAGATCTGACAACATCGGGTGTAGATTTATCAATCCAAGTAGAGGGGAATAGTAGATCAAAGGAAACATGATAAGAGAGATGTAGAACGATGACATACCATAAGAATTAATATTGAATACACAAATGGAAGGCTCCATATTGACACCAAATCACATTGGATAGGTTCTATAACCTTTAACAGAGAATAATCTAGAGTCAGGGACACGTAGAAGAAAATACAAGTGATTTATAGTAAAAAACTTGTGAGATATACTTTTTTAAGATCCCACTTTGAACCCATCCACAGTTGGTTCACACGATTAGACAAACTGTGTGCTAAACCTACATTACCTACTATCATTGAAAACCCTTACACAACTTACTTTCGTGGTATCCCTAACTGTGCACCCGCCATGCCAAATCTACTATCCAACATCTGCTAAAGTGAACTATTTCTCTTAAGATTTCCGTATAGTTTAGACAAACCATGCACAACTGCTGCACCACACCTCTAACCCCAAAACCTCCTTAAAATTTCCCCAAACTCTAAAAACCTTAACCCTTATACATTATATGCATAAATCATAATTAAAGTAGTCACATACCAGAAACCAGTGGTACTACCCTAATGGTGTGTCTATCCTCAAAAGCGTCCTTTTTAGAAATTAAGAAGTGAGAATTTTGTTAGAAGATGCCTTAGTGTAATCGATCCACTAACACCCGATAGGGATACATCATTGAAGACCCATAATAGGTATGTTATCTTGAAAATAGGACATATTATTATTACTATTTTTAAAATACATCAAGGTTCTCATTATAGTGGTGGACTATTATAACCTTTTAGTGTCAAAAATACTCCATGGATATTTTCAAAATAATGATTTATAGAAGAAAAATTACCAAGTAATAAATAAATATATAAAAATATATATATATAATATTATAGTAATAAATATTAAAATGTCATTTTTTCCTAGGGATAAAAAAAATTCAAATCTCTCATATACTCCTAGAATGATGCCATCAACATGGACTAAACAATTTATTGATTTTGATTTATCTATTCAGTTTTACAATCTAGATTATTTGGAACTATCAATACATGAATAATTTTATCATCTATCCACACCCTTTATCCCCCATAAAAATGGTTTACCAGGAAATATATGGATCTCACAAGTCACTTAAATGATGATAAATAAATGATGTTCATAAAACTTATGACCTGAAGGTCATTACAAATACCAATACGGAATAGTGTGGGATGATGTAAAAGGTGGATTAAATGGCCACCTAAAATCCATTGTTTAAAACATAATACTTATTCTCATGCATGAATGGTGTTATAGAAAGAGGGGGTAATGTTCAAAACCATGAGGGAGATATCATCTTCAATTTCATTGTAACTCTAGGATAAGTCTAATCTCTTCTTATGGAAGAAAATATATTGCTCTTTGGTCTTGTACATTAAACAATAGAAGGTTTATATCTACCATATACTGAAATGGGTTCATATATGGTCATTAGATGACATTAAGTTATAAGATAATCTTTAT
This sequence comes from Viscum album, assembly GCA_963277665.1. Taxonomy (NCBI): domain Eukaryota; kingdom Viridiplantae; phylum Streptophyta; class Magnoliopsida; order Santalales; family Viscaceae; genus Viscum; species Viscum album. The sequence goes on along the minus strand of OY728134.1, from coordinate 1,306,960,308 downwards.
GATCTATCTGTCATATTATATAATAATGACATAATTTGTGGGCTTGTAAATCATCCTTCCTCTATAATGTTATAGTTAGAAACCACCTTATTGATTATTTTTACACCTTATATTTATTTTTGTAAGAGATTCCATAATTTGTGTGTATTAATTACCTTCCTTTCATTTTTTAATCAATTTTCTTCCTTGGATTTCACTTTATCAATTTTCATTAAAGTTTATAATCATTTCATTAATAGTTAAATAAAAAATGAATGTTGACGGTGTTAAAAATTACATTTATTGATATTTTTTCATAGAAATTATAAATTCAAATTAATGAACACTTAATTACAAATAAGAAAGAGTATAGACAATAATAGGAATTTAATGTTTATGATATAGTTTTAATATCACTATTAGCATGAAAAATTAGTTTAAAATAAAATTTGGTGGCTGAAGATAAGTTTATCTATTTTTTAAGGAGAATGGAAATGTTTCATGTAAGTTGCTACTTTTTACACAGGAATGATTTTTTCCTCCCAAATCATAAAGTTCCAAAAAAATAAAATTCCAAAAAACAACCCTAGTAATAAAGCACTTGGGTGTATATATCACAAGGTTTCATAAATGTCATATGCAACTATCAGTACTAAAAACTATATACCATGAAATTTTTCATGAATGCCATGATTTGTTCTTCCTTAAAATATCTCATGTTTAGTTTTCTCATAAATGTGTATCCCTGAATGAAGTATATGAAAATGGGTTATCCATGTACCACATGATTACTCACTCACTCAGAGATAGAGATCCTTAAGAAAATTACACAATTTGATGATGTGGTGGGGGGATCCAGTAACTAGGTGTAGTCTATGTATTTCATAAATTCGTGTTGAAAAGTTTATTGAAACCATAAAACCGGTTTTAGGGTTCTTAATGTCATTTTCCCTCATAAAACACATATTATAGGATAAATTTTATCACTGGGTGCATTGATCAATTCATTTAATTTTAATTGGCTACTCATGGAGCCTAAATATATCCATCTCAATTGTCCATATTTTATGAATTCCACTTCATTTGGTCTCCCATGTATGCTTTAGACTACTTTTCACAAATCAATTTTTTTGGTACCATTTTCTCACATAAGTAAATTCACCCAAGAATCCTTACTTACCTATGTAGGACTCCTAGAACAATGTACACTAATGTGCATGCCCCACTCTCCTAACATATAGTAACTTGGGAATACATGTAATTCTACATATATTCCAAGAATTTCCATTTTTAATGAGGTTTGGAGGTGAAAAGAGGAAATTTAAAGGTGTTATAAAGTCTAAGGGAGTGTTATTGGACATTTTGGGGGTCACCACACCCTGGTGGTGGTTGTGGTGGAGGAAAGGTTGTAGATAATGTCATGAAAAATCTATTTATGGATGGTCAGGTAATGTTTGGTGCAGCAAAACCAGAATCATGGCTCATCCAGTCATTTTGGAGGCTATGATTGCCATGATTTACACCAATCCAATATAGAAACAAACTAAATGGTTATCCATGGAGTGTTAATGGTTTTGGATTCATGAGGCTTTTCTAGTCTGAAAAAAATTTCCTAGAAATGCCTATTCATGTTGTTTTATAAACCATGGAGTGGGTAAAATGGATTATAAGTGGGAAATATTCCCTATTATAAGCTATTTCAATCACTAGTACTCTAGAAACACCACATCCATGTCCAGACCTTGGTAGATGTCATGATGGAATTAATTATTTAATTAAAATTTCCACAATAGGTCTCCCTATACCTCATATCTTTACTGGTTTGAACTATAAAAATTAATACCACTTAATAGGGGGTCTTGAATGAAATTTTAAGATGTTTTTTTCTATTAAATAATGTTCAAACCACTATTGATTGTTCTTTCATTTTCGAGAAGATTTAGTGAATATAGGTCTGGGTAGAGTGATCTCTCACATTAGAGCTCCATTGACGAACAATATTTTTTTTTAGTGTTAATTATACTCCCTTGGTACCATATTTATTGATTCATTGTGTATTTATACCTGAACTATGGTGAATCAAGTGCTTTTGATTAAGGTACATATCATTTATTTCTTTCTTTTCATTATTTATTTTCTTAAAACATCATGGTTACCATGACCACTATTTATGTACTGCTTCAACTTGGTTTTTTTGTGTTTTTTGAATGATAGGGTTTGGGTTTCATTCCATTGGCTTGGTGTTTTTTCATCTAATGGGGGTTAATCCTCATCGACCTATTGTTATACAGAAAACATTGAAATTATAGACCACGTTAATAGGTTTCTCTCTTATCCTCTTATGTTATATGAAATTTTAATGTCTTCATTACTTATCTCTTTAGTGAATTATTAAATTAACCATAATGAATATTAATTTGAAAATAATGAAAAATATGATTTATGGTCGTAGTGATCATATGTTTTTCAACTATGGAAACCATTTACCTCTTCTTTACTAGATAGTGTACTATATTTTTTATGAAACTATCAAATTGTCTTTTTATACTATATTCTTTCATGGTTGATATTAAATTGGTTAAATAACATAAATCTAGAATTTATTATTGGCTATAGAATAATAAAGTTTTTATTTCTTGTTGACTAAGAAGACAATAGAGGAAACTTTAATGAAATAGTTGCTTATAATTTGATGGAAATCAAATGAGTGTTTGACCTATGTTTAAATGATATCATTATTTCATAAGGTTTAATAAAACAAGATGTTATTTGTAATATAATGTTTAATTACATTCATTTCTATTAATATTTTATGCCTTAGGATACTTGGGATCAAAACCTTTGATAAATTAATTAGATATTAAAAGATGGCAATAAATATGTTTTTTGATAGAGATAAAAGTTTGGGGTTATAGAGAGGCCACTTACATGTAATGGATGAATGCCATGTTATTAAGGACTAGATGCCTAGATGACATTATTATTTTTCTTACTACCATGTGTGATTTCTCAGGATGTGAGATTTATGATGTGATGTAATGTGACTCATGGTTTGGAAAGATATGTATGATGAGGGTCGAGTTTGTGGAAGGATTTAATTCCTCTAAAGGTGGGATGGATCATGTTATAAATGGTCTTATGCATAGTGATTTCAGGGATGGATTCAGGTCATATGGAGTGGGTTGATGTTCAAAATTCCCATTAATTGTTTAGGAAGATGGGATAATTTCTTGTTGATAATCTATTTTAAGGATGAATGGATGGGTTGATGGTTATATTCCTTCCTTTACACACTAGTTCAATAAGGTGGTTGTGTTTGGTTATGAATATCTTTTAATAGATTAAGAGTATTCCTAGCATTCCAGAAATTATTAAATGGTAATAAATAATAAAAATTTAAACCCATGGGGTTGGTTCTTCAATGAAATGTTGAACACTAATATTTATTGATGAACTATGGAATGGTTGGCTTATAACTGGAGGGAAGTGTTATTATTTGGTTGTTAATGATAAGTGAAAACAATATACACATCATGAATTAATTAGTAAATGTCTAAATTTTATTGAGTAATAGAAATAAATAAATTAAATAATTTATGAAATTTTTCTAAAATTATAGGATATCCTTAGTGGTGGTAGTCAGGTGTATGAGTGATAATATATGTAGTCATTCCTTAGGATAGTTTTATTCCCCTAGTGTGATGTGAGCTATATATATCATATATTTTAGAAGATTTCATATGCTACCCTCACTAATTTCAGAAGGGTTCTTGACACCCATTGGACTCTAGGAGAGCGTTTTCCACAACATACATGTGATTAGGAATATATTAATGACAACCCAATACTTCTAAACTTTCTTCTCCTGGTAGTATTATGCGCTAGTATGCATGATGGTTACCTTTATCATATATGTGTTTAGAAGAATTTAATGTCTTTTGGTTATTTTACACACATGTATGTTAAGATGTAGTGTTCTTGGGATTATTATAAGCATGCCATGTATGGTTAATGATGCATTTAAGTATAATAAATTATATAAAGCCTATAGAGGGTCCAATAAACTACATGGTTACTATATAGATATTTGGATTTGTTGATGATATGATGTGATTCATAGGATATACTTTAAGTGATGATGTGATATTGTAATGTGTACAATGCATAATTTGATATTGTATCCCAGAAGTCTTCAGGACAGTTTACATTTAGAGAGAGATGATTTAGGATGTGAAATATTATGGAAGAGTGGAAAACCAATGGGGAAGTGGTAGTGTTGTACCTTTTATTTATATAAAATTATTTGTTTTATTATATACAATATAAGGTAAGTGAGTTTGGTTGAGGGTGGGAACTTATCATATATATTAATTTGATGATTTATCTTCACTTGGTGGCATTAGGATTTAGTATAGTATCATTATATTTTTCATGAGATGCTCTAGTGAGGATCCTACTTTGTATACATGTTATCATAACCCAATGTTAATATAATTATTTAAGGTTAGTAAGTGATGGTTGGTGATTAGACAAGAAATTACTAGCTCATGGAGTTTTTCATGCACTTATGGGGGTATAGGTCGTTGTTGAGGATTTAATTTTGGTACTTGTTATTTATTTTCCATTTTTTAGTTCTATGAAATTATATGAATTTATTTGTGTTCAACCTTTACATTACTTATGATTATGAATTATTGGGGGTTTCTATCTTATCTCTAATTTATCTATCTTAGAGGTCAATTCCTCATGTTTTTATATATTATACTCCATTGGTTATAATGGTAATCCTTGGACTTTTGGGGTGGGATTCATGCATCATTATCTTCCTTTTATCATTGAAATACCATGATTGGTTCTTTTAGGTGAAGGGTTCTTGAAAAAGTTGTATATAAGGTTCACGTTGAGGGATATGATTGAGTTTTCATGTTATGACTACTGAGGATTGTATTGGATGGTATATAAATTGTCTCATATGAGCCTAATAAGAGATAAAAATAAGGGATTCTGGTAAGACATGAGTATTTAGGGCCCCCATGTTATGATGCATTAACTATTATATTTATTAATCCTACTAATCAAAGTTATATTGGTTTCAAGGTATAGACCTAGTAAAATAGCATTCATTATTCTTTTATACATATTTTATTAAAATGGGTAACCCTTGGGTATATGTCAAACAATAATTAACTAATTATTTAGTCCTAAATATTCCTTATTCTCATTTTATGAGTCATGAACAATTATTTCTTTTTTATTTATGGATCTATTTTGTCATCCTTATCAAGAACATGTTGAAGATGATTAATATGACAGTCAGTTGATCGATAAAGGGTTTAAGTTGATGATATTGAAACTTGGAGTAAGTGAATATAAGAGTTTAAACAAAAAATTATATAAAAGTATGAGCACTATATTTTTGATTTAGATGAAGAATAATTATTGAGGAAGAAGAAGATAAACTTCTATTTTATCAATGATTAGAAGGAACAATGGGATTCATTGGTAGTGATAATGTTGTTGGGGAATCTAGGGAATAATAGTTATTATTCTTTGGGGATTTTGAGGAGTTGGTTTTCTCACATGAGATATTCTAAGACCAATTTCAAATAGAGATTATTTCTTCAGAAATAAAGGAAAGAAATCATCAAGATTTTCACACCCTTCAACAAGGGAGTTTTAGTATGTAAAATTTTAGGATCTATTTGAGGACCCTTATCTAATATCCATCAAACATGTTATGAGGAAAGTATGAAATTATAATTAATTTTGAAGAGAATTTGTGTCTGTAGAACTAGAATCATGTCACTATATTTATACATCCAATATATATTAATATGATAGAGAGATTAGAGGTCTCTAATAGAACATGGGTTGGGAATGGAACATCATGAGATGCAAGTAATTATGATTCAACACATGGAAAATCTATGGTGTGGGGAACACAGTTTCCTACACTAATGGGTTTTTTATTGTTAGTGGTAGGTATTTGATATTATAATCCCATTTTTCTAGGGGTAGAATATCATAGGCCCCTTCCATTGGATCATTCAATTATTCTTTTAGATGGGGTTGCATTCATTAGCAATGAGAGTTCCAAACTTTTCTGTAAAAGAAGTACATGATAGGTTGTCTACTATATGTTCCACCATTGTGGTAGTTTATTCAAAGGTAGTAGAATAATTTTCCTCCATATCGTGATCATCATAGGGGATATGGGATAGGAAGAGGACATCATTAAGTTTCTCCTATTCTATATAGAGTAAATTGATTCCTTGGAGGTGGTCTTCATCAGGGTCAAAGTGATCATAATGATGGTTATGGAATCTTTAATTCACTCTATTTCTTCGTGATAAGGAAGGAAAACATAATTTGAGCTAACCATTTACTATTTTATTACTTGGGTTTATTATTTGTTTTATTCAAGGTCTGTATGGTCATTCATATCATATAACCAGATTTTTTCTATAAAAATTAAGGTATATAGGCATCCAATCCCCCTTGAATTGAAGAAACTAAATATAGGTAGATAATTTCTATATATATAATGAAGATACTTTGAGATAGTTCTTAGGAAGCACCACTCTAGGGGAGACTTCATCTATTTGATGATATAACCATCCAATATCAACCTTACTATAGTCTAGATGTATTTACAATAGGAAATTGTAGATTTATTTAAGAGGAATATAACATTATATGATGTTGATATAGATTTATCCATGTTATTTATTGAGTGAGTCCCTATGATAGGTCATATGTGTGTTTCTTCCATGTATTCTTTGATAACTGAGTTGATGTTGAGTTATTCATATGTTTAGTGATGGTGTTTCCCATTGGTTGTGGAAGAGTTTGACTTTGTCTTTCCTAAGGTGGATAAACTATTAAACCCATGATATGAGATCTTGTTTGAGATATAAATATAGTAATGTACTACTCTAAAATTGATGAATCTATATTATATGGTGACTTTTGAGTTTAGGGATCCACAATTACATATCAACGATCATTTATAATAAATTTTCATCTGGACAGGTTTGATAACTTTGGGTGCTCTAGTGTTTTTCATGATGATGGTCAATGGAAGACTATGTTTTTGTATTTATTACAAAAAATTTAATTAGATAATATTGAAAAAACTCTATCATCTTCCCCATATTAATGATTTATTCATTCTTCTGAAAGATATTGTGGGTTCTCAATGATCGATTTATAATAAGGACATCAACATAAGTCGGTAAAGGATGAGGATATTATGAAAACTTTGTCCTAGTTTCATTAAGGTCAATGTGATCTTAATTTTTTGTCATTATATGGTATAAACACTCTAGTTGGGTTCATGTGATTAATTAATATAGTGTTCGATGAGTTCCTAGATCATTTAATAGTTATTTTCATCAATGAAAACCAAAGGTACATTGCAAAAAAGGAAGAGAAAACAAATCCTCTAGGGGTATTTATGGATGATCTTCATTACCAGTAGCTGTCTTGGAAGTTATTGAGGTGTACATTATGGTATTTTGAGGGTTATTTCTTAGGGGAACATCATTTATATGTGCTGAATAGTTTGGAATCTATTAAAGATCTAGGTAGTTTTTTCTTGTTATACCCCAAATAATATTGTATAGGTGTATGGTTTCCTCAAACTAAGAGGTTATTATAGATGTTTTACAATGGAATTTTCTTATAATATAACTCCTCTTACAACCTTGAAATAAATTTGCAGGCGTTTTTATAGATTGACCAGTGTTAAGAAGTATCTGAGTATCTAAAATAGAAGTTGGTCAGTGCTTTGTTTCTTTGGTTTTTAGATGAGGGAGTTTAGTATAATGTCATTTATGATTCTTCACATCATTTATTTGGAAGTGTATTTATGTATTAGTGGAATTTTGTTTCATATGAGTTTTTGAGGTTTCATCCTTGTTAAAATAATTATTCCACCAATGATCTTGAGTTAGTAGTTGTTGTTTTTCCATGAAGCTATAGAGGCATTAAATAATCAGAAACTAATTTTTCATTTTAACCAATCCTACTACAGTAAGGTATGTCTTCTCCTAGTGTGACCTAAACCTGTGAAAATGAATATGGATTGAATTCATACAGGATGATTCATTTCATATTTCTTATAACTTGAGAAAGAATAATGTTGTAGCTCATGTGATGATCAAGAAGTCATGTAGTGCTGATATGTGTGAGTGTATATATTAATGTAGAGTTATAGAATAACTCACTCTGATTAACAATAATATGGGATAGGGTGGTGAAAAGTTATACCTTTTTGGATGATATCTAATTCATCTTTAGTGGATCTGGTGGAGGAATCCCAGCTTGGGGATTCTGAGGTAGAGGTCTCATTGATGCGAGTGGTGGTTCTCTATGAGTTCCAAAACTAAAATTTTGTGATACAAAATGGTATGTAAAATATGTATTATTATTTAAGAGTATAGTTTTTTGGTTATGGGTAGATGTGTTAAGTAGTATATTTTGTGTCATGATTTTTAGTATGCCAAAAATTGAAGGATTAATATCATTCTCACTATAGTTATCTCCAAAATTATATTTTCTGAAATTTAAGGAGATGATATATTTATGGACTTTTTAAACAATTTAACTCAATATAATGGAGTATATGATTCTCTAAATTTGATAGTGGACCATTTGAAAAAATCAGATAGCATTATAATAATCAATGAGATGAGTTCATTATAGGGTTTTTTGAAGAAGTATTTGAATAAGTTGGTGAGGCTACACAAATTAATAAGGATGAAATTATAAAATAATGATTATTGTTTTACCAATAGGGAATATAACGTTTTTTATTATGTTTTTCTCTCTTATTTTTTCTATATATGTACGTTTAATCCATAATAAGGATATTCAGAAAGAGCATACCTTGTAGAATCATAGTGACATGTTGTACATCTATGTTCATGATTTTGGAGGTTTTTGGATGAGTTACTTACCATTTGTTGAGTATTGTTATATCAATAGTTTTCACTCCACTACTTTTATAGTACCATTTAAATATTTTTATCATTGAACCTCTTGTTTTATTTCATTCTAGACTGTGTTTGGAGAGTCATGAATTCGTATACTAGAACTAATCCAGAGCACAGAAGAGACTGTTTTATGTGATTCAAGAGAGGATAAATAAAATTCAATATCATTAGTAATCCTACACCGAACATAGGAGGATACCTATTGAGTTTAAAATATGATATCTTGTGTTCTTAAAGGTTACTCTTCATTGTGGGCAATGGAGGTTTATATGAGGTAGTAATCATTCTCCTCGATTTTTTTGGACCTTTTGATGTGTTGGCTTATATTAGAGTTGTTACATAACAAATAACACTACCACCCATAGATGATCTAGTTACATGATGTATTACATGTGTAGTATGTACACCAATATCTTCATGATGATTATCATATCATTTATTGGGTTGAGATCATCAATGATAGTGATATTATATTCATGGAGCAGTCTATGGAGATCCTGGACCACTAGGGGAATGTGTTGTGTGGGGTCGACAACGCTTCCCCATCTGCCGCCAGTCGGCGGGAGGGGGAAGGATTCCCAACTTCCTCATAATGTCCAAAGACGTGTTTTTCTTCCCTTCACTGATCCAACTTCGATTCCGGGATTTCTGGTGATCAACCTTGATCCAAAGGTCCCTGGTATTCAGGAAGGTGACCCTGTGGTTCCATTGTCGGCTAGGGAGTTTATGGAGGCAGAGGGTTTTCTACAGCTAACATTGGTTGCCCGATTTAGGAGCAAACGGCCTTCGATTGATGAATTTGATAGGTATATCTTCGATCATTGGGGTCTAAAAGAATGAGCGGTCTTCGGCCTTCTTGATAAAAGGAACATGATGGTGAGAAGTTCTTCATCGGAGGACTTTTTTCATGCTATGTCATGCACGCCCAGGAAATGTGGTGGATACGGCTTCTATCTATTTCGGTGGAGCTACGATTTTACCTGAATCGCGATTCTCCTACTGTACCGGTTTGGGTAAGTCTTCCGCAACTCCCTCTTCCATTTCAGAATCCCTCGATTCTTCGTATGTTAGGTAATCTTGTTGGATGATTTCTCTGTGTGGATTCATGTACTACAACCATTTGTCACCTAATCAACCTGCGCATGTGTGTGGAGGTGGATGTGTCGAGACCACGGGTTGAGTCGGTGTGGATAGAAGTTGGCGAGGAAGTAAGGTGTAAACAACCAATGGTCTTCGGTCATTGGGTAGAATTTTTCTCTTCCTGTAGAAGACTGGGACACTCTACCGCTGTTTGCAGACGGGATGGACACCCGGAGAAGGTGACAGTGCGAGGGAGGAAGGAGAATGAGTCCATACAGAATAACCTCTTGGCGGGTAAGGAAGTGCAAAAGGAATCTTCGACAAAACAAGTGGAGGAACCCTTTGTGTTAGGGATTTTTTATAGGATAAAAGATGATTTGAGGGACCAAGACGTTGTTATTTTAGAGTAGAGAGATAAATCCTCTTCACATGCATCTCTAGATGAAGGTAGGAGATTAGTTGTGAAGGAAATGGAGGTGCGGTTAGAAGGGGTGGCAAAGAAATCCCAAATCAAGCAGTGGTTTGCGGGGGTCAACACCCAAATATCAGGAAAGGCTTCGGTTCAAAAAGGTGTTCAGACTCAAAACACCTTTGAGTGTTTGGACACCAATGAGTCTGTGCCTGACACACCCAATGACCCAGATGGAGGAATTGCGTATGGTGTGGAGTATGAGGAGGTTCCTAAGGCTCATGAGGAGGGACAAACCCCAAGGAAGAAGAATGGGAAAGGACGTAGGGAAAAATCACATTTACCAAAACTGATGGAAACACGATCAGGTAAAAAATCGAAAACATGTGAGATGGATATGTCTTCAGACCTCACAGTTATTGTGCAGGAGAGGCCCCAAAGTACATTTCAGGAAAACAGCAAAATGGCCAACAATACCGGAATGGCAAAGGACTCTACAAAATCTATCATCCACTCTGAAGAGGAGATGGTGGAGGAAGTTCTTTATGTCAACATCTCACAGGAAGAGGCGGAGATGATGGGATGACCTATTCATGTGGTGGTCAACAACGAGCAGGAGAATTGGATCGAAAAACAAGATATGATCCTGATGAGATGTGTTAATGATTGAAAAATCAGAAAAAAAGAGTATGTCCAAACTTGGGATAGAATGGTGTGTCATCTTGATGATGTTATGGGAAATGACCCTGATGATAAGGTATGGCTGATGAGCTGGAATCTTTTTAGAGAGAAAATCACTAATAGGCTGAGACTTTGCTTTGACAACTTTGCTTTCTCCTATGAGGCCTCACCTCCGGATTAACTGGACTGGTTTCTCACTTTGCCTAAAAAGTGAGTTTATAATAAAAACATAATTTTCAGTCCTGTGGTGACATAGGGGCATGGGGTAGTGTTCTAGAAAATATTATCCTTTATATTCACCAAGTAATTTTTTTTGTTTCTTTTTTATTATTTTCTAAATATTCACATTATTCTTTATCGTTACCAGGTATATGAGATGGATTTCTATTATTTAATGGCTTATTTGTGTTTATTATATTATATTAGAGGTATATACCCTAGAAGAGTTTTTGGGAAATAGTTTTTAATATTTTATAGTTTTTAATATTTTCCACTATGGGAGGTGGTCATGCTATTGTGATAGAGAGATTCTTCAGATGTATATCATGGGGTTTTTGATCAGATGAATCATTTCCTTTTCCCATTCTCTAGGTTAGGTTTTAATTATCATGGATGATAATTGTCTTAGAGGTATAAAATGTAATTCTATATACCTTTATATCCTTTAATTTATGTTTTTCCAAGCCTTAGTGGTTCTTAGAGGGAGTTCAGAGATGTGTCGGTGGATTGGGTGTGCTCTTGTCCATTCTGGGGGTTATTATTCCATTTTGGTGGGAATAGTGAAGTACATATTGAGGATGAGGGATTATAAAATCTATTAAATAATTGTTTATGTGATTCTTTGTGAACCTAATATTTAAATAATACATTTCAATCCCATTTAGAGAACATTTTTTCTTGGATTTACTCATGTCCGCTATAGTGGCAAGGTAAACAACTAGCGAGGGAAAAGCACTATGAATGATTGTGCGAGGATTCCCCTATAAAAAATAACATTCTGGAAATGTATTTTCAATCCATTTTCAGAATCTATGGAAATATTTAAAAGGCTTGGTTGGTGTAAATATTCCATATTTCAAGATATTTTAGGATAATATACTAAATATGAATTACAACTATTTCCAGGTCGTGGTGGAATTCATGGTGGGATTAGATATTTATTTAAAATTTCTAAAACAAAAAACTTATTACATATAAAATTACTAGTTTTAAATCATAAAATTTGTTCACCTTAATGAGAGGGGGGGTCGTAAATGCAGTTTTATTTAATTTTTCATCTATTAATTGATCTCCAACCCTTTATTGAGCATTACTTCATTGTCAAAAACATTTAGCATAACTAGGGATTAGTTGATTGATCTCCCATTTTAGGCTTCTTAATAGATTTTTTTACTAGGTATTTTTCTTTATACCCCCTTGGTTCCCACTTGGTCAATTAAATTTATATTTTAACAAGTACCCTTTTGAATTGAGGGATTTTATTCGAGGGACCATTCTCTTCTTTTCTCCTTCTCATTATTTATTTTTTTTATAATTTCATGGATGTAAAACCCTATTTTTTTAAATGGTTTCTTAATTTATTGTATATTCAATTTTCCTAACCTCCTTACATTATCTTAGTTATGTTTCATCCAATGGTGGTTGATCCTCAATCTCTTGTTCTTATGTAAATATCATTGAAATTGTGGTATGGGATTCATCTCTTATCAAATTATTTAATATGAAACCATAAAGTTATCATTATTTGTCTCATATAGTAATGGTTTTATTAAAAAATATTAATATTATTATATAAATAATGAAAATAAATGGATTTTGGTTTTATTGAACTCATGTTTCCCCACTATGTTAGTGGTTTTCATATTGTTTTACTAGATAGTGTTCTATATTTTGTAAATGTTATTGCCTGCATGTTTGTTCATGACATGTTTTAGCATGGTTAATATTAAAAAATTTAAATACCATAAAGATTGAATTTTTTATTGGATAAAGAACAATTAATATGGTCAATATTTCAAATATAAAATAGTAAAGAGGATCGTATAATGAAACTTTTAGATATAATTTGATAGAAATAAAATAGATTCTTGATGCATGATTAAATAATAAAAAACATATGTAAATCTTGATGAAACTAGATTTTATGATTAAAATCATGTATAATTAAATTTATAATTATTGTTAGATTATGCATTAGGATACTTATAGTAGTGAATTATGATAAATTAATCAGTTAATACAATATGGTAATGAAATTGTTGTTTGTTAATGTTAAATTTTTTGGAATAAGAAATCCCACATTATTACAATGGCAGAAAGGCTTGTTTTTATGGTGTATATGATCAGATGGATTTTCCCTTTTCTTACTAACATGTTTGATTTCATGGAATCTGATCCTTACGATGTGGATTGAAGTAGGATTTGTATGGTTGATGTTTTGGCGATATATCATAGAAGAGGCAAATATATATAGTAGTAGCTGATTCCTATGATGGTGGGATGTATTAGGTTATATATAGTGTTGTACATGGTGGTATTGGGCATAGAATTAGTTCTGATGAAGTGGCTTGATGAAATAATTTCTCCTTTTTATTTCTCTACATGATGGTATTCTTTCTTATAGATAATCTTTTTAATAATTAGATGGCCATGTTTTTTGTTTTCTATTATTCTTTCCCCACTACTTAATGAATATAGTTGTTATTTATCATGAATCATTTATGATTTACTATTATAATTACTAGAATAACTAGAATTATCTAATGGAAATTAATAAAAAAATTCCTTATCCACTAGGGATGAAGCATGAATGGAATGTTGAAGATTTATAATTATAAAGGAACCATTTAATTGTTGGATTATTCTTGGAGGGTATGGTTATCAATTGGGTTTTATTGGTAATATAATAATATTAATAAATGATTCATCATTTAATTTATGAGGATTTGAAATTCTTAAAATAGTGGAAATATATAAATAAAATATTCCTTTAAATATTTCTCTACTTATAGGACATCTAATCCATAGTGGTGGCAGTCAGATGACTAATTAACAACAACTGTAGCTAAGACTGTGACTAGGTTGATTCCCATAGAGTGGTCTGAGATATATGCTTGTGTGTGATTTAATATTATAACCAACACTTCTAGTTTTGGAGTATGATACCCAATGGATGTCAGGAGGGTGTTTTGCACAATATCCAGGTTGGTGTAAAATAGATGGATAACTACACCCTCTTTCCCCACTTTCTTATCCCAGTAGTATTATGTGCTGGTATGTATACCAGTCAAAATTCCAATATTTTTGTGTTGAGGGATGTAATGGATTTTGGTTATTTCAAAAACATTTATTTACATATATACTATCCTAAAAAATATTATAGGTTTGTCATGTGTGAGACAATGTGATGACGGGTTGTATAATATGCATGGTATGTGATGATGGGATGTAGTAATGCATAGGGTGCATGATATAATATAGTATCCTAGATGTTTTTAGACTAGTTTATTATTGGATAGAGATGGTTGAATAAATTTTCTATTGGGGTAGAGTGGATAATGAGTGGGGAAGTGGAATAAAATAACCTTATTTTGATATTATATTTTATGTCTTCTAGAATGAGAAACTTGGGGAGAGAGACATGGAGAGGTTGGTACCATAGAATGCCTATTTATGTGATGAGTTAGCTAAACTTGTTGTTATCTTGGATTTAGTATCATTTTTAATATTTTTCATGATATTATTTGAGGATGATCCTACTACGTAATGTGGTTTTTATCACCCTACATTTATTTATATAATTTTAAACATTAGAAGATCTCATTGGTGATAGCAATTCACATTACTAGCTCATGCAATTTTTCCAAACATACATGGTCTTCGAGTTCACTAGAAAGGATTTAATTTTGGATCTTATTGTTTTTATTGAGGTTGATTAGTTGTTTGAAATTTCATGTATATAATTGGATGAATTTGTATTATTATACTAAAAACGTTATTGGGTGTTTCTATCTTATCTACTGTCTCTCAATTATATAGGGTAATGCGTACCATTTTTGTGTTTTATACACCATCAAAGATTATCCCCAACCCATAAACTATTGGAGGTAGAAATTTGAATTCATTATCTTCTTTCTCTAATTATTGGTTCAGGAGGGGTACCTCTTGTGGGAGGGGGTTAGGGAAATCTTTATGGTACACCCAAGCCCCTTAGTGCGAGGCACTCATCCCACCTGGGGTTGATAAGAGGTTATCCTCCTAGTTCAACACCCTAGTATCCATGGTCCTATAAATATATCCCCATGCCTCCCATTTTAACACACATAGAAGAATATGAGAGAAAAAACAAGAAAATATGCTCCTCTAGGAACCCAATACTTCTTGTCTCTTTAATGTGACTTTCCAAGTAAAAATCTATGTATATCAATAGAATATAAGGATAATTTTTTCACCCAAATAATTTAATACATAAGTCTTTATTAAAGTATACCTCCCCTATATACCCTCAAGACTAGTAATAAATTCCCTTTATTGATGATGTATAAATGGGTTCCACAAAAGTGTACCACATTACCATGTCATACAAAAGATTCCATAAAAGTGAGATCCTTCACCAAGGTCTTTATAGTTGGGAAAACATTTTATTAGGCCTACCCCCAATGGGTATCTCCATGTTGGTCCATATGAAAGACATCAATGTTTTATTGTATATTTATGTACATCCACTATTAGAATATTAATTTTTTCATATGTATATTTGAATAATATTCTCCCCTAAAAATATCATTTATAAGAGCTATTGGATTTGGATCTTAACATGATTTAGGTGAAAAAATATTCACTATAAAGATAAGTATTTTTTCATGATAATTAACATTATTATATTTTTAATAAAATTTTCAACCATTTTACTAAATATAGTTTATACCATGATTATATCAAAATGAAACATTGGTATGATAGTCAATTATGAAAATATGAAATATGTATGGGTCATAAGGGGAACTTACTAACAAAGCCTTGTAGCGGTGAGATTTCCACCAGATATTTTGACAAATAACTCCCTTTTAATGTGATAGAGGAATGTTTAATTTTCCTTGAAAACATGGAATATATAAATGAGTGAAAAGATCAAAAATTAAATATGTTATTGTATTAATTGGTGGCTATATTTAAAGTTCCTTCCACCTCATGATTGGGATCTTCATCCTTAGCTATTGTGATCACATAAGCTCGTTCATCTCCCCTAGGAATCTTATGTGGTATGTTACCTTGATGCATGGGTATATGGTGTTAATAATACCCCATTTATCTATAGTTGAAGCACAAAAACACATTTAATGTTTTCTTTTCCTTTCACTCATTGCCTAGAGGACTCTTTCCCTATACTTTTAATAAACTCAAATTCCCTTCAAGCATTTTTCAGGTTGTTTCTTCGCATATATTTTACATGATGGGAATTGATTTTTCCCTTAATCTTCTAGGATTATTTACCTTTTTCATGGTTTTATCCAATTTATTCCACTCTTTATTTCACTTTATGTTAGGAGATCTATAAAATCCATTCTCTGTTTTCATGGAACATAATAATATTTTTTCATATGATGAATATTTTTGAGTAACCAATTCCCTTCAGAGGGTTGGATTAAGGCCATCAATGATATGATCAATCTATCTCTCTGAATTATATATATAATCATTTTCATTCATATATAGTCTTGTAATGATAGTTTCATACTCTAAATCACTTTATTTTTTCAATTTTTTAATTTGAGGATATTTCTCATCATTTTAGTTTGTTGTTCAAGAGGGAAATACATATTTATATATATTACATTAAAAGGTCCCCAGTCTATATATTTTATTTATACTGCCTCCTTAGTATTATGGATCAATGTCCACCATTTATTATCATCACCTCTAATAAAATTCACTTCCAATATAAAATCATCCTTTTAATTTCATTATAAGGCTATAAATAAATTTTTAGGAGACTTGATCCATTTCTCAGCTACCAATGTATTAGTTATTTTACTGAAATGTGGAGGCATATATCACATGAAATGACCAAATATAAGGGTATAATTCAATTAAACATCATGTTTCTCAATATTTTTAATTTTTAGACATAACCTAGGTTATATTCCCTTATATGGACATGATCTGTTTAGATTTAACACCAACTGTTTTGGATTGCTCAGTGGGGAAATCCCTATATTCACCAGGAGTATTGATTCCAATTCTTTAATTAGGTTCCACACTAAATAATTGAGCACACTTAGTTAGGAAAAAATCTTCATGAATATTGATCCACAAGATAAAATCCCACTAATGAAAAAATTATAAAATAATGTAAGTGATTATTAGAAATCTTATGTAGTATATTTTTATTTATAATATAGTTCATAGGGTGTCTATTAAACCTTATTTAATTCCAATTTTGACCACCCCATCTCTAGTACCCCAAATTTAGTGACTACGTTATTACATTTGTTTAAATATACAATGGATTATATAACCATAGATCAATCAGTTTAGTAGTCTTTGTGAACAAGATACATACATGAATCCATTTTTACAGTTGAATTAAAAATATAAAACATGAAATAACTAAATGATCAGAATCCTTGAAACTCATTTATATATGTCTTCTTCATATACTATAGAAAAGAAGAAAAGGGTGAGAAAAATACTTATGAAGTCTTATTTAAAAGATAATATTTAATGAGTAAATAATGGATAATCAATGTGGAAAGGTCCATAAATTAAAAAAAAATCTCATTTAATCAACAACATACAATAAAATGAAACCATTGATAATATCAATAAAATTATTACAGAGGTAATAATAACTAAGTTCCCAATGAAGAAAATTTATACTATTTCACACCATGATTTCTGATATCATTACATATCTATTATCATGACCTTTCACTATGATAATGAATATCTATAGGTAATGACTAAATAAATTTGTCCAACTGTTTTTATTCATGATACATGTCGATCCATTGAGGGGATATATAATTCTGTGCCCCAACCCCCACTATATGTCAAATGTATTACTAATTTTTATAATGATACATTTAATTCATGAAAAATATTTCATATTAAAATTTTATGTTAATTATCAATGACTACCAATTATATATAATTCCCCAATCAATCAAATAACATTCAAAGTAAAAAAAACATTATATAGAAATGTTATACAGTTAAATAAATAAGCATAACCAATAAAAAAATATAAATATATTTATGTTGAATCTTATGTACATGGAATAATGATCATAAATACATAAATTTGGTACAATATACACCATATATAAAAATTAGGTGCTTAAAATTAAAATATTCCTTAATGAAAAGAAATTAAGACGAAATCCCTTACCTCATGTTCTACTTTCCTTGTATATACTCTTAGTTACCTCTATAATAATTTAATGTTTTTTATAATTATTTAAAAAACCATAAAAATTTCATATATGATCCATTTATATAATTTGATCACTCACTTTTATTGATATTTTACTATTATCATTATTTCAGGCATTAGTTGCTTTGTTTTTTCACTATGTTTTGATTCTTTAGTTTCAATATTTGTTATTATTTTATACTGAAATCATCTCATGAATGTTATTAATGGTATAAATATAATATATATTTAATATATATATATTTAAATTAATCAATAATATATATATTGAAAAATTAATTACACCATTAATAGAGACGGTAGGTCATCAGTACGCATAAACACTATTTTCATAGTTTGATGGATGGAACGAAAGAAAGGTGAATAAAAATTAATCTTTACATAATCATTATTATATCATATATATCATATATATTAATTAATACTATCTTTTTTACCATCCATGTAATGTTTAAATGAGAAATAGATCACATCGCTTTATGTTGGGGGTAGTCCACATGTACACATATGTGACATCATTTTTTCTAATGGATAAGAAGGTAAGAAGGAATATATAATATTTATTTCTAGAATCATATTTATTTAATAGATTTCATATATACACATTAGTTATATTTTTATAGTCATCTATGTTAAATGTTGATGAAAAATGAATTACACCACAACATGGAGACTATAAGTCATAGGTATGGACAAGTGATGTTTTCTCTTTTAATAGGATGGAAAAGAGTGGAAATATGGTTTTCAAATAATCATAATAACTTGTAAATTTTTTATGATATATGAGTTATTATTTGAGTAGGGGTATATCACTTTAAGAGGGATTGGATAAGAATTGAACCCGAAGGACTCAATAAAAATGTATACCACTTCTTCGGTTGGGTTCACTTGTATCTATTATTCATGTGTATAGGGTTTGTATTTTATATGGAACAAAAAATCTATAATATAGATAATTATAATGATAAGTGAAATGTGTTAGTTTAGATATGATGATGGAATATGGTCTAGAGGGGTGGTAAATGGACCTTTATTAATATTTTCAATGCTATTGATATTAAGGAAAATTAAAAAGAAGATAACACGATAAATTTTTTATTTGTTCTATATAATCATATTGTTACACTCTTCATGACCTAAATGATGGAGTACTGAACCCACTATGAAATAGAGTGAGATAATTTTATGTGGGATCAATAAAAACCTAGAATATTAAATGGGATGAATCCTATCCTAGGACATTGTGAGGAGTTTCCCCAAACCTAACAACACACAACCATTTACAGGAGCATACATAAACCTAGTATTTCATCTAGGAGAACCCCCAACATAATTGATATACATTTTGGATACATTTTTATAACCATAGACTGTATTTTAAAATTTGTATAATCTATGGGAGAAATGATTATACACGGACCTCTTCCCAAGCTATAAAAGACAAAACAAAGAATATAGCTGGATAAAAGTAGAATATTTTCTTGTCATGGAAAAATTGATGTTATACATTTCAAATGATGAATATAGTGTATTATGTTAATTCTAGAAAATACATGGTTTAACTCTTCATGGAGATATTGAAATCAAAGATGAATTTTTCCTTCCTTGAGAGTTCTTCACAAAAGATATAAATGGTTGAGCACGTGATCATATGATGGTTCATAGAAGAAGATCACAATCAATTGATTAAATTATAACAATACGTAATTGTGGTGTGTTCCTAGAATCATTGATTCATTTAAATAAAATACGTAGAAGCTAAAAAAACACCAATCGGGTAAAAAATTAAAATTAAAATTACAAAAAATATCCATGAGAGAGAAATACCATCCATAATAATCATAAAAATAAATGTTTTAATTTAAAAATTAACATCTAAAAAAACATTTTAAATTACCCATTAAATAATTCATATAAAATCCAAAATATTTTTTGAAGAAAAATCCATAAAATTTAATAATAATTTTTACTATATAAATACAAATTTCAAATACATAATAATTTAATACAACACATAAATAATAAAAAGATAATTTCACATCATTAAATACCATAAAATACGTTTGAATAATTTTTTCATCATTAATAATTTATTTATAAATGAATAATAACTATATATCAATTCATAATAATGATTCTTAAATATCCCAAAAGTATGTTGTATGAGTTATGAAATAATAATCAATAAATGTAAATAATATTATAGAAATATTTAAAATATTTTGAAACACTTCTAAAGGGTTTTTTATAATATATATTGGTTTTATAAATTAATAAAATTCTAAAACATTGAAAATAAACATGCAGTTTATGATATAATAAATAAACTTGTGCATATTTAAACATTCAAATTTTAGCAAAAATATTCAAAGGAAAAAAATTGATTGTGCCTTCTAATTGGTCATATGGTTGTACACATACCGTATATTGTGGTTATATCAAGTGTTTTTTGGTCATAATACTAACCATATAAGTATTACAATATTTTTTCACTGTACTTACCATGAATTCATAGTCAGTTTACTGACCATGAATAATTAAAGTGTGGTAACTGTACTTACCATGAAAACATACGCAAACATGAATTAATATCCAAAAGGTAACTCCATGATTTTTTAAGAAATGAACATGTTAAATGGTGTTCCTAATATTAGATAGTGTTTTGTGTGTTCAATGTTTTTTCCATGATGCATTCTTGGTTTACTGGAATGAGGAAGTTGTCTCTTTTTGATGTATATGAAATCGATGAAATCAATATCTACTGCAACAGAAAAAGGAAATATGGTGAAAAAGATTATAAATAAGTCTCTACCTCATCTAGTAAAGTGACAGATGTTTAAAATCTTGTTCATGGATTTGACGATATGTTTAGTCAACTCATGTTATAGGTATAGCAACATGTGTAGACCTGAAAACATCATGTTCTAAGGTAAAAATGAATAATTATTTACTTTTTTTACACTTGCAGTCACTACTATTATTAATGGTAGTCGTGAAAGAGTTCACGATGCGTAAAAAATGTTTCATGGTCATTATGATATTATTTAATGTTATATTTTCAAGTCATCACAGTAGTAATAATTAAGATTCATGATAGGTAGATGAAAAAAGATAAAAACATGTACATCCTATCTTTATTATATTCAAAAATTATTTAGAGACACTAAAAATAAAAATTAGTGAATGTACATCAATACTTACACCCAGTTTAATGAAAATTTATAAAATGTGTTATCTATCGAAAATATAATTTTTCAAGAATATGATCTACCTGACTAATAATATAAAGACCCTGCTTAGAATCCAGGAGGTCATGGGATCAAGCCCTGTTGGGTACATGAAATTTTTATTACTATTTAGGTGGAAATGTCCACATGGCAAAGCTTTGGTTACAAAAGAAGAATTACATATTTATGATTATGCACTGGGATTTGGGCCATGTAATGGGATTCATTTCCAGTTATCCTACAGGACTATGTACTAAATAAATAATTCTTAATGGGTGGGAATTCCCCTTGGTGGGGCTATGGCCTACCTCTTTATCCGAAATGTGTGGTGTTTTTTTTTTTGTAATGAAATTTTACTCCCAAGCACCTAATATATATAATATAATAACTAAATAAAACATTAAAAAAAATAAAAACTGAAATTATTATTGAAACCATAGAAATGTATTATGTTCAAACAAAAATAAAAACATACTAAAGATATAATTATAACTTTATATTTTAATAAATTTATATAAAATTATTGTCATTAATATGAAATAAGAATTATAAGATTCCAATCACTACAACTAAAGAGACAATAAAAATACATAGAGCTAGTAAAAAACATTTCACATACAATAGAAGAAGGGTTTGTAGTAATAAATTGACTAAAATATTAATATTGGTTGTAATAAAACTAAACCTAAAAAAAATAAAAGTACTTTCAAAAATATAATTTATTTGGGTTGGTTGTTTTAGATAGGTCAAAGTGGTGTGAATATGTGAATGAATGGTAGTCCTTTAAAAATTGAGGCCAGAGTCACTTTTAGAATTTCTTAACATATTAAATTAATTTTTATATCCAAATGGATCAAAATTTATAGAATTATAATATAAGATGATTATAGGTATAATATATCTCATCCAATAAAATTTGGAAAAGTTTTGGTAATTTTTCAACCCTTCTCGTTAAGTTTTAACCCCTATTAATGCTTTTGTCAATTACCACAGTATTAATGTTTTCAAACTGTCAAGGGTTAATAATGATACTATAAAATTATAAAATATCCATAAATGTGTTGTTGTTTATATTTAGAAACCTATTCGATCCATTTTTTCAATTATTTCGTATATGATCTTTAACCCATTTGATGAAATATTATTTATTATAAAATATCATTAATTTCATTTCTAACACAATTCAATTACTTTGACATTAAATACATCAATAAAATGGATAATTAGAATATAAAACAATAAAACCTCCCTAATATATCATATAGATATATAAAATTCCTAGTAAACATTAACTCATTTAAATTATAAAACTTTTAATATTTTCAAAATCAATTATTTTACTTTTATTTCAATTAAATAAATATTTTATTGGAATATCACAAGAATTTAATGTAATTATAAAATTAATATAAAATATACTTAAATTTTGATCATAAAAATATGTTCATTATTATAAATATGGTTTTCTTATATCGTAAATTTTTTCGAATGGGGACACATAATAAATGTTTAAAACTAAGAGAGTGAGATTTTGTAACTTTCTTTGGTTTAAATATTATATTGGTCACTTTCATTAAGACATTAACATTAAAAAATACAGTTTTATAATTAGGTGATAATGGTTGAACTAAATTCATCCAATAATAATTATGATGAATTAATATGACCTTATCACTTAGTTTTAACCCAGATTAACTCAATTTACACTTTACTTAGGTGATAAATTTTACCACAATAACTATTCATATGTTTTTAAAATCAAAGGTACCTATTTACCAAAAAATAGAACCACCTAATTCCAATTATGTAATATATTTTATAAATTAAATACATATATTTTTTATAAATTAATCAAAAAACAAGTTTAGAAAATGAAATAAAAAATTCTTTTTCAGAAAATAAAATTTTTAAGTAGAAAAATGGAATTATTCTTATCCCATACATGGTAGAAATATTTGATTAATGATAAAACATTTGGTAAAAATATAATATATACATTTCATTAAAATTATTCACTAATTGTGTCTAATTTTATTTATTATGATTAAAACATATTTTTTATATAAAAATAGTTCATAAAAACATTTCTTTTACTTTGAAATGATTTTTTATTTTTATTCATAATTTATCGATAACCAATGAATTTATATAATAAATTTGTAAACTATATAATTTTTATAATTTATTAATTCTTATTAATTCCCAATAATTTTATAGATAAGATATAACAGTATGCAATAATTCAATTTATTTATAATCCAGGTTGTGTGTATCGCAAGGTGTGGAATTGATTTATTTAAATTATAAATACCATGAAAAATAAGGTGTTTTGACTATATTATATCATTTATTTTTCAACAATTATAAATAATTTTAAACTATAAATGATATTATTTCTATCACCATGATTGTGAAATGATTTAAACTATTAATTTACTATCATATGTATGGTTTTATTTCCATATAGATATTAAATATAAATTATTATAATAGATTACAATAAAGTAAGATTTTTGTTTATATTATTAATATATTAAGGGTGTTCTATCAATATTTTTTTTTTAAAAAAATTATTTCATTTCACTAATCTATTTCATTTTTTAAAGTTATTTTTCAACATTGAAAAATGTTGAAAAAGTTGATTTACTTTATTTCAAAATACACATCAATTTTTAGGGTGTTAGTAATATTTCTAAATTTATAATTGAAAATTAATCTTTTAATGGAATAATTAAATGAAAATGTAACACTTTTAATTTAAAACAATTATTTAAAAATAAATGATGTATATTATATCATCATATTGGAATAATATCCACTTGGATATGACTAATGGATTTGGCAAGGAGAATCTAACATTAAAGAGTGTTTTATATTTTTATAATATCGTAATCATCAATATACATATCCAGTGGTAGTGAATAAAATTAAGAACTAAATAATTGATGCATTTTGTACAATAATAATACAATATGTAGATCATAATATGGTCATAGATTATCATGTTTATTCATTATAGGGTAAAATAGGTGTTAACCTAACTGAGTAATTGAATGAGGTTTATGATATTGTATAATATGAGAATAAAGAGTTTCATGATAAGTATCATAAATATTCAAAAACATTTCCCATAAAAAATCATATCATATATTGTGTTTATATAAAATTAAAATATATCAATTTCAAGGATATTAGAGCTTATGTCATGATTATTTTGGTGAAGATGTGATCCAAGAATCATTTTATGAGATAGAGAAAGTTATTAATAAGTTTGGACGAACTTATAAAAAATTACATTTACGACACAATGAATATATACTGTATTTATGGTAACATTAATTCATAGGGAAGTGTAAATTATTCCATACTTGTAGATGGAAATTAATGAATATTAGTGAAAGGATAAATGATTGTACTACTATGAAGAAGTTGAAAATAAAACCCCCATAGATTTTTTTACATTAATTTCCTCTAAACCCTTAATTAAAAATATTATTATAATAATAGAAGAATGTGGAATATATTACATGGAATTTTATTTTAAAAATGATAGGTTTATTTTATATCTAAGAGATTCAACATCATGGAGGTATTTTGATTCTATACATCCATATCTCTCTACAGACTTGTTGAATGTAAATTTGTGATTGGCTATTCATGTATTAAATCCATTAAGTAATTTTAGTTCCAATTATATCATATGGATTTTAATTTTTATTACATAATGTGTTATTCCATGGATGTGTTGGAAAATAGATTGTTTTGTTATTTTTAAGATAATTATAGGAAAAAATATTATTGGAAATGACATAAATGTATACCTTCATCCTCTTATATAGAAATTTAAATAGTTATTGGAAAATGGTGTAGATAAAAATTATGTATCAAATATATTTTTTAAATGAATACTTATCTCATATGGATCATCATTGAGTTTCTTGGAATTAAAACTGTTCCTGGATTGAATACTCACACTAGCATTGGATATAACATCCCTAGACCCACACTCCTAGATCTGGTGATAAAAATATAATGGCTACATGTCTAATGATTTCTATAAAAATTAAACAATATTTTCAATCCAAAAAATTACAGAATAAAAATGGAATATTATATCACTTATATTCCCAAATACTATTTATGATTAGAGTTTTAGAGAATTAGGAAAAAATATCACATAAACAATATCCATGATTTTAGTAGAGTATTTTTTCCACTATACCAATATTTTTATATTCCATATTAATTCTTCAGTTAATCCCATAAAATTATTCACATTTGATTCCTTTCTAGAAAAAACATCTTTTTACATCATTATTTATAACTTAGGGAATAAAAAACATATTAAGGGCGAGCTCATGTTCTCAGTAAGTG
Organism: Viscum album; assembly: GCA_963277665.1. Classification (NCBI taxonomy): domain Eukaryota; kingdom Viridiplantae; phylum Streptophyta; class Magnoliopsida; order Santalales; family Viscaceae; genus Viscum; species Viscum album. Next base: position 1,306,934,127 of record OY728134.1, on the reverse strand, counting down.
AAAACATATGAAATAAAAATTGAATTTAATCTATGACATTAAGTAGAGAATAAGGGTATGATAACCTAATCAATTTGAATTATCACTACATAATAGAATTAATACCCATTAATACTCAAATCATCAATCATGAAACATTAAATAAATATATAATAAAGACAAAAGTCACATGATTCAATATTAATGATCCATGTGATCCTAATCTCAAACAAATGTATGATTAAATCCCATATAAATCCTCATGAAAACATGTTGCAAACATCAAACATCATCTTCATAGAACTCTTATAGAACCAATATAAATTGGAATAATCATATGGTTGACTTTAAATATAATTATTTAGATAACATAGTTAATACACCATGAATTTGAGATCTGTAATTATTCCCACCCATCATATAAGAAATATTAGACTCATCTACGAGCTATAATGGGGGTCAACCCTTCATATAAGATATATCGGGCTCACCAATGAGCTATAATGGGGATTAACCAATCTTATAATCTATATTGGGCTCGCCCCTAAGTTATAATGGGGAACAACCCTTCATATAAGCTATATCAAGATCACCAATGATTGAAAATGGGGATAAATGCATTTTATAAACAATTTACATGAACCATAAAACAAATAAAGTATATAGTTCATTCATTTACTTCAACAAGACATAGAAACTATCATTATTCACTTCATAACTAGATTGACTCATGGAAATTAAATGAGTTCCCAGATAATATCTTTGAGACAATATTAATAAATCATGATAAAGAATGAGGATTGTATTATCACAAAATATCCCCAATAGATCATAAGTAACATCAAGAGTTGTTTCTGTTAATGAATGGATAAAACATTTAAATATAATTTAAAACATTCTTGAGGAAATTAACCTTTTCCCATTAATTTTTTTTTAAACAAAAAAAATCACAAATTATTGTAACAATAATTTTATTTCAAAACATCCTTGGAAAATTTTATGGAATGTTTTAAATAACATAATTATCATAATGGGGGTAAAGTCTATTCAAGTAGTAAAATTTGAAAATAAACATTATTTTCAAAAAAATTATAACGGGAGTCAAAAGTGAACTATTTTAAAAAAATTAATAAATTTATCTTTAAAACAATTTAAATAAATGTAAAATATCATGTAAAATAACATTAGGATGAATGAAATGTCTGAAAACATATTATAAAACATGGAAATGGAAGTGAAGGATTCATAATAAAAAAGTATAAATAAGACAAGTGTAACATAAATGTTTTTTATTTTAATTTATTATATAAGGGATGTAATTGAAATTAACATTTTAAACCAGATACATAACAATAGGATAATAAAAGAGATATGGTTTTAAAAAATAATATTATATTATTTCCTTCAAAGGATCATTGAACATAAAACAATTTTGAAAAGTAAGGATATTTTAAAATAAATCATTTTCCACTATTATAACCTTTCTATAATAGGACCCAGGAAATAATAATGTCAAATAAAATTATAAATATCATGAAAATTATGCGATCATGATATAACTTTTAATAGGGTATGTATACAGACCTCATAAAAGAATATATGTGTATATCATTAAATTTATGTCTCAATGAAATGGAATTTGACATGAATAATCCTTAAAATAATCATATTATTTAATTAAGAGTTGTTCAATGGTGATATTACGTCTAAAAAATGTAAATTAACACAATAAAATTGGGTATGAAAAATAAAAAAAATTAATGATCAATTCACACATAATCACATTATAACAGAGTAAGTGAGGAAGAGTTATAAACCAACAAAAGGAATCTGAGATAAGAAACCCTTTACCACATGGTACCATTCAATTAAAATCCCAGTGGAATGAATAATTCAAGTAGAAATATAAAATACATTTTATTATAAATGATTAAATATATAATATGTAAAGTGGGAAATATATACACTGTATAAAATATATTTGGTACAAAACATTAATATACTCCTCAATGAGGGGAAATTGAGATGAAATCCCTTACTACTTTGGTAATCTCCCAATCAAAACCTTATGAAAGAGATATCCTCATAGGTATTTGTAAATCCAAGTAATTTTCTTGAAAAAAACAATTAAATATATTCCCTATAATTATATACACCACACAATAGAAACAAGTCGTGAATAGGGGATATGTCTCGAATAAATAAAAGCTAGACAAGAAAACCTTCCAAAGATCATATCATTGAATTGAGAGTTAATAGATGGAGATATTAATTCTAATAAATATAAATATAAAAACAATTCTAACTATAGAATAAAACGATTTATATATATCATATCACAAATAAAAATTTTATAATGAAGTCAATGAAGATAAGTTATAACCCAACAAAAGGAAATTCAATTAAGAAATTTTTTACCACCTGGAAACAATCAAGTCAAATAACATTAGAAAATATAATTAAAATTGAATAAAAAATGATATAATATTAAAAATTGCAAGAATAAATACACCTCATAAAACATATTAGGTGAATGAAAATAAAATATACCTCAATGGATGAAAATTAAGACAGGATACCTTAATACATTGGTAATCTATGTATAATAACCTCTTAATAGAGATAACCTTATATGGAATTTTAAATAACAATAATTATCATTAAAAAATACATTCATTTTTAGTATATACACCACACAATATAAATAAATGCTGAATATGGAATATGTCTCACAAAGATAATTGTGAGATGGGAAACTCTAAAATTTAGTATAGACTTTCCATGCATGTCCTTTAACTATTATATAATAAACTTATATAAATTTTTATAATTTTAAGAACCTTTTACATGTTTAATAACTTATACTTAAATCAATTTTTTATTTTATATATGTTTTATATATTTAATCATTAAATCCCCATTGTATTTATTGAGGATTTTCGGTCCAAAGTTTCATAATGGATTTGGTGTCTTGAACGTGGTCAAAGGGGCCATTTTACCATCATATATAGAAAAATAATAATGAAATAATAATAATTTTTATATATAAACTAAACTTAAAATTTACTATGAGTTATGGTTATGAAAAATAAAATATGTTATAATCATTGAGACACAAAGTCATACGTATGCAAGAACAACATTTCCATTTTTCAATGATTATTATGGAAAAGGTAATTATTATTTTATTTTTAAATAATTATAAAAATATTACTAATATCATATTAATTATTTAAATACACTTATATATATCAACCTTGGGATGTGTTGATGAAAAAAGAATCATATCGCTTCATGGAGGTAGTAGTCCACACATACCCAAGAACTATGTTATCGTCTTTCAATGAATGGAATCTTAAGAAAACTTATATTATATTATATTTTTTATAATGACAAATATTTTATAAATTTCATGTATATACATTAATTACATCATTACTACCATCGACGATACGAGGTTATGAAAAAATTTCATCAGTTCGGGAGGTGGTAGTGCACCATACACTTGAATGATGGATTTGTTTCCCACTTAATAGAATAGGATATGGATTCAGTTTTCATTAACATAATAAAATATTTTTATATTAAATATAATTATGTTATTATATCATAATTTTTGAAGAATATTTTATGGGGGTGGGAAAAGAAACAGAATAGAAATTCTCATTTGAGAATTATACATCTTCTTTAGAGAACCTCTTTAGGGTTATTCTTAAAGTATAAAAATATTGTAATTATGTTAAATCCAAGGACTCTAGTACATTGGGGGAGAATTAAGGTAGGTATTTGGGCTGGTATTTTATTATCTAAAAAAATTTAAACATGAAGTGGATTGGGTAGGGGTGACCTTTTATAAGTGTGTGAGAGTACACACTTGGAATATTTGAAAAGAAAATGTTATATCCACATTCTACACACCACAAAAGGAACAAAAATGGAGAATTATAGAAAATTATGTGATATATGGTTTCAATAAGGACATAAAATATAATTTATTCAAGTTTTTAACTCATTTCAAAAAATATATTTTTAAGTTAACCCCCATGACAACCCTGTTTTAACCATAATCATGGTAAAATACTTTTACTACTTTCACTGATAATTTTTCCAAAACATTATTTTCAAATTAATATATAATCAAAAAATTATTATAATTTAGTATAATTAATCCATTATAACATATTAAATAAAAAAATGTAATAATTTAATTTAAAAATGATCTAGAAATCCATATTGAAAAACAATTCTTCAATATATGTATTTTTTTAAGCATAAATTGGTCTTATATTAACTCTATATATACTATTAATCATGATGAAAATTTAAATTAAAATATATTAATATTAATTTTATACATTTAATTTAAATCATTCTTAATTTTTTTTTCATTTTAGTTATTTAAAATTGAGAAATATTATGCACTTTGAAATTGTTTTAGGAACTGTCCGTTTTAACGAAATGAAATACAATTATACTAAAATCCAGTAGAAAAATGATTAAAATGTAATTAATCAGATAAAATATAAATAAATAATTATTATTTTATAGTAATTAAATGTAAAATCATAATGGTAATTTTGAAATTTTTTATTTATAGAAAATAAACAAACGTTTTACAAAAATTGGTATTTTTGTATTATTCCCTGAGAAATAAATATTTTCTATGAAATTTGAAAGTTTTTACCCAATAAATTTTTTATATGCAGACTTTAAAAATTAGTTTTAGTTTTTCTAATATATTTTATAAATGTTCTTGAAATTATTTAAAAGTTCTTCTTATAAAAAACAAAAAAAAAACAATTTATGAATAAAATATATTTTTTGAAGAATAAGATGTATTTATTAAATAATGAGTGTTTCATTATGAAGAATATATCAACATATATATATATATATATTAGAAAACTGATATTTATTTAAAAAATTATTTAATACTATTCATACCATTAAATATAATGTCAAGGTTATAACAATCACATAATTTAGCGGTCGTTTTAGCTTGGCGTTGTGTGTCATATATGCTATCAAACATAATATTATTTTAAAACCAAAGGGTGTTATATTTTCCCCTTTAATAAATTGTATCCAGGGAATTTGTAATTTATCTCAGAAATAATGGTTTTAACATTTTAAAATTCCATTATTGTAATCCGATATCATAAAAATGGTTAATAAAACAACCTCTTGAAAAGAAGGAAAAGTAAATTTGAAGGTCACCTAGAACAACACATAACTAGGTTTCCAGATAGGATAAAATTTTTTGGATGTGAAAATATTGACATAGGAGAAATGTGTAATTCTCAATAAAGGATTGATAGTGACATATATCATTGATCGTGAAAAATTGATTGATCATGAGGTAGATGAAAACAACAAAACCATAAACCAAAGTGTCATGAAGAACACAATCATTTCATCATAAATGAATACAATAAGATAAATACTTTATTTTCAAGATCCATATTATGGATTTAATGAATTACCAACCACATGGAATAAGAACATAATTAAATTATACTTAATTGAATAAAAAAAATTCCTTTTTCAATCAATTTCCACAAAAATATCATATTTTTTTCCTCCAAATAATGAGTATTGAAGATAAATTATTCAATCCCAATGAAAAAAAATTAAATTATAAATAATAGATAAACTATAAACAAGATAAAAAATTAATCGTTATATCTTTAAACAACATCCAAAACCAAAATGGATTTCAAAAGGTAAATTATTTCCCAAAATAAAGAACCCATCATATGAAGAAATAATGCATTAATCTCAATGATTCAATAGTAAAACCACAATTTATAACTAAATTGTACCATAAACATATAACCTTATATCCAAAATAACCTCAATAAAATAAGTATTAATTTTTTTAACCATAATTTTTATCTCATACCATTCATATTACAATCCCAAAAATCTGGTGATTTTCTTTTCAAAAAACATTAATTACTTAGTCACCAAATCACTTTTCTATCCCATTCTTGTATATACCATAAAATTCATGTTCCCATAATTTAATAAATATCCAAGATCATATAAATCATAAATTTTATCATTACCATAAAACTTATTACCAGAAATGTAAAGGCATACTTCATGTTAAGACAAATATTTACATATACTTCAATCCAATTAAATGACTTTCAAAAGGCCATTAATCAATTTAAAATCTCATCACATAAAATTTCAAAATGGATATCAAAAACATTGAACTTATCATAAGCCTTCAACATATAAACCTATGATGTTATAAATTAATATAAATATGAAATCACATGAAAACATCCTAATATCAATGGATATCTGAACCCAAATCTTGTACATACTATAACTCGTTCGGATCCACACTCCCAAATCTGGTGCTAAAAATATAATCTTTACATTTATATCTTCATATCAATTAATTTGAACCAATTATTTCATCCGAAACATATAAAATCAAAATGTAATATTGGATCAGATACATACCGAAGGAAATTTTATGTTTATTGTTTTATATAATTATGACATACTCTTTCATAAACAATCCCTATGACTTCAAGAGATTAATTTTCCAACTATACGCATATTTTCATCTTCCATATTAAATCTTAAAAATTTCCCATATAATATTCCACAATAGAAACTTTTCTTGAAAAAAAGTCGTTTAGCATCATTCTTCATAACTTGGGGAATTTGAAATGTATGAAGAGAGAACTAAAATTTTCAGTAACAGTAAATATATAAATTAAAAATAAAATTTCATCAGTTTAAATAAGACGGTCATATGGGTATAATGAAATAATAATGGTTCATGATCATAGTATATGAGAATCCATACCCAATATTACATATATCATCAATATTAAAACATGGTATAAGGATTTAACAGAGAAAAGAGTCATATAATTCAATAATCATGATCCAGGTGATGACAACCTTGATCAAGGGAAACATTAAAACCATTGAAATCATAAAGAAAACATGTCAGTATCTAGGATCATCATCATTATAGAATCCTTATAAATTTTAATAACGATATTTCCAAAATCAAATATAATAATATAAGGTATATGATCATTTCCAATTTTATTAGAGAGTTATATTATGGTTCACCCAATGAATAAGCTATATCGATCTCCCCACAACCTATAATAGGTATCAACCCATTGTAAACACGATATTCGGATCACCGTTAATTTTAATGGGACTCAACCATTTTCATAAGTTATATAGGGCTCACTTGTTATATATAAAAGGGATCAACCCTTCCTATAATCTATATTGTGATCACTTGGTAGGTATAATAGGGATCAACCAATTGTTTATGAAATTTACAAGATCCATAATATAAATTAATTTCATAGAACATGTGTTTAATTGAAAAATCACTTAAACAGTCATTTTTACTTCATAACTTGATTAACTCTTTGAAATGAAATGAGTTCAATGAAAATATCATTGAAAAGTCATACTCTATAAATATAAATAATGAGACTGGTATTATAAAAAAATATACCCAATCAATCATAAGTAACATAAATGGTTTTTGACACTAATTAATGAAAATAAAATAGAAATACCACTAAAAGTATTCATGTGGAAAATAACCTTTTCACTTTCCAAATCACTTTTAAAAATATAAAAAATCACAAAATATTGTGACAATTATTTTCATTGGAAATAAACATATAAAAATAAGATTTTTTTTAAATAGAATAATGATCACAATTGTGAGAGAATCTGTTCATGTTGAAAATTTTAAAAATAAATATTCTTTTCAAACATTTTGATAAGGGAGTAAAAAGTGACCAATTTGTTAAACAATAATAAATTTAATTTTAAAACATTTTACAATAACATCAAGTAGTATGTAAAATATCTTTAGTAAATCATTTATATTTAAAAAATAACATTTTCCAAAAACATTTAATAAAACATGGGTATGGAAGTGAAAGATTCCTGTCTTAAATGAAGATACAAGATATTTATCACTTATAAAGAACATTCCTGATGTTTATTTAACCAATAAGGGTGGAAATTGAAATTTAATATTTAAACCAAATTAATAAACACAGTAGAATAAAATATATTTTGTTCATGAAAATGATATACTATTATTTATTCTAAAGGAACAATGAATATAAACAATATTGAAAATAATGGAGACTGTACCATAAATCCTTTTCTACTTTGGTGATTTGCAATCATAATACAATGTAAACAAAAACAAAAAATGGAATGTTATATATCAATAACATAAGGATATTCATTATATAACATTTCAATGTGTAATTATATACACCTAATATAATAATATAGGTCCATACAATTAGTCTTTTGTCCAAAGTAAAGGTAATTTGAGAAGAATAATCCTTACATGGATCATATCATTGAATTGAATGTTTTAATGAAGATAATATGTGTAAAAAATTAATTCTGCAGAATAAAAAGGGAAATACCTAAAAAAATAATTTAGAGATAAAATGTAATATAATCAGGTCATAATAGAGTCAATGAATAAGAGATATAATCCAATAAATAGAAATTGAACTAGGAAACTCTTTACAACCTGGAAACATTCAATTGAAATCCCCTTAGATGAAATAATTTAATTTGAAAAAAATAATAAACTTAATTATGATGAAATAATGATATAATATTTAAAAAATTTCAAATATACACCATATAAAATATATTATGTTCATAACATTAAAATATGCCTCAATGAATTTAAATTGAGAGAAATCCCTTACTGCTTTGGTAATATCTAGATAAAAACTTCATGAAAGACAGAAAAAAAAATTATTTTTTAAATACTACTATTTTTCTTGAACAGAATCATAAAATATATTATTGGTTTATATATATTCCACATAATAGTAACAAGTGTTGAATATGGAATATGTCACATATAAATAATATTTAATCAAGAAACCCATATAAGGGTCATATCATCGAATATATCATTAATAAATGGAGATATTATGTGTAGAAAATTTATATCCACAAAAAAATTTAATATACAAATAAAAAATTTCAATATTAATTTACACTTAATCATATAATAATAGATTCAATGAAGTATAGTTATAACCCAACTAATAGAAATTGTGTTAAGAAACCATTTTCTACTTGGTAACATTCAATCCAAATACCCTTGGATGAAATAATTAAAAATGACACATGGAATACCATTAATTTTAAATTATTGAATATATAAGAAAAACATTTATAATTATATATAATACTCATAAATTAAATTAGGTGCATGACTATACAATATGCCTCAATGAAAGAAAATTGATAAAAAGGCCCATACTTGTTTGGTAATAACTGGATCATAGAATCCTCAAAGATAGAACAAAATATGTTTTTTTAAATCCAAATAATTTTCATGAAAATATTCATAAAATAAATTAATGGGATTTATATACACCACATGTTATAAATAATTTTTGAATATGGAATATGTCTCATATAAACAAATGTTTAATGAGGAACCCTTACATCGAGTCCAACCTTTCCATGTATGTCCTTTAACACTTTAAAATTAATCATATATAAATTATTTAAATAATTAATAAAATATTACAAATTTAATAACTTATAATTTAATAATTTATTTTATTTATTTTTATGGAATAATTATATATTTAATTAGTTAGGTCTACATCAAGTGTTTTGAGGTTGTTTGGTCCATTGGTTCAAAATGGATTCAGTGTGTTGATGGTGGTTAAAGGGGAAATTTTTCCATCATATCCAAAATATTAATAATAAAATTATTATCATTTTTATAAAACAATTGTTCTTTTAAATCCAACCATTAGTGATAGTAATGAAAAATGAACTCTATTACAATCATGGAGACGGTAGGCCATACGTATGCATGATCATCATTTCAAATTTCAACGATCATTATGTAATGAAGTTTTTTTTGAAAAAAGACGCAATCATTAAAAATGAAGATCCTCATAAGTACAATCACTTATCCATGAATGAAAGTGGTCCATCTAGAGCTAGTCGTTGTTAGCAGGGCTAGAGGACGCCACCTGATGAGCGACATTGTTACCTTACCGTTTGATAAAGGAGAAGGTGCAACTTATGAAGGTCTGATGGAGGGCAAGGATTTTTCTGATTAGTGAACTGAAAGGTTGCAAAATTCCATCGTTGAGGTTGATAGACTTGATAATGGTGAGACAGTCCGATTCCATGTGGACTGCGTCCCATCCACGATCTTTAGCGAACATCATCTCGACGAGGATGGCGGCAGCTTCAGCAACCGCAGGTTTCCAAAGAACGTGATGTGATTCAAGTTTGGCTGTGATGGTCTGCCCAAGATGATTCATTGCCACAATACCAAGACAAACAGGTCTATCCTTGGGAAGATACGCATCGACGTTAATATTGAGAATCCCTTCCAGTAGAGGGCACCAATGTGAAGAAGAGGATGGGGTCCCAAGTGGCTTTTGTTGTCCAGTGTGCTGCTGCCATCCCGCAATCCATGAAACTGCTTGTTCAATCCAGAAACTGGGGGGCTTGATGATGTGGTTGAAAATGGCATCATTACAACGTACCCAGATGATCCAGGTCAAAATACAAAGTGAGACCACTTTGGCTGGTGAAAGAAAGGAGCACCATCGCATCATGATAAAGGGGAGGTCTAGGACCACGTCCAGTGAGAGATTCGTGCAGGAGTCCCAAGTGTGCCAATCCTCCCTTGCCCCGGGCATTAGGTTAAAGCATGGAGGGGAGTTTCTGGGGTGTTCGAGCAAATGGGGCACAACATGTCGCTGGAAATGTGATGGTGGAAAATAAAGTCCTTGGTCGGGAGGATTACAGTGCACACCTTCCACCAGAAGTGGCGGATTTTTGGAGGGACATTGAGCTTCCACAGCAGATCCAAGGGCCTCTCATCACCTCCATCTGTCTGAGTACAGAGGGCGAGCCGATAGACAGACTTCACCGTATAGGATCCTGAGATGTCGTTGATCCAGTAGAGATGGTCAGGGATTGCATCCAGAACACATGGGGTACTTAGGATTAGTCTTTTGTCCATTTCGCTGAACCACAAGTGATGTTTTTCCATCTTCCACCCATTCCCATTATCAGCAAAAAGGCAACAGCCAGTTGCCCCTTCAAATCCTAGTTAAGCAGGGGATGAAGCCCGCACACCTTCCTTATCAATCAGCCATGGATCATTCCAAACCATAATAGTTGATCCATTCTCAATCCTCCAACCCAACCCTTTATTCAGAAGACTAAGGGATCCCCAGATACTTCTCCAGAGGAAGTTAGGACGAGGGCCCAGGGGGGAATCCTAGAAATCCTTGAGGGGAAGTATTTAGCACAGAGTACCCACGCACAGAGAGAGGATTGGCTGAGAATAAGGCTCCATCCTTACTTAGCCAATAGTGCATCATTAAAGTGAGAGAGGTCCCAGAATCCCATACCTCCCACCGATTTTGGTTGGAACAGTTTATTCCAAGAGATCCAGTGGGTTTTATTCTTTCCATTGTTCTTTCCCCACCAGAAATTGGCATTGCATGAGTGGATTTGGTTAACAACTGCAGCATGAAGTTTGAACAGGGAAATGAAGAAGCTGGGGATAGACTGAAGAGTATCTTTTATGAGGGTTTCTTTGCCAGATTTGGTGATTCTATTTGTGATCCAGCAATGGATTTTTTTCTCGATCCAAATTAATGTATATGAGCTACTGGCTCAGGCGATTCCTATATTAATTTCCCATATAAATCAATATTAACTGAGCACAAAAAATAAATTTTCTCATATATTTTTTCTATATCAATCATAAAAAATATATTACATGATGAATCACATAGAGCGTGTTGATGTATAATCAACCATCCCCTGATTCTTAACATATTAAATAAATTATCCTATAATTGAATCAAAGGATATATATTAATTATAATAAATATCATATGTTTTATTAACAATTAATAACAAATATTAATTAATTATCATTGGGAAATTTCATTTTTTGGTGAATGCACATTGTACCTTGTTCATTCCCATTGATTTTTTTAATAAATTTGGTGGGTTTGAGTTGGGATTCCAACTCATGCTCCATCATTCTAAAAAAATAAACATATTAATTTATTTATGTTTTAAATTTTAATTTTTATTCATTAAATTTATATATTCTATTTTTTTTATGGGGTGCGAATTAGAGAAAGGTGTGGAAAAATGAGGTGAATCCAGAGGAATTACACTTTTAGATTTCTCTGAAGAGACCAAGTGGGTTTTTTATGTTTATGTTGTTTTCAATAACATAATTATATGAAAACTCCATGAGAAATATTTCTAATTGTGATAATTTTATAGATTATCCTTATTTTCAAATGTCATGTGTGTTTGGTTGAGTTGAATTATAACATTGTTTTCAATATTTTAAGAACATTAATTGTAATATAAACTTCTTATTATTTTAAGGATTAAAGAGTTATAATTTTCATAAAAAAGAAAATGATCTTTCATGATGTATGGATGATGATTTTTTTGAGATAATTGGATTGGTATTACATGTTTTAAATTTTCTAAGAATCCAAATTTGACTGTTTCTAAAAAGATACAGTATACTGGCCCTCTAATGGGGAAACTAGCATGGATTTGCTAAGAAATCAACCCCTATCCATCTTTCATGGGATGTACAAGGAAGATAGTGGTCATATGAGCACATTTGGGAGGCATTGAGGGGACATCGAGCCCTCTATGTGGTGACATGATGGTTGGGAAAGATTGGATCACCCGTAAAGGGTGAAGCCAGTGTGTTATGCATGTTTGATAACCAATTCTGTCAGGGGACAATGTTCTTTGTATTATAAGGGAATGAAACTAGCTGGCCGTTTTGAAGTGGGAATCAAAAGGTAGAAACTATATCCCCAATTCAAAAATGTGGTTTGAACCTTGAACATATGATATGATCTGATAAAATTATCTAAGCCATCTGATTATTGATGGATGTATTACTCTCATCTGATCTCACCTAAAATTTTTGTACAACGGTATTTTCTTGCAGTAAGGTTAACTAATGCTTTAGCTATGTTTCTACATTGTGTTTGAGAGTTATAAAAATTTAAACATGATCTAAATGACCTGATAATTCATTTTCATCATCAAATTAAGATCATTCCACTAAAATATAGTGGGAATAAATTGTTTATTTTGGGTGATCATAACTTCCTTAATAACAAAATTGTTGATTAAGGCGGTGCACACAATTAATTAGTAGATCTAACACTACTTTACAGCAATCTTTGTTCCATTAATGATTTGACATAACTTGACTCACATGTGAATTTATCTTGCTTAAGTTTGGTCATTGTTTACCACTAATTACTTACCTTGTATACAATATTTTAGAATTATGAGGAAGTGCACACACATCGAATTTTTCTACGAATTCCTTCTTGTTATATGGCTATATCCATTCGTGTTTTTTAGTAGTGAGTATACACTGTTTTATTTTCAACATTGAGAATTAAGTTTTTCATGAAGTAATTTTTTGTATGAGGTATAAGTAAGGTGTAGTGTATATGAATTTATTAATGTTGTGAGAAAATAAAAAAAGATTTTGAAAATAATATTGTGAATTTTGTGTTCTTTAAAGTGAGTAATTTTATACACATCACTTGAATAAACAAGAAAAAAATTTGTTTTGTATGTGAAAAATATTATTCAAGCAAGCCTAAAATGATGTTAAATGAAGAAATATATGTGTGCATGAATTTAACATCACTTATATGAATAGTTACATGAAATAAATCCTTTATAAGAAAAAAGTGTTGAGAATAACACACAGTGTATTATTTTCATGCATGAAGATTGGTGAAGTGCATGTCAAATATTAATTGCAAAATAAGTGTTCAGTGATTCGAGACTAAAGTCGGTACATTATCATTATGAATTTATAAGAATATTTATTTATTAGATTTTTTTGTTTAGTGAGTCTGTGTCTATAATTCCCTGACCCCAATTACCCATAGTTGGTGCATTATTACATAAATTGGCATGATACAAGGAAATCATGTTCCCAAAGAACAATTAGTTTAGTATCCTTGAAAGTACTAGATACATTAATAAATTTTACACTATATTATAAAATAAAAACAACAACAACATCTTCTACCCTTTGAACAAACTAATCCCTTATCCTATCCTTGTAGGTCAACCATAAAATAGTTCTTCACATCCTAGGAAAAATAAAACATAGAAAGGGGTGAGCTCAGATGCTCAGTAATGATAACAATATAGAAAAAACATTCATAAATAAGATTTATCATTTTAAGGCAATGTATAAGACTAAAACATAAGACTTTTAAACATAAACATCTACATAATATGGAAAAAATAAATCTAAATAAATCCATTTACTTATTCACATGGATATTTTACTAGTTAAATAATTACATGCAATATCAATAGGAAAATTCATAATGATGAAATGCATAATTCCAGACATCATAACCATATAGTCAAGGCCTTGTTCCAATACTAAAAATAAGATATTGTCAAGGCCTTGTGCCAAGACACTAGTTTTTCTCATGAGACCTACCGATGCATCGATGAGCTATAGTGGGCTCCACCCGTCACTTACTAAGTCCAATGCATTCCTCAAATGAAAAGGTTGAAACAGAATATAAACATTCATATTAAAACTAGCTTAAGAAATGTTAATACTTTAACCATAAAACATGCATGATATAAAAATAACACATCCACAGTCAAACATATCACAAAACCTTCAATACAATATAGATGATTTGTATCATATTAAATCAACATCAAACAAGAGTAAAATCCATCAAATGATGTTGACATAGATGAAATCACAACTATTTGAGAGAAATATCTCTCTCTTTTTATAAAATCATTTAAAAGTCACATAATTATAGAAGAAAACATTTATTTTGAAAATATTCATATTTGATAGTAAAGGAATCATCAAATGTGTAATAACGGTGGAGAATAACCACACACGCCATATAAGTTAAAAAAGACATTTTCACCTAAATTTTGTCGAAAAGGTCATAAAGTACATTGGTTGGAAAATAACGGAAAGGTTCCTTTAAAAACATATAAGGTTAAATAATGGTTTAAATGAAATTAACCCATAGTCTAGTAAATAGTAAAAATTTTTTGAAATACATTTTTAAGATAACACGGATGTGGATGATATAGAAGTCCCAGTATATTACTTACATATAAACAACCTCGAATAAGTAAAGAGATTGTGAAATTAACATTTACCTTGTAATTTTCCTTAGACGAGGGTAAATTAACATCATGTATAATAGTTAAATCATTGTTATTAAATTATACATGAACCATATACATAAATATGATACCATGTATGATCTTCTATTATTTCATTGTTAATAATATTTTAGTATTATTATAGTTTCAGGTGTTAACTGATTCATTTTCCTTTATATGTTTTGATACATATGCCGTTTTTCTTATGGATAGGATGGGTTTGATTCATATCCAAAATGATATTAAGTTTTTAAACATTATTTTTAATCATAAAATGAAAATTATTCTTGAATGATTATATTGGGGAATGAATCTAATTCTGTTCGTGGAGACGGTAATCCGTACGTATGCACAAGCAACAATAACATTCTTTTGATATTAAAATCATATTTAAATAGATGGTATATAATATATACCAAATCATTAACATTTTATATTTATTATTTAAATCAATTTTACATCATTATTATACCCATCTAGAAAATAATGTATTTAATAACAACTACACCACGATGTGGAGACGGTAAGCCGTATGTATGCACGTATGGTGACTTTGTCATTTATAGGATGGATAGAATAATGAATAATGTTGTACCATTTTTATAATAAAATAACAGTATATAGAATATAATGGATTTATTATTTTATAATGGAAACAACAAAGAAATAGTATGTGGAAGAAGAAAAGAACTTGAAAGAGGTGATGAAATATTTACGTCTTCTTCGGGTTATTCCTTTTGATTTGATCAAAAGGGCTCAATAGGATAGCTTTTTGACCAAAGGAAGGCCTATAAGGTGAATGGAGGATAGTTGAGAAAATATTTGGGTAGGGATTGGCTGAGCCAAATGGCTTTTAAGGTGTGAATTTTAGAGAAGGGAATGTGCACTTTTATAAGAGGGGTGAGGGGAAACTTAGGACAAGATTGAAATATTATTTTATAATAAAACCATTTTCAGTTTCTAATGGATCCAAAATGATTTATTTCTAGGATAAGGTTGGGATGGGTCAAAAACCACTCAACCATTAGGTTTTATACATGTTTAGGTCGCCATATTAACCTTATCTTTTAGATTTAACTCTTAGTTAAATAGTTTGACATTTACCATGTCTCTTTGTATTTTTATATCATATGGTTAATAAACATACTATAAACTTCCAAGAGAACACGAAGTTGATACTTATTGATATATATAACCTTTTCTGAGTCCTTTTGTGGAACCATATATTTTAAGGAATATAATATCAATTAATAATATAATATTTGTTTAAAAACATTATTTATGTCAATTTTGACACTATATAGTAATTGATTTTTGTTAAAGTCCTAAATACTTTATTCCATCGAACTAAATTAATTTAATCAATACCAACATGTCATTTTAACCTATAAAATTCATTGAATTCATAAAAATCCTCAATTTACATTTATTTGGGTATTTATAATATAAATTATTTTAATATTTTATTAATAAGGTAATTACTCCATCGTCATTGTGTCCTAAATAAATTAAATTATTTAATGTCTAAAAATTCTAAATAAACTACCATTATGTAGGAAATATTTTTATATTTATAATTAAAATTTATAGTTGAATTTATTTTATGTATAACCCTATATTAAAAATGGTTTAGTTATTAAACATTGAATTTAACACTTTTAACTCTTCTTGAAATAAAATAATAAGAAATTTCCTAATCTAATCCAAGTGGACCTAAATGATCATATTTTGTTCCTAAGGTTGTTTTTTGTCGAAATACACTTATCCAATTCAATTAGGACATGTGTTAGGGTAATAATAATATCATTTTTACCTTTAGTTACCCTATTTACTTTTAATCATGGTAAATAAAACATAAAAGTTACTATTCACCTAAAATTATTTTCATCTTATTGAACCACATTTTACTTAATGATATCAATCGTGTCTCTCATATTTTTGAAATTCAATTTTCAAAAGCAGTAAAATTAAGTTTTATGCAAATTTGCAGATTCTCCTAGGAGGTGTGTAAAACACGGTAAAGAGTTCAATAAGATTTTATATATCTAATATTATTATAAAAGGACTCCAAAGAATTACATTGAAAACATATTGGAATTATGTATCTATTTTGACCTAAAATAAATTTAAATGAAATAAATAATTATTTAAATAAAAAGTAGGTTTTAAACAATAACGCAGTATTTTTCACTATACATTAAAAATTGAATGTTTTCAGAAAAATACCAAAAATTCACCCTAAGATAATTTTGATATTCTGAAATCAAAAATAAAGTCCATTTTAGAAAAAAAAAATTAAAATTTTAAAAAGTGGGTATTATTATTCATAACGGCTAGTTTTATTGGTCGTAGTGTGTTAGAATCTCGAAGTTGCGTACAATACAAGCTATTGAATTATTCAAAGGGAAATGTACCATGGAATCTTGGGGTGTATCATTCTTCCCTCCAAATAATTTCACCTAGAAATTTCTAGAATACTAATGCAAAAAAATATTCGAGTGGTTCTTTATCATAAGTTCCTCGGTTTCCAAAATTTCCTATTCTATATTATTGTTTATGCATATATCTTTTACCAGATGAGTCGTCCAGTTTCTCAACACTTGTTCTCTTGTATCCAGAATCTTGACAAGCTCTTCAAAATAAGACATATTAGGTTTCAGTTCAATTTCCTCATAGGTGAGTACATGCATTGGGTTAGGCATGTATTTTCTCAACAGTGATATGTGGAACTCATCATGAACATTGGAGATACATGGCATCATTGCCAAACAATAAGCTACCAATCCAATTCATTCTAGAATTTATAAAGGTCCGATGTACCTGGGACTCAAATTACCCTTCTTACCGAAACGTATAACACCCTTCTATGGAGATACCTTCAAGAAAACATGATCTACTACTTGAAATTCCAAAGCTTTCCTTCGGTTATCATCATAGATCATTTGCCTTCTTTGAGCTGATTTTATGTGGGTTTGGATAACCTTCACCTTTTCCTTCATTTCCTCAACTAGTTCTGGTCCACTGAGTTTTCATTCACGAACATTATCCCAACAAGTTGGTGTGTTACATCTTTTTTTGTATCACACTTCAAATGCTACCATATCAATACTTGAATGAAAGCTATTGTTATAGGA
Source organism: Viscum album (assembly GCA_963277665.1). Lineage (NCBI taxonomy): Eukaryota > Viridiplantae > Streptophyta > Magnoliopsida > Santalales > Viscaceae > Viscum > Viscum album. The sequence continues at coordinate 1,306,915,747 of OY728134.1, read as the reverse complement.
AACCTCTACCAGAGGTAAATATTGATCCCACATACCATGAAAGTTATGTGATCAAGATCTTAACATGTCTTCAAAGGTTTGAATAGTCTATTCTGATTGTCCACCAGTTTGAGGGTGGTAGGGAGTGCTTATACAAAGTTCAGTATCCATGGACTTATGAAGACTTTTCCGTAATCATGATGTAAAATGGGGATCACAATCAGAAACAATCGATAGGGTTACTCCAAGAAATATTACAACTTCATTAATATATATTCTTTCTAAACGTTCAAGTGCTAAATCTTCTCTTATAGCAAGAAGATTTGTTGACTTGGTAAGATGATCAATAATGGCCCATATTGTTTCATTTTTTCTAGGAGTCTTTGTTAGACCCATGACATAGTCCATCATAATATCATCCCATTTCCACTCAGGTATAGGAAGAGGTTTCATGACTTCTCTAGTATATTGTATTCCATCTTTCACTTGTTGAAAAATGATACATCTTGACACATAATTAGCAATCTCTCTCTTCATTTTGTCCCACCAAAAACGTTCCTTCAAATCACTATACATCTTGATGCTACCAGGGTGTATAGATAAATTGGATCTATGGGCATCATCCAAAATTTCCCTTTTTAGATTAGGTATATCGGGAACACAATTTTTTTTCCCAAATTTCAAAATTCCATCTTCATATATGAAGTCACTCAATCTCTCATCATTCAACACTTTAATCTTTTTTTGAAACTCCTCATCATCAGCTTGAGAACGTTTTATCCTTTTTAATAAATATGGTTGGGAAACCATTTGAAAAAGTATCGATGTTTCACCTTCTATGGTTATTCCTATATCCATATTTACTAGATATATGAAAATAAGATCTCTTTCAACTCTCATATTGTTCAAAAATCCATGATCCTTTCTTCTCAGAGCGTATTCCACCATATTTTCCTTCCCTGGGTGGTTGTGTATAGTTCAATCATAACCTTTGAGTAGTTCAAGACATCTTCTTTGCCTCATGTTGAGTTCTTTCGGTGAGAAAATATACTTCAAACTCTTATGATCGGTATATATCTCAAATTTTTCACTATAGAGATAGTGTCTCCATATTTTCATAGAAAAGATTACATTTAATAACTCAAGATCGTAAATGGGATAGTTTTTCTCTGAATTTTTAGATGTAGTGGTGCATAGGCAATAATCCAATCATTCTTCATAATGACACAACCAAGTACTTTCTTAGAAGCATCTCTATAAAAAAAAACTCATCATTCCCCGATGGTAGAGTAAATATAGGATCATTGACAAATATTTTCTTCCATTATTCAAAACATTCTTCACACTCTTTTTTCCAAAAAAAAGTTAAGCCCTTTATATGTGAGCTTGGTTAATGGGTTAGCCAATTGGGATAAATTCGGGACAAAACATTTATAATAACCTGCTAAACCAATATAACTACGTACCTCAGTTATACTTTTCGGTGATGTCCATTCATGGATTGACTTTGTCTTAGAAGGATCTACTGAGATTCCATATTTAGAGACAATATGGCCAAGAAAATAGATCTCTAGAATCCGGAAATCACATTTTCTAAACATCCCATATAATTCATTTCTTCTAAGAGTCTTTAGAATAATGCACAAGTGATTTTCATGATCTTCGTATCTTTTGGAGTATACCAAGATATCATCATTAAATACCACAACAAAGTCATCAAGATATTCCTTGAAAAATCTATTAATTAGATCCATGAAAACATCAGGTGCATTAGTCATCCCAAAAGGCATTACTGTAAACTCATAATGATCGTACTTGGTTATCAATGTTGTCTTGGGAATGTCTTCCTTCTTCACACACAACTGATGATATCCAGAACGAAGTTCAATCTTTGAAAAATATTGAGCTCCATGATGTTGGTTGAATAAATCATCAATACAAGGTAGGGGATACTTTTTCTTTATTGTTATAGCATTGATCTCCCTGTAGTCAATGCACAACCACACAGATCCATCTATCTTCTTAACAAAAAGAACAACGGCTCCCCATGGAGAAACACTAGGGCGAATAAATCCTTCATTACTCAATTCCTCTAGTTGTTTCTTTAGTTCAACTATAATTATCTTGAATATGAGGGAAATACCTACATGGATTGCGGGTGTTGATACGATTTACATTCCTTCCACTATGCGCAATTTCTAAAAAATGGCATACACGAGATTAGTTTCAGAATCGCAATACATAATTCCAATCTTGTACAGTACTTAACATAAATTGAACAGTTTATGGATATCATCCATAATCATAAAAATCATTTCTTTGAGGAGGTATATACTCATAAATCCTTTATAATGGTTTGAAAATAAAATGAGAATTATCCTAATCATATCCCTTGGGAGTGTCGTAACCAAGAGTGATGTAAGGCCCGTTGTCGTGCACCAGTTCCCGTTTGAGTCTAGATCAAAGTGGTGTTTTTGGGTTTTACCCCTAGGTACATCTGTGCCAGAGCCACCTCTACCTGCTCACATCCAGAAAGATATGTATTTGCTTGGAAAACTCACAATATATCTACATTACCAAAATTTTAGGAAGTTCTTATAAACTAATCCTCAAAGTCTATCTTAGGGTAACATTATTTAATCAGAGTTTTTCTATATCTAGCTTCCATGGTTTGTACTAAACCTTCCTCTGATACCAACTGTAATGCCTCGGCCGTAGTTACCCTGAGTCGGTGCATTATTACATAACATTGGCATGGTACAAGAAAATCATTTCTTGAAAGACCGATCAGTTTAGTAGCCTTGAAATTACTAGATACATTCTTAAGTTTTACATTACATTATAAAATAAAAACAACAATAGCATCATGTCCCCTTTGAACACATTTATCCCATATCCTGTCCCTGCAGTTCAACCATAAAATAGTTTGTTAAATCCTGGGAAAAATAAAACATAGAAAGGGGTGAGCTCAGATGCTGAGTAAGAATAACAATATAGCGAAAACTTTTATAAATACACTTAAACATTTTAAGGAAATGTATAAGAATAAAAAAAACCTTTTAAACATAAAATTCAGAATAATTTGGAAAATATAAATCTAAATAATTCCATTTACTTATTCACATGGATATTCTAATAGTCGAATAATCACATGCAATATCAATAGCCAAATTCATAATGATGGACTGCATATTTCCAGACTTCATAACCATATAGTCATGGCCTTGTGCCAAGACTACAAATAATATTTTGTAAAGGCCTTGTGCCAAGATACCAGTTTGTATCATGAGACCTACTGATGCATCAAGGATCTATAGCGGGCTCTACCCGTCACTTACTAAGTCCAATACATTCCTCATATGAAAAGGTTGAAACATAACATAAACATTTGTATTAAAACTAGGATAAGAAATGTTAATACTTTAACCATAAACCATGAATGGTATAAAAATAACACATCCAAAATCAAACATATTACAAAAACTTCAATACAATATGGAAGAATTGTATCTCAGTAAACCAACTTCAAATAAGAGAAAAATCCATCAATGGATGTTGACATAGATGAAATCAAAATTATTTGAGAGAAATATATCTCTTTTTTTATCATTTAAAAGTCACATAATTATATTAGAAAAAATTTATTTTCAAAATATTATTAGAAGCTTTTAAAGTAATCTTCAAAGGTGTAATAATGGTGGAGAATAACTGCACCCGTCGTATATGTTAAAAAAAGACATTCTTACCTTAATTTTGTCAAAAAGGTCATAAAGTACCTTGTTTGGAAAATGACGGAAAGATGACTTTCAAAAAATATAAGGACAAATAAGGGTATAAATGACATTAACCCATATTCTTGTAAATAGTAAAAGTGTTATGAAATACATTTTTTAGAAAACATGGATGTGGATGATAAAGAAGTCCCGGTAGATTACATACATATAATCAACTTCGAATAAGTAAAGTGATTGTGAAATTAACCCTTACCTTGTACATTTCCTTGGTCGAGGGTATGTTAAACTCTTGTATAATAGTTAAATAATTGTTATTAAATTATAAAAGAACCATATACATAAATATGAAATCATATATTATCTTCTAATATTTCATCATAAATAATATTTTAGTATTATCATCGTTTTGGGTGTTAACTGATTCATTTTCCTTTATATATTTTGATACATAAGTCTTGTTTGTTAGGGATAGGATGGGTTTGATTCATATCCAGAATGATATTAAGTTATTAAACATTATTTTTAATCATAAAATGAAAATTATTCTAGAATGATTATGATGGGAATGAATCTCATCACGTTTGTGGAGACGGTAATCCGTACGTACGCACGAGTGACAATATCATTCTTTTGATATTAGAATCATATGTAAATAGATGGTATATCATATATAAATAATCATTAACATGTTATATTTATTATTTAAATCAATTATACATCATTATAATACCCGTCCAAAAAATAATGTATTGAATAAGAACTACACCACGACGTGGAGACGGTAAGTCCTACGTATGCACGTATGATGAATTTTTCATTTATAGGATGGATTGAATAATGAATATTGTTGTAAAAATTTTATAATAACATAAAGGTTTATATAATATACTGGATTTATTATTTTAGAATGGAAAAAACAAATAAATATGAAGTGGAGAAGAATAGAACTTGAATGAGGAGATGAGATATTTACCTTTTCTCCAGGTTCTTCCATTTGATTTGATCAAAAGGGCTCTGTAGGATGGCTTTCTGACCAAAGGAAGGCAACTAGGATGAAGGGATGATAGTTGAAAGGATATTTGGGTAGGGGTTGGCCGAGAAAAATGGCTTTGATGGTGGCTATTTTAGAGAAGGGGAAGTCCCCTTTTATAATAAGTGTTACAGGCACCTTAGGAAAAGATTGAAATATTATTTTATAATAAATTATTTTCGGTTTCTTATGTCTCCATAATGATTTATTTTGAATCTAAGGTGGGTATGGGTTGAAAACCTTTCAACCAATAGGTTTTAGAGATGTTTAGGTCACAAGATTAACCATATCATTTAGATTTGACTCCTAGTTAAATAGTTTGACATTTACCATGTCTCTTTGTATTATTATATTATATGGTTAATAAACATACTTTAAACATCCAAGAGTACCCCAAGTGGTTCATTATTGATAAATATAACATTATCTAAGTCCTTTTTCCGAACCTTATATTTTTAGAAATATGATATCAATTAATAATATAATATTTTTTTTAAACATTATTTATGTCAATTTTGACACTATTTAGTAATTGATTTTTGTTAACGTCCTAAATACTTTATTACTTCGAACTAAATTCATTTAACTAACCCTAACATGTCATATTAACCAATAAAATTCTTGGAATTCATTAAAAGTCTCAATTGCATTTATTTGAGTATTTATAATATCAATTATTTTAATATTTCATTAATTAGCTAATTACTGCATCATCATTGTGTTATAAATAAATTAAATTTTATAATGTCAAAAAATCATAAATAAACTACCATTATGTAAGAAATCTATTTATATTTCTAATTAATATTTATAGTCAAATTTAACTTATGTATACCCCTATATTAAAAAATTTTAGTTATTAAACATTGAATTTGAAACTTTTAACACGTCTTTAAATAAAATAATAATAAATGTCCTCATCTAATCCAAGTGAACCTAAAGGATCATATTTTATTCTTAAGGTTGTTTTTTTGTCAAAATACACTTATCCAGTAGAATTAGGACAAGTTTTATGGTAATAATAATTTCATTTTTACCTTTAGTTACCCTATTTACTTTTAACCATGTTAAATAAAAGTTAAATGTGACTATTCACCAAAAATTATTTACATCTTATTGAACCACATTTTAATTACTGATATCAACCATGTCTCTTGGATTTTTGAAATTCAATTCCCAAAAGCGGTAAAATTTTGTTTTATCCAAATTTACAAATTATCCAAGGAGGTGGGTAAAAGGCGGAAAAAGTTCAATAAAATTTTATATATCTAATATTATTATAAAATGACTCCGATGAATTACATTGAACATATATAGGTATTATGTGTCTATTTGTATCTAAAATAAATTTAAATGAAATAAATAGTTATTTAAATAAAAATTTGGTTTTGAACAATAATGCAGTGTTTTTCACTATTCATCAAAAATTGAATGTTTTCAGAAAAATACAAAAAATTCACCCTAAGCTAATTACGATATTCCGAACTCAAAAATTAATTCCATTTGGAAAATAAAATTTATAAAATTTATAAAGTTGGTATTATTATTCATAACGACTAGTTTGATCGGTCGCGGTGTGTTAGAATCTCGAAGTTGCGTACAATGCAAGCTATTTCATTATTCAAAGGAAAACGTCCATGAAAGATTTGGGTGTTACAGTGTCTTAATCAAAAGAATAAATTCTTTCCCATGATGTTATGAATTGTGGAAATTGATTATCCATAGGTGATCAAAATAAATTTATCAAGAACAACATCAGAACTAAGGTTCTTGAATTTTACATAGTCAAGTGGGATCTAGCAATATTGTGGAGGAAGATTATAAGATCATCATATCATTGTATCATATCACGTGTTACCCAATATTGTGGAAGTATTCAGTGGGAATCTAAAGAATTGTAAATCTTCCATGGGAATTTTTAGTAGACTAATTCTTCGGTGGGACTCTGAAATATAATAAGTATTTAGTGGGAATATGAAGCAGGATAGTGGGATACTATTGGTACTGTGGGATGTTGTATAAAGATGCTCATGTGGGACTTAGGATTTACTTGTGTAGGTGGGAATGTGTGATTTCTAGTTGGACTGTAGATCATAATACTATTAGACTAATTTTATAATGGAATGTTTTTCCCATTATAACCATTTACATATATTGAAGAATCATTAACCAGGGGTATAACTGGTTGCAGTAAGGATATAGGTCTTAGTACATGACCTTGTAAAAATTATTATGTGATGGGTTTCAATTAAATTCATCTTTGAATACTATATCCATTAATATTAATATGTGATAGAGTTTTTAATTGAATGTTGAAAAAGAAATCAGTAAAATAGGGCACAACTGATTCACACCCCCCTCCATCTCGGTGTGACTAAATGATCCTTGAACACTTTAGTATCCACGTAATCAGTGTGGGGCATGCAATAATGGGTGGTGGTGGAAGTGGTGGTATTGAACATAGGCTACCACTAAGTACCCATTTGTGATTGACAGAGTATGCGGTAGGATTATATAGGATTTTTTAAATAGTTTGAATTTTTCTTTTTCAAAATCATGGAAATTGGAGATTAATTTTAGTTTTATCTTGTAGGGATTATTTTTTATGATCAATAGGAGCCCAAAAACCTCTCTCCACCGGAAATTCAAGTAAATATTATTTCATTGTTATTCATTTTTTGACCCATTAGTGGCACTAGTTCCATTTAATTGTGATATTTGGGAATCATATTTATTCTGATTAATTTACTTTTTGGGTGATTTGGTTGTTATCATGAGTAATTTGATATGGAAACAGCATTAATTATAAAATAATGAATTTCAATGAAATTTTATTTGTTTTCTGTGCTTTAAAATAGTGTTTAAGGGATGAAATTATGAATAATAACTGTTCATGTGAGGACTTGTTGTGGATGTTGGATAATTAAAATGTCGAATTGATGTATATATAAATTGAATGATTTATAATGAAATAAATAAATGATTGAAGTGGTGTTTTTTTTTTGGATGATTAAGAGTGTTAATGGTCAATCAATACAATAATGATCTGTAAAGTGAGTTTTGAATTGTTTGGTTCATGGATATGAGTTTGTTGTTGTTGTCTATATTTAAAATATTTAATTTATGTTTTTTAAGAATATTATTATGTGAAATAGAGTATTAAAAAGGGTAATGAAAACTAATTAACATGGGATGTTAACCTTGTGTAGGGATTATGTAAAAGTTAATGTAATTTATTTCATATTTATGTTAGTTATTATTATTGTATTTTTAAATTTTAATATTTTTTATGTGATGGGATGTTATTGGGTAAAAATATCCCCAAGTAATACCCTTATCCCCTTGGTGCTCGTCACCATTTTGTGAGAATCGTGGATAATACTTTATCCATGTTACACTTTTCCTTGGTGGAATAGTCGGGTCAATGAAAGATGTTACCCCATGCATTGATATGATATAAAGTTCATTTTAAATATTAAAAATTGAATAAATTTTTTTGTTGGAAAATATAATGAAATTCCATAATCTTATCCTTCCAAATCATTTTTTTCATTTTCAATAAACCACTTTCAGGGGAAAAGTGGAACCCTCGCAATATCCAATACACATTCCAGCGGGTAAACTAATCACAGGTTCAAAAATCAAAAACCAAAACACACATTTCAGCGGCAAAGTGACCGCGGCTTCAAAATTCAAAAACCTAAGAACAAACAAAACAGAAAGTAGCCGAAAAGTCACGTTAACAGCACCCCGGAAATCACGCGATCCGCCCAAGTAATCCTGCATCAAAAGAATTCACGACAAGACCACTGCACCATTCACTGCTTCACCATCATCACATACCGTCGTCACCAACACGTCGCCGTCGTCCACCCTCAACGCCGGCAAAACAATCGATCTAACAGGCACGGTAAAAAAGCTCACCGAGATCACCTGAACCAACCAGCATCATCCAAAAGCTGCAAAGAGAAACGCCACCAAGAACCAAAAGGGGAGAAGCCAATGCGAGACGCGTCTCCTGAAAACCAAAGGCCGCTCGAACAACACATCCCAAAACATCCATGGAGACCTCTGCACCAGACCGACTGGGAAGGGAGCGTTGGACTATGATGTCAGGGCAGATTTGGCGGACAAAGGCCTCGGCGGAGGACGACGCCTGCACACGAACTTCATCCCTTTCTTCGGATTCCCCTGCTACCAACAAACCAGAATACAAAAAGCCAAATAAACACTTCCTCCCCATAGAAGAATCCCAGCATCACATCGAGCAACTCCAATCGAAAATCCTCACATCCAGAACGAAACCTTAAGAGACGATCAAAAAACCGAAAGCATCGGCGATAAGAAACCCCACAAAATAGAGAACCGAACAGGGGAGAGAAAAGAAGAAAACGATGCCAATGAGGAGCAAGACCTGAGACCGCTGCAGCCCCCTGTAAGAAGGGGAAGGAGAGAACGAGACTAGAAGAAGAAAAGGGGGGCCAAGCGAAGCAAAGGGCGCAAATCCGAGAACAAAATAGAAACGTGGGGGAAGCAGAAAACAAAACAGGGAAGAGAGGACAAGGCCGGCGAAGTGAGGTATCGCCGCCGAACGGGGGACCAGGAAACCCTAAGTGGAAGGGGGTGAAGCAGAAATGCCGAGAGCGCTGGAAGCGCCGGGCGAATGCGGGGCCATTGACCGTCTTAAAAAATACAAAAAACATTTTCAGTTTTTTAAATAAAAAAATCACATTTTGTTATTTCTATTAGGACATTATCTAAAATGATGATTCATTAATTTTTTTTGGATAACAATGCATTAATGATCACTAATGGAATTCCCCATGACCCTTAGAGATTATTATCTTAGTTTATAGCTTTTGAAACGTTTTTTGAACAAACAAAAACATTTCTGAATTGGAAATAAAACTTTTTGGACATTTTTTACACACTATAAGTCAAAAATACATTTGAATCATTCATATTGGGAAAGAATAAATATTTGATTTGATAAAAATATAATTTTATTAATATTTTTTAAATATATGATGCATTTTTAAAATTACTATATCACTATTAAATTGATAACACTCACTTCTGGATATTCTTACCACAATTTATTTTTTGGTAATTTATAGTTCATTTTTAATTTCCATAATATAATATATTTCTATTTTACTGGAGTTATAAAAAATTTGTATATATTCAAATTATCTTCAGAACGTGTTCCATGGGCAAATTTAGGTAGTTAATTAAATCTATTTAGGTAGTGAATTAAATCTAATTGGGTAATCAATGAGATCTAATTGGGTAATCAATGAAATCTAATTGGGTAATCAATGAAATCCAATTGGTAGTTTAACTAATTAGCGAAGTAGTTTAACTAATTAGCGAAGTAGTTACATTAATTAGCGAAGTAGTTACAGTAATTAGCGAAGTAGTTATATTAAGAATTGTTTATATAATATATATTTGCATTCCATTCTACGTATGATAATTTATTTAGTTTGTCATCTACCTTGACCTCAGTTTGTAATTGTAGTTATGAACTTGAATTTAGTAGTTTAATATATTTTTTACATATTAAGTGTTAGAGTTGTCATGAACTGAAATTCTTGCTTGAGTAAAGTATCCCCGGATAGAGGGGCTTTGGGTCGGACCACCTACTTTCCTGGAGGCTTGCCTTGTCTAGGAAAGTGAATGGAGTTGGCTATCTGTCGCTTCGGGCTTATTCATGTTGAGTTTTTCAAGTTCAGATAACTCTATGCTTTTACATGACGTGTTCATGTACCTCATCCATATGATGGATGTGGATATGTATGAATATGTTTGACTTACTATTTTTGGTTAAATAACACAAACTTGTGGGTTGTGTAAAGCGAGTTACACATCAATATGGTTTGAACATATTGATTTGGTAGAGGGACTAGGATTCCAACATAAATTACGTAAATTATAAAAGCATGCAAACATAATTAGACTGTTTGATCATATGTGATTAATAACGAAGGTTTATTTTAGATAAAAAATATGGCTGCTTATATTTATTGCAACGAACAAATAATTGAGACGGAACAAGGATGTAGTTATATTATACAACCAGAAGTTGTCGTAATGCTTGGAGGCTGTACAACTTTGGGAACTCTTCAAAGGAAAATTCATCGAAAGTTGAAACTGACGAGTAACCAAGTGATAGAATCTATCATATACATACATCTGCAATATGTTGATAGATTTTGGCATGTGGCCTATCTGATAACTAATGATGAAGAATGGGAATACGTACTGTCATTGGTTAACTTTCTACCTGCCAATCAAATGATGGAGTTGTATGTGACCATATCTACAATGGAGATCCCATCGACATTGGAAGTTGGGTCATCACAATTTCACGAGACAATGTCATCTGCTCCTTTTAGAACACATCAAGAAGTTCCATCAACATTGGTACCATCATTTCCCTCGGCCACAATTTTAATAGATAGTCCCCCACATACTATAGATGCGTTGGTTGATAATTTTGAGGACGATGACAATTTAGAAGAAGTGGAAGAGGAAGATGGAGATGAAGATGAAGCGCATGCGGAAGAACAACCAGTGCCTACTCATGTGAGGTTTAACCGACCGCTGAACCACCCCCCACCATTGAGTTCATGGTCGATGGAAGGCATTAATCGCTTGCCAGAATTCAATTGGTCAGTAATTACTCCTGCTTCAGAATTTCCAGGAATCATTGGGGGCACAGATCGAGTGGCAGATGAAGGTGTTTTGTACATTGGAAGAGATTTTGACAGTAAAGATGCAATGAAAAATGTGATAAAACAATATCACATTGACAGACATTACTCTTATGTTGTAGAAGAGTCAAAAAGATCTTATTATTTGATCCGTTGTGACAAATATGATTCGAACTGTCAAATGCCTATGCGAGCTATAATTGATAACACTTTTCATAGCTGGCGCATCACAAGATTTACTCCACACACATGTGTGAACCCAAGCTTGTCACAGGAACATTCTTCATTATATGTTGACTTTGTTTCAATAGTTATTATTGAAATGATTAGAGCTTGTCAAGATGTTCCTGTTGTTCTTGTGATGGAGCGAATCAAACAACTTTTTGGGTATCAGATATCTTATTGGAAGGCATGGGCAGCACATCAAAAGGCTATTGTGAAAGTGTATGGTGATTGGGATGACTCTTATCGAGTTTTACCACAACTTTTGGAGCTTTTACGCCACAACAATCAAGTGATCTATCAGTTAAATACTATTGAATATGTTAACCAATACAACCAAGTTGACCAGTCAATGGTTGTTTTTGATAGATTGTTTTGGACATTTTTAACATGTGTGGCTACTTTTAGGCATTGCAAGCAGTTTATACAAATAGATGGCACATTTCTGTATGGAAAGTATACATGAACTTTATTGATTTCTGCCACACAAGATGGAAATAGAGCCCCTCTACCTTTGGCATTTGCAATTGTGGAGAAAGAGAACTTCTCGTCATGCAGTTGGTTTCTCGCATGTCTTCGTGAGTTTGTTACGGGCGAGGAAGGGATTTGCCTTATCTCAGATCGTCACCATGCAATCAAAGAGGCAGTACAATATGAGGGACTTTCATGGAGACCACCTTATGCCCATCATCGATACTGTATTCGACACATTGCTGACAATTTACGGAAGAGATTCAAGAATGAGTCGATGAAGAAAGCAATCTTGAAAATTGGTATGAAAATCATTTTTTGTATTAACAAATCCTATCATAGTTATGATCATTATTTGTTCAGATTTTTTCTTGTATGATAGCATACGATCCTCAACAACAAAGAATGGAGGAGCGTCTTCAAGATATTCAAAGAGTTAATCCAGAAGTTTATGATTATATGATGCAAATTCCAAAACAGAAATGGTCGTTGGCATATGATGATGGGGGGAGATATGGTCATATGACTACCAACATCGTAGAATGCATAAATGGGGTTTTCAAGGGAGTTTGAAAATTACCAATCACATGTAAATATGAATATTTAATTATATTTTGATCAGAAAAACATAATTATAATATACTATTAGTATAATGACTTAAATCTAAATTGTAGGTTTGGTACAAGAGACCTTCTATCGTAGTGTCAAATATTTTCTGGAACAGGGAAAGCAAGCTGAAGAGGGCTTGAACAGAGGGATGCGTTATGGACACCATTTCCAACGCGATTTAGATACAGTTCTTCAGGAAGCTGCAACTTATCGTGTCACCGCATTTAATCGTCCAGAGCAACGATTTGAGGTCGCTGAGCCCGATGATGTTGTGGCTTGTAGCAATGGTCGGATCCGAATTGTTTTACTGGAGAAGCGTTACTGTGAATGTGGCAAGTTTCAAGCATTGAGATATCCTTGTGGCCATGTGATTGCATCCTGTGGTTACGTACACGTATCTTGGGAGCAGTTTGTTGATCGAGTTTATCAACTTGACAGTATCAACTCATGCTACAATACTCCGTGGATGCCAATCGGAGAATATCAGAATTTTCAGCTCTCTGATGACACACCCACGCTTCTACCAAACATCAGTAGACTTCGACCTAAAGGGAGGCCAAAGTCGACTCGTATTCGGAATGAGATGGATTGACCTACTGAACAGGCACCTGGATGAAGGTGCATCATATGCCGACAGGAGGGTCATACGAAGACATGTTGCCCTCGACACATAGGGCAATCATCTAATGGTTAAAATGATTTTTGTACTCCATCAGTTACTGTAAATATATTGTACGTGTAATCAATATTTTTCCATCGATGAGTTTTGAAAGCATTCCTAGTGAATATATCATCATCATTTAAATAAGTGGTTGTTGTTTTATAAAAATAACAAGAAATTTTAAAATATATAAAATATAAGATCGAGGATTTAACAAAATCTGAGAATTATCTAGAGTGAATAATAGTGAAGAATAAATTGAGGATATAACAGAATATGAGACTACTAGCCTAGAAAATGACAAATAAAGATATTCAAACATTATGCCCCTTTCATCCTTTTCTTCATAATTGTTAAATAGAGTGATGAACAAAAATTATTGATATTCTTGAAAATTATTAAAACATTATGCCCCTCGTTTTCAACCATGAGAATGTGTTTTCTCCCAAAAAAAACATTGATTCATTCTGCAACATTGGCAATTCCCCTCTTTAGTCGACCCAGTGAAGAACCAACTGTCATAAATTCATTCGAAGGTCGTGAATATGTGACTGTTGGTTTTTTACTGGGTCGACTAAAGCTACAATGTAGAAGGAGGATGTTTTTTCATGTCAACCGTACATGGATCAATGTTTTTTTTCATATTCCTTCTAAACGATGTTGACTGAGCATATTGAGTTGGAGAATCAATCCAAAACTTTATATGTTGAACATATCATTAATTCCTTTAATAATTTTGGTCAATTATTGTGATGTTGACATCTTTCAAAATCCAATGTCATCGTTGAATTTTGAAAACATTCAAAGTGAATATATCATCAACTTTATATGTTGAACATATCATAAATTTCTTTTATATATTGAACATATCCTAAATTAATTACACGCTTCTTTCATACATTACATGATAAATTTCATAACTTAAATGATAAATGTGATGACTAACATGAAATTAATGTTTTACTATTTGTACAATCAGATGGAGCAGCCACTATTATCTGGTCAGGAGACGCATGTGTCACGTCTTGTGTTGGCGCGACGACCTGTTCGACAGCTTGCTGTTTGGAGAGCACATCATTTTCATCACGATGTGCCCCCGACAGCTATTTCTCTATACCTTAGACGTGCGGGATTTTATGGAGTCGCTATGTGTGACTTCATGACTATTGATCATCATTTGATTGCAGCATTGGTTGAGAGATGACGGCCAGAGGCACACACTTTTCATGGACGTCTCTCCTTCATTGAACGGTACGAACCCAGGGGCGTCAGAATTTGGGGGTTAATTTGGATATGTGACTGATATTTCGGTAAAAATGAGAGCCTGTCTGGATTTAATGAAACTGAATTGAACAGTTAAGCTGCATGTAAGACACTGTGGTGGTGTTCCCCCCAAAACGAAAGGCGGCTTCAACCTTTCTTGATATCCAGTATAGATTTTGATATCCAATTCCCTGAAACAAATACCAGAAATGGTGTGTTTATGTGGAGGTTCTGGTCTTTGTTGCAGTGAATTGGATATCAAAATCTATACTGGATATCAAGAAAGGTTGAAGCCGCCTTTCGTTTTGGGGGGAACACCACCACAGTGTCTTACATGCACCTTAACTGTTCAATTCAGTTTCATTAAATCTGGATAGGCCCCCATTTTTACCGAAATATCAATCACATATCCAAATTAACCCCCCAATTCTGACGCCCCTAGGTTCGTACCGTTCAACTAAGGAGAGACGTCCACGGTAAACCTCCGAGTGAGAGTGGAGGAAGACACACTTACTGTTTTATCTAAAACCCTTATACTGTTTTAAATTTCTCTATTTTAAATTTAATAATTAATGATATCTTTCACTAATTTTTTTTGGAAATTCCTTTTGTTTTCAACTATTTATTATATGTTTCATCAATGTTTAAAGTTTCAGTTATATCTGTGTAATAGTTTATGTTTTATAGTCTTTCAAATTGAAATCTTATAAATTATTTTTTGTCAACATTTTTCATTAAATTCATTCTGTTTTCAAATATTTATTAAATGTTTAATCAATGATTAAAGTCTAATCTATATCGGTGTTATAGTTTATCTATTATAGTCTTTCAAAGACAAGTATTTGAAACATTTTTAAGTTTCAAATAAGTGTTTGATTTCTTAAAAAATAGTTATCGTCGACGTTTTTTATGAAATTCCTTTTTTTAACTATTTTTTATATGTTTAAAGTTTCTGTTTTTTATTCGTTTCATACTATATATTTTATAGTCTTTCAAAGTCACGTACTTGAACCATTTTTAAGTTTCAAGTAGGCGGTTTTGAAAGCTTATAGATTACTTTTCACTAACAATTTTTTTGGAAAATCCTTTTGTTTTCAACTATTTATTATATGTTTAATCCATGTTTTATGTTGTTTTCGAGTATTTATTACACGTTTAATCAATGTTAAAAGTTTCATTTATATTATTTTGTATATACTATCTATTTTATTTTCTAATTATATGTCTAAATAACATTCATTTCTCTAAATAAAGACGATTTTTAACATATATATCATGGCATCTGAATAAATCAACGTCGATGCCCCCCGGTACCACAACGTGGCGTCTGAATCTCACGTCCTCCCCGTGTTCGATGTACGTGTCGCTCTGGTGTCCTATCAAGGGGATCCTCTGCTACTGGTGCATCTGGTGCCTCCTCATGATGCTGTGTAGAGGGCTGACCAAAATCATGCATAGATGACTGCCCAAAATCATACGTGGATGACTGCCCATAATCATGCGTCGAGCCATATGGTCCTGAGGCTCCTAAAAATGGTAGAAATGGCATACTGAAGAAGTCCTCGCCAGGAGGAGAGGGGGCTTCCACAAGCTGTGTCACCTGATCCAGCTCGTAGTCCATAGTAGTCATCGAAGATGATAGATGTGGTCTATAAACATCTCCCTGCTATGCAACCTCATCAATAAGCTAGGCATGATCATCTCTATGTGGTGCTGCCACATCTGCAGGAGGTGCTCTCGGATGTCTATCTCACCGCCTCTGCCCCTCCCGAGGTCCTCGTTTCTGTCTCTCAGCTGGCGGCGGTGGTGGCGGTACATCGTCATCAGCAGGCATAGCAGGCACATCATCACCCTCACCCTCAGGAGCTCCAGCTGGAGGATATGGATCAGGATATACCTGTGGCTCCTCGTCATAAAAACTGTCACGTATCATCCAGAGATGGTCGTAGAGAGCCAACACATCTCGATGAACTACATCACGTCTAATATATGCCTCCTCCTGAGGATGTGTGATATGTGCAAGATGATCAATGTTGTATGTCTGAAAATGAAATGACATTCAAATTAATACCACAAAAGAGTTAAACAAATATAATATATCTTAATAAGTTTACCATATGCTGAATGCCAATCCCCTGACGTATAATATGCATGATGGTATGACGTCGATACCAATCTGCATAATCCCCCTGGGCAGATAACTGATACTGTGCTGTGGGATATCCATATCGAGAAATACCATATCGGGCACGCGCGTCCCACAGCTCAATATGAGATGCATGAAACTGCCGCCAGTTCGTCGACTGTCTACCTGTAAGTACAATCAAATGCAACCCCTTTGGCTGTCCTGGTGCCATCGGGATATGCTGTATATAACCGAACTGGCGCATGACCCGATCGGGCTGGTGCCACTCAATGATATGGAAGTGGATGAGTGGCACCACTGCAGCACGATCTCCAATCATAGTTGTGCAGTATGGTGGAAGTGATGCATAGACATGACCTGTATATGGAGTCCACGAAACCTGAAATGTAAACTCAAAAAGTAAGTGACATATTAGCAAGATAATGTTGGTAAGATTACATTGTAAGAACTTAAAATAGTGATAACGAAATATAAAAAATTACTGTTTGACTTACATCTGTTGGCACTAATGCATCAAATATCTGTCGAATGTTGTGCACACTATGTCTCGGTGTGTGTACATGCTTCTGAGACTGACTCCACCTGGATACAAAATAGTAATACACATTAAGTTGATAAAAAAAACAGAAGTACTAAATAAATGAAAGTAATGAAGTAAACATACCATCATCTACGAGGACAATCCTGAAATAGCTCTGCTGCAAGAGGTGCGATAGCTCGAGGAGCGATGCGTGGAAAACGCTCCCAGGACCACATCTGTACTAAAGCCATACAACCAGTAATCTAATGTGCATCTGCCTGACAACTGGTACAAAGGGATCTGTACAGATGTGCTAATATAGCGGATCCCCAACTGTATGTAGCTGTATGATCAAGATCCTCAAGTAATGGGAGGTACATCAGGTGTACCAAAAGGGTGGAGTAGTCGACGCATAACATGCCTCCGAGTAGTCGCAAAATATATGCACGTGTATGCCTAATGAGCATCTCCTCATCTGCGTCATCAGGAATGACAGCGAAATGCTCATCAATCCATGTCATGCGCAATCGCGAACCCACGAGGACACCTCGTACGCCAACGACATCAATGCCTAATAGTCGTTGTATGACGACACCCCAGTTGCCACTAGTGGCACCTGTAACTGCCTATCCATGGATGGGCAAACCAAGCATGTAGATGACGTCCTCTAAAGTAATGGTCATCTCCCCCTTCGGAAGATGAAAAGTGCGTGTCTCTGGCCTCCATCTCTCAACCAATGCTGCAATCAAATGATGATCAATAGTCTTGAAGTCACACATAACGACTCCATAAAATCCCGCACGTCTAAGGTATGGAGAAATAGCTGTCGAGGGCGAATCGTGATGAAAATGATGTGTTCTCCGAACAACAAGCTGTCAAACAGGTCGTCGCGCCAACACAAGACGCGACACATGCGTCTCTTGACCAGATAATAGTGGATGCTCCATCTGATTGTACAAATAGGAAAACATTAATTTCATGTTAGTCATCACATTTATCATTTAAGGTATGAAATTTATCATGTAATGTATGAAATAAGCGTGTAAGTAATTTAGGATATGTTCAATATATAAAGGAATTTATGATATGTTCAACATATAAAGTTGATGATATATTCACTTTGAATGTTTTAAAAATTCAACGATGACATTGGATTTTGAAAGATGTCGACGTCACAATAATTGACCAAAATTATTAAAGGAATTAATGATATGTTCAACATATAAAGTTTTGGATTGATTCTCCAACTCAATATGCTCAGTCAACATCGTTTAGAAGGAATATGAAAAAAACTTTGATCCATGTACGGTTGACATGAAAAAACATCCTCCTTCTGGATTCTAGATTTAGTCGACCCAGTAAAAAACCAACTGTCACATATTCACGACCTCCGAATGAATATATGACAGTTGGTTCTTCACTGGGTCGACTAAAGAGGGGAATTGCCAATGTTGCAGAATGAATCAATGTTTTTTTTGGAGAAAACACATTCTCATGGTTGAAAACGAGGGGCATAATGTTTTACTAATTTTCAAGAATATCAATAATTTATGTTCATCACTCTATTTAACAATTATGAAGAAAAGGATGAGAGGGGCATAATGTTTGAATATCTTTATTTGTCATTTTCTAGGTTAGTAGTCTCATATTCTGTTATATCCTCAATTTATTCTTCACTATTATTCACTCTAGATAATTCTCAGATTTTGTTAAATCCTCGATCTTATATTTTATATATTTTAAAATTTCTTGTTATTTTCTAAAACAACAACCAATTATTTAAATGATGATGATATATTCACTATGAATGCTTTCAAAACTCATCGATGGAAAAATATTGATTACACGTACAATATGTTTACAGTAACTGATGGAGTACAAAAATCATTTTAACCATTAGATGATTGCCCTATGTGTCGAGGGAAACGTGTCTTCATATGAACCTCCTGTCGGCATATGCTGCACCTTCGTCTAGGTGCCTGTTCAGTAGGCCAATCCATCTTATTCCGAATACGAGTCGACTTTGGCCTCCCTTTAGGTCAAAGTCTACTGATGTTCGGTAGTAGTGTGGGTGTGTCATCAGAGAGCTGAAAATTCTGATATTCTCTGATTGGCATCCACGGAGTATTGTAGCATGAGTTGATACTGTCAACTCGATAAACTGGATCAACAAACTGCTCCCAAGATACGTGTACGTAACCACAGGCTGCAATCACATGGCCACAAGGATATCTCAATGCTTGAAACTTGCCACATTCACAGTAACACTTCTCTAGTAAAACAATTCAGATCCGACCATTGCTACAAGCCACAACATCACCGGGCTCAGCGACCTCAAATCGTTGCTCTGGACGATTAAATGCGGTGACACGATAAGTTGCAGCTTCCTGAAGAACTGTATCTAAATCGCGTTGGAAATGGTGTCCATAACGCATCCCTCTGTTCAAGCCCTCTTCAACCTGCTTTCCCCGTTCCAGAAAATATTTGACACTATGATAGAAGGTCTCTTGTACCAAACCTACAATTTAGATTTAAGTCATTATACTAATAGTATATTATAATTATGTTTTTCTGATCAAAATATAATTAAATATTCATATTTACCTATGATTGGTAATTTTTGAACTCCCTTGAAAACCCCATTTATGCATTCTACGATGTTGGTAGTCAAATGACCATATCTCCTCCCATCATCCTATGCCAACGACCATTTCTGTTTTGGAATTTGCATCATATAATCATAAACTTCCGGATTAACTCTTTGAATATCTTGAAGACGCTCCTCCATTCTTTGTTGTTGAGGCTCGTATGCTATCATACAAGAAAAAATCTGAACAAATAATGATCATAACTATGATAGGATTTGTTAATACAAAAAATGATTTTCATACCAATTTTCAAGATTGCTTTCTTCATCGACTCATTCTTGAATCTCTTCCGTAAATTTCTAGCAATGTGTCGAATACAGTATCGATAATGGGCATAAGGTGGTCTCCATGAAAGTCCCTCAGATTGTACTGCCTCTTTGATTGCACGGTGACGATCTGAGATAAGGCAAATCCCTTCCTCGCCTGTAACAAACTCACGAAGACATGCGAGAAACCAACTTCATGATGAGAAGTTCTCTTTCTCCACAATTGCAAATACCAAAGGTAGAGGGGCTCTATTTCTATCTTGTGTGGCAGCAATCAATAAAGTTCCTGTATACTTTACATACAGAAATGTTCCATCTATTTGTATAAACTACTTGCAATGCCTAAAATCATCCACACATGGTAAAAATGTCCAAAACAATCCATCAAAAACAACCATTGACTGGTCAACTTGGTTGTATTGGTTAACATATTCAATAGTATTTAACCGATAGATCACTTGATTGTTGTGGCGTAAAAGCTCCAAAAGTTGTGGTAAAACTCGATAAGATTCATCCCAATCACTATACACTTTCACAATAGCCTTTTGACGTGCTGCCCATGCCTTCCAATAAGATATCTGATACCCAAAAAGTTGTTTGATTCACTCCATCACAAGAACAACAGGAACATATTGACAAGCTCTAATAATTTCAACAATAACTATTGAAACAAAGTCAACATCTAATGAAGAATGTTCCTGTGACAAGCTTGGGTTCACACATGTGTGTGGAGTAAATCTTGTGATGCACCAGCTGTGAAAAGTGTTATCAATTATAGCTCACATACGCATTTGACAGTTCGAATCATATTTGTCGCAACGGATCAAATAATAAGATCTTTTTGACTCTTCTACAACATAAGAGTAATGTCTGTCAATGTGATATTGTTTTATCAAATTTTTCATTGCATATTTACTTTCAAACTCTCTTCCAATGTACAGAACAACTTCATCTGCCACTCGATCTGTGCCCCCAATGATTCCTGGAAATTCTGAAGCAGGAGTAATTACTAACCAATTGAATTCTGGCAAGCGATTCATGCCTTCTGTCGACCATGAACTCAATGGTGGGGGGTGGTTCAACGGTCGGTTAAACCTCACATGAGTAGGCACTGGTTGTTCTTCCATATGCGATTCCTCTTCATCTTCAGCTTCCTCTTCCTCTTCTTCTAAATTGTCATCGTCCTCAAAATTATCAACCAACACATCTATAGTATGTGGGGGACTATCTATTAAAATTGTGGCCGAGGGAAATGATGGTACCAATGTTGATGGAACTTCTTGATGTGTTCTAAAAGGAGCAGATGACATTGTCTCGTGAAATTGTGATGACCCAACTTCCAATGTCGATGGGATCTCCATTGTAGATATGGTTACATACAACTCCATCATTTGATTGGCAGGTAGAAAGTTAACCAATGACAGTACGTATTCCCATTCTTCATCATCAGTTATCAAATAGGCCACATGCCAAAATCTATCAACATATTGTAGATGTATGTATATGATAGATTCTATCACTTGGTTACTCGTCAGTTTCAAATTTCGATGAATTTTCCTTTGAAGAGTTCCCAAAGTTGTACAACCTCCAAGCATTACAACAGCTTCTGGTTGTATACTATTACTACATCCTTGTTCCATCTCAATTATTTGTCTGTTGCAATAAATATAAGCAGCCATCTTTTTTTGTCTAAAATAAACCTTCGTTATTAATCACATATGATCAAACAGTCTAATTATGTTTGCATGCTTTTAGAATTTATGTAATTTATGTTGGAATCCTAGTCCCTCCACCAAATCAATATGTTTAAACCATATTGATGTGTAACTCGCTTTACACAACCCACAAGTTTGTGTTATTTACCCAAAAATAGTAAGTCAAACATATTCATACATATCCACATCCATCATATGGATGAGGTACATGAACACGTCATGTAAAAGCATAGAGTTATCTGAACTTGAAAAACTCAACATGAATAAGCCCAAAGCGACAGATAGCCAACCCCATTCACTTTCCTAGACAAGGCAAGCCTCCAAGAAAGTAGGTGGTCCAACCCAAAGCCCCTCTATCCGGGGATACTTTACTCAAGCAAGAATTTCAGTTCATGACAACTCTAACACTTAATATGTAAAAAATATATTAAACTACTAAATTCAAGTTCATAACTACAATTACAAACTGAGGTCAAGGTAGATGAAAAACTAAATAAATTATCATACTTAGAATGGAATGAAAATATATATTATATAAAAAATTCTTAATATAACTACTTCGCTAATTACTGTAACTACTTCGCTAATTAATGTAACTGCTTCGCTAATTAGTTAAACTACTTCGCTAATTAGTTAAACTACCAATTGGATTTCATTGATTACCCAATTAGATTTCATTGATTACCCAATTAGATTTCATTGATTACCCAATTAGATTTAATTCACTACCTAAATATATTTAATTAACTACCTAAATAGATTTAATTAACTACCTAAGTAGATTTAATTAACTACCTAAGTAGATTTAATTAACTACCTAAGTAGAATTACCTACTTAAATTTAGTTAATTACCAAATTAGTGTTCATTAATTACATAATTAGTGTTCATTAATTTCCTAATTAAAATTACTTAATTAAGTTGACTTAGAATCGATTAATTAAGTTGACTTATAATTGATTAATTAAGTTGACATATAATTGATTAATTAATTCACTAATTACAGTTAATTATTTCACTAATTACAATTAATTATTTCACTAATTACAATTAATTAATTAGCTAATTATAATTAATTAATTAGCTACTTAGAATACTTAATTAACTAATTAGAATTGATTATTTAAGTTGACTTCACTAATTAATTAATTAGCTACTTAGAATACTTAATTAAAATTGATTAATTAAGTCGACTTATAATTGATTAATTAAGTTGAAATATAATTGAGTAATTAATTCACTAATTACAATTAATTATTTCACCAATTACAATTAATTAATTAGCTAATTATAATTAATTAATTATCTACTTAGAAATCATTAATTAGCTACTTAGAAATCATTATTTCACTACTTAGAATTAATTAATTCACTAATTAGAATTAATTATTTCACTAATTAGAATTAATTAATTCACTAATTATAATTAATTAATTCACTAATTATAATTAATTAATTCACTGATTATAATTAATTAATTCACTAATTATAATTAATTAATTCACTAATTATAATTAATTAATTCACTAATTATAATTAATTAATTCACTAATTATAATTAATTAATTCACTAATTATAATTAATTAATTCACTAATTATAATTAATTAATCCACTAATTATAATTAATTAATTCACTAATTATAATTAATTAATTCACCAATTATAATTAATTAATTCACTAATTATAATTAATTAACTACTATTATAATTAATTAATTAACTAATTACAATTCATTAATTAGCTAATTAGAAATCATTAATTAGCTAATTATAATTAATTAATTCACTAATTATAATTAATTAACTAAATAGAATTAATTAATTACCAAATTACAAATCATTAATTCACTAATTATTATTAATTAATTCACTAATTATTATTAATTAATTCACTAATTATTATTAATTAATTCACTAATTATTATTAATTAATTCACTAATTATTATTAATTAATTCACTAATTATTATTAATTAATTCACTAATTATTATTAATTAATTCACTAATTAGAAATGATTAATTAACTAATTAGAAATCATTAAGTAACTAATTAGAATTCATTAAGTAACTATTTAGAATTCATTAAGTATCTAATTAGAATTCATTAATTAACTATTTAGAATTCATTAATTAACTAATTAGAATTAACTAATTAACTAATTAGAATTCATTAATTAACTAATTACAATTAACTAATTAACTAATTACAATTAACTAATTAAAATTAACTACTTACTAATTACAATTAGCTAATTACTAATTACAATTAACTAATTACTAATTACAATTAACTAATTAAAATTAACTACTTACTAATTACAATTAACTAATTACAATTACTTAAATATTTACTATTAATTAACTAATTAAAATTGACTAATTAACTAATTACAATTAATTATTTAATTACTTACAAATATTTAACTACTATTAACTAATTAGAATGTATTAAATAACAAATTACAATTAAATAATTTGATACTTAAAAATAATTCAAAACAAATTCCATAATCTAATTACATTAACTAAACAATTAAATACACAATTTAAAATATTAAAGAAATGTAAATAAAAACTTACCTCGAATTTGCAGAACTTTAAATTTGCAAAAAGATCCTGGGGATGAGGGAGAGGGAGGAGGGAGAATGAAGAGAGGGAAGAGGGAGAATGAGGTGAGAAGTGGAGGGAATGAGGAGAGGAGGAGGGGGAGGGAATGAGGGGAGGAGGAGGGGGGAGGGGGGTTTTATAGCTTCGGGTGGAGATCAGCGCCACTTGAAGTGGCACTGATCCTTTTATCCTAAAGGTATCAGCGCCACTTCAAGTGGCGCCGACCAATTATTACCGGTTTTCCGGTTAGCGCCACTTGAAGTGGCCCTATGGCATTTTTTTCCATTAGCGCCAATTCAAGTGGCGCTACACTGACCCATTTTCCTAAAAAATAAAATCGGTAACCCATTTTCATAAAAAAAATGCCCCCCACCCCAAATTTTCCTGTTTCATGCATTAAACTGAAATATCCCTTTTTAAATTAAAAAATACAATTTTAATTCATTTTGACCCATACATGCATCAAAATGATATACGGTCCATTATTAGTAAAAAAGGATTCAAATATAATTAATATAAAGTTTCATGAAAATATAATATTTTTTTTGTTTTGATAATATTAATTACATTTTAAACCAATATATTAATTCTAAATCTAAAAGACACAAACAGTCAGTCTTTTTTACCACAATGGACATCAAAATG
Source organism: Viscum album (assembly GCA_963277665.1). NCBI lineage: Eukaryota > Viridiplantae > Streptophyta > Magnoliopsida > Santalales > Viscaceae > Viscum > Viscum album. Next base: position 1,306,890,513 of record OY728134.1, on the reverse strand, counting down.
ACATGAGGTTCAAATCTGCATGTCACAAATGAATCAATTTTTTACATTTAAAATAATCATAGATCACATTTTTCATTTTGATCATGTAAAACTTTCTCTATTAGAATATCATTTTTTAATTGAAAACAAACATTTTATGTCACTCTGACCACACCATTCATCAAAATAATGTATGTTTTCAACCTATATTTCAAAAAAGAATAAAAGATAATTTTTAAGGGTTTCTAAAAAATCATATTTTGTTTTATTTATTTTGAGTTGGTGATGTTCAATTTATAATATATATAAATGTGATTTATATAATTTCAACCAAAACACATATCAAAATTATGTGTAGTTCATTCCCGTTAATTAAAAATTAATTGAAGATAATTTTCTAAAATATTCATCATTTTAATAAATTAATTTCACTAGTATGAGTTTTAAACAGATATTTTTGTGATTTCCCTACAGGGAAATAATGATTCACTCAAGGGTTTGTCATTTGATGATATTAAAATATTATTTTTCTCAATTTTGAAAATGTTTTGAACTAAAATATTCATTTTTAATTCATTCCTATTTGAATATGCATTAGAATGTTGTGTGATCCATTCCTACATATGAAAACTTTTTTGATGATATTTTTCCAAGATTTTCAAGAAAATATAAGGTCATTTTCTTATTTTAAAAGAATATGGTATATGTTTTTAACTAATAAATTGCTTTTAAATTAAAAAAACATAATTCTTGGTCATTCTAACAATATTGTGTTATAGAAGGATGTGAGGTTCATTACTAAAAATATCACATGAATTGAATTTATTTTTTCATATTATTTAATTAAAATCAAATATAATTTTCTCTATTTTAGACATGTGACCTGCGTTTTAATACTTACACCAATTTAAAAATGAAAGTACACACTTTCACATATTTTGATTATGTTGTGTATTATAATTCAATGTAGTTCATTCCTATATTTGATAAATAATTCCATGATCATTATTTTAGAGTTTTACAACGCGTTCATTTTCTCTAATTTGAGCATATTAAATGTGTTTTTTAACTTATAAAACACTTAATAAAAAAGGACACGCTCTTGGTTATTATAACCACAAGTCATTAAATGATTTATAAAATTAAATTAATAAGGGGTAGAAAAATACAACATCAAAATGTCTTTAAACATTGTGAAATAATGCACACTATCAATACATTTGTAAACTCATATTTTTAGAAATATAGAAATTATTTATCGATATCAACCACATAGTAGTAAAAATACATAACGTAGTTCCCTAACACCAACACTTCTGGATCTGGGGCAATAAATCCATACTTTATAGACATACTATAACATCAAATGATATGAAAAAAAACACATATACCATTTTAAATCATAATATAAATAATATAAATATTTATACACACTCCAAAGTTATAGAGTGTTAGTGTATTTTGAAACTAGATACATAATACATAATCAAACAAAATTTATAATATATAATTTAATTAAATAAATCGTCGAAAACCATTTATAAGCAAATAAAAATATCTTGAGATATAATGATCACCTATGGAAATGGGGTAATACAAGAATGAAGTGATCTAAAATGACCAATAAGTGGTGAATATTAATGTAGAAAAGGTTTTTTCATGTCAATTATATTTAATTATTAAAATTACGTATAATGTGACATCATTTCCTCTTATGTCATAAGTATTTTTTTAAGTTACAAAAAATGATGATTTATATGTTTTCAACCATGATGATATGAATAAGTGAACCGTCAAATGATCCTATAAAACTAAAATATGATACAATTTATTTTTAGATCAAGAAAAATGATGAGAAGACTAAATTATTCACTGGCTTTCACAATAACTAGATATTATGATTAAAATTTTACATTGGTTATTCGTCAAATAAAGTAAAATATGTGGGTACATTATTTTTTTATATTGATCTATGAAAATAATCATTATAAAAATAATATTTTAATAATTGTTTTAAAAAAAATATTATACCAAAACATTGATAAGAAAAAATAGCAGCAAAGGCAAATAATAGAAACCTATAAAATTTAAAAGTTCAATTTAGTAGTATAAATTTATTAGAAAACATTTTTACAATTAAAATGATAGTATACTTTCATAGGTAAAATAAAAAATATTTTAAAAATATATATTAATGAACTAAAATGTAATTATAATTATAAATACTCATCTCATTCCCCTTATAGGTGATTAAACTCATTTGGAAGATATAAGTTCGCATCATAAAATATATATGGAAATAATTTAAAATTTAATCTCAATGTAATGGTATGATGAATAAAAGGAAAACTTATGATAAATATTAATCTTGTGGAATGTGATGATTTTTATGGATGTAATATTATCTTATATGAATCTTTGTATATAATACCTACATTCAAATTTATCATTTATATGACCTAATTGTAGTTCACACACAATTTTTAAGTTTAAAATAACTAACTATATAGTAATCGAATAAAAATAGCTATAAAATAAATGTCACATGTGCAAAACAATGTTTCATTTTTCTTTCAATTCACCTTGCTTACATATAGTATCGATTCATTTAACTGATTGATATAATAATAAATAAAAATAATATATTTTAATAATACATTATCACAAAAATAAAATATTTTAATTCACTATTAATTCTTCAATGTCTTCCATGATAACATTATATAAGTAGAAAAACTAGGGTGTGTTGTTTTTCTTTTGACATAAACACAAAAAAAGTAATGGGTACTTATGTACAATTAATTTAAATGTTATTGATTATATAATTAATAATGTAATGAAATATTATACTATAATTAAATATAACTTTTCACACACCTTATAATAATTAAGAATCCATCACTTAATTTATTAATTTTAAAATAATTCAAAAACATATTCAAATAATTATTAATTTAAAATTGTCTTGACTACTTAAGAAATCATTTATTTTTCTTGGAAACCATACATAAATTTAGTGTTACACTACATGAAATGTTAATAAAGTTACCTTTTTAATAAAAAAAATATTATTTATATTACAATTAATTAATATAATTTTAGGAAACAAGACATTACATTTTCCTTTAAATTCCTTCAAACAATACAATTCCTATCATATTTTTAGTTGCATGCTTCATGATATCCTTCCTCAAAAGTATTAGTAGACAATTACATCCTTGAATGGAAGTAGTCATCAGAATTTGATAGTACTCCTATAACATAAATATGTTTTCTAATAATTTAGAAATTCATTTGGATATAGAAAATGAAGAATATGAATATCTAGTATTGGGTTGTTGTGTTATGTACCTTATTCAGTTCTTAACATTCAGGTATTCTAAAAACAAAAATATTTTTTTTATCTATTTGAATGAAAATATTAAAATAATTTTAAGGTAATATAAATTAAAATATATAATATATGAAAACATGTTTTTTTAGTTTATATACATGGCTTGACAGTCAATGTAATATTTTTAGGATTACCAATCCAATTATAGCCAACTTATATATAAGGACCCGACATTAAACCTTAACTAATATTGAATAAAGTTAATAATTCACATTGAGGATCTTTTCAGGTATAGATTTTTAGAGAATTAGGACATAAATATTACATCTCAAAAGATTATAATGTAGAAAATTCTACCCAGTATCCATTTTTTTCATAAAATAAAAACTCTTAAAAAAAGAGTCATATCTAGTTCCATGTTTAAGACAACATGACTTTTCCATGATCCCATCCTTGACCGTATTGCACATTATGTCATGTGAAAAAAATTTCAAAAACATGGGATGAGCATAAAAAGCTCAGTAAGGGATACACAAAAAAGGAAAACTGTTAGTTTTTCAAAATAACATGTAAATCATGAATACTTTAACATACGTAATACTTTTCACCTTTATGAAGTAGTAAATACTCTTCAATGAATAAAAGATCATTAATTACCCTTTTGTAACCAAAAGATTACCATAAAACCTATATAAAGAACACATAACATATAAAGGTAACTTGAGACATAAATATACTTAAATGGAATAACCATACGGTCGACTTCCACACATATCACTAAATGGAATAACCATACGCCCGACTTCCATACCCAATGCATTGGAGGTTATAATGTAACCACCTATCCTGGTATTCACGACACTACTCATCATTTTGTTTATCATGTAACCACCTGTCAAATGTCCAGGTACCATTATAAAATCATAAGACATAAAAAAAATATAAAGGAAAGAAAATATATCCACATTTCAATCACAATATATCACTTAAATATATTGAATTAACAAATCTATTATCAAAACCATTTTCAATACCAAAATACATATAAGAGTATATGGTATTTATTTTCTTTTAAAAACATTACGGCTTGTTAAGGAAGCCAAAGATCAAATTATACTCGTGGCGGCGGAAAAGGTCATTGTCACAACTTACGTTAAAAGAAACATTCATTTTTTTCGTTTAGTAAAAATCTTCCTAGAAAAAGATTCCCATTGAAAAGTCAAGGGTGTTTATACAGCGTATAAAAGAAAGTCGTGTATTAAAACAAAATATTCCTCAACAAAAGGAGATTGAGATGAAGACCCTTACCTCATGTCCGACTTGACACAATATTTCTTTAATGTCCTAAATAATAAACTAAAGTTAATTTGTACTAGCTTAAGAACCCTTTTCAGGTTTATTATGCCTTTTATATCACTTATTACCATGATATAAACATTATGTAATCATTTAAGTTAATAATGGTCGTTTTGTTGATATTTGGTACTTGTGTCAAAAATGAACACCTTATATTTACAAGTTGTCCATGTGGTGAATAGTCCATTATATCCAGAATGATATTCATTATTTAGATATCATATATATCATATTTATCCTATATATATATATTTATAACAATACATATCATTTGGAGGTATGAAATGAAATGCACCATTGATGGAGACGGTAAGCCGTACGTACGCATGAACACTACGTTCATTTCAATTTCTTATTTTAATGGAATAAAAACAAAATGATACATAGATATATTATAATTATAGTATAATATAATATATATTATCATTAACTCCATCCTTTATATGTCCCACATATGGCATTAACGAGTCATATCACTTTGAGGGGCGGTAGTCCGCACTTCCTCAAATGAAATTATCTCGTTTATCCATAATGGAAACCATAAAGGTAAACTATAAAAGAAAAATAAATAATCATAAATAAAACATAAAAATAATATATATACCATATATAAATATAGTTTCATCTTAATGGCCACCATGAGAGGCGGTAGGAGATAATCGAACAATCATCGATTCGTGAGGCGTTAGTTTTTCATCCACATAAACATTATATTCTTCATCCATTAGATGAAGGTGTGTGTTATTGTAGTTCGAATACTTCTCATAACAACATCCTAGTATATTGAGTATACTAGGGTTGTTACAAAATAAAGGAATAAAAAAAGTTTAGGGGTTGGAGATGTAAAATAAAAGAAAACAATTTAAGAGAAACTATTAGCTTTAATTTGGGTAACCCCCTTTACTATGAACCAAAGGACTTCTTGAAGTGCCTTCTGCCCAAGGTAAGGCTTCTAGGTGAAATAGAGGGATGTAGGGAGCTTAATTGGGTAGAGTGTGGATGAGCCAAAAGGCTTGAGAGGTGTGAGTAATTGGTTATAAATGGTCTCCATTTATAGGGGGGGATAGGGGCTCTTTAGGAAAGAGTGAAAACCTTATTTTATTATAAGCATATCTCCGGTTTCCGAAGGTCCAAAAATAATTAAAGTAGAAGATAAAATGACTCATATTTGAAATAAAATCATCCAATCAGAATTGGACATGTTTTGGAAAATATTTTAATCATTATAATCTTATTTATTTAAATCATTTATTAATGAGGTAAACACTGCATCATTATTGTGTCATAAATAATTTAATTTATTCGGTGGCTAAAAATTATAAAAAAAACCATGATGTTGGAAATATTTTTATCATTCCAATGATTATTTATAGCAAAAAATTTTACTTATATAACACCATAAAAAAATTACGTTACTAAAGAATTTTTGTTTATGTCATTTTTGCCTTTACATAAAATTAATTAATCTAAAGTGTCATTATCATTCATAAGTGGCTCCATGTGGTCCCAAAATAGACACAAAGATTCCCATGGTCGGACATTACTCATAAAAAAAGGTTAGAACATGTTTTAAGGTAAATTTGAATTATTACAATATTCTTTTAACTTTGAATTACCCTATTTACCTTTAACCGTGGTAAAAAGAAGTCAAAAGTTACTATTCACCAAAAAATATTTTCATCTTATTTAACCACATTTTACTTCTTGATAACAAACATGTATGTCGGATTTTCAAAATTGAATACACATAAGTGGTAAAATTTCATTTAAATGAAAATGTTAGTTTTTTTTAACTACTACTAAGTGGTTTCACTATTCATCAATAATTGAAGTTTTTCAGAAAAATACCAATAATTCTGCCTAAGCTATATTTGATATGTAGAATTAAAAAATGATATCTATTTTTCTAAATTCAAAACATATAAGTGGAATTAATTAATTTAAAATTAATTCTCGTTGTTACAACAAATAGCGTGTTTTTAAGAAACAATAACTATCAAAAGATTGCCAATTTTTTAAGTCCACTTTCAAAGTAAAAATAATTGTAATGAACAACATTGAATTAAATTGTAAAAATATATTCTAATTACACTTTAAAAAAAATTAAAAAGATAATATAACCATATAAATAAATTAGATTAAAATGTAGTTTTGAATTAAAATACAATATTTTTCACTATTCATTAAAAAATGATCTTTATCAAAAAAATTCCAAAAAATTACAAAAAGTAAATTTTAATGTCCCCATTCTAATGAAGGGTTATATTTGATCAAATAGAATGTATTAAAGTGACCAAAAATAGATTTAAATAGATTTTTCCATTAAAATGTGGTAAATCAACCTTTTAATTTAAATTATACTTAAAACTAGATTCATTCATATTTTAATCCTCTAAATTTTTATTAAATAAATGTAAATACATTTAAAAAACATGAATAATCATATTGTAGTTAGTTTTTTTCATTCCCGCCATTACAACAACTATGATTTAACTACAATTTTAAATAATAACATTATATTAGTAGTGTGCAACGTAAGATTTCAAAGAAACTCGTTGTTGTGTATCATGTACACTATCGAACATAGCAACCCCTTTAATGTAAAATTAATATTTAATTCTCAAGTATTAATAAATATGAAATATGTCTTATTATTTATTTACCTGGGATGTTACATCCTTCCCCCTTTTGGAAATTTCTTCCTCCCAATTTTACTTATCAAAATAAGTGGGGGTATTTATCCCTCATAGAATTTTTAGATTCCCACATTGCCTCTTGAACCTTTTTCTTTTTATACCAAACCATTACCTGGTGAATTACCTTATTCTTCAACAATTCCTCTCTATAGCCATGAATCTAGAATTTTTGTTCTTCATAAGAGAGATTCTCTTCCAACTGAACTACCTCTGGGTTCAAAACATGAGATAGATCTCGCATAAACTTTCTCAAAATCGAAACATGAAAAAAATTGTATACCTAGGATAAACATGGAGGAAAAGAAACTATGTGCGCAACAGATCCAACTTTCTCCAGGATTTCATAAGGTCCAATGAACCTCGGATTCAACTTTCTATTCTTAGGAAAACCCATCACACTTTTACATGGAGAAACTTTGAGAAAGACATGATCACCTACCTCAAAAGAAGGATCCTTCCTCCGGTTATCTGTATAACTTTTCTGTCTGCTCTGACCTGTTCTCATGTTCTTCTAAATCAACTGAACTTTATCTACCATCTCTTCGACCAATTCTAGTCCCATCAGCTTCCGTTCACCTACTTCATCCCAAAAATCTGGAGTTTGACAATTCTTTCCATATAATGCCTCAAATAGAGCCATCTGTATACTGGAAAGAAAACTGTTATTATATGAAAATTCAAACAAAGAAAGATGTTGGTCCCAACTTCCCTAATAATCCATCACGCGAACGCGTAACATATTTTCCAATGTCTGAATTGTTCATTTTTATTTCCCATCTGATTGAGGATGAAAATCTGTAATAAAATTTAATTCAGTACCCAATGACTTCTGAAGGCCTTTCTAAAAGATAGAAGTAAACCTGAGATCACGATCAGATATAATGGAGAGGGGAACTCCATGCAACATGACTATCTCTTTAACACACAACTGAGAAAGTTGATCTAGAGACAATGTATCTCAAATAGGAAGGAAATGAGTAGATTTAGTCAATCGATCAACAATAACCCAGATTGCATTATTACCTCGAGATGTCTTTGGTAATCCCATGACGAAGTCCATGGATATATTTTCCCATTTCCACTCTAGCACCGGTAAAGGCCGAAGTATCCCTTTTGGTAACTGTCGCTCTACTTTAACCTACTGATAATTAAAACACTTCACATTAAAATCAGCAATATCTCTTTTCATTCCATCCGACCAGTAATACTTCCGATGATCTCTGTACATCTTAGTACTACCAGGATGAACTGAAAACATGGAACTATGTGCTTCACATAACAACTCATTCTTCAACTGTGAATCACAAGGCACACATAATCTCTTCCCAAACCTCAAAACACAATCATTATCAATGTTAAAATTAGGCAACATACCCTTCTGAACCAACTCTGCCTTTTTCGGTAACTCACTGTCTTCTTTCTACGCTTTCTTTATTCTGTCCGATAGAGATGATCTCACTGAAAACTGATACAAAATAGAAGAATTTCCTGCACTAAAAACTTCTATTCCAAAGTTCATCAAATCAATAACCAAAGGATCTTGTTCCATACGTAACATAGTTAATGAAGCATTACTTTTTCTACTCAAAGAATCAGCCACTTTATTTGCTTTTTCCTCATGGTAATGGATCGTTTAATCATAATCATTGATTAATTCCAACCATCTCCTCTGTCTCATGTTCAATTATTTTTGAGTGAATATATACTTCAATCTTTTGTGATCAGTATATATTTTACACTTCAATCCATACAAAGGATGCCTCCAAAATTTTAAAGCAGAAACAACATCAGCTAATTCCAAATCATTTTTAGGGTAATTTAACTCATGGGGTTTCAACTAATGTGAAGCGTAAGCAATTACCTAATCATTCTGCATAAGGACACAACCAAGTCCTTTCAACGAAGCATAACTGTAGATAACAAACTCACCATTTCTGGAAGGCAGAGCTAAAACTGGAGCATTCACCAATATTCTTTTCACTTCCTGAAAACAATCATCACATTCTTTTGTCCAAATGAACTTAACACCATTTCAAGTTATCTTAGTCATTGGACTAGATAACCGTGAAAAATTTTCAAAAAACCTCTAGTTATAACCTGCCAAACTCAGAAAACTATGAATCTCGGATATATTTGTGGGTCTTGGCCATTCTTCAAAAACTTTTATTTTTGTAGGATCAATAGTTATGCCATTTTTTTAAACAATGTGACCAAGGAATGAAATTTGTTTTAACCAAAACTCACACTTGCTGAATTTCCTAAATAATTTTTTTCTTATATGTTTTTCAAGAAAACCTTTAAATGACTTTCATGTTCGTGCTTAATTTTTTAATAAACCCAAATCTCATTAATGAATAAAACCATAAACTTATCTAAGAACTCAAGGAAAACTCTATTAATAAGATCCATGAATACAGCAGGTGTATTGGTTAATCCAAAATTCATAACTAAAAATTCATAATGGCCATATCTAGTATGAAATGTGGTCTTCGGAATGTCTGCTTCCTTTAATTTCAACTGATAGTACCCCTACCTCAAATCAATATTCTAAAAATACTGAGCTCCCTGGAGCTAATACTACTTCATTCGATGGCCCAACATCTGCTGAAGTAGTTGCAAAGGATTTCACGATGCCTTTCTGCTTTTAGGATTGCTAATTTCCCTCAGTTGAGTTCTTTTCTGGACACTCATTTTCATAATGACCCATTTAATTACACTTCAAACATATTACTGATGGCTTTTCATTGCCTGCATGATCATCTTCCTTATAGTTATGAGAAATATGACCAGACTTACCACACTGGAAGCACTTTCCAGACATTGATAAACATTCTCCAGGATGATTTTTACCACCCTTCTCACATGATGGATATTTAGTTTTCTTACCCCCAAGCTTCTTTGATGAATTATTCCCCTTTCCCTACCAACTGGATCTCTTATTCTATTGTTTTTCAAAGAACACTTGATCATCGACAAACTCCATATCCACCTTCTCTTCACATAGAACAAGTTTTTCATAACTTTTGAACTCACGAGAAGCTAAACCCTTCAATACATTGTCATTAATCCTGAGTAAAAATGGTTGATTTTACTATCAAGATCTCGTATAAAATTTGGAGCATACTTTTCCAGTCGAGTTAATTTTTCTTTATAAGCATCCACTGAGTCATCATCCTGTCTTAATTCTAGGAATTTTTTTTACATCCTAAGACGGACCACCTTAGGAAAATATTTCTCAAGAAACATATCTTTTAATTCATCCCAATCAATAGCATCAATCTCCTCACTATCCCGGATATTTTTTCACCATCGACCACCACTGATCAGCTTCACCTTAAAAATGGTAAACATCAAGACTAACCTTTTGATGTTCTAAACAACCCATGACATCGAAAATCTCTTCCAGTGCCTTAATCCACCCTTCTGCTAGAACCGGATTAGATGATCCTCTTAATGATGGGGTATGTTGTCTCATGAAATGATCCACTACTAACATGTTCCACTATGGTGGATCTAGATGATCTCGTACATGGATACCACAACCATTTATAGCCCGATTCAACTATGCCATCACTGCAACAAACTGTTCAGTTCCGATTCTGACCATCTCAGGTTGTTGATTTGGAAGGTTGTCTTCCTCCTGATGTCGTACCAACATAGCTTCCCTGTTTCCTCTGAGGAAAACCATTCTGAACACAAAAATATCTTAGGCAAAGCAACATGGTAATCTTTAAATGCTATATCATATCAATATTACCATAAATTAATTTATGGACATTTATTTAACAATACCCTAACTCCTAATGTTATCTAATTTGACCTCTGATACGAACTATAAGGACCAAAACATGAACCTTACATAATATTGAATTATGTTAATAATTCAAATTGAGGATATTTTCAGGTTTAGAGTTTTAGAGAATTAGGACATAACTATTACATCTCAAAAGATTACAAAGTAGACAATTCTACCCAGTACCCATTTTTTCATAAAATAGAAACTCTTAAAAAAGAGTCATGCCTAGTTCCATGTTTAAGACAGCATAGTTATTCCTTGATCCCATCTGTGACCCTATTCCACTTTATGTCATGTGAAAAACATTTCAAAAACTTGGGATGATCATAAAAAGCTCGGTAAGGGATACACAAAGAAGAAAAACTGTTAGTTTTTCAAAATTATAAGTAAACCATGAATACATTAACATAAGTAATACTTTTCACCTTTATGAAGTAGTAAATACTCTTCACTGAATAAAATATCATTACATACCCATTTGCAACCAAAATATTAACATATAACCCTTATAAAGAACACATAACATATAAATGTAACATGAGACATAAATATACTTAAATGGAATAACCATATGGTTGACTTCCACACATATCACTAAATGGAATAGCCATACGACCAACTTCCATACCCAATGCATTGGATGTTATAACGTAACCACCCATCCCAGAATTCAAAGAACCACCCGTCATTTGGTTTATCACGTAACCACCCGTCAAATGTCCAAGTACCATTATAAAATCATAAGACATAAAACAAATATAAATGAAAGAAAAAATTTCTACATTTCAATCACAATATATCACTTAAAGATATTGACATAACAAATCCATTATCAAAACCATTTTCAATACCAAAATACATAAAAGAGTATATGGTAATTATTTTCTTTTAAAAATATTATGGCTTATTGAGGAAGCCAAAGATCAAATAATACTCACGGTGGCGGAAAAGGTCGTTTTCACCAATTACATTAAAAGAAACATTATTTTTTGTCATTTAGTAAAATGCTTCATAGAAAAATATTGCCTTTGAAAATTCAATGGTGTTTATACAGAGTATAAAAGAAATTTTTGTATTAAAAAAAATATGCCTCAATGAAAGGAGATTGAGATGAAGTCCCTTACCTCGTGTCCAACGTGACTCGATCATTCTTTAATATCTGGAATAATAAACTAAATATAATTTCTACTTTATTAAGAACCTTTTTAAATTTTATTATTACTTTTATATCACTTATTTACATGTTATAAACATTATGTAATCATTTAAGTTAATAATGGTCGTTTTTTTGATATTTGGTACTTGAGTCAAAAATGAACACCTTATATTTACAAGTTGTCCATGTAATCAGTAGTCCATTATATCCAGAATGATATTCATTATTTAGATATCATATATATAATATATGTCCAGTATATATATATATTTATATCAATACATTTCATTTGGAGGTAAGAAATGAAATGCACTGTTCATGGAGATAGTAACTCGTACGTACGCATGAACGCTACTTTCATTTCTATTTCTTGTTTTAATGGAATTAAAATATAATGATAAATAGGTATATCATAATTATAGTATAAAATAATATATAATATCATTAACTCCATCCTTTATATGCCTCACATATGGCATTAACGAGTCATATCACTTTGAGGGGGCGGTTGTCCGCACTTTCTCAAATGAAATTATCGCGTTTATCCATAATGGAAACCATAAAGGTAAACTATAAAATAAAAATAAAGAAGCATAAATAAAACATAAACATAATATATATATCATATATAAATATAGTTTCATCTTAATGGCCACCATGAGAGGAGGTAGGAGATAATCGAACAATCATCGTTTCGTGAGGCGCTAGTTTGCCATCCAAAGAAACATTATGTTCTTCATCCATTAGATGGAGGTGTGTGTAAGTGTAGTTTGAATCCATCTGATAACAACATCATAGTATATTGAGGATACATGTTTTGTTACAAATGATAGGAATAAAAAGATTTTAGGGGTTGTAAATGTAAAATAAAGAAAACAATTTAAGAGAAACTATTATAATTAATTTGGGTAACTCCCTTTGGTTTGAACCAAAGGACATCTTTAAGTGACTTCTTCCTAAGGTAATGCTTTTAGGTGGAAGAGAGAGATGGAGGGAGATTTACTGGGTAGATTTTGGATGATCCAAAAGTCTAGAGTAGTGTGAGTAATTGGTTAGAAATGGTCTTCTTTTATTAGGGGGAGGATGGGCTCTTTAGGAAAGTGTGAAAACATTATTTTATTATAAACATATCTTCGGTTTCAAAAAATCAAAAAATCATTAAAGTAGAAGATAAGATGACTCATATTCGAAATAAAATCATTCAATAAGAATTGGACATGTTTTGGATAATATTTTAATCATTATAATCTTATTTATTTAAATCATTTATTAATGAGGTAAACACTGCATCATTATTGTGTAATAAATAATTTAATTTATTGGATGTCTAAAAATTATAAAAAAATACCATGATGTAGGAAAAAAATTTATATTTATAATGAATATTTATAGTCAAAAATATTACTTATATAACACCATATAAAAATTATGTTTCTAAAAGATTTTTGTTTATGTCATTTTTGCCTTTACATTAAATTAATTAATCTAATGTGTCATTATCATTCACAAGTGGCTGAATGGGGTCCCAAAATAGACCCAAATATGACAATGGTCGGTGATTAATCATACAATAAGGTTAGGACATGTTTTAAGGTAATTTTTTATTATAACAATATTCTTTTATCCTTGAATTACCCTATTTACCTTTAACCATGGTAAATAAAAGTCAAAAGTTACTATTCACCAAAAATTATTTTCATCTTATTGAACCAACTTTTACTTCTTGATAACAATAATATATGTATTATTTTCACAATTCAATACACAGAAGAGGTAAAATTTTATTTAAATGAAAAAGTCAGTTTTTTTAACTACTACTAAGTGGTTTCACTATTCATCAAAAATTGAAGTTTTTCAGAAAAATACCAAAAATTCAGCCTAAGCTATATTTGATATCCCAAATTCAAAAATAATGTCTATTTTTATAAATTCAAAACATATAATTGTCATTAATTAATTTAAAATTAATTCTCGTTGTTACAACAAATAGTGTTTTTAAGAAACAATAACTATCAAAAGATTGACTGTTGTTTATGTCCACTTTCAAAGTAAAATTAATTCCAATGACCAACATTGAATTGAATGGTAGAAATATATTTTAATTACACTTTAAAACCAATTAAAAAGATAATCTAACAATATAAATAAATTAGATTAAAATGCAGTTTTGAGTTAAAATACAATATTTTCACTATTCATTAAAAATGAACTTTATCGGAAAAATTACAAAAATATACACAAAGTAATTTTTGATTTCCCCATTATAAAGAAGGATTTTATTTGCTCAAAAAGAATATATTAAAGTGACCAGAACTAGATTTAAAGAGGTTTTTCCATTAAAAGGTGGTAAATTGGACTTTTAATGTAAATTATGCTTAAAATTCGATTCATTCATATTTTAAGCCAGTAACATTTTATTAGATAAATGTAAATACATTTACAAACATTTATAATCATATTGTAGTTATTTTTGTTCATTCATTCTAATACAACGACTAGGATTTAACAACCATTAAAAATAATAATGTTATATTATTAGTGTGCAACGTAAGATTTCAAAGAACCCCGTTTTTGCGTATCAGACACGCTATCAAACATAAAAACCCCATTAACTTAAAATTAATATTTTATTCAAAAATATTAATAAATATGAAATATGTATTATTTTTTATTTACCCGGGATGTTACATTATAAGTAATAATTGATGCTCTAGTTAATTCATCTATAATATAAATTATCATCACCTGTAGTAAATTTGACTCTATATATTGATGATGTAAGGTATTACTAATATAATTTTAGAACTACTATTATGAAATATGACACTGAATATCCCCAAAAAATAGCTCATATTAGAAGGTTAACTATATAGGATATGGAAGAATGAGATATGTAGGTTAAAACATTATCTATATGTTGAAAAACCTCAACTTCCTGATAGTCTAATAATTTCCTCCATTGATTCATCCAAATATCAAGCTTATGATTTCAATAAATCCATTTTATCCATGTATGTTTCCTCACTTTAAGATAAAAATAGGAAATTGAACACTTTTCAAAGAGATACACCCACCTCATATCATCATACTTAACTAGGGTGTGCTTCCTTTCCTAACAAAATTTCCAATATATCCTTCAATCATAAGGATGTAATGATATCCATTGTGTTATCATACCAAATTGAATTTTATAAATAATACATTGAAATTATATTAGTTTTATAAAATTAAATAATAGTGTATTTAAAAAAAACAATTCTTACAATATTATATACTTGTAACTTTGACACTTCAAAAAGATATTTCCATTTTTTCATCATTTATACCCTTTTTATTTTTCATATAGATCTAGGTGAAATGGGGGAAATATTATTGGATCCCAATGAATCGGTTCTTGATTTATCTAACTTATTTTAAATAATTTTTTCTTCCAGAATTATATTCCCTCCTGAGATAAAGTATGACGATGCACATTATCTTCCATGGTTTCATAATGAGATGTTTTTGGAACTTGTTTTTTATTAAAAAATTAATTAAATATTCTTTAAATAATAATATAAAAATTTAAATTACATGGTTGAAATTACCCTTAATGAAATTTCACCACTTGTACCTATTAAATTCCCTCCTTGACTCATAGAGAATTCATGTATGATCCCAAAATTGTTACCTCCAAAGGGTGATGGATTTACCACTAACAATGGGGTCATAAACCACAAATATGAGTTGAATTACCATAATAATCCCTGGAATGACACGAATAAAAACCAATCAATTTCATCATGTACTGACCCACATATTTATAAATGAAATCCCCTTCATGAATGAATATATTCCTTGTTATGTAATATAGTTATAAAAAATATATATTTCATTTTGATATTGAAAATTATAAAATATAGCTATAACAGGACTATTGTGGATAAATATCAATTATAATCATAACCATTGATAATATAGTCATTATATAGTGACCATTAAGATTAGTTTATATTAAGAGTTTTAATGACGTCTAATTTATGTAGAAGGAAGGAGTGATTACCTTTACCAGTAGGATCATTCCTTACGATACCCATTTATTAGTTATTATATATGATATGTCATCAATGTGATTTTTACTTGTCTAAGCCCATGAAGATATTCGACAACTAAAACTCAAGAGGAAGAATTTATGGAAGAAGTTCAAGCTTATTGATATCACTTCACAAACCATCTATTACACATGATTTCCTTCAGTCATACACTAGTGAAATTAGGTATTTGGTATATTGACCATAATAAAATCATATTTAATTTCATTTAGAAATTAAATAATAAATATTTCTATTCCTTTTCCCTTATTATTATATTTATTTGATAAATATATTTTTACGAAGAAAGAAAACCAAAATTGTGTTGTTAATTTCTATTAAAATACATTTTTTTAATAATTTTTTTGAATTTTGAAAGAAATTTTATATCCATGAAATAGTCTTATAAAACAATATTTTTATAAATATACAAGATAATATAATTTAATGAATCCCCAAGTAATTGTTCTAAGGTCCATAAATTTTATAGTGTCATAAAAACTAGTATTATATAGTAAATAATGATTTAATTTATTAAAATGTATAAATTCTTCTATTTTCAAATATATTTTGATAAAATAAATATTATTATTTATATCATTATGTTGTAATTTTCCAGTGGTTATTTTTTATAATTTTCTAAAATAGCTGAATTGATTGTTGAAAATTAAATTAATATAAATATATTGCTTGTGTTATGATATTATAATGGTATTAACATGATGTAATAAATAATATAATATACAACCCTAACAATAAACATGGTTTCCCTTTAAAATGAAATGTTTTAAATGTAATTATACTATGTTTAAAAACCTATAATGTATCCTTAATAACTTATATTATATTTTGAGTGTTTAAAATTTTTTCTTCATGAAAATGACTTACTTTCACATAATGAATGATATTATTTTAATTATTTAAGTTATTAAACATGTAAAATATTTCATACCACTCCCCTTGGTTATAAACCAAGGGAAGGATTTTTGTTTTGGTTAATTTATTATTTAGATGCTGAAACGTATGTTATAAAATTAATAATGAAATGAACTCTCTTTTTCTATAAATACCAACTAATTATAACATATTTATTCACTATTATTACTTTAATCACAATTTTAATCTCCTTATACCACATTAAATTATTCCCAACATGTTAAAATGTTGTTAAGAATATCCTCCCAATATTTTACAAGTAACTTCTCAAGTAAGGGACCTCTCTCTATCTTCTTTTCCAATCAAGAGATTACATTACATTAATAATTTTTTTATTTCCAATTTTTTATTTTTCATATGAATTTACACTTATATTTATTGTATATATTATTACCATATTAGGATAGACCACCTTTCCCTCTCATTAATCCCTTTCGCAAACCTTTATATACACATGTTTTGCTGCACAAATTATTTCATGATTTTCCTTAAGAATTTTTTTTATTATTAATACCCAATATTATTTTTATTAAAAAATATTCAAATAGATATAAATAACCATATTTCAATAGTGAAATTCATTAATCCATCCCACTCTTCTTATTAATGTGATTAAAACTAATGAAATATTTTCTTATATTTTATGAACTATATAGAATACAAATGCATGTTCATGATATGGATGTGATGGGTGGTCCTAGAATTTTATAGCCCTTTAAATCATTAGATAATGTTTTTATCTTATGATATACCATGAATGGTTCATAGGATATTAAACTAATCCCCATATGTTATGATTTATTTGTTATTAAAGTTGACCTATGATTATGATGTGATGTTTTTTGTTGTTTCCACATTCCTTTCCTGATTTTATTTTATGATATCATATGATGTCATTATTATATGTTCATTATTATCATTACCAAATTTTTATGACCCCATGATATTCCCGTTGACTCACATTTCTTTATTTACATCACATAATTCTTTGATTATTCTCATTCTATGATTTATAGATCACCCTGTTCTTATATATGTGCATAGGTTATCCCATGCTATATTAGAAGTTCCATATAATTCAATGGAAATCTATGGAGTTTTGAAATAAGGTTATTATATTCAATTATCATTTTTTATGTATCTATTTACCCAAAGTCTCTAGTCCTATTAAGTCCTCGAAGTTGTATATTTTGTATCTTTATGTGAATAAACATGTAATAATGTGTAAACGTGTTTTGGGTTTTCATTGTTGTAATTGAATAAAGGTTTTGTTATTTATTTAGTATTAGGATTAAAAAATCTTAGTAAAATATTTTGGTATAATTTTAAACATATAAAAGCATCTCTTTATTTTCGTAATGTGAATTTCTAATGGTTATTAGTGAAATTAAATCCTTGACTAGATAATAACAAGTGGATACGGCTTTGGAAAAATATAACTATTGGTAATAACTCTAAAAGGACTAATTTGATATTATGTTAACATGTAACTATTATACTACAAATATTCCTACTAATACACACATAGATACACTCATGGGGGATATTCATTGGTTATAATTTGTTTTTTAAAAACCTATGTTAAGGGAACAAAATATTTATATAGAATTTTATTTTAATAAATTGATTTAGATTGACATACATTAAAAACTAGAAATTCATAGGTTATAGAAGATGTGTTATTTGTGGGTTATCACTTTTTTCACAGTTTCCCTTTTATATGTTAATTAGTTTAAAAACACTAATCTGTAATTTTTTTTATTTTAGTTAATTAATAGAATTAAGAGGAGTCCTGGAAAAAACTATTGTGATGGGAAATGTGATTAATTCCCAATCAATGATCATATATGATGGGAGAAACAGCCAATAAATTCAAGACAATTATTACATAATTAACTCATGTTTTAAATAGAGACTTGAATCAAGAGGAATTCCCACATCCCCGTAAAAAGAAAAAAAATATGATTTAAAACTTTATGTAAAAAAGCCACTAAATTTCATTGTATCTTATGATACCATAATTATAGAATATACGGTACACTCTATTGATAATATATTCTCTATACTCCAATGATTTAAAAAATAGAATGTTGTGATAGTTGTTTATTATTAGGAAGTAGAGGTTGAACAATGATTGATATTGACCAAGAATATTAATCCCAAGGAAGACATAACATTTATGGTATAGGAATAATTCAAGAAAATGTTTAAAATAAATATTTTTTCAATCTCCATTTTAGAATTTTGAGGTAGGTAATTAGATATAATAAAAATATGGATACATATATAAGGGTTCATGAGGAAAAAATCACAATTCATTCACAATATTCCTTCTACTTTGTCTCTAAACCCAAAAAAGATGACTAATTCATTCGTGGGTTAAATATTAGTTTATAAAAATATTTTGTGACTCAATACATTGAAATATATAGATAAATTTTATGAAATTTCATTAATATCAAATTTAATATATCTCAATCATAAGAGGTCTCACTTGGGTGGGGATAAAAATAAGACGATGGATTATTACCCTAGAGAATCAAAGTATAAATCTCTTAGAATAATAAAGAGATAGCTTCCCATTTTTCAAAAAGTGATAGAAGAATCGTGCTTGAAATTTATTAAATGGTATAACGAAATGATTTTTGTATGCGAAGGAGGGGCCTAAAACTAGTAAATGATGACATTATATGAAGAAAACAACAGATGTATTAGATGGAAGAAAATTTATAATCATCCCTCATTCAATTTATAAATGTTTCAACTAAAAGGAATAAATAAATTATGGAAACTAATGCACCAAGTCAAGGGTTATTAAAGAGAATCAATGATAATACATTCCATGGACTAGAGGGAAATGGAAATCATATACCATCCAAACAATTGAGGTGGACCCAAAAACTAAATTGGTGAAAATTATTCTATTTATTCATTCAATATTAATAAATGTATTATTTGATTCTAGTTATAGTAATTCATTCATATAACACTAGTTTAGTAGAACTTTTCAAACACCACCTCAAAAAATGGATGTTAAATTAATGATGAACCTAAAAAATGGGGAAATTATTATTATATCCATATAATATAAATCATCCACTTTCAATATTGTTTGGATGAATTTCCCAATGAACCATGTGAAACTACCTTTGGTGGAATTTTATATCATCATGGGTATATATTGGATTTCTTAATATAGCGCCGAATTAAATATTCTATAGAACGAAATCAAAATCTATATATCAAATCAC
This sequence comes from Viscum album, assembly GCA_963277665.1. Classification (NCBI taxonomy): domain Eukaryota; kingdom Viridiplantae; phylum Streptophyta; class Magnoliopsida; order Santalales; family Viscaceae; genus Viscum; species Viscum album. The sequence continues at coordinate 1,306,869,939 of OY728134.1, read as the reverse complement.
CCTTTGATTCAATATAAGTATAATGAGGTGGATAAATATCATTTTGGATATTCATCTCAAGAATGGATATTATTTTGATATATGAAAGAGTATCCTGATTAAAATATTGAATCCTTAGAAAAAATAATACTTGATTAATTTCCCATTTTAAGATAATATACTAATATGTTCCCCATACAATTTCTTAGTCTTCCTCCCAACTATGGGGTTGAGATCTAAATTGATCTTAGTCCCAAATATTTGAAAATATCAAAGACTCTATATTGATTAACCACTATTAAATAGTAACAGATGAAGAATCAAATAAAATAGAATAAATATAAAGGGGTAATAATACATTGTAATTCACCATAGGGCACACAATTCCTTATCATAAAGAATAAGTATGGTTCAATTAGACTCTAAAATGATTATAATGAGATAAATAATATCCTGATAAAGAAAATATATCCTATAACATAGATTGATTACAATATCAATTATCTATGTGAAAACTAATACTTCTTAAAGGATAATATTTGGTTTTGATATTATCAAGTAAAGGTGAAGAATTTGGATATCTCTGTGATTGATTTATATAGATGGTACGATCACCAATAGTTCTTATTTATTCTATTTAGACTCACTACTACTTGATCTATCCATATGGAGATAATGAAATGAGTCTTTAGGGATTACCTTGATAAATATTTTGTAATATTTATACATGATGTTGTTACCTAGTCTAAAAAATATAATGAACAAGAAGAGAATTTGAATTATATGCCGAAGACCTTATAAAAGGAAACTTTATATGTGATATATAGTTAATATGAGTTTCTTGATGGAAAAGTGCCTTCCTAAGGCATTCTATCCCCAATAAAGGGATATTTTTGGATCGCTTATTGATATGGTAAATTGAGTGATGTCAAGGAATATCATATCTAATAATTATTATTTGTGTATATTGACTGTTACTTCACTATTTTTGATTTTTGAGAAATATCTAATGATTTTAAAACCCATAAACTAAGCTAAATTTAATGGGATTGATGTTTTTCTAGATTGATGAATACTAGGATAGATTTAAAAAGTTAAATAGGCGGATATTCATTTCAAATATACTCATATTACTAACTAGAGGATAAGTATTTGTGATCTACCCTAACAAGTCTATGAAAGGATTGGGTTTTGTTCTCATGAAAAACGAAAAACATATAGAATATGCCTCCCACCATTTAATGTTCCTTGAGTAGAATTAAATGATGTAGGATTTTGAATTGGATGTAGTAATATTGACATCAAATATTTCGTGACATTATGTCTATAGTGGGATGTATGAAATCTATATGGATCATATGAGACTTAAGTATATATTCTCAAAAATTGAGATCAATATACACTAATGATTGTTTTTATAGTTGATTATGGATTATGATTGTTCAATAAATTACCATCTTTGGAATTTGAATAAAGTGAAATATTCTATGAGTATAAATGATTCCACAACCTTGTCCATGAAATATATTGAATGGGATCCAATATTCGTGGAAATTAAATGGATGGACATATGAATCAGAAAAGGTATAGAATAGATCCTTTCTTGAACAGATTCATAACCATACATTCATTATATGATTAATGATGAGTATAAAGATTATGTGGAGATATAGAAAAATGAAACAAATATTCTGGATATCATATCTTCCAAATATAGATTAATAAGTTTTGTAACCAAAATATGATTCTAATAAAAACCAAAACAAAAGATAGAATTTTTGGATGAATCACATAGATGGTTCTTATCTATTCATATATGAAACACTAAGATATTTTGAGATCAATTTTTTTTTATTGGATAAAATTTTATGGGAGATTATGGAAATTTTATATCAATGCATTTTATGCCAACAAGCCAATGATGAAAAACCTAAGTCTAAGGGAATGATGAAACCATTTCCAATAATTTTATGGAAATGGGAAAAACTAACCATAGATTTCATCATGGGAATCAATAAAATATCTAAAGGACATCACACTAATTGGGTGGTATCTTATCACATTAGTTAGTTACCACATCTCATTGTTATAAATAAAGATTTATCACTAGAAAAACTGGTCAAGATATAAATAAGTTAAAAAGAAATATTTCAGGGAGTACCACTCTCTATTGTGTGTAACCAAGATCTGAGTTTTACCTCCCAGTTCTTTTCACGACACCATACCCCAAAATTGTACCCCCTGGATCAGAAATGATGAAATCGAGATAATGACCACTAGGTCCCACCTCCAGTAGGCCCCATGTTGGAGACTAGCACTGGGGGTACAATTTGCATTCATATGAGAGGCATTACCACCAATGAAAATAAATAAACACATATAAGACAAATAATAAAATCAAGAATTGGTCACACACACACACACACACACATATATATATATAAGAAAAATACAATATTCTAAAAAACAATATCATACAATATTGAAACAGGTGGAAAGAAACAATAATTAACAAAAAATTGATGTCAATAGCGACCCTAAAGCCCATGAAACTCCATCAAAACCGCAAGATAGTAATATCAACCCCGATAACCATCCTGGTCTAGGTGAACTAAAAAATAGACTATATAGACATAAGATGAGGATAACAGTATACTCAGTTGGATCCACTCCTAATCGTATCATGAAAATGATAATGAAATCATTCTAAAGAATAGTGAACACCAGTGAATCTATCTCATCACCTAAACATAAATGTTAAATTACCATCCCCATCATGGATTACTCTCAACAATTATCACATAATTGAGTGAATAATATAATAATGAACATCAATGGTACTCCACTCTCTCTTCTTCATTCCTAATCATTTCTCTCCAAAATTGGCCAGCCTGAAAGCACCTGAGAAAGAAATCACAACATTCACATCGTGTATCACATCATAACATCATCCTATCTATATAAAAATATATAGTAAACATGTAGTTTCTATGATCGAAAAAATATCATATAATTTGTATCATACACTAGGTATTATACCTCAAACCATCACAAAACATACACATAGTATATACCTCAAGCTAACACAGTAGATACCCATGATAGCTTTATTAATCCTTGGGATACTATATCTAAATATAATTTTTGCTAAAAATAAACATAAGACATTAAAAAAATTATACACTCAAGTTTTATAATCTAACCACCTTGTATAACATCACAACTAACTACAAATAGAATAGAGTACACAAGAGGGGATTGTCAGCCATCCATCCATCCAACATGTTGTTGGGGAAAACACCCCATATGGCTCAGAATCCCTAGTGTGTCAATCACCCTATCCAACATGGGTGGGGTAGAATATGAAATCACATAATATATAATATATAATATATAATATACCTCATTAACACACTATGGGAATAACCTATTACTAATCTCAACTACAAATATTATAACTCGGACACCTGACTGCCACTATTGTGGACTAGATTTCCTATAAGAATTAAAGAATTTTATATAGATACATAAAATCAAATCCTTCCTTTTTATCATTTAATTTCATCAATTTATTTATTTTCATATAATTATTCATTATCATTAATCTAAATTACATTTCATTAATCATAATAGTAAATCCCATTCCATCTTAGCATAATCCAAACCGACTCAACAATTTCTCAAAATAAACATCTTATAAATAATTTTCATTAAAACATGTAAAAGCCAAATAATTTAAAACTTTATTTATTCATTATCATCATTCAATATCCTGGTACTATTGGAAAACCATCATAGTCTCCCATAACGAGAAACAAGTAGCTAAGAACATCAATCTGCCTCAAGAATTGGGGAAGGGAATGCAGATAAATAAGAAAATAAGACATTAGATATTAAAGATATCCAAAAACAAAAATCCTATCTATTATCATCACATCAATGGGTAATCCCATATTTAATCCATTCCTTCATCTTAGGTGATATCCCTGACTCCCTCATGCATATACTAATGCATCTCTCCATCACATGCTTCATTTACTACCACTTCAATATCGCCTCCCTTCCTCACATCAAATTAGAAATATGAGGCTCATACATATCTAGATCATATTATAGGGATCATATCAAAAGAACATAATAATGTCCTAAGAAACAACATGAATAATCAACAGTAAAACTGGGACCTCAAAGTAAGGCATGTAACCATCACACATAAATGAGCTCTTGTAGATCCAATCACAAGGAACTCATCATTCTCAAGAAAGTAAGTAGATCAAGAATCATCAATAATATTTTTCACATAACTAGTTATTATTCCATATTGAATGAAAAAATTCATTTATTTATTGGTTCTAACTACATGTATCCTAATGCATCAACTATCACAATATTTAACAAGGAGAAACATATTTATTACATTAACAGCCAGATTCATTAAACATTCCTCTTATTTATTTAATATAAATAAAATTAATTATCAATTAATTGTGGATTTATGTTATTTTGCAATTTACATCAATAAAAATATGATCCATATCATAAACAATATTTATTAAAATAAAGTCATAAACTTCAAACTACCTTGAAAACCAAGAGGCAAACAGATATCACAGTACAAAGAATCCCCAAGAACATGTGATCGTTAACCAATTATACAATCTGGTTCAATATTTATTAGGTCAATTTCATTTCTATATAAAGGTAAAAATCATTCTATATTTATCATTTCACATAAATAAAATATATAATCAATTAATCCCATACCTCAAAGGCATAAACATTTTTCACATGAGAATGAACCAGTGTTATTAATCTCTAATGACCTACCCATGATGAAACTGAGATCTCTTAATAACAACATGCATAAAACACACGAAAAATAAACAATGAAACCTCATTAAAACCAAAAAAGATAAAATTTCATAACATAGAAAGAATATATGCGAAGAAACAAGATCAAACTAAGAGATCCCAGAAGAAAATGGAGGACGAACATACCAAGGATCAGCATGTATCACCACATATTTTATATATAAGCACAATGATCAATTCCATTCATTGAAATTTAAACATGATGAATGAATGAGACATTAGTTGTTTGGAATGAGGGATATAGGGTTAGATGCAGTAGGGTTTGTAAGAAAATTGAGCGGTAAAAACATATAAAAATGAATTACATAATGGAATTATAGGATGTTAAATTTCCATTAACATCATGTAATCTTTGGGGTTCAGTTTCACTGATAACACTTTGACTTTTTATTATTTAACCGCAAAATATACTTGACATGAACTGTACTATATAAGACATGAATCCACCTTTCACTTCATGTAACAAAACATGGAATGAGTTCTCTCCACTTTGAAATTTTTTGAACCTCACATACATGATTTGAAAACATATTGCACAACATGTATTCTTATAGTTTTATCCATTGATATATGAACCCCACCTAGAATATATTGTCCTATGAGCACCAAAATCCTCAATAACATGTAAAAGTTTTATTCCATGTAGATTCTATGCCTTAAATTAAATACCTCTCAAAAAATTATCATCCCTGAGAATCTAAAACCAAACTAGAGAGAAAACAGAATGGGTTCATCTAAATATCTAGCCCATGAGATTCATCTTAAGGATCTCAACATCACAGGAGCTCACCAACCTCATCTGAATAACAATCACAAAAACCATTCCCCAATAATAACCAGCTCCCAAAAAATTCATGGGTGATATATAACTCAATAGAGAGTATATCCAGAACATGAAACAACAAAAAACCCATCTTATAAACAAAACAGTCAACATAAAACAAGAATTAACACAAGATAAGATATAAACATCAAATAAATTGGGGTATTATTGTAATATTTGTGACACTAGTTCCCAGGTATTATCTTCCATGCCACCGTGACTCCACAAAACAAGAAACAATGGAATAAAACACCTATGATACACCCTATATTGGTGGTATTATATCTCCATAGGATTCTCTTAAAAGGTATCATCATTATCAACATTAATCTCACCCTAATCGATGACTTGTGAGTAATTAGGGAGATAATGAAAGAGCTGTGACAATTGAAAACATCATGCATCCAACTCATATATGAAGGGATGCATTTATCGATATCCCAGGACTCCAACATGAGTCATAACCTTAAAGTATCTAATAAATCAGGAGATAGAAAAATCCCATGACCAAACATTCACTACCCATGATAGAGGGTCCCCTTTAGGAATGTGTGACCTCCAATGTAGAACACCGGTTGTGTCATCCTATGATTGGCATAGGATTTATGTTGAACCTGGATTTCATTCATCCTATGGACAATTACTTGAACCACATCTCTCAAATTGGTTACTAGTTATGGCTCAATAATTGTTTCCTCTCTAACCTCATTCTCGAAAAATAGAGAAAAGTAAGGTCAGTTATAAAAATAATCAAACTATTTCCTAGAAATAATGGATTGGAAACTACTATTGTAATAAAACATGGTCAAGGAAGTGTACCTTATGGATGGACATCCAAAATCTAGGAAATGTGAGCACAACATGTATTCAAGATTCTAGATGTTCTACTCTATCTGACCATCTGTCTTTGGTTGAAAATAAGTGATAAGGCATAACTGAGAAATAAAAGTATGATGGAAACCTCTCCACCCCATGGTGGTAGAATAAGGATCACAATCAGAGATGATTATCCTTGGGACTCTGTGTAGTCATGAAACCTCCTCTAAATATTAAATCAACCAAACTCTACTGAGCTGGACTCCCTGATCTTAATAGAGTGGGATGATTTCATTAAACAATCCATTGTCACCCATATAACATAATACCCTCACTAAGCTCAAGGTAAGATGATAAAAAAGCCCAATGAGACGTCATCCCACTTTCACATGAGAAAATATAAGGTATGGAGAGAAAATTAGGAAAATAGTGCTCAGTATCCACCTTTTGGGATACCAAACATCACGAATCAAATTCTACGACATTATTCTTGAACCCATGCATTAAAAACTAACCTGACAAAGGCAATTGTATATTTTTCACGCCAGGATGTACATCCAATGTTGAAATATAAAACAAATGGAGAATGATCTCATGCCTCATAAAAAGGAACAAAAATACTTCCTCTTAATAGCACCTGGTATTGTCCATCCTTATACCAACCATCAGGGGAATATCCAAAAGCATCACTCCTAAGGAATCCCTAGATTCATGCATGACATAAGTTTGTGAATTTCAGATCAACCCATCAACCAAAAAATTTCCATTCTTTATAATATATGAAAGTTAAATGTTCTAGTCCTTAAATAGTTAAATTCACCATTATTGATGCAGGTTCAAGTCATGTTGGGAGAAAAAAATACATTGTTCTCTTATGATATGTAAAAACCACGAATCACTCACTAATGAGGTAATGTATCTGCAAAATCAAATAAACACAAATACCTTTAACATGAGATCAGGGTGGAATAGATACGCTCAAGGGTATGTACATACCCTAAAAGACAAGAAACAATTGACATCTGGTACATCATAAAACAACACAAGCTAAGATGTGAAGCATCGTAGAAAATCTCAAACTGAACACCTTATACTAGAAAACAATTAATTGAATTACAAACCAACTTCTCATTTATGTACTCAAAAGCTTCCTAAAACTGGTTAGCCCACACTAATTCCCATGAATTTTAGGTCAAGCTTATTATAAGTGACACCGCCAAAAATAAATCGATTACAAACCTCATGTAATAATCTACATGACCATGAAAACTCTACACCTTTTCCATGTTCATGGGGGATTCCCAAGACACAAATGACTCTTTCATAGAATGATTCATAAATATTTTTTTTGGGATGAAACATTCCCCATGAAATGGAATTTAGAAGCTAAAAATATCAATTTTAAATAATCCTGAATAGCTACTTATGACGAAGAACATCCAAATGATACATAGATGCTTTGCAAGTTCCTCTTCAGATGCAGAGTACACAATGATGTTCTTGATTAATACCCATTAAAAACATATCCAAGACCCTATAAACAATGCATTCATCAAATCATTTAACATATTTGTAGGATTTTTCACACTGAATGGAATCACAATCAACTCATAAATCAAATGAAGACAATAAAAAGTAGTCTAATGAATATTCTCACCCTTCACCTACATATGATGATATCTTGAACAAAAATAGATCTTCAAGAACAAACACCACATATTTATCTAATATAATAAATCATAAATCCATGGAATATGATATTGGATATTCACTTTCACTTTGTTCAAGATATGATAATCGATACGAAGACAAAAACTGCTATCACCTTTCTTTACAAACAATACAGTCACACCCCAAGGTGACATAGTCAACTGAACAAAGCCTCACTATAATAGATTATCAATTTATTTATATATCTCTCACAAATCATAAGGTTCCATCATTTATAGTGAAATTAATATAGGATACATGACTAGTTTTATCTCAATCTTGATCTCAATCTCCCATCAAGGGGGTAATGATACAACCACATATGGAATGACATCAACGTACTGTTCCCCCACCTTTAAAAACACCAAGTACTGAACCTACAATGAAATTATCATCAAATAAACCATTTAAGATTATAATGAAAGAACAAAAAATTGTCCCCTATGAGGATCTCTATTTCCAGCAAATACAACTGGATATCCATGAGCATCATAATACACAACTTACATCCTAAAGCAATCGATGATGGCCTGCACTAAATTTAACCAATCCATGATGAGGATGATATCATATGGATGCATATGTAATAATAGTAAATCTCTACAAGAGTGTTCATTCATAGATATTATCCCATAGTTTGTATATACATCATGCAATTTACCTCAACCTCGAATTTACGCAGTCAATTCCAATGGAACTGTAATACTCTCTAGCTCATGTACAAAATCATGGATGATGTAGGTGATATAAATGAGTGGATTAATATTGAATCAAAAAAATAATTTAACCATGCATAAAACAATAAAAGGGAACCCAAACAAACAACTGGATTTCTTGGAACTGGGAATACTAAATAATACTTCTTACCATGTCCTACTATAACGACTCTTTGAATGTGCCCACAGCTATCTCATCTAAAATTTTATAGAAGGGGGAACATGAATTATAACACATGGAACACACTAACTACTAATGTTTTTTATTCATTTTCACAAATAATGATCTCATCATCCACAAGAAAAATATTCATATGTGTTGGGAGCAAGTTGGATGGAGAAGGAAGTAAGAAGAGTTTTCTATTTCAGAGTGATGTCTTTTGTTGTCAATGAAGATAAATCAATTCATTTTATAAAGGAAAAAAATCAGATGATGATTTGATGATTTTTATTTCAAAAATATCATAATTTAAGAAAACTTGTGATGAAATCCCTATAAAGGAAATGGGTAGAATACACGATTCCATTCATATTCAGTTTTGATTGGAATGAATGATGCTGCTAAAATATAGGGAAGTTACAGTACTTCCCGTTGAAAATATGATAATTCTAATGGTGTTTGTTTGAAGAATATATGTCACTATAGATATGGTTTGGGATGAAATATTTTTTTTGTAGAATACATCATATTATAATGAATCATCATTGGTGTTCTTGCCGAAATAGATTTTAAGGTCGCACCATCTCCCAGTGTTTGCCAAATTTTTGGGGCTGAAAAACCAGAGATAGAGAAATGTGATTTGAGAAAAGGATAATGCATGTATGTTTGAATATGGCTTGGTATGTTGTGTGAAAATGAATATCCATGATCCAAACATCAAAATCTGGAAAAAGATAGGCCTATGCGAAAGATTGGTTTTTGTGCTCAAGATTAAAGGGAGTTTGGAATGTTGCACGCAAGGCACGTTTTGAGGTCAAAACATCGAAAACATGAAAATGAATGAAGTGAATGAAAGATTCAAGAAGTGCGAGAAAAACGAGGTTGGCATGAAAGAGACTTATGTGCCCAATGGGACGTCAAATGAGGTTTTTCACGATGTGTCAGAATCTTGCGCGACACATCATGATTTTTGAATGCGGGGGTGACTAGGAATATAAATAATAAGTATCCACCTCACATTTGTGAATCTTAAAACATAGTAAAATCCTAATCTCTAAGGAGAGAATGAATTATAATAAAAGGTGAGTTCATGAAAGAAGTAGAGTTTCATGAAAGAAGAGAGTTGCATGCAACATTGAAGTTTTGCGCAAGAGGTCTTTCAAAAAATGAAGATAATGTTTTGGAATTGCCAGGGTCTTGGGAATTCTCCCATGGTCAGAACCCTGAAGCATATTATCATGACCAATAAACCCATGTTATTGGGTACTGTTGAGCCAATAATAAATTTTTAAAGATGGATGGCCTTTAACTAGAATGCTCTGGGTTACTCCCTTACTACAACCAATAAACAGGAGAAAGAGAATGAATCTCAATGGGTTTCCAAACACAACTATGTCACAATTGATTCTCTTCAAAATGATCAATAGTTAGCTCTTATATTTTGCTGCTTTCAGTCCAATTATTTCTGTGTGACTTTTGTTTATGCTTTTAACCATTACATTAGAAGGAGACTGCTATGGAACACCTTACTCACCATTTCTGAAAATATGTCTACTAGATGGATTCTGCTTGGTGACTTTAATACCATTTTGAGGTCCGAGGAGAAAACTGGGGGCAATTTTTATAGAGCTTCATCCAAAGAATTTTCTTGCTGCATTGATCATTGTAGATTGAATAAAGTTCCTATTTTAGGTGAAAATTTTACTTGGAGAAGATACACTCTGAATGGGAGGTAGGCAAGTAAATTAGATAGGTGCTTTGTGCAGATGGGTGATAGAAGTGAGATGATGGGAATTTCTGGCTTGACTCTTCCCAAACTTCATTTAGATCATAATCCCATTTTGATTGATCTATGTTTTAGTAACTTGAGATCAGCACATTTACCCTTTAAGTTCAATAACGCTTGGATGGTTGTGCCTGGGTGTAGGGAGATTATTTTGGAGGCTTGGAAATCAGATGTATCCGACATCTCTTTACATATTCTAACCTCCAAGTTGAAAATTGTGAAATATAGACTCAAAGAGTGGAGTAAAAAATCCTTCTCCAATATTTTTAATGATATCAAAGAGTTTGAATCTCATTTGTTAAGTTGTCAGCAGGGGAATTTGAATCAGGACAGCCCATCTGAAGGAGAGGTACAGGCTACCTCAAAGATTGATAATCTCTTGTCCCTTAAAGGGAATCTGGATCGAAATCAGTTTAATGTTAAGTGGCTTAAGTATGGGGATAGGAATTCAATATTTTTTCACTACATGCATAGGGATAGGAAGGTTAAGAGAACTCTCAGGGCTTTAAAGATTGATGATGTAATTCTCACATCTGAAAATGACATTGCTAATGGTGTGACAGGTTATTTTGAAAAATTATATTCTGATTCTGGGGAAAACAGTTCAAACAATATTATTAGATGTATTGAATCCAGTGTGGATGATAGCCAGAACAAAAAGCTCATTGAGACACCTTCTCAAAAGGAAATTCACTTTGCACTTTTCACCTTAAATATGGACAGTGCTGCTGGTTCTGATGGTTTTACAAACAAGTTCTTTATGTTCTATTGGGATATCATTCACATTGATGTAATAAATGTTATTAATGAATTCTTTCATCATTCCTTTATGCCTTTTGGGATGAACTCTAATTTTATTGCATTGATTCCGAAAAAAGTACAATGCTTTGGACATCAAAGATTTTAGGCTTGTGGCCATTTGGAACTCCATTCCGAAGGTAATCAGTAAAATCATGGCACTCTGGCTAGGTGAAGTTGCTAAAAATATTGTTTCTTTAAGCCAGTTTGGATTTGTTCCTGGGATAAATATTCAGAATTGTATTTTCACTGCATCAGAGTGTATTAATATTATGAAAAGTAAAGTTCATCATGAAAACATGGCTCTGAAGGTTGACATATCGAAGGCCTTTGATACAATAAGGTGGGACTTTATTTTCTCAATTTTAAGGATGCATGGATTTTCAGAGAAACTCATTGGTTTGGTTTTTTCCATTTTGAAAAGTGCTAGTCTATCCATCCTTGTCAATGAATCCCCCGGGGGATTCATTCAATGTACTAGAGGTGTTAGGCGAGGTGACCCTCTGTCTGGGCTTCTGTTCTCTATGGATGAAGATTATCTGAGTATGTGCCTCTATTACCTTTTCAACAGTGGTATTTATCAAAGAATGAAGGTAGTAAGGAATTCTTTTGCCCCATCACACTTATTCTATGATGATGACATTATTTTGTTTGGTAAGGATAATAGAAAAACAGTCTCTTGTATTAAGAACATTTTTTCACGTTATGAAGAAGTTTTAGGTCAGGTAATCAGCTAGAAGAAATCCTTTTTTATTTTCAGTGAAGGAATTAGAATCCTAAAGCAAAACAGGTTTGCTCGTAGGCTTGGTGTCAAAAGAGGTTCACTCCCCTTCAATTACCTTGGGATTTTTTTTGTTTTGGGGAAGGGTGAAACGTGCACACCTAGAGGGTATTGCTTTTAAAAATTACCAATCAGTTGGAAAGATGGAAAGGGTAGACCATGTCCCATGCCGGGAGGGTTTGCCTTGTCAACTATGTTATTACTTCTATGTTTGTCTACTCCTTTTCTGTTTATAGATGGCATGTTTCTCTTCTTAAGGAACTAAGTAGAAAGATAAGAAATTTTATTTGGACTGTCTCAACTCACTAGAGGAAACTAGTTACTATTTCCTAGAAAAAATGTATCAAGACAGTTAACATGTGAGGAATGGGTATTAAGGATGTCAGATTATTTAATAATTCTCTCCTTCAAAATTTCACTTGGAGGCTTCTTTCCAACCCCGATTTCTCTCTGGAATTTCTAGTTGTTAGGTTTGTTCATAGACTACAAAATAGTGTGGGTGTTTATCTTAAATCCTCTATGTGGTCTTCAATAAGGACTGATTTCTCAAATATCAGGTATAATTCGATATGGCTGGTTTGTCCTCATTCCCATCTCAATTTCTGGAGTACCCCTTGGCTGTCATCCCCCATTAAGGATTCTGTTATTATCCCACATCCTCTAAGGAATTTATCAATCTCTGAACTGAATGTCAATGCTGATGCTTATGATATCATTCCTTGTAATCTTTGTTTGGAAATCGATAACTATGATTATGTTGATACAGACACTTTAATATGGAACCCTATTCTTAATGGTTCGTTTTCCAGTCGCAACTGCTATAATCAGCAATGTGGTGTGAGTTCTAGAATCCCTTCAGGGCTGGCAAGCCTTCAGCAACCTTATATCCCACCAAGTGCTTATCTGCTGATCTGTAGAATTTGGAAAAACCAATTGCCTATACAATCTGTGTTGCAGCGCAAAGGATTTAATATGGAATCGGTATGTCACTTTTGTATTAACAATGAAGAGTCTATTTCACATCTTTGTTTACATTGTGCGTTTTCTACTCGCCTCTGGATGTATGTGAAATCTTCATTCCACTACTGCATTGATGTTTTCTCCTTTGTTTCACTGCTCAGTTCAGCCTTAAAGGCTGATTTCAATGACCAAGTGAAGGCTTTGTTTATTGCTGTAATTGTCTCGGTTATTTCTCTTATCTGGAAATCTCAGAACAGTATTGTCTTTAACAATGTGAAGCCCTCTTTTCGGGATGGTGTTCTGGCGATACATTGTAGCATCACACTTGCTTCAATGATTCAAACTGGTTCTATGAACAATGATGTTTCCGAATTTATACTCTTGAGATCTCTTGGTGTTCATGGCAGGGAAATGAAGCCTAGAATGGTCAAGTACATTCAATGGATTCCACCAATTTCTGAATGGCTGAAAGTGAATGTTGACTGGGCGGCCTCCGGTGCACCAGGTCCTGCTGGTTGTGGTGGTGTTTTCAGAACTTACCGGGGCTTCGTAAAGGGATGCTTCTTTCATTATATTGGGTATGCTCATTCCATTGAGGAAGAACATTTGGCCACTATTAAGGCTGTCAGGTATGCGGTGCGTTATGGTTGGCGTAGAGTTTTGTTGGAGTCAGATTCCTCTATTGGTGTGCAGATTTTGAAGGATCAATCTCTGAATGTTCCTTGGAGGATGATGTTTGCTTGGATCTCCTGCCTTAGTCTTGCTGAGTGCTTATGCCTTGATTTCTCCCACGTGTATCGAGAAGCTAATCAAGCTTCTGACGCTCTCTCCAAAAGGGCGATCACAGAGGTTAGTTCCAGTTGGTCATTTGTTCTACCCGCCTATTGTGACAGTTTGGTCTGCAATGATCGGGAGGGTGTTATATATTCACGACTTTGTAATGCTTCCTGTTTTTGAGTCATGTTGTACTGTTTATTATTTTTATAAAAAAAATTTGGGAGTAGGTTTCTGCCTATCTCTTGAACCTTTTGGCTATATACTGAAAGTCTTTCTTCCCAACTATCTTATTAATTCTTCGAGAAAGATTATCTGGCTCATTCTCAGAATGTTCACTTTCACTGGATTTAGTCAAAACAATGACTTTCTTAGACTTATATCTAGTAACCCTTTTAGGAGTCTTGTACTTAGTAGTATTAAAGGCTACAGTTCCATTACTATTCTTCTTCATATTCATATCAGCATCTACTTTAATTCTAGTCTCTTGTTGAAGAAGAGTTCCAAAATTTCATCAAGAGTAAATTGAGATAATTTCCTATTCTCATCCATAGATTTTCTCTTAGATTACCACTCATTAGGCATGATATCTATAATCTTGTCCACAAGAGCTTCACCATTATGACCTTTTTCACCCATAGATTGTAAAATATTAACAATAGTCATAATCCTTTGTTGTACATTGCATAATGGTTCTCTATAAGGAAATAAAAATCCATGATAATCAGCTCTGAGAATCACTATATTATTTTCTATGGCTTTTAATGTACCCAAATGAGTAACCTCCAATTTCTTCCAGATAATGTCAGTAGCTTCACATGAAGAAATTTGACTATATATATTTATGGTCATGGAACACAACAATGTATTGCGTACCTTGTAGTTTAGTTGGTATTCTGACTTTTCATGATTAGTAAAAGTTTTGACTTCCTTATCAGGAATCGTGTAATATCTAGTAAGCAGAACAATGTTGTCCACTCCAGTATTAATATCAAAATTCTTTATATGATCTCTCTAATATTCATAATAATTCACATCAAAAATAGGTGGTCTGTTAGGATTTAGATTATCAATCGAACCAATATTCATTCCTACCATCTAAATGAAAATATCTTTCCACAAAACTTTTTAATATTAAAAGTTTGTATACAAGGATAAAAATTCTATGTAATAAAAATATTAAAAACAATGAGAACTTGAGCATGAAAACTTATATGTGAATATAAGTATTTCATAGACCTCCTATGATAACAATTGTAGGATTGAAATATGAATGTAGATGCTAAATTACATGAGGGAGGTGAATTGTAAGTCAAAAAACATCCGTTTTTAACCTTAAGGAAAACAATATTTAACAAAGTTAAATAAGATAAATTCAAAAGACGTATTTTAGTTCTACAAAATTTCTAGGTTTCCAGAAATATGGTTTCCAGAAATGAATCTTAAGAAAATTTTTCAAGGAAAAGATTCTACATTAAAGCATATAGAATCTTACTTATCAGAGTACACAAAAGAAAAAGAAAGTATAAGAAGGTTATACTTTCTTCTTTTATCAAAAAATAGTGGAAATAAACATGAAAAAAAACACATACAAAGTATGAAATATTTTAACCTAAAGATTAGGGTATCCAACAACCTTGGATAAAGGTCCCTAGATTTATACTTTCAAAAAAATCTGTCTCACCCACACCTAGGGTTAGCCCTCGATTGGAATATCGGAATCTGTCTGGCTATCCATGCAATCCCTCAATATTTAAGGTAGTCGGCACCTCTGTATTCCTATCCACGATAGCCATCGATATTACTCAGAAAAAATCAGAGTCGCACAAAGAAAGATGAATATGATGTTCAGTACACACAAAGTATGAGAGTCTCTCTCTCTAGAAATCACATCAACATCATGAAATATCTAGAGTGATAGAACTGGTTATTCTTAGTATGGATCTCATTCAAATGAGATCCTATTTATAAGAACTTCTCCAACAGTCGGCTCCCTCCTCCAACATTCATATTTTTCCTTGAATCTCGGAGGGACCTATACATGTGTCAGTCAAACAATGGTTAGTTAGAAACAGATTGTACGACATAATTTCATAACTATAACACGTTTAAGAAAAATATGGTTTCTTAACGAAATCTATTTTTCAGAGTCTAAGAAAAAAATAATGTTCAGAATCTATGAAAATAAACACTTTGAAACTATAAATCATGTTTATTTGGTTTCTATTTTTCAAGGAATTCATAACCTTAATTTAATAAATTTTGGTGTCTGAATTCCATTGAATTAGGAGTCGGAATTCTAAGGAGTTCAAAGTATGAATTCTCAGAAGTTTGGATTCTGAATTCTGAGGAATTCGGATTCTGAATTTTGAGGAATTCAAAGTCTGAATTTCAGATAATTTGGAGTCTGAGTCTAAATTTTAGAGAATTCGGAGTCTGAATTTTAGAGAATTCAGAGTCTGAAAACATAATACTCTATGAACATGAAAATATTGGATTCCAAGGTTTTTAGATGTGAAACAAAATTTTATATTTTTGAAAAAAAAACAAGTTAGAATTTGAGAAAATATAAAAAGAACAATAAAAACATAGGTAAGGATAAAATTTCCTTGGTAACGGAAAACTTTCTTTATTAAGATAATTTTTAGGGAAAATCAAATTTGCCTTAAGATAGAGTGTTTGTGACTTTAAAAACTAAAAGGAATGGAAAAGTCATAAGGAAACATTATTGACTCAACAAAAAACACCAAGTAAAGGCATCACGACAATCCCCTCATGCATCAAATCGACACATAATACATTTCACTTAACAATATACAATGACCAAGTTGTTTTTGGGAGCCACTATATCCAACATAAATTGTATCATACATCAATTGTTTTACCTCAATCTATTAGAACCCATACACGTAGTTGGTACCTTGATCCATCACAACCCATAATCTTCATAAATATAATAATTCATAGGATAATATATATAGTAACACATGTGTGAAAAATAACCACAATCCATTACATCCATCTCCACACATGTATGGGGCTATAACCACTAATAATTCCAACATACATAACTAACATGATGAGAGACTACGGAAATAGGGGATGGTCAACCATCCACCCTCCTACTGGGATGATAGGGAAAAGACCTCCAGGTCATAGAGTCCCCGGTATATCGGTATCCATGACTGGCAGGGGTAGGGTAGCATTTGAAATAAAATAATATATATGATATAATACAGCTCAAAACCACACTATGGGAATAACCTAATCATAATATCATCTGCATCTATCTTTTCTAGGTCACCAAGTTTCCATTGTTGGGGACTAGATATCATATAAGTATACAACAATTTTAATGAGATACATTAAATTACAATATTCCTTTTTATAATTAATTTTTTATATTAATTTTTTAGATAGTAATTAATAGTTATCATTTTTCCACATTGCATTTCATTAATTATCAATGTAATTCCCATGACCTCCCAATATAATCCAAACAGAGTCTATAGTTTCTAATGATAATCATCTTATTTATCATTTTAATTCCAAAAAGTAACAACCCCATTGGACAACCACTTATTTAATCCTTGGAATCATTCCATATTTGGGTACTCTAGGAAAACCATCATAACCTTCCAATTAGAGACATATGAAACTAAGAACATTCATCTGCCTCAAGAATTTGATAAGAGAATGAAAATAATACAAGAAACCTTGTCATTATTCATTAAATATTTATAAATGAGATTCAAATCTCTCACCATTACTTCCATGGGTAGGTTTTTATTTAACATGTTCCATTTTCTCTGGTTCCAACCCCTACACCTTCATGCATGTTTCAATGAATCTCACCACCATAAGAATAAAATGCTACAAAAATATATAGGCCTCCCCAACCCATATCACATCAGCCGTCATAGGATTAGCCATCCCATTCTCATATCAAATCCAAGCCTCCATGCCCCATCAAATGAAACATCCTAGGAAAATCTATAATAGGATCATATTATATGGATCATATCCAAATCATTTCAGAAATCAGAATGAAACATCAATTATAATCAATATGAAATTGGGCCTTCAAAACTAGGTATACTACTAACACAAATAATTGATCTCTCACAACACCAATCACAAGGCACTCTTACGTATCAAGTATTCATGGAACTTTAAAATCATAAATTGTATTAATCACTCAACAATTTCATTATCCATATTTAATTAAATGATTTATTTATTTCTATTTTCCAACTAGGGGAAACCTATTTCATTAGTTGTAGAATGATATAAAAATTAAAGGCATGCTCATAACATTAAATATCAATTTAAAAAAACCTAGAGAAGTACCATTATTGTTTATAATTCTTTTCACATGTTTTTATCAACAATAATTACTATGATTTAGATTATTCATCAATTTCATTAATCAGGTTGAAAATTATATTCAATTAAACCTACACATTGCATCAATTTGATCATTATGAATTATAACATCCATCATATTCAATAAACATACTTCTTATTTATTTAATCTCATGAAAATTATTTATCAATTAATTCTATCTTTATATTCATTATATATTTCCATGAAGAAAATGCTAATACATATCAGGAAGAAACATGATAATAAAATGGAATAAATTTCACATTGTCTATAAAATCCAGAGGTAAATCAGTATCATAGTATAAATCAATAACACCAAAATCTGATGGATAACTAATTCATTAGTACAAATCAATATTTAATACTCTCATTTTATTTCTAACTAAGTGGTTAAATATTCCTATATTTAGGATTTTCCTTAAATAAGTAGAGAGTTAACGAATCCCCTACCCCAATAGCGTCAATGTTTTCTACATGAGAACATAACAACGTTTTGAATATCTAATCATCTCTCCCATGAGAAAAATTAAATCTCCCAATGATGGAATGCTTCAGATGCATCGAAAATTAATAAAAAAACCTCCTTCATACCAAAAATATACAAAACACCCTAGCATGGTGAGAATATACAGGTGAAAACAATATCCAACCCAGAGATCGCATTAGAATATGGATGAATAATGAACCTTGGATAAACAATGATCTCCATTGATCTAAGATAAAATCACATGGATTAGTTTCCATTGGAGGAATCTATAAGCACTGAAGGCAGGATCCACAAGTCACATTAACTCGGGAGAGGGGTCATTGGCTATAGAGTTTGTGCGATAATTGAGTAGATGAAACATTTTAAAACCACACTACCCAAGGGAATTACATAACGTGTGATCCGTTTTCACATCACGTAATCCATAGGGTTTTTACAATGAGAATCATTTCATATATTTATTATTTAACATCAAAAATCTACATTTCATGAAGTAGATTTTACAGGACATTAAAACCCCTTTAATGTCATGATTCTTTACACCTATGGAATTCTTCATTCTTTCACAATCCGTAAACTTCAAAAAGATGTTGTGATAATTAATTACACATTGTGTATTCTTAAATCATCCGTGATTTGATAGAAAAACCCCAAATAGGCTTATTCTAGGCCAACTCCAAGAACCACACACCTTGGAAATGAAGAAGGATCATTCTATGTGGATATTGGCCCATATAGTTCTAGTGAAGCCTTTAGAAATCACTGAATACAATTCTATGTTTAAACATTTCTTATCACCCTCAAATAGATGGTCATTTTAGGAGAACTATTAAAAATCTAAAGGATATTCCATGATGATGTTTAATGGATTTAAAAGTATGTTGGTATCAATTCATTCACTTGAGGAGTTGGTATATAATAATATTTTCTATTTTAGGTTTCAATTGGAAGCTTATGAGGTTATTTATGGGAAACGATATCATCCTACAACATGTTCATATGATGTTGGAGAGAAAATGTCCACATAAAATCTAGGTAGAAAATCATTTATGATACAATAAGTTTTTTCAGAGATAAGGTGTTCATTCAAATATATTTAAATTGAAGAACATCATGATTTTTGGGATTAAGTGAAGGCTTAGTCCAAGATAAATCATCCCCTTTATGATCCTTGGTATTATGAGGTCCATGAAATATCAACAAACCCACCCACCTAACCTATCTAAAGTACATGATGTGTTCTATGTATCCATATTAAGGATGTACATACATGAACCCTCACATTTAATGAATATATTGGTGGTACCATTGAATAATGATCTATCATGAGAGAAGTAGTTGGTAATGAAATTAGATCATATAGGAAAAATTATATGAAGTAATAAAACTCACATAGTCAATGTAATATAGAGGCACCACAAGTTTGAGGAGGATACATTAGGACTATAAAAAACAAATGAAACAGAAGTCCCTTAATTTATTTTACTATATGAAATGAAATATTGAGGGTGAATTTTCATAATGGAGAAATGATGTAACTACCTATAATTGTATAAATGGAATTCCCTTCAATAATAAATACATTCCTGGTTAAATAATTCATTTTTTAAAACTACATGCACTATATTCCATTATTATTTCAGAAATTATAAAATACAGCCAAATATCGCCATTGGACATAAATATCATTATGAAACAAAATTATTCGTAAAATAACTATTATATACTAATAGTTAGGATTACTATATAAAATATGTTTTTAAGGAAGTACAGAATATGGGTTTTAATAAATTCTAAATATCATTGAATAAATGAGTGATTACCTAATCCCGAAGGATCATACATTATGATACCTATGTATTAGAGATTCTTAGGGATATGGATTAATTAGGGTTTTCCCATGACCAATACTAAGATAAGATTCAATAACTGAAACTTTAGTTGAACTTTTTATAAGAGAATCTTAAACTTATAGGTATCACTAACAAAACCATGTTAGCCGAACCAACCTACGAAAGTAGTTTTATCAAATACCATACCTACATGATGCATGTTGGTGTAATTAGAATTTATTTATAAATACCATAATAGTAAAAATAATAAGTTTTATATAGATTTGAAATGATACATAATTTGAATAATTTTTATTATTATTTGTTTTTTTATAAATATATTTTAAAATTAAAAAAAACAAGAATTGTATACATAATTTCAATTAAAATACACTACTATGTAAAATTAATAAATTTTGAAATAAAATTTTTATTAATGAATTGTCTTTTTTATAATATTTAGTTATATATAAATGATAATATAATTTTATGAAGTACCACATAATTTTTTTTAAGTGGATGAAAGTTGATAATTTCATAAAAACTAGTATTTTTTGTTAGATTATTATTTTTATTTTGAAAAAGAAATTCTGGAATGTTGATAATTATTTTGAAAAAATAACATTTTTGATATTAGAACATCAAAACTAACTAATGTTTAATTTTTTTATATTAATGAGAAAATCGAAATTTTGGGTAATAACTAAACATGATGTAAATAAGGTGTAATTGTGACATCACAATGGTATAAAAGTGATGTAATAAATACTATAAAAGGAACCCTAGAACAAAAAATAGGTTCTATATTTAAAATAAAGTGTTTTATGTATTTATATTAATTTGAAATCCAATAATTAATTCTGTAAATCATATATTATATTCTATGTTTTAGAAAATAATTCTACATCAATATGACTAACTAATATATATTAATGGTATGATTTTCCGGAGATAGATTCATAACCTTGAAAAATATTTGAAACCACTCTTCTTTTGGATAATAAATGTGTAGAAACTATGGAAAAGCTTGTGGTATTGATTATTTTTTTAATTATAGCCCAAAAAAAATATTTAGAAATTAATTAAGAATCTCCCTCTCTTATTCTATATATACCCAAACATCCTACCATTAATCTTCACCCCTATGAATTGAGTCATGAAGTTATTATTAATATCCCTCCCTAAATCCCTATGAATGTGTTTCCAAGTTCATAAGAAGTTCATCCCAATCTTTTATAAGTAATATCTCATGTAAGGTACCGCTCTCTATCCTTTTCCATTAAAGCGCATTAATTATAATGACCTTTTTTACTTCTACTTTTTTATGTAACCATGTGTTTTTACATGTTACTTTTCAATTAATATATTTTCCAAGTAATTAGATACCACATTTATCACACATTAC
The DNA here is from genome assembly GCA_963277665.1 of Viscum album. NCBI lineage: Eukaryota > Viridiplantae > Streptophyta > Magnoliopsida > Santalales > Viscaceae > Viscum > Viscum album. The sequence continues at coordinate 1,306,847,653 of OY728134.1, read as the reverse complement.
TCACTTCAATGAAAATATTTGTATATATTTTATTATTTGAGAATTATCCTGTTATTTTCAAAGCTAAACTTTTATGTTTTGAATACCCAATTCTATTTTGATTAAATTTTATTCACATAAAAGTCACTATCATTATCAGTATTTTCACATTAATATATTCCACCCATACTCCTTAATCACGGTATTAATGGAAATGGATGATTTTATTATGTTTAATGATATATGTCATGAGAAAATTCATATATATATATATATATATATCACCCCAAATTTTAGGTATGCCTTTTATTTATACTTATTATTATTTGTTTGGAGTATTTAGTATAAGTTTATAGATATGATTAAAGTGATAAAGAGAAGGTAATATGAAATCTATCTACATTAATAGTTTAGACTATGAATTTTTATTCACATAGTGAATGAGTTCTATGAGAACACTACTAATTCCATTTAGAGGATCAATGGTTTTGTAGACAGAGTTAGTTCATGACATGAGATCCATTCATTAAATGAACCAGTTGTATAGTTGTAACCCATGGAAATTTTTTTCATCAATATATAAATCCTAATATTCCTGACAAAAATTCCTAATTCACATAAACAATGTGGTTGTTCCCATATGTTTTATTTAATTTTCATGCTTTATGATTATTATAAACCTTTCTCCCTTTCTCTCTAAAACTCATACAATTAATTTGTAAATATAGTAGGATATATTCGATACTAAATCCAAATACATCCAATATTCATCTATTTAAACCTAGTAATTAATTTGTTAATAGAATATTAAAAATGGAATAATGGATTATCTATATGATATATGTGTTGTTAACTCTTTCATTATTAATTATGATGAGAAAAACCATATATTTCCATAAATGATTCCCTTATAATTTTAAATTTTTTTAACTAATAAATCCTAGTTATAATTTTCTCTTAGTACCTAGATTTTGAAATATGGTTGTGTGTGTTTCCTTCGACATGTTCGATAAATTGAAAAAAATGGTTTTATTAAAAGAAAGATAGTTTTGAAACATGTTATTTTCATAAATAGGAAGTGGGTGGTGCTTTGATAAGAACATGGTTTATCTGTGTTATTGATTTACAATGTACAACAACTTTTTGTAATAGACTATGTTATTAGTTCCAATTATAAAGAAACATTAAGGAATTATAACCAATAAATGGTTTTGTGGAGTACATATCACTACTCACGAGAATAGGGATTTCATTCAACATGCAAGTGTCTATGTCTATGGAAGCATGGAAGATATTCCAACAATATATTAATTAATTTTGTTCTACTTATTAAAATGTTAAATAATTTTGGTTAAAATTATTTTGGGAATCAAATTCTACTTCTTTATTGAATATTATAAAAAATAGTTATTTTTCTTTATATATTCTATGTTCTTGTTTTAAATCTTATGAGATAACACGTTCTGGTGTTGGTGACATAAAAGTAATATATCATGTGGATTGATTATGAAGTTAGATTACTGATGCCCTGAATATTCAATATTGTATTTATAAAAATTTTGTTTTTTCATGATACAAGAAAGGATATCATTTCTTAATTCTCTATTGATGGTCCTTGAGGTCATTTTCATTATTGGTGGATATGGAGCATAGGATGTCCTTCATCATGGTATAGTGTGGTGCCACATTGTTGATAGAGATGTTAATTATATGTGTTAGTATTATTTAATTTCACTATTTTATTCCATTATTACTATAATAATGTTATCTTACATATATATTAATGAGTTTTATGGATTATTTACTATGCATCATATAGTTGGTTTTGCATTAATTTTTTAACATGAAAAAGTTTATTGTTTAAAAATGGAAATACAACCCCCATTTTTTAGGTAAGTGGTCAGGTTTTATTTATAGAAATTATTTTCTTAGTGATGTCACCTAACTTTAGTGTATCCTCATCTCTTTACAATTTAAGGGTTACGTTTGAGATGTTACAAATAGTGGTAGTTTGGTTGATCCTTCATTTTAGATGGTATCATGGAGATAAGATGTGACCAGATTTGAAATGTATAGGATAAAAAGTCATAAATAAAATTTTTATTTTGAACTTCATTTTTATTGGGTAGTCTAGGAATAATAATAATTATTTAATACCTCTATGTGTTTTTCCAACTCATAAACATTTATTTAGCTATTGATTGTTATGAATCATGCATCATTAAAGAGACTCACAAACAAGATTTCATTTTCCAAATGATTTATTCATTATAGAATTGTAATAGTGAAATTATTTTATTAATATAAGTAATATATCAATAAAAATATGAATCTTAAAGGTGAAAAATTATTCTTTTCTGAAATGGATTGTGTAATTAATGTGACACCAATTAGGAGAATGAGAAACTAGTGAAATGGATCTTTTGAAAATGTTGTTGTACCTGAATAATAGGTAAATCAGAATTTTTCTAGTGTATTTTCCATGTAACACATAATATTTTATATTTATTTTTAAATAAATTTAATTTCTCTGATAGTTTGTATCATATGAAACACTATGTTTAAATGAACCACAATCTACTACTAAAATATTCTGTGACTTTTGTAACCTAGCTACTAAAATTGGAGGATATGAATAAAAATAAATAATTCATTAAAAATATGTGGTTTATATATTAATAAAATAAATTCATTAGATATAAATTAATTATAAATAAATAAATAAAATAACTTGTAAGAAAATGAGTTTTTTCATCTAAAGAACTATTTTTATGTGAACAATGTGTTTTTATATTAACGCATTAATGTGTTCACTATTGGTGAACGATTTTAATGATATGTATACATTTTTTTAATTAAAATTATTTAACATTACTATAATATTTTTATTTTAATTAAATAAAAATATATATCCATTTTTCTCCTTTAAAATACAATTCTTTGAAAACAGTTTTCTTCTTGTTTTGTTTTCTTATTTTTAAATTGAATTTTTACTAATTATTGAAATTTATTTTTGAAAAATAGTTTCCTTATTTGGAATTAGAATTTTAAAATTTGATAAATAGGACCCTTATATTCTTAGTCATTATAAATACTAACCATGATGAAATTTATCACCTCATTAAATGATAAATTTGATTAAAATAGGATAAAACTAAGTATAATTGCCTCAAATTTTAATATTAATTATTAATGGATTAAGAAAACTAGATCCATATCATATTCAGCTTCAAATTTAATTATTTATGTGACATATGTCCATGAAAATGAACTATATAATATTTAATGAAAAGAAAAAAATGTCACTCTCTTAATTTTAAATATATTATGTGTTCACAATGGGACAAAAAAAATTGGGAATAAATAATAATTTTGATTTAGAGACTAATTCAATTATTTTCATATTCATAATTTAATTATAATTTTTTTCATTATATAATTACACTAAATGATTTCACAAAACTAAAATAGTGTTTATTATCATAATGTAAAAATTAAATAAATAATATTAAAAAATTTAGAAGTACTAAAATTTGGATGAATTACTATATGACATGAATTTTATAGATTATATATATCATATTTGGGATGTATGAAAGGATTAAATTCTAATTTCATCACTTTATTCATATCATTAAAATCAAATTAAAATAATAGTGTCCAAAATAAAAATACTCATATTTTATGAATATAACTCTTTATTAAATTAATTGTAAATTATAAAATCATGAAATTGGAAAATGATGATATGATATGGTCTAAAATTTTACCCCTTTAAATTTTATGAACAAATGTTTATTTAATACGTAAAATTATATCCCTTTATGATTTAAAAGATCGATATCACGATTATTTTTAAAATTTGGTAACTAAGGGGTTAATAAAATGGATATTGTTTAAAATGACACAAAAAATACTCTAAACTTCGTAATATGATGAGATTTAATCATTATTATCTTTTTATTTTAATACATATCCATTTTTAATCATATTTATTTAGAATGACTTAGTTATATTGTAATATTTTAATAATTTCATTAGTATCCCTTCCAATACTTAAAAAAGAACATCCATTACATCCCTTATTTACAACCAATTAAGAAAACTAGTTCAACCAATTTCTCCCCTTTTCTCTTCCAAATACTTATATAAATTTTCTATAGGTTCTTACCTTCCCAATAGAACAAACTTATGGACCTTAAGAGGATATATACTAGGATTTTTTCAAAGAAGGGGTAATCACATTAACCAATCACTTTCTTATATACTTTTTCCTTTTAATCCTCTAAAACTGTGATATTTATCATAAAATAAGAAATTCATAATCCTAAATACACTATAATGTTATAATTATTTTTAAACTACCATTATCCACCCACTTTTCCTCAAATGAAAAATGATGTCATCGCTCGTACTTCTGTGTATTCTACAACCTATACGAAGTGATGTGATTTTTTTTATTTATGATCAAAATTGATGGTAATCATGTTTATTTTAATTAATATACTTCAGATATATGATATAATAATGATTATGGATAGGATGATTATTATTTACCCTTCTGTAATTCCACCCAATGAAAACTGCAAACAACATTAATGTGTATATATGACAAACCAACTCCATGAATGGTGTAATTCAAATTTTACATCTAAATTGTAGGTACTAATATAAATTAATATATAATTAATAAATATTATATTTTTATAATTATTAATATTATAGTGATTATGGAAACCTGATCAATGTATAAGGATCGAAAATATGGAACCAATACATAAATTAAAAACAAAGTAGTTATTACTTGGAATAATAATTTAATCAAATAATTGCTGATTAATATTATAATTAAATCATATATGGTATAAAATTTATGTGTACGGTACTATAATATATTTATAATAAATATATTTTTATTAAAAATTAGTTTTGAACAAGTATAAAGGAATTCAAACCTAATGTGATGGTTTATTTCACAATCTTTTCATTATTTGTGATTTGTGGTGTTTAAGTATCCAATGGTGGAATGATTGGATATTTATACCTTAAATATAATCTATTTTAATATCCTATAATTATTTAATGAAATTAATTATTGGATTTATTTTTCTATCTTTATGTACTCAACATACCAAACTAGTTTTTTATGTAAAACAAACATTGGTTTTCTACATGGTCATGGATATTTTTCATCTATGTCCATATTTTCATTAAAATGATTTAAAGAATATATCTACTATTCTAAAATTATTTAGTAATATAAATTTTATCTTTGTTTTAATCTTTATAATTTTTTTTAAAACGAATATTCTTATCGTTTTCTAAAGAAGGTACTTTTTTATTGTTTTTATAAATGTGGGAAAGGAATGTTTTTTAATTTAGACATCATGAAACAAATTTCCAAAAATCAATGAAACATAATTAAATATATCTTCATTCAAAAAATTTCAAGTTTCTTTTTATTTTATTCATTAATACATAGTAAATATTTAGAAAATTTATTTTAATGGAAAACCATATTTTCCATAATTAAATTTTCACTGATATTTTTAAAGTATTTTCATCTATGTCAACATCCTTTTTTGAATTGTATTATTTACAATGGATATAATCCAAAGATACAGACCACCATATTTTTTTGGATGAATATGATTAGATTAATAGTGGGAATTTATTGACATTTTTTATTCAATTTATTATAATATGGTTTGTTTTTTATTTTTAAGGCATGTTGATTAGGTTATATTATTTATTCATATGATGAATGAATTAGACATATTATGTCATGAGTGGGGATTAGAATTATATATATCTTCAATTAATATGTATTTATCATGAATCAAATCTATTTTGATTTTAGCTGAGTCCTTACCCATTTATATAGATGACTTAACCTGATTCCTTCATAATGTATCATGATGTCTTGGAAAAATTCTTAATGAAAAGTATCATATTTATATCATTATGCATTCCACCATTGAGAAATAAGTGTTGATGAACATGAGAATCTTTGAATAGTAATGACATCCATGCATATGTTTCTAACTCATGTGACTATTTATATGAAATTATTCGATTATCATTTAAACCTTAAATATTATACATGCCTTATTAGCTTCCCATATACATATTCCCTTACTGAGAATCTATGTTCACCCCTTTCTTATGTTTCCTATCCTTAAGAAACCAGGAAGTGTTTTATTGTTGATTTTTTGGGATATTCTCAAGGAAATAACTCTGTTGTCAATGAAATATTATATTGTATATTAATCATTCAAATATGATGTTTGATTCAATCATGTATCATGTTTCCCTAGACTTCTGAACTATTAAGGCCATTGATATGTGATCACATATATAGAGTACCAATTTTAAAAAGTAACAAATTACTCTAGGCTAATAGTTTTGAGTATTTATAGTGAAAAACTTTTATGCTATTACAAATAGACCTAGGACTGAGGAACATCATCAGATGAATTAATCATTAGAATTTCTAAATAATAGCCAACGAACATTTCCTGGTGATTCTTAACCTGATGGTGCAGAGTTATGGTTTATTATGATGACCAATATTTTTTATTACTTATGGGATCCTTGTGAAATAATGTTTAATTTAGAAATGTATATGATTGATTACCCGAAACTAGTAAGGTGTGACTTACCTGTTCAACCTAAGTTTGATCAAGACATCACTAGAAAAGTATTTTTTGGAAGAGTTCAAAAAAATTATTTTGAGAAACCTTCCAAATAGTGAAAATGATATAATTATTTAAATTTTGATAAATAATTTTGTCTGTAAATAAATTTGTTGAAAATTCACTCACCTTATTCTCTTTGCATCAATCTTTTCTTCTAGTGATAGACTAAAATTATCGATCCTTAAAGAACGTCTCCTATGTGAGGTTCAATAAATGGTAGTATCATTTTGTATTTATAATTATAATAAAATGGTGTATAATGTTAAAGTTAGATAAATCAATCTTTTAAAAACCCCTATATTATTTTAAATATATATTTTTTTTAATAATGTAAATCCCTTGGTTATCTTGTGATTCACACAACAGTGATTTTTAACGACTCACAATATACGATTACAATATTTATATAAACCTGAATACTGTAACGTATCCATTAAACATAGATGTTTGAATAAGAATACAAAAATTTGAAAATTAATTTCAATGGTTTTATATATAAAAAATTTAGTGATAAATAAGTACTTAATTTTTTTAATGTCTTTATAATCTTCAAATTACCATTCCATGAAGAATAATTTTTTATTTATTTTTTGGGAATGTAAAATAATTAATATTTTTAAAATTTTATAAAATCAACCTAAAAATGAACTTAATTGTTGAAATAAATATTTCAAAATTATCTTTGGATGAATTTGTAAAAATTTTATGGAAATATTAATTATTCAATGAATAGTAAAGAATACCGTTTTTTATCAAAAATTTTATTTTGATTAAATTGATTAAAAAGAGGAATTACAAATTTAAATGGGTTTAAAAGTATATTTCAATTATATTATAATTAATTCAATTATGGTCATTGTAATCAATGTTATGTACAAATTTGATATAAATTTTGTATAGTTATGAAAAACAATTCGTTAGAAAACTGTTTTTCATCACGTCTATGAGTTTTATTTTAAATAAGATTCTATCAATTATATGATTATATTTTTATAATTTTTATTAAATATTATGAATAAAAAAAATTAATTAGTTAATTTTTTAAACCTATTTTTTTATAAAAAATAATAGTAAAAATTTTCAAATTAATCCCAACATTTAAGATTAAAACATGTTTACCATGGGTTAATACAAAATATAAAGGTATGTTTGATAATTAAACATTTAATAATCCAATTTTCTAAATATATTTATACATTAAATTATACAGAATTTGAATCTAACTAATTTTAATAATTTATCATTGGAATGACATTATCATTTTGGATACTCTTGGTAAATTTCCAAGGGGTACCCAAGGGGGTCCTCTTCCCCACTTAGGAAAGAACATCTCCTCTAATCCCATCATAATATATTGAAAACCCTTTGAATTGTAATATAAATAAGAAACTATATTATTTACCTCTCTAAGCACATCATATAGGCCTTATTTTTTTTATTAAACCCTGATAAGTATGATTTAGGTATGAACCTAAAGAGTCTCTCTAAAGAAGAGGTATAATTATTTAGTATGTGTTTTTGTTTTATTTATCCAAATACCCCCTTTAAATATTCTTCAAACTTTATTAATTAACAACCAAAGTATCTTAAAAAAATAAGATATTATTATATTAATAGAAAAAATCCTATATCCATCCCCCTTCCATCTAATGGGAAATGAAACCATCGATCATGTGTACGGTAGGCTACCATCTCGTGAACCCATGTAATTTGTTTTGCATCATCACCTATAACATATAGAAAAAATAATGGATTTAACATATTTATATGATATTTATGATATAATAAAAATTATATAATTATAATATAAAATCTACATTTAACCTACCAATTCATTAGAAAACAATTGAGTCGCTCGTGCATATGGGTGGACTACCACCGCCACGAATCAATGTGATTTTTTCATTTTTGTTTTACAAGGATAGTAATATGGATGTATTTAGTTAATATAAATTATATATTTAATATAAAAAATATCAAGTAAATATGATGTAATATCTTCTCTTCTTTCATTCTATCTTTCAAACTAATTGAAACAACATTCATATATATGTAAAATATTCCATCCACATGAATAGTGTTGTTCATTTATTTATCTCTTAATTTTATGGATGACACAACGTAATTATATTATGATTATATATATTATTTATATCATGTTATTAAATCCTATATATTAAGGAACCATGATCAATTTATAATGAAAAAAACTACTGAATCAAAATTCATATGAAATACAGAGCAGTTATTACCCAAAATAGTGATTTTAATAGGGAATTGATAATAAACAGGTGATAAAAGATTTTAAATAAATTTTATATGTTTTTTCATAAATAATTATAGTTATTTAATAGATTTATATTACTTATATATTTTTTTATATAGTATTTTTTAACATGCATAAATGAAATCATACATATGTTATGGGATTTTCATCCCACTTTTATTTATAAGAGACACATGACATATTCACCACTTGTTTATTTTGTGTGGTGTATATAATAACAATAATTAATTTTTTTATTATAATCATGAATATTATTTAATATTAATATCTATATAATTTTCATTACTTTATGGGTCTTATGATTCAAAAGTTTCCAAAGTTTTCATCATTTATGTTATAATCTCATTATTTATTGGGATTGTTTATAATTATTCCTTTAATGATAAATATAAATAAATTTATATATATATAACAATAATAAATTTTTTTATTATACTCTAGTTATTAATTGGGGTTTCAATTATTAACTTTAATTTTTCATTATTTATAGAATCAAGAATCCAAAATATATATATAAGGAAAACGGACTTTATTTCACTCTTCGGTCAAAAATAATTTTTCTTCCATATCCCTATTTTTGAAAATATATTAATGAATGATTTTAATTTTCTCAAATGATTTTTTAAATTAATTTGTACCCATGTTTTAATTTTTTAATTTTTTTTTTCAAAATGAATCTATTCTCATTTTCTATACGAGTCACTTATAAATTTTCACTAAAAAAATGAATGGAGTCATTATTTTAATATGTTCAACATGAAAAAAATTTCCCACCACTAGGTAATCTAATTGTTTGAATGATTTCTGTATATGTTTTAGAAAAAAAATAATAGTACAATGTGAATTTATTGTTTTGAAAAATTACTTTTCAAATTGGAATGGCTATTTTCCCCAAGAATACATTTAATTACCCTTTAATACTATTTTTATACATCAATGATAACTAAATTTTATATTTATCATGATTTACTAGGATATGATACAATGATTTAACCCTTATCCATTCACTAGATGTTTTATTATTATTGACAGAATACCTACCGTAGTGCATGGAAAAAGAAATATTATTTTCCTAATGTAGCATAGTGGTTGCTTGGGTGGTCTAACTTTTAGAGATTTATCTTTTGTTCTCCTACCTATTCTATATCACCTAAACTATTTATTTTTAAGTTTTAATTTGTTCATTGAATGAATTAAAATATAGTATAAAATTAAAATACTAAAAAAATATAATAACATGAAAATAAAGAATTAAATTATTAAAGAATGAACATGAAAATCATGGTTTGGTTAATGGGTTCTACCATTCTACTTGTTGGTGTTTAGATTATGTTTGATAATTATATTTTGAGATCTCATTCATGAGTTACTATTCTTTTATTTAGTGGTGTATAATATTGAATGAGTTTTTCAATCTTAATTAAAAATCCTCTTATAAACAAGATTTATGGAACAACTGAATCAAGAGTCTGAAATTTTCCAAGACCTAGCTCCATCGTATGCAATTTCATCCACTGAATGGATTAACTCTACTATAGGAAGATATTACATAAATTATATGAGAGGTAAAATAATAAATAAAAGAATAGAAATGAGTTTGAGATCATTTTCACAGTGTATAGTCACCAAATTGCATCACTTTACTATTTATCATCATAAACATAATTAAACATAATAATTTAAGTGAAAAAGAAATGAACACACCACATATCTTCCCTAGGAAATGCCTCGAGTAAGCCCCTAATTTGTAGGGTAGTAGGTCATTGTGGAAGTGAAAATAAATAAAATAAGAGTAGAATAAACAATATAAAAAGATGGAGAGAATAATATAATTAAAAAGAGAAACAATAAAATAAAAAAATAAATAAATGAAATATATTTAATATATATAGAAATGTTAAAAGACGAATATAATAAAATAAAATAATAAGAAGATGATGATGATGATGATGATGATGAAAACTGATATAAGTAGTCATAACAGTGAAATTAATATGCATGGTTGAATTTATTTAAAATAAAATTGAAATTACATTTAATGTAAACCTAAAAATAATAAAAAATGAAACAAAAATAAAAAATATATATAAAAATGGGCAGCATCAATCCCTCAGAAGAATCCCCCTCCAGTGGTGGAACTCTATCTTTTTTATTTTTATGGGGTCCTATTTATAATAAATAATGTATAATTGAGTCCTATCCCTCATCATCATTTAAATATCCCTAAATATATGTTCAAGGATCACACCATGAAACTCACAAGATTATTCAATTTTAAAATATCTCATGGATCTTGGTGAGATATTTCTAAACACCCACAAGATATATGGGTTAATTCTTTTCTACTAGTTTAGGTCTAGTGGGGTAGTGTATGTTTACATTATGTATTAATTTAGTCTCATAAAAGGTGGTGCTATTGAAGAATTAAGGATTTTGAAAGGTAGTGGTGAGTGTTTGAGATCTTTCTTCATCATCTAGCCACTGATTTGTTAGAATGAACTTTAAAACGATGTTCATAGAGCACAAATGAGCCTCTATAGAAGATTTCTGGTGGTTTTGGTCTTTGATAGTGGAAGTTGTACATACATAGAGGTTCATTGGGATTTGAAATGGGGTTTACAAGTAGTTTTTAATGATGGTCGGTGATTTTAGGTGTTGTAAGATGACGAGGCTCTTTGGAGATTGGTGCCTGAGGCGAGTCATGCGATTGAGTTATTAAAACAACATTTAAATAAAAAATGTTATAAGTACCTAGTTTTTTGTTTCCAACATTAAATAAGTGAGATTATTTGTCCTTATTTATAATAAAATTTCCAGGATGTCCAAAAAAATTCATACTTTTTGGATGGGATCCTACTTCCACATGAACACACAATATACGGTCCACACAAATATCCCTTGAAGGCCTTTAGCACCACTTTTCTCTTATTGGGTTCACCATCCATAGTTCACCATATTCATGTTATGTTGTCATACATGATCTTAAAACTATCATTAGCTTTCTCCCTAATGTATTTTCTTGGCTTATCACCCCTATTGGGACTTCTATGTGGTTTTAGTGGTTGTGGTGTAGGATTGGCTTGGTTGGACCCTTAGTTTTTGGTAAACACATGTAAATAAAATATTGTCCAAAGTATACTATGTATGATTCAAACATAAATAACATATTATAATTTCATATAATAATTTTTAATAAGATCAATCATTGAAAAATATCAATTAAATTCATTTCAATTCTTTCCATTAAATTTGTCATATTTTCAAAAATCATTACACACCATAGAATTTTTCATTTAAAATTATTGAAGATTATAAATAAAATACATAAACTATACTTGAAATATGAGTATGTTAATACCCCAACACTTAAAAAGATATTTCCATCATTCATAAAATCTCAACATTGAATTCAAGAGGTCACCAATTCTACTATTATAGAAATATCAATGTGATGAAGTAAATTTAATTTCAATGAAAATTTAAATTTTTAAATATCGCATAAAATTTCAATTTAATTTTCCATCTTTCAAGGAAACAATAAATTTTATTATTTTACTTCTCCTCTTTTGAAAATGATAGAACTTATTCATTCATCTATTTTGTCTCTTTAATTCATAATTACTGGACATGGAAAATCTTGATTTACCTCTCCGTTTGATTATTTTCACACATCACACATGATATTAATTTGTGTATATTTGTGATCATATCAAGATCATATTATATTTATCCATAGACTTATAACGGATGCCTTCTCTCCACATTTTAATGATAAAAGGCACACGAAAATATGTGGAATTTTTTTTATTGTTCAAATTTCTCTTAGGATTATGTATAGTAAAAATTTCTATTTTAAAAATATTGCTAAAGTAGGAGGGTTATCAATTTTGTACAATTGATCATATCAAAAATAAAAGTTTAATAAAATTATCCTCTTCAAATTATCATCTCACACTTTTCAAACTTAGTTTATTGTCATGATAAAAGTAAAGCATAATGTATTTTATTATACCTCTTGAATCTTTCATACATTTAAACATTTTTCACGTTTTCAATGTACTTTTTCTAATTTTTTTACTTTTTTGAAATTTATTTTTAGAATAATCCTCACACCCACCACCTAACAAAATATTATAAAAATAATCAATTCATTAATGATGAATTTTTATTTTTCTAGGTCACAAACCATTTTGGGTATCTTTTTGTCATTTTATCTTCTTATTTTAGAGAGGAAAACAATAATTAGTACAATGAAAAAATCAAATGAACTTTCTAATTACTCAAAGTAGCACCTGCACATGTTTTCCTTACAATACATTTCATCCATACCACTATGACTCCTTTAAACCCCACGCATGAACAATATAATATCATCAAAATACTAAGAGGAGGGTAAGAATGTATAAAAATATCTTCTAGTATGGGATAGTCCTAACAAGGTTATTCCTGAATTCTACAATGTAAGAAAGGATTGATGTAAAGGTGGTATTATATGGATGAGGTCTTTTTGGAAGTTTTATCAATCATTTTAAATGTTTTTTTAATTTCATATCATTGATAAGTTAAAATGAAAGTTCTATTATATGGAATGTCCCAAGATTACTCCAGAAATATGATCAAGAATAAAATAGGAACTACATGTTTTAGAAATCTGCATGGAAATGGGACATTTTATATTGTAAAATCACATAAGGATTTATTAATAACAAAAAATCAATTTACATGAATTTCAAAAACTAATATAATGAAAAAATGTTTGGGAAATTTCATTTACGTGAATCTACTATTTACAACATTCAATGAGTCCACATTTTAATATTCATGCTTCACATTAACCATCTACATATCCATTATACTCATTCAATATTATTAACATTTAAATTTAAAACATGTAATAATAGGATTCCTAAAAACTTATGTATCCTAGAAAAATCTAGTAAATCATAAATCCATGTATGGGAATTCAATTCTATTTTAAATCTCAAAAAATGTTATTGGACAAAATAATAGAGATATTAAACATAAATATACAATTGAACTCCCATTCCATAAAACATTAATCATTTTCATTAGATATTTGAGGGGTTTCACGTTCCTTCGTGAACCTATAATATAAAATCACAAAATTAAGCACAAGGATCATGTCAGTTAATCTCTAAAAAGATAAGAGTGTGTGGTATGTATACTATATTACTTCTAAGAAATGAAATTGAAATATATTTTCATATAATTAAAATAAAATTATAAGTCTTGGCATGATCCCCCAAGCGAGCCCATAATTTTTACTTCCTCTAGAGGGAAGTAAAACCATTGTCCAAATTATGATGGTGGGTGGACGTTCAAGTATTTAATACACCACATATGGCAATTACTAACATTCATTTCTTCCATCTTGGTGAAGAAATGATATATTGCTAGATCATACCATATACATCATGTTAACAATTTTTACAAAATTCATGGATTGGGAAATATAAATTATTTACTTTCATCTTCCTTGATTTATACTTTTTATACCTCCTCTTTCTCTTCTTCTGTTTTCCTAATGTGGCATTCATGAATTGTAATTTCAAAAGTAGGTATGATTTAATTTTTAATTTTATTGAATTAAAACATGGATAATTAAAATTAAAATCCCCATTTTAAGTGTGATAAGCCTTTATCTTGGTTTCCTCGGGCTCAACAACTTGGATTTCTTTATAGACTTCATCAAACATATGTTCATTTAAAATTAGTAAGCTCCATGTGTTCCTAAATAGGTGAATGTTTTTATTCATCATCTTCCTCTAAAAAATGTAAAGTATTTACTAAATATTAAAGTTAAAAATAGTAAGACATGATACTAAAATCATATTGAATAAAATAAAAAATGAATGAATTTGAAACATGATCGTCTCCCTAAGTTGTTTCTAGTTTAATCACTTCCTTTGTGGTGAATTCCTCTAGATGTTAGATCTCGGGTGTTGAAAGTAGGTATTTAGTCTCCCCTATCATTTATTCAAATTAAACCACTTTAGTGGCTTCATCTTATGTTCTTAGTAATAGGTAACCAGTTGATGATTCTTCAATGTTGTACAAGGAAAGATCTTAAAACATTTCATCTTTTTCCCAATTACACCCATATTGATATGAATCTTTTCCTATAATCATGCCAACATGTGATTTGTCATCTTCACTATCTATATCTTCATAGTATTCTTGATTATGTTTCAAGACATGGTTGGTATGTTGTTATTCCTCCCGTTTCGACTTAACCTCTTTGATTTATTTAGTAAAATTTAAAAAAACTAGTGGTACATCCTCCTTGGCCTCCTCAGGTTCCTTCTGATTTTATTGTTTCTACATCTGTGCTTAAACATATTCAAATTATCTTTAATATTATATTTTTAGAAGATCAATTATTTCTCTAAGTCCCTATAACTAGGTCCGATTATAACCATCATTTTCAATTTAATATTGTTTTTGTTATTACAACATTGAGTAATAAAACCATGCATAATAATCTGAATTTGAATACATCATGGAAAATGATTTTCTCTATGGTTTTTTTCTTATGAAATAAAAACAATATAAAATGATAATATAGAAAAAAAATGATTGAATGAGTCCTCAAAAACAACACTATTTTTTAATGAAATCCTGTAATAGGTGTGGAAAAAGAAAATTTATTTTTCAAATACACCATAGAGTCTAGTTAGAGTCATTTTATTGAGGATATTTATTATTTGTAAATAAATATTTTTTTACATGAATTTATGTGTGGACTTAGTTTAATGTTTATAAGATTATCAATGGAACATGATTTCATATCTATAATTTTATATAAATACCTATTTTCATGCCCATAAGTTTATACAAGGACCTGATTTTATATCCAACAGAATAGGTGATGACCTTATTAAACATCCTTAACTTAATGTGTAAACACATTTCTATTTATAAATGTTTAAAATGTTATAATCATATGCTTTTTACACATTCCTAAGTATATTCTATTTGATCATGGATTATTTAAATTAATTACCTTTCGAATTCATGTCATGTGAACTACCTTGCATTATTCCATGATTCTAGTTTGTGATAAATATAATTAATGGTATGGTTTTGAAATTCAAACCTAATGTTAGCATACCTTCATGGTCATGATTTTATTGAGTGATTATTGATATCTTCCTTTGATAACCTTGAGGAGAATCTGAGCTTACCTTTTATTATGTTTCCTTTCCCTTGGTCATTAAGAATGTTTTTTAGTTGGGTATATATATAAATCATTCAAAATGGAATGACCATTATGAGAGTTATTAAATATTATTAATTAAATAAGAATATTTTTTATATAGTCTTCAAAGAAAATAAACATTTATGGTCCTTCATTATTATAAGACCATATCCTTTTTTGGAGTCATCTCGAGTGCATTTTCATGTACTTTTTGAAGCTTTTAGGCACCATGGATTCAGAGTTGTGGCTTTTGGTGCATTTGGGTGGACGTTTAAGAAAATCTAAATGATAGTGGGTTGTGCAAAGTTTGCACACAGTTTGAAAAACCGTGCGACCAAACTGTGCCAAGAAAATGAAACTAGACAGAGGGCCGCATGGTTTGTGTACAGTCTGATAAACAGTGAAAAAAAACTATGGAAACCATGCGAAACTGGATAGAGGGGTTGGAAGAGTTGGCACATGATTTTCCCTAACAGTGCACCTCTGCCCCAGGAAACCGTGTGTGTGGTATTTTAATTCCAAAAACCTTTTTAAAACCACTCGAACCCCTGTGAATTCTATATTTTTGACCTAGGATCGGGCTTGATGATGTATAGGTCTTTTCAAATCCTCCCCGAGAGATTCCAAGAAGATGTGAACACTGTTCTTCAAGATTAAAAGGTTGCATTGAAGATCCTCTCTCCTCCCTGTAAGTGGATTCCATCCTAATGCATCTCATGTTCCTTTTCTTATCTTTTCTAGATCCTGTCATGGAAGATATCCACCATTTCCATGGATCTAAACCTATGAGTTGAGATCTAGATATAGGATTGTAGATATAGATCTAGAATTGAAAGATCTTGATGCCTTTGATCTAAATTTTGGTTTTAGGGATTTAGATCTAAAGCTTTATCAACAAATTTGTGCCGCATGGATTTTGGGGTTTTTCATTGCTATCTTCCGTCAAGAAACTGAGGTAGGTGGTCTAAATTGAACTCCCATAGTCATGATTTATGATATGTGTAAGAGTTTATGAATTTTCTAGATTCCATTTATAATTTAATTCCTAAATCTTAGTAATTAGTAATATTGAATTGACTTGTGATTTTCCTTAGTGGTTAATTGAAAATTGATCACGGGAAAAATGAAAGGGGGTACTCAAATGGGTATTTTTTGGAGCATTGATTTTGGGTAGAGATATTGTATTTGAGGTATTTAATTGATTGAGATAATATAATTAATTTGTGAT